>JAXFYN010000069.1:0-603114 GCA_036172215.1 Camellia granthamiana | reverse complement strand
GACCTTCAGGTTCCTTGATCTTCACGACCATGTCATCGATGTAAACTTCCACTGTTCCGCCAATCAAGTGTTTAAACATCTTGGTTACCAATCTTTAGTAAGTTGCTCCTGCGTTTTTCAACCCAAAAGGCATCACTCTATAGCAATACAGCCCTTTTGGGGTGATAAACGTAGTTTTCTCTTCATCTGGGGGGTACATGGCTATCTTATGGTATCCCCTGTAGGCATCCAGGAAGCTCATCCTTCTATGCCCTGAAATGGCATCTACCAGTTGGTCAATCTTGGGTAGAGGAAAACTGTCTTTGGGACAGGCCTTGTTCAGGCTGGTAAAGTCTACGCAGACCCTCCATTTACCATTCTTTTTCTTTACCACCACTGTATTTGATAGCCATGTTGGGTAATTTACCTCTCGAATGGCCCTGGCCTCCAGAAGTCTGTCTACTTCCTCTTCCACTGCTTCGACGTGCATCAACGTTGGTCTTCTTGCTTGTTGGATTACAGGTTTGGCCAGCCTATCAACTTTCAGTTTATGGCAAGTGACCTCGGGGTCAATGCCAGGCATTTCGTAAGGCATCCAAGCAAACACCTCAATATTTGCTCTCAAGAAAGCTTCTAATTCTTTTTCCTCTTCTTCGGCTAAGCCCGAGCCAAGAAGAAAGAAACGTTCTTTATCCCCCTCCTAGACAAGGATTTTCTTCAGTGCTTCTTCACTTTTCTTAGCTGGCTCCTTGCCGACATCCTCTAGGACTTCCGCGTCCTCGTCTTCGATCTCTGCCTTCTCTGGTTCTCGTATGCTGTAGGTGGATTTCATTGCTTCCATGGAGCAATTCTTTGCCTGCAGCTGATCTCCTCTGACCTCCTCTATCCCATGCTCTGTTGGGAACCACAATAGTTGATGTAATGTTGAGGGAACAGCCCCCACTGCATACAACCATGACCTTCCCAAGATAATATTGTAAGGGGAGGGTGTGTCGATTACTGTGAACTCTGTCTTTATCTTCGTGGTGCCAGCTTGCACCTCCAAGCTTGTCGCGCCTAGCGGCCATGTCGATTTTCCATTAAACCCCACCATTGGGCCATTGGATTGCTCCATATCATCAGGGTGAAGGCCTAGCTCCTTGTAATATCTAACATACATGATGTCACAATAGCTGCCTTGGTCAATTAGGATGCGTTTCACTTGGCACTTCCCAACCTAGAGGGATACTACCAAGGCATCGTTGTGCGGATGTTGTACCATCTCAAGGTCGGCTTCAGTGAAGGACACCACCGGTCCCTAGCATTCTTCGGCCCGAGGTCTTTTCTGCCGGACTTGGTACACATGCTGTAAGTGTTTTACCTTCTGAGTCTCTCCCCGTATTTTGTTTTCGTTGACCTTCGAGTGAATTACATTAATTACCCGAGGTCCTCCTGCCTGTGGTTGTTGTGCTGGGGGAGGTGGAGCTGCTGGTGCCTAAGGAAGTCTTGCTTGCTCCTTCCTTGTCCTGGCCTCATCTACAAGGTCCCTCAAATGGCCCTGCCTTACCAGGTCTTCCAGGTATGCCTTCAGGGCTCTACAACCCTGAGTCATATGCCCATCTTTGTTATGGTAGGCGCAATGCTTACCAAGGCTCCTTCCCGTAAACTCTCCTGGTACCCTTGCTGGTGCTCTGAAATAGGGTTGGGTTCGGATGTTATCCAGGACTTGGTGAACTGGGATTTGGAACACAGTTGTGACTGCCTGTGCAGCCCTTAGTTCTATCTCTTGCTTGTTGGATCCGTTGTTACCTCGGCCTCGCTTCGGCGAGCCGTTTCCTTTCTCTTGCTTTGTCTCCTTAGTCCCTGACGTATCCTCCTCGGCTCTGGCATATTTCTCAATTTTGGCCATGAGCTCTTCCATGCCTTTTGGCAATGTCTTTGCCAAAGACTTTCGTAGTGGGCAGTCATCTTTTAGGCTGTTCTTGAAAGATACGACCGCCACCTCCTGGTTGCACTCGGGTATTCAGTTGGACACCTCGTAGTACCTTTTTGTATAGGCCCTAAGGCCTTCATCCTTACTGATTCTCAGAGCCATCAGGGCGTCCACCCTTAATGGCTGCAGTTTGTTTGTCACGAACCTGGCCACGAACATCTCGGCCAGGACTTCCCAGGTCTTCACACTTCCCTTCGGTAATTTGTGAAACCAGTCCGATGCAATCTCCCCAAAGGATAAGGGGAACACCTTGCAAAGCAACGGCTCGTTCCTGGTGTACAGTGCCATCAAGTTCAGGTACAAGCCGACATGAAAGTTGGAGTCCGACTTGCTGTCGTATATCTGTAACCTCAGCATACTGAATCTCTTCGGGGCCTCAACTTTGTCTAACTCTACCGAGAATGGTGTTCTTGGTTTAACTATTGAAGTTACCTCGGCATGATCTTGCTTCCTCTTCAGGTAATCTCTCAGGTCCTCTTTGGTCCGCCCAGGAGCTCGGCTATCTCCTGATTTCAATCTCTTAGGTGCACTGCTTTCAGCTTCGTTGTGAGCCCTTTTTGATCTTTCTCCGTTGGTCGCGTCGAAGCACAACTCCTGCCTTTGAACATGCCGATGTTCTCTGGGGTCTACCGCCTTGGTGCGATGTGTCCTTTGAGATTCTTCCCTTCTTGGCTCTCCTCGTCCGACCTCCCTTGAAGGCCGGTGAAAATGTCTTTCGCTCCTGGCGTGCTGGGGGGCTACAGGGATTGTTTTCTGCCCTCCCTTCTGGGCATTGGCCGCTGGAGTCGCGTGTCCTGCAACGGGAACGGTGGCTGCATGACGTTAATTTGTATCATGCAATTGACCATTGTTTGCAGGTCCGCCAGTTTGTTCGCCATCTCCTTCACCTTTTCGTCCCTCCGTAGGCATCTATCCTTCCATACCTGGAGGTTATCTACGTTATAGTACCCGCTTTGGTCTGTTTTCTTTGGTACGTTGCCCTCCTAGCTGACGTCCTTTCCTCCGTGATTCTGGTCTTTATTGCAGTTGTTCTCTTCAACGTCAAGGTCTACAGGTTTCCCACTCCCAGCAGGAGTGTTATCCCCAATCTTCTCTTTCTGTCCGTCGTTGTTGGCCATCTATTCTTCTTAAGTTCCCACAGACAATGCCAAATTGTGTGAGTGAATTTTTGACCACATTGCCAACTCAGTATTCAACTGGAGAACACTGGCATAATAGGATTAGCCCAAACAACCTGCAACAGAAAAAAGAGACTCCGGCCGTGGTTCGTCCACCCGAGGGCACTCCGATGATTAAGTCGGTAATCAAATATCTCTCAAAGATAATCAATAGTGCTTAACTCACTGTTCTGAATATAAATTGCGTACCTTAGACCCATCGGGGGTGCCTCTCTTTTATAGCTCATTTAATCCTAGTCCCAATAGAAGCTTAGTTTCAATGGACTCTTGCTCAGTGCTTATCCTGGACTCTCCAAGAGATAAAGATAGACTCCCTAAGAGTGTTATCCTTATCTATGCTGAAGTCCTTCCTCATTCTAGGACTCTTGTCCCTTATCTGCTTATCTCGGATTCCGATATCTTCGGAGATAACCTCGGCCTGGCCGAGATCATCTCGGCGTCACGACCAAGACACATGGCACGCCGGCTAACATGTCGGCATCACCTTGGCCACGTGCTGATACTCAGAAAATATATCCCCACACCCCCTATTCCTGGGCATTACAAAATCAACTTTGATGTTGCAACCAAAAAGGGGTCTGCAAAGGCAACTGCCGCTGCCATTCTTCGGGACTCAGGAGGAAGGATCTTGAATGGACTAGTCAAGCAGTGGAGTATCTCATCATTAGTTCAAGGGGAAGCCTTAGCTTGTCGGTGTGCTTGCCAACTCGTCCAAGCTTGCCATCTATCAGAAGTGGAAATTGAGGGAGATGACAAATAAGTCATCCATTTGTGCGTCTCTGAAAAGGTTCCTCCTTGGGATTGTGGGGCTGTGTTTGATGATATCAAAAGATTGTCTATTCAAGGGAATTACTCTTTCAAATGGAGTCCAAGAATAGCAAATACAGCAGCACATTGGATGGCCCAAGAATTTCTGCATGGTTGGCTTCCAGTAAATTGGGTTTCCCAACCTCCATCTGCTCTTGCTCAGTTGCTAGCTTTAGCCTAGATGTTTTCTTTGTTCAGGCCTTGTTTTGTTGTTTTTACTACCCTTGTTAAAAAAAAAAAAAAAAAAAAAAAAAAAAAACTTTGTGGGGCCATGAAGTTAACTTGACAGTGAAATTTCTTATTGATTCATGTTTCTTTTCTTTTTTTTTTTTTATAATTATTATTATTTTTTTTTATAATGCTTGTTTGTGTGAGTGCGGTAAGCTGTCAATGCTTTATTCAGGGTGATTATTCAATATTTTCGGAATATGAACACGTGGTATTTTATAAAGTTTTATTTGTAGAAAGGGGTAGGGATCCACGATTTATGTGGGGAATAGGGGAACAACATGAAGCTAAGTAATTGGTGATTGATTTGGAGTATGACCACATGGTGCTCCGAGATTATTGAATAATTTCCCTTTATTCTTAGGGGAATTTTAATATATATCCCTTAAAATATGTGTATGTTATATTATTTTTTTAAGTTATAATTAATTTTTTTAGTTATGACTCATAAATTATATAATTATGTCTCATGTTGTGTTTAATTATGATATTTTTTTAATTATGATTCAAAATATTAAATTTATGTCATTATTTTTTATAATTATAAAGTGTATATGGTGCAAACCAGGTGCAACATAGTGTTTCCCTTGTTTAGAGATATTAATTAAATTGGGTAAATTACACTGACACCCCCTGAGGCTTATGTTTATTACAGTTCACCCCTTCACATTTGGAAAATTACACTGACCCCCTGTTAATTTAATTTTATGTATGATGATCATTACGGTGAGGGAGGGAACTGTTATGAAACTTTAAACCTTAGGGAGGGAGATGTAATTTTCAAAAGGTGAAGGGGGAACTGTAATAAATAAAAACCTCAAGGGATGTCAATGTAATTTACCCTAATAAATTTGTAAGAGTAGCATTATTTTTGAAATTTTTATATTTAAAAAATAAGATAAATTTCACTTTGTTTGTCCCTTTTTGTTTGGTCACTTTTCTATTTTGACTTTTAAAGTTTGTTTTTTCTCATCTTGGCTCTTTATATTTTAAATTTTTCTCAATTTTCTTATAGTTAATTTCTATTAAAAATTAAACAAAAAATGACACATTGATCATCGAGTGATATAAAAATATTTTATTATATATAACTCACATGTCTGACATGAATTTAAAAACTAATATAATAATATATATCTTATATTATGTGACATTTATTATGATTTTTTTTGTCTAATTTTAAACAGAAATTAACTTTACGAGTAAATTAAGAAAAAAATTAAAACAAAAAAGACTAAAGTAAAAAAAAATTAAATTTGAAGAGACAAATTAAAAAGTGATCAAATATAATAAGGGTAAATTTATAATTTATCTTAAAAAAATAAGGGAATTCCCATGTAAAAGAAAGAGAAAGGAGAAGGATGTAAGGCCTAGTTTGTTTATTGGATACAAGTGTGGGATCGGATATAATATGAAGTGAGTTGTACATATTTTTTTGTCTCCCTATATCTCGTGTTTAGTTACTCCAGATATAGGGAGTCTGGATAGTATATGATACAAAAGGGGGATATGCAATACCACTCCCTATGGTATTCTATATCCCCATTATCGGATATAACTCATCTTTCATCTAAAAGTAAAAAATAATCACTCTTCTCTTATCCTATCCTATATCCTATCTTAATCAAACATAGTATAAGTGATCTTACAATATATATAATACATCTCATATCGTACAATATATTATATTCCATTTTTATCCTTAAGTATTATATATCTTTTTGAAATCTTTATATCTAATCCAAACAATCAAACAAGCGTAAGAGAAAGAGAGGGAGAAAGAGACAAATTCCCACTTAGGATCCTATTTTTTTTTTTTTAATGCAATGGTGAACTGAACCCTTTGAAACCTTTGAACCTTTTGTTCCTTTTGATATTTGTATCAACAAAATACCAAAAACACCCAGTTAAAAAGAACTACGCAATGGCAATCATGATGGCTAAGAAGTAAAACAACACCAAAACACCCACACCCATACCCATAACGATGGCCCCACACTATATTTATTTTTTTTTGTTTTGTTTTTGTTGAGCTACACACTCACACCTACACCCATATCCATATCCATATCTAATTCCGGCCGGTTGAATCGGTAACCGGATCTAATTCCGATTCAGATGACACTCTAAATCCGAATTATGCTCAAAACCAACTTAATTTTTGTAATTTAATATCTATGTTTTTCATATTTATAAATTTTAATATATTTATGACATAATTATAACATCACGGTTCAATTCTGATTTACCTGCGATTAAACCAGTAACCCATCCATCCGATTACTTTTCTGATTCATTCATCGGTCCAATTTTCAAAACATTGCCCATGACCCACAAACTACACAGCCACACCCATACTTCTTTTTTCCGATGGCACTTGTCAGGAACATTGTCGATCTTATCCATCTTCTGCCTTCGCTGGAGATTGTGTTGAATTTGGCTTTTATCTCACCGAAACATCTCAGATCTACATATGATGGTGTTGATTCTCGCTCTTTCCCTCTTTTACCAATGGCACTCATTAGGATCTCATCCCTCTTTGGATACCGCTAGCGATTATGTTAAATATGGCTTTTCTCTCACTAATCTCACCGAAATATCTCAGATTTGCATATGATGGTGATGATTCTTGCTCTTTCCCTCTCTATAGCCTTTCTTTCTCTCTAATCTCTCAGAAATGTTTCAGATTTGAGTTGAATCTGTTGTCCATCTCCAAAAATAGGTTTTTATTTGATAGAAATTTGAATTATTAAAATCTATTTGTTTTTCTGGCTTGTACTTTGTACGGGGAGAGAAATATTCGTCTCGCTCCGTACTTCCTTGCTACCAAGCAGGGATCACTCTGATAGAACTCCATCTCTCTGCAAATAAACAATGGTGAGCTACCCGGCCGGTGGGTTGCCGAAAAACCCCTCTGACGGTCAAATTAGCTTTCTTGGGAGAGAAGAGAGAAGGTAGAGCACTGTAGAGAGAAAGAATGGCTAAAGGTTTCGTGCCACAACATTTGTATGCGCCTCTTTTTCTAGACTGGCCATGCAGTCTTAGAGATCATGGACGCACTACCTCTACTGTCCTTCACTGGAAAAGCGGTTGTGCTCCCCTCTATATTTCTTACACGTACAGTGACCAAAACTACCAAACAGTGTTTGTCGCAACACCAAACGGTATTGGTGCATACCAGGAGTGGATCCCTCTCTTCTCACATTGGTTCACGTGGTACACCCAACCGTGCCGTTACTTGACAACAAATAGTGCCAACTATGACTTCCCAAATACCGGGTTAAGTTTGATCGGTTGTTAGCTCAGCGCAAGGGCCGAATTACATCAAATCTAGTCTCCCTCACACCGGGTTGAATGCGAGTAGCTGGCAGTGCGGTCGGAGCCTAGTCTATATTCCTTCAGGCTGGCCAAACGCAGGTGCGCTGTCCATCATCCCAATCATGAGGGTCCTCTTGATGCTCCTTTAACTGCAGTGATGAATCTAGCTCAGTCACACCAAGAGTCATTCCAGGTCGGTACGGCTCAACACGATTGTTGTACAACCTTTACTTGGCCCAAAGCCATTTCCGCACTAACTCAAACTCGGCCCAATGCAACCCTGCCGTACCCAACTCGGTCCACAGCTCGGCGTAAATCCCCCTCTCATACTTGATAATATATATGGGGCTCTAAACTCCCAAGTTTGCTAAAACATGATTAAATCTGTTTGTTTTTCTGGCTTGTGTTTGATGATATATATGCTCTATAAAATTTATGAAGACTCAAACATGATTAAATATGTTATATTCGATCTGCAATTTTTGTGGATTGTACTTGATGATATGCTATTGAATTTGCAGGGACTCCCAAGTTTGCTAAAACATGATGCCCTTGTTATCCTTTTGAAGTTTTTTTTGGTGTTCTTTCAGTTTTCCAGAAGATTTGATGGTGTTTGGCGTGTGGAAAGGCGTTGTGTGAACTAGTTAGTATAGAAGATCCTTCTAGGGCATGGTTTAAAATGGTCAAATTGGGCCTAAAGATAAGTTGGGCTGGCCGAGATCTCGTGGGCCAAATGGGTTTTGAATATCCTTTGATAAATTTTTATATATGTTAAAAACATCAAACATAGAAGTGTTAGATCTTTATTAGGTCAGAATTTGCCTATAAATTTAAAAACATGTTGAAGATTAAATACTTATACTTACAGGTGTTATAATCTCATTGGGTCAAAATCTAATTATAAATTATATAAAATTGTGTTTGAATCATAAATTTTTTTTAAAAAAAATTAAAAATAAAAATATGAGAACTATAGCTAAAAAAATTAGTTTATATTTATTCACATTTTTTTTTGCATTTTTTTTGCATTTTTCTTTTGAAAAACCTATCTAATTTTATAATTTAAATACAACATAAATGTTATTTGAACCTAGGAAAAAAGAAAAGAAAAAGGGGAACAGGGCACTTGCTGTTTGTTGCTGTGCTCCGAAGCGACATTGCATTGCTGCGTTTTCTTGTAACCATTCAAAGGTATTGTCTGCGCAAGGTGCAAAGCTTTGATGCTATTTAGTGTGTTTAGGCCTTGTTTGGGAAGACTAAATAAGTGCACTTTTTGTCTTTTTGGACAAAAAAATTGAGGTTGAAAATATGGATGTTTGGGTTAACTTTTTGACTTTTTATGGAAAAATGTGTAATAAAAAATTGTGAAAATTGGTTTTTAGAGGAAAATTTGAATTGGGAGTTGTGCAGCCGTAATTGTTGACTTTTGGTGAATAGTGTTAACTTTTTAACTTTTTGAGTAACTTTTTGACTTTTTGGCTTATTTGGAAGTACCCAAACTTGGCCTTAGTAGGGGTGAATGCATGTCAGTTGTGGCCACAAAATCTCTAATCCGTCATCTGTTTGCCAGATTGGCAGATTAGAGAAAATCAATCTGTATCTGTCTGCCAATTCGGCGGATGTGGATTGAGTGGATTGGTGCTAGATTGGCAAATGGATGCGAATCGGTTTGGCGGTTTAAAATTTTATGAATTTTCAACCTAATTCAACTTGTTTCTCAACAATTAAAAAAAAAAGTATTACAATTAATGACTTAAAAAAGTATTACAATCAATGATTAAAAAAAGTATTACAATCACTGCATACCTCATCCAAAGAAAAAAAGTTTGAAACTTTATAATAGTACAATACATGCCTCATCCACATATTACAATCACATCATGCCTCATTCACATAAAGTATTACAATTTGTGGTTCTTAAAATGTAAAAACAATTCAAACCACCAAAATCATGAATAGAGCATTAGTAGAGATTGTATGCCTCTATATTACATCTATATCTGTTTTTGAAATCAAAAATCAACCAGCATGTATCATCTTTTTTAATTATTATTTTTAGAGTTAAAGTTAAAAACTAGAACATATAGATAAATAATACATTTATTTTTTCTAATTCAAAAAATATATTCAAGTTGAAAACTCTTTTTCAACAGAATATATTCAAAAGAATATGTAAACTCTTTTTCAATTGAAAACACAAACAGAATATCTAAACAAATTAAAAACACAAAATCTTACAAATTATTAGGGGTGCTCGTGGTTTGGAGGTTCGGTTGCAGCAAAAGGAACTTGAAATCTACCATCTGTCCAAAACTAGGCGGATTGAAAAAAACAATCTGCAACCGTCCATTCATTATCACGCATTCGTCCAATTGCGGCAGATCAATTCAGTTCGGTCGGTTTGGGTGGATAGGTATATTTGCTACTCACCCCTAGTGTTTAGTTTCAATTTTTTGGATTCAATTTTCTGAAAATTGATTTTTTTACTTTTTGTATTTTTTTGCTTTTAGTGAATATTTTAAAAACTTTAAGTAATTTTTTAGTTTTTAGATAAACTTTACTTAGATGTGTCTAAAAAGTAAAATATTTTTAAAAAATATTTTAACAAAGTAATAAATACACAAGAATGCAAAAAATATATTAAATTATATATATATTTTTTTTGTATTTTTTGTATTTAGTAAATTTTTTAATGATTCTTTTCACAAATATTGTACTTTTTAAGTATATTTATTTTAGGTGTATCTAAAAATTAAAAATATTGTTTAGAATATTAAAAAAATTCAGTAAAAATAAAAAAAAAACATAAAAAATAAAAAAGTTTTAATTTTATGAAAAAGTGGATCCTGGAAATAAGAACCAAACAAGTTAATTAATTTTTTTTTCCTTTCTTTTGTTTGTTTATTATAGTTAATGTGACATAATCCTGGACTTATAAAAAAAAAAAAAAAAATACTCTCTTAAGATAAAAAATGATAGACTCAAGTTTTTAATTTAGTGATTGTGTAAATTAACTTATACTTATAAATATCGTGGGACAAAAAAAAAAAAAAAAATCAAAATGACAATTGATTTTGGGGTGATGGTACAAAAATTTTAAAAATTAATTATCATTTTGATTTTTTTTTTTTACTCGGTATAGTGGTGTTTGACAAATTAATAGAACTGAACTGACTAAAATTTTAGGCTGTGTTTGGTTTAAGTTTCAAATCAATTTTCCACCCTTATATTTCAATGAGTCTAGATCGTCTACCGCAGTTGCTTGCGGCACTTCCTGCGGTGGTCCAAAACGACATCGTTTTGGACATCTTTTTTCCCCCCATTCTTCTTTAGCTTCTTAGCTTCTTTTTCACATCATCATTTTTACTTCACAAGGAGCCAAAAACACCACAGAGCTTGGCTCGAACTCGGCCCTTCAATCTTTGTTGTACTACGGTTTTCAGGCTGCCGGCTTCTCCGTCGATGAAATCTTCAGTACACGACCTCTGCACTGCGCGCATCGATCACCTTAGATCTGAGATCGTACATATATATATATGATATACATGGTGCATACAAATCAAAACCTCTCTCTCTCTCTCTCTCTCTCCACCGTTGCTTCGGAGTTCTCAAAGTTCATGGCGCTAGTGGCATCGAAGCTACTTTTGGCGAAGTCGCCGTACACAGAGGAGCAGTGGAAAAAGTTGTCCAAGATGTTTGATTGGGATGGAAACGGGTACATCACGACGGCAGAGTTGACGGGAATGATCAGAGAAGCCAATAAACTTGGTCATCTTCCTTCGATCTGCTTCAATAGTCTCAAATTTGTTCTGATCTACATCGCCGTGAAGAGATTGGCCTCCAACGATGAATCTTCTTGAAATGTCTTTATAGAGCATCAAAGATCCTTCGCCGCAAAAAAAAATTGAGTGGAATAGAGCTTCGCAGACATGATCGTTATCACCAGATCTGCTATTCGCTATTTTCCTTACCACTTTTAGTCGCCGTCGCCGATTTCCAGAGACTGTAGTCACTCGTGTTTGCTGCACGCTTTCTCTCTACATATATATGTATAACTCATTTGATTGTGATTATTGGGGTTATGATTGAATCATGATCTGTTATTGGAGTTGTTATGGTTTATGATTATGGTATGTGATTTGTGTTTTGTTGGATCTGTTTCAGTACTCCATTTTCTCAGAGTTGTTAAAGTCTTCTCTTTTTTTTGTTTTTGTTTTTGTTTTTTTTGGTTAAGGTTACAGTGACTAATCAAAATTCAAAACTGTACCTAAAATCAATGACTCTTCACGAAATCAAAATGCTTAATGAGGTTAGGTTGAACAAATTCACCTCAACAATTAACACAATTTCAGATCATCTGATCATCAGGATCGATAGTCTCATCAGGTCACAAATAGATCAATCTAAATAGCAAAAACAAATTTTGAACAAAATGAGGTAAAAAGGATCGAATAACTTCGAAACTCAATTGATATGTGTTCTCGATTAGTGTTTTTTGTGAAAGACGTGACAGCGACAGAAGGAGACGAGAACAATGCGAGTTCGAAAAGACGAGTTGGTTGTCAGAATATTCATTTTCCGGTTGCTGGTGGTGTGTGTGTGTGTGTGTGTGTGTGTGTGTGTGTGTGTGAGAGAGAGAGAGAGAGAGAGAGAGAGAGTCTGGTTTTGATTAAAGTTCTATGGTGTTTTGGCTTCTTGTGAAGTAAAAATGATGAAGTGAAAAAGAAGTTGAAAAGCAAAAGAAGAAGGGGGAAAATTTTTTTTTGTACAAAATGACGTTGTTTTGGACCGCCGTAGGAAGCGCCACAGGCAACTGCGGCAGACGATCTGGACTCATATTTCAATGTTATGTGTACGAGCACAAAATAATTCTTCTCGTATGATCCTGTTGATCAAGTTTGCGCTCCTCCAAACGTCGTCGCTTTACTTCCTGAAAACACAAACGTGAGCTAGCCGGCGGGTGTGTGCCAGAAACCCCTCCGATGCCTAGGTCAGCAAATAGACAATAAACAAAAGCTCTATGCATTTGAGAGTCAAGATTGTGATACATGTACATAGGTCCTGTTATGAGCTTTTATAGATTCTGTATGGCACAATCCTAGTAGGACTCTTACTCTGCAATGTAGAGTCCTCCTAGGAATCACATCTCTAAGAGATAATGCTTATCCCTTAACACCCTTCCCACTGCTTTAACCGAGTGAAATGGTTTTACCTCGGTAGTATGACAAAACGACCAAGCCAACATCACTATGCTTATGCGGTAGATTCAACTGAGCTTCACCTAGCTCGGTTCCTCCCTTCAGCTTCCTGTACCTCGGTTCGGCATACTTCAACTGGGCTATCTAAGTTATTTATAACCGAGCTAACTAGGCCCCATGGCGAAGCCCATTCCACTTAGCCCACAGCTCGTCTCACCTTTACCCGGTCCTAGCTCGGCCCAGATTTATGTTTTTTACCCTATCAATTGCCCCTTAATTCCATCTGCAATGCATGATTTGGGATTACTCTTCTCCAGCCGAGCTAGAAACATTCAAGCCAACCAAGCTCACTCTTTACCAAGCTACCGATGAGTTCGGTCCATAAACGCCTTTTCAACTGCTCTGCACGTCTGAATCGTTTTCTATTCTCTTGGACACGTGGCAAGCTCCCATTGGCCAAGCATAGCTGTCATAGCCATCTTCGTACTCCGAAAATTTTGAACAGTCCTGCCTATTTTGTGTGTTTTATACGTAAGAACCCTCATTTTGAAAAACACTCCCACTGTTCATCTTCTTTCCTTTGTCGTCTGAGAACTTGTGCATTCGAAGCTCTATACTCACACCTTTATCTTCGTTGGCTACTGTTTCTTCATGACTTCACACTTGTAAGTTCACTAATACCTCTGTATGCTGTTCTTTTTTAACTTACTTCTTTATTTTTGATATTTAATCCCCACATACATGTGTTATACACTAGAGATCCACCAAAGTACTGAGCAAATGCTATAAACCCCAAACCTTAGGCTTGAGCTCAAGAACACACCGTCTGGATTCAAGAAACATGAAGTTGAATCTAGAATCGTGCTGTAACCAAGCTAGATATGTAATAACCCTCCCACTGTCTTAGCCATACTCATATGCAATTTATATGATTTTGTTTTGTTAAGTTTGCATCTTGAATCTTGACTTGCCTTGCATCTTTGACTTGTCTTGCATAAGCGATACTTGAGTGTTATGTTCCTTACTGATTACGTGTGTGTAGCCGAGGTAACCTTGGGACTAGTTCACCTTTGAACCCTTGTGCTTAGAATCATGTTAGAACCACTTGATTGACCTTCACCTTCACCCCGGCATTCTAGCCGAGATGTACTACTTAGCCGAGGTATGTTACATTAGTGACCTTGTTCCCGGGATGGTATGACATAGGCCGAGGTGTGGCACACCCTGGCCAAGGTGTGGCACAGCTTAGTCAAGTGTCGTCCTCCCTAGCCGATGTCCTTGTTACCCTGTAGCCGAAGTCCTACCTTTGGCCGATGTTATTGCTTGCCGAAGTCTTGTTGATAGCCGATGTCATTACCCGCCGGAGTGTTTCACTGGGAAACTTGTTAGATACGCTTTGCCAGAGTCTTGTCCCTTCAATCAGTCACCTTTTTGAATAGAGCCAACCACCTGCTGCCACGTGTCCGAACTGTAGGTTAAAGCAGCCGGCAGACTTAGAAACACATCATTTGGTCTCAAATCTTTGTCTTAGAGAGAGAAGCTCTAGGAAAGGGAGTTTAGAGAGAGAAGTGGAGTTCGAGCTTGATCCTTGAAGATCAAACCGTTGGATTTGAGTTTTGAGGTTAGATTCTTGCTCTCCTTTGATTACTCTTATTGTTTGTCCAGCTGCATTGCATGATTGAGTTTGTTTTGTGTGCCATGCATAGATTTAAAGTTGGTTTTAGAAAGAAAATAAGACATTTATGTGTTCTTGAGGAAAAGCCTTGATTTGATCCGAAAGCTTGCATTGAAATCCATGCTTTTGTGTTTGTTTTACCAAGGTCTTCTAGTATGGGTACCCAGGTCCATGTTTTCAAACTCATGGCACGAAATCTCAGACTTTATAAATGTAAGTTATGATCTTTGCATTCATCTTGTTCATGTTCTTGAGCAGAGGGAAACCCAGGTTTTCCCCGGCTTCATTTATCCTTGAATGTGGCCCTCGGGACCACACCTCGGCGAGAGAGTGTGGAACCTCGGCCAAGACCTGGATGGTGCCCAGCATGTTTTCCCAAAGTAAGAAGCAGTGTTTGATATGATTTGACTTAGCTTGAGCGACTGCCGAGGTCATTTGCATGCATATGAAGCTTGTTTGAAAGTGCATTCAATAGACTTGTTATGTGATTGTAGGACTTGGACTTGCCTTGACCCCGACGTCCGAAGAACTATGTGAGTGGCATTTTAATAAAGCTATGTTTAAGTGTTTTTGATAGAAGTCTTGCTTTGCCTTGTTTTGAAAAGTATTTGCAAGCATGAATGACTATCCCTACTTTGTATACCAAGTATTATACCTTGTTGAAAGTCCGTACGTGCTAGGGGACTATAAGCATTTGTAGCACAACTCTTGAAAGTCCGTACGTGCTAGGGGACTATAAGCATTTGTAGCACAACTCTTGAAAGTCCGTACGTGCTAGGGGACTATAAGCATTTGTAGCACAACTCTTGAAAGTCCGTACGTGCTAGGGGACTATAAGCATTTGTAGCACAACTCTTGAAAGTCCGTACGTGCTAGGGGACTATAAGCATTTGTAGCACGACTCTTGATGTCATCCCTTGGAACTTGAAAGCCTTGAAAGACTTGATTGATGAAGCTTGAAAGATTTGATATAAGAACTTGATTTATGCCTTGTACTGTTTTGTTAAAAGATCTCGGATGCCATTCATGTAAACCCTTTATTACTTATGCCATTCACTGAGTATCCAAGCTCACCCTCTCTATATATATGTAGGTGATGAGCAGGGCGGCGATGACGCCTAAGTATGTTTTGCCGAGGTGTTGTGCCGAGGTGTTTTGCTGAAGTATTTTGCTAATGTGTTTTGGACTCATGTTTGCGACGTCTTGAAGATCATGCTTCTTAGTTACTTCATTGTATTTTGTATTTGATGGCTGAGAAGCCTTTTGGTCAAGATGTAATTTTTGTACTCTATCTTGTTGTACTGAAGCCATTATGAGATGTATGTCATTTCATTTTAACTTAAGCATTGCTCTTATGGATTACTTAGTTTTATTTATTGCTTCCGCATTTGTAAGCCCCATATGTACACTCTGTTTGTGTGTGAATTCTCGTAAGAGGCCTTTGGTAACCTCGGGTTACTGGCCATCTCGGCGCCGACCTTCTAGGGGCGGGTTGGGGTCGTGACAAGATACCTGTTTAGGCAACTTTAGGTTTAAACACAACTGAACTGAAAGCTCAGTCATTAAGATATATATCCATCGTCAACCGAGCTAGGGGCCTTAGATTGGCCCTTTATTTACGACCGAACTGAGAAAGTGGACATAACCCTGTATACTAACCTCTAAACGAGCTAGAGGCCTTGTGTTGGCTCTTTTGTACTACTGAATTGAGAACTCTGTCATTCAAACGAACCGAGCTGAGTCTTCACAATTCTTCTCTAAATTGACTGTTTACTTAATCTGTTCCAGTTGTCTGGGCATAACATTTCTTATTTCCACTTTACAGACTTGACTAGGTTGGCTAAGCACGCCTTTGCACCCTGCCCCTAGGCAGCTTTCTCAACCGAGCCAACAAAAGCCTCAGACGCGCCGAGCTAGGCTTATTTTATTCACAACCTTAAGTTAGTCATGGGCAAATACCGGTTTTTAGTAGACTCTCCTGGTGCCATAGCCGAGTTCCGAAAGGACTATCAAATTTCGGACGACGTTCATTTGTCCCTAGCCGAACTAGAAACAACACCCTGGGGCAAACCGGGCTTCGTTCCATTCACCATGATATCGATTGTCGAGGCTGGCCTTCGGTTTCCCGTTCAGCCTCTCCTCTGCGAATTCCTTAGGCAGACAAGACTCTGCCCTACCCAACTTTCCACAAATTCATATAGAATAATAAACGGCATCGCCGAACTAAATCGTTGGCTTGGCCTTAACCTCAGTTTGGCCGAGCTATTCCATCAATACTCACTCGGCCAAAATGAGAACGGCTGGGTATACTATTTAAGAATAAGAAGACGTTAAGAGAAAATAATTAAAAATACACTGGACAAAGACGTGAATGATGACGACTATTTCTGGGTTTCTGGAAACTTTGAAGACCAGGAAGGCTAGATACCGGGCTACAGTATTAACTGGAATAAAGGAACAGCCGGTATGAATACCTTGGCTTAGTTGGTCTATTTTTTGCTCTTACTGTTTATAACTTTTACATCGCACTAACCGTTGCCTTTTTCCTCATGCAGATTTGAACCAGCTAAAGTTGCAATATCAATACCCCAACCTAGATGCTCTCCACGCCGCGCTTCATTACAGTCATCGAGGTTGGGCTGAGCTACTAAACTTCGAGCCGACCTATCGATACAGTAGAAGGAGGAAGGTCAGAGTAACTGATTTTCTATTGGAACCATCGCCAGAGCCAGACCCCAACTTGCTACAAATAAACCTCGTTTCTTTAACCAAAGAGCAGAAATGGCCAAGCACCGAGCTGTTTGAGCTTTGATAACCGAAACAACTACTCCAACCGGTGGTGATCCAACCGAGACAGCGCAAGCCGGTCAAACAAACAAGGCAGTGGTGGCCCTCCCAACTGCTCGAGCCTTGTTATCCCGGTCGAGCAAGCGTGCTCGTACTTCCTCAACCGAGCCACAACACCTTGTTGACGAGGATGAAACCGTGCTCCCTCAAACCACCCCACCGAGCCCAGAACTCGTGCATTCTGACCGGGCTAGCTCTTCAGAGTGGGCACCAAAAATAACATACAAGAACCGAGCCATAACCAACACAGACTCAGTGGTGGCAGACAAGGACCACATGCTTGCCTTTAACCTTGCAAGAAGCGTGTGTCTGTAGCCCAATATGGAACACCACGATCATCTCACCGAGCTCAAGGCCATCCACTCTACCACTAAGTCGATGGTGCTGGTAAGTGCCTAATACCATTTGTTTCTCCATTTTACACAATGGTTTGCTCAGTTTTTGTCATGATTGTTCTTCCCTTCTGTAGGCCATGTAGAAGAACCACGTTGCCCATAAGCGCGTGCTGGAACTGTGCAAAACAACACAATTGGCTGTGGCAGAAGCCAGAACCAAAACAGCCGAGCTAAAAGACGCTACCCAAAAAATGGCCGAGCTTGAATCTGAAATCACCCGGCTCAGCGAGCTAGTCAACTTGGCGGAAGCGGTCAAGCAGAAGGCTTTGGCCGAGCGGAAAGACCGCTATCTGCGTGAGCTAGCCAAGCTTGAGAATAAGAAAGATACAGAGATACCCAAGCTAAAAAAGAGCTTGGAAGATGCTGAAGACCGTGGCTATAAGGAGGCGGAGGCTACATATATCTTGCAGTGCGAGGCTGCAAAAGACATCTTTTTCAGATATGGCTGGAAGGCAGTAGTGTCAAAGCTCGGTTATGACCAAGGGACTGAGGTCTTTTAGAACCCTCCCCTACACTTCATGCCAAGCTATATGGCGGACTATGCCAACACCATCCAATAAAAGCTTATCCAAGAGGGGGAGGAAGAAGAGGAGTCACCTGCTCTAAACAATACCCCAACAGCTAGCAATGATCACGATCTCCAAACCAGCTAGAAAGCTCGGGTAGAGCCACTGATGTCAAGCACGGTTGTTGATGTGCCTCTGAACGATGTACCTGCGAGCACCGGGCTACCAGGTGGCGGAGCTCGGGTTGACTTGGATGTAGAGTTGGACGACCTTTTTGCCTGATCTTGTTCTTATTTTGTTGTTTCTCTTTTGAAAGTATTTGTAACCGGGCTGAAGCTCCTCCCTTTGTATTGAACATTATGAACTGGATGGAATGAAATCTACTTTTTCTTCAGCTGTTTGTTTGGCTACACTTACATATAATTGCCTTATAACATTTCATTGCTGAGATAACTATCTCAGTTTAAGGGATTTGTAATCTGCTTACGTGTTGGTCATACCTGCCAACTTTCTTCAGCCTAGATCCTGATCTCGGTTGGAGAGAGATAAGTTTTGGTTATTCTAGCTAACTTCCTTCAGCCTAGGTCCTGATCTCGGCTGAAGAGAGATAATTGTTGGTTTTTTCAGCCAACCTCTTCAACCTAGATCCTGATCTCGGTTGAAGAGAGATAACTGTTATTTTTTTCAGCCAACCTCTTCAGCTTAGATCCTTATCTCGGCTAAAGAGAGATAAATGTTAGTTATTCCTGCCAACTTCTTCAGCTTAGACCCTGATCTCGGCTGAAGAGAGCTAAGTGTTGGTTTTTCCAGCCAACTTCTTCAGCCTAGATCCTGATCTCGGCTGAAGAGAGCTAAGTGTTGGTTTTTCCAGCCAACCTCTTCAGCCTAGATCCTTATCTCAACTAAAAAGAGATAAATGTTGGTTATTCCTGCCAACTTCTTCATCCTAGACCCTGATCTCAACTGAAGAGAGATAAATGTCAAATTTTCCAGCCAATTTCTTCAGCCTAGATCCTGATCTCGGCTGAAGAGAGCTTAATGTTGGTTATTCCTGCCAACTTCTTCAGCCTAGATCCTTATCTCGGCTGAAGAGAGCTAACTTGTTTGGTTATTCCTGCCAAACTTTCTGATTGCCCCTTGCTGGCAATAATTGAGGACAACTTTTACAATAGAAAGACTTATGCGGAAAAAGTAAACTACTTGTTTTTATTTAAAAAATGGAAAAAATTACAAATATTCTAAGAAAAGCTAAAAATAAAATAACTTGAGATTGGCAGTGTTCCATGGCCTGGGAATAACCTTGTTGTCTCTATCTTCCAAGTGATATGCCCCTTTTCTTGCTAAACCAACCACTTTGTATGGTCCTTCCCAATTAGGTCCTAGCTTGCCATCGCCGGGTACCAAAGTGTTGCCTATTACTTTGCATAATACCCAATCTCTAATCTTGAATTGTCTTAGATGCACTATTTTGTTACATTTTCTGGACAACTCCTGCTGGTATGAGGCAATGTGAACTAGAGCTTTTTCCCTCCTCTCTTCTGCAAGATCAAGTTCTAAGGCTATGGCTTCTCCATTCAAGTCTGGGTCGAAATTTTCACTTCTAATTGTGGGGAGGCCGACTTCCAATAGGATTACTGCCTCCATGCCATAGGCCAAAGAAAAAGGCATTTCGCCAGTTGATCACCGAGGTGTGGTACGGTAAGCCCATAAAACATGAGGAAGTTCCTCAACCCACTTGCTTTTGGCTCTCTCTAACCTTTTCTTCAAATCGTCTAAGATGACTTTGATTGATGCTTCTGCCTAGCCATTTGCTTGTGGGTATGCTGGTGTAGAGTTGTAGAATTCGATCTTGTATTCCTCACAAAAGCCCCTGAAAATTTTGCCATCGAACTGAGTGCCATTGTCAGATATTAGCGCCTTGGGTATGCCAAATCGAGTAATGATATTTTGCTAGACAAATTTCTTAACGTCTTTCTCCTTTATTGATGCGAGTGCTTTAGCCTCCACCCACTTTGTGAAGTAGTTCGTTGCTGCGAGAAAGAACTTTCTGTTGGCGGGTGTCGTTGGAAGTGGGCCTGCTATATCCAAGCCCCATATTGCGAAGGGCCATGGGCTAGTCAATGGTAGGAGTTCTCTGGCTGGTTGATGTATTTGGTGTGCGAACTTTTGACATTTCTCGCACCTCTTGACGTATTTCTCTGAGTCTGCTTGCATGTATGGCCACCAATATCCTTGTGAAATTGCTCTGTAGGCTAATGATCTTCCCCCTTGGTGGTTTCCGCATACGCCTTCATGCATCTCGAACAAAAATGCTTCGACCTTACTAGGATGGACGCATTTCAAGTATGGTCCTGTGAAGGATTTTTTGTATAACGCCAATGATGGAGAGAGCTAAAATTGCTGTGCCTTTGCTCTTATTTTGTTGGCTTCTTTCTTTTCTTCAGGCAAGATGCCGTCTTTCAAGAATACTATAATGGGATCCATCTATGAAGGGCCTAGTTTGGCACAACATACCTCAGCTACTTCAGGTTCTTCAATGCTTGGTCTGGGTAGGAAGTTGATCAGTAATGGATGTGGGATAGATGTATCTGCCATTGAGGCAAAGCCTGCTAGTTCGTCTGCTCTATTGTTTTCTTCTCGACCGATTTGCTCTATCCGCACTACTTCGAACTTCATGATCTCCTTTCTGACTAACTCTTGGTACTTAGCCATCCTCTCATCTTTCGCCTTGTAGTCGCCTGAAATCTGGTTTACTACCAGCTGTAAGTCACTGTAAACCATTAGCTCGGTGGCCTTCATGAAAAGTGCTGATCTTAGGCCCGCTAAAAGCACTTCATACTCTGCCTCATTGTTTGATGTTGGGAAGCCAAGGTTGACTGCTTGTTCTACTAACAGGCCATCTGGTGAGATGAGGACTATGCCAAGTCCTGCGCCATGCCTATTAGATGCTCCATCCACGAAGAGCTTCCACATCTCTCCGACGAATAGTTTCTAGCAAGTAGAGGGGTCGAATGATGTCTTGGGGTCATGTGCGTTGCTGATGTTTTCTTCCCAGTCTATGCCTGTTGCTGGGGTTTGTTCTTCACTATCTGACTGCCCCGAATTTTTACTTGTTGATGAGTCCTTGCTGGGAATAGCATGGTTTGCCCTTTCCTTCCTGTCTTTAATCCTGTATGGCTTGAAATGTAGCTGGGCACCTTGTTTTGGGGGCTGCATAGTTCCTACGGCACTTTCCATCCCCATTTCGGTTGTACCGGTCAAGTCAACTGGGCAGATGTGATGACTTCTTGGTGTGAACTCATCCACAAAGTCTGCCAAAGCCTGGGCTTTTATTGCGGTTCTGGGTTGAAACTTGATATCGAACTATCCTAATTCCACCGCCCACTTCAAGATTCGTCTGGAAAAGTCTGTCCTCTCAAACAAAGCTTTTAAGGGAAAAGCTGTTAAGACGATTATGGTGTGGGCATGGAAGTAATGCGACAACTTCCTTAAGGCCATCATCAAAGCCAAGGTCAGCTTTTCCAATGGTAGGTACCTTGTTTCAGTATCCAGCAAGGTTTTACTAACATAAAAGATACGCAGGTGTTGGATTCCTTCCGCTCTGACCAACACTGCGCTGACTGCATGTTGTGAAACTGCCAAGTACAAAAAGAGCTCTTCTCCTAGTACTAGAGTTACTAATAATGGAGGAGAGGTCATGTAGTCCTTCAGGCTCTCTAAGGCGTAGTCGCATTCTTCATCCCACTCAAATTTGGCTTTTAAAGCTTGGAAGAATGGTCGACATCTATCTGACGACCGACTTATGAACAGGTTGAGTGCGGCTGCTAGGCCAGTGAGGTACTGTACCTCTTTGACTGTGTTAGGCCTCTTGAGTTCCTGGATTGCTTTGATCTGAGAAGGGTCAGCTTCTATTCCTCGGTTGGTTACCAGGAAACCTAGGAATTTGCCTGATCCTACACCGAATGCACACTTGGATGCGTTCAGGTGCAACTTGTTCTTCTTCAGAATTTGGAACATTTCATCTAGGTCCCTGAGATGGTCCTTCTCATCTTTGCTTTTGACCACCACGTCAGCTATGTAAGCCTCCATTGTTCTGCCTAACAATGGTTCAAACATTTTGGTGACCATCCATTAGAACGTAGCCCCTGCGTTCTTTAGGCCAAAGGGCATGACCTTGTAACAGTACAGTCCTCTGGGTGTCGTAAATGATGTGACATTCTGGTCTGGTTCATATATAGCGATCTGATGGTAACCTCTATATGCATCAAGAAAGCTAAGTCGGCTATGTCCTGTCGTTAGGTCCACTAGTTGGTTTATTCATGGCAGGGAGAAGCTATCCTTTAGGCATGCTTTGTTGACTGTTTTGTAGTCCACGTAAACACGCCACTTTCCGTTCTTCTTTGGAACTACTACAGTATTGGAGATCCACCTGGGATAATGCACTTCTCTGATGGCTCCTGCCTCCAGTAAGTTTCCCACTTCTTCCGCTACTATCTCCGCGTGGTGGAGTGCCGATCTGCAGGTGCGCTGTATGATTGGTCTGGCATTTGGGTGGACATTAAGTTGGTGGCAGATGAACTTAGGATCAATGCCAGGCATGCCATATGGCGTCCAAGCGAACACTTCGATGTTTGAGATTAAGAATTCCATTATCTCAGTTTTCTTAGTGCTGGACAGAGATGAGCCTAGCAAAAAGAACTTTTCTGGGTCCTTTTCATCTATTCTTACCTCAACCAAGTCCTCCACTGCCTTTTGCTCTGCTGCTTTGCCGACATCTGCAAACAATTCGTTGCTCTCTGGTTCTTCCACCATTTGGATGTACCCTTTAGCAGCCCGGCTGCCATTTACTGTGACGAAGCACTATTTTGACATAATTTGGTCTCTCAAGACCTCTTCGATCACTCCGGCTTCATTTTGGAACCGCAACGCCTGGTGGTAGGTTAACGCTACTGAGCGCATGGCATGTAGCCATGTCCTTCCCAAGATGATGTTGTAGGTGGAAGGGACCTTCAATACCTAGAATTTCACCTGTTTTGTTACGGTTCCTGCTTTGACTGGAAGGATTATCTTGCCTACTGGCCATTCTAGCATTGAGTTGAAACTGATGAGGGGAGATGTTGCAGGTGCTAGGCCTTTGTCCTTCAATTTCAGTTGTTTGAAGGTCTCATAGTACATTATCTCGCACGAGCTTCCTTGGTCAATCAGAATCCGCTTGATATCGAAATTCTTGACGTGCAACATGACCACCAGTGCGTCATTGTGAGGGCAATGTAGCCTTGCTAAGTCTCTATCTGAAAAGGATATGATGTTTGCGGCTTCTGTTCTGCCCTTTTTTACAGTTGGTTGTACACTTAGTACCTCTCTCAAGTGCTTAGCCTTTTTGATTATTCCCCTGAGCTCACATACCCGCTCGGGTTCGATGATTCCATATATAACGTTGATTACACCTTGGGGTGGACCGTCAACCGGTATTCCGTTGGGTTTGTTAGGGTCCTATAGGGCTGGTTATGTTCCTCCTTCAATATATTAGTCCAAGTGTCCAGTAGCCACTAACTTTTCTAGATGTTGCCTTAGGGGTGTGCAGTTCTTAGTTCATTGCCCTTCTCATCATGGAAGGTGCAACGGGACCTCTCGTTATAGCCCCTTTGCGCTTCTCCCAGCTTAGTTGGCCATCGAATGAAGGGTTCATTACGTATCTCGCTGAGAATCCGGTAGATAGGTTTATTGAACATGGTAGTGATGGCACTACGGACTCTTAACTTCCTTTTTTTTGGGTCCTCTCTGTCGGCTCGCCTGCCTCGCCCATTCCTGCTTGGCTGTTCCACCGTGTTGACTTTCGCTGTAGTCTTTTTATCTGGCAATGATGTTATGCCAGATTTTGCCTTAGCACGCGTCTTCCTTTACTCGGATATGTTGATGCACCCTCTCCATTAGGGCCTCCATCGTGAGGGGTGGCATCATTGTTATTAAGTCCCTCAGTTTGTTGCCGACCGGTAAACCTCATTTGTATTGTGCAACGGCGAGGTTTGTAGGGCAATCCCCAATCTGGTTGAAGGTCTCCCAATAGCGACTGTTGTAAGACCTCAATGTCTCCTTTTCGCCCATATCAATGGAGAGTAGCTAATCGATCTCCACTAGAGTTTTGGTATTCGTCCTGAATTTGGTCACGAACGCTTCTGCCAATTGCGTCCATGAGGCGATGCTGTCTTCGGGCAGCCTTTCGAACCAGGTTAGACCTAGGTCGCCAAGGCTGGAGGGGAACAATATACACATTAGAGCCTCGTTCCGCCGGTACACTGCCATAACCTGGCGAAAGTGACTTAAGTGCATGTAGGGGTCTGACTTCCCTTTATAAATAGTAAATTTGGGCTGATGGAAGCCCGAAGGTAGTGGTGCGTTCTCTATTGCCAGAATGATCGGCGAGCTCTATAACCTTGCTAATACTTTATTTACTAGTTCGTAAGCAAGGCGCGTTCGTAAGCAAGGTGCAGCATTGGCATCCCTACCTCGACACTCCTATGTGTCCTGGGTGCCAATCGCTGCAGGGCTGAAACTCTGTGAGGGTCGCGACCCCTGGTGTCCTCTTTCCGTTGAGCCCTCTCTTCGAGCACTGTCCGCAAGTCAACTGACCTACGCAACTCCGTGTGCCTAGATGTCGTTTGGTGTGTGTGCAAGGGGTAATAACTACTTCTTTCTGTATATGACCTTCCTGTCCTTGTTCTCTTAAACCTGGAGTGACGAGTCCTGGAAGTCCTCGATTGAGTGCCGCTTGTTCTAAGGCTCCTACTTTCTACTTGCGATAGTGTGGTATGTCTGCCATGATCTTCCGAGTGGCAAGGGGGCGTGTTACCTTTGCGCCCCTCTCCCGTCGCCACCCATTTCCCTTTTATTTGGCGCTTCATTGCCTCCATGTATGCCGCTATCCTCCTTATTAACTCATCTTGCTCCCTCATGCGATCCTCCAGAACTTGAGGATACAGCCTCCACCTTTGTCTTTTAGGACTTTGAGAGCGATGGGGACTGGTGCCCCATCTCTCCCTTGTGTCCTTACGGGAGTTTTGTCGCTGGGGTCCTAAGTCCGCCATTGGTGGGATAGAAGGTAAACCTTCGCGCCTCCCACCCCCCTCCGGGGTTTGCCCATCAATGGCAGATCGCGGCAAGTCTTCATTGTGCGCCATTGCCTTCAACTAGAGAGGAAAACTTGATCAAAAGGTTTTGTTCTCTGTGAATTTCCCACAAACAGCGCCAATTGTACGAGCACGAAATAATTCTTCTCGTATGATCCTGTTGATCAAGTTTGCGCTCCTCCAAACGTCGTCACTTTGCTTCCTGAAAACACAAACTTGAGCTAGCCGGTGGGTGTGTGCCGAAAACCCCTCCAATGCCTAGGTCAGCAAATAGACAATAGACAAAAGCTCTGTGTATTTGAGAGTCAAAATTGTGATACATGTACATAGGTCCTGTTATGAGCTTTTATAGATTCTATATGGCACAATCCTAGTAGGACTCTTACTCCGCAATGTAGAGTCCTCCTAGGAATCAGATCTCTAAGAGATAATGCTTATCCCTTAACACCCTTCCTACTGTTTTAACCGAGTGAAATGGTTTTACCTTGGTAGTATGACAAAACGACCGAGCCAACATCACCATGCTTATGCGGTAGATTCAACCGAGCTTCACCTAGCTCGGTTCCTCCCTTCAGCTTCCTGTACCTCGGTTCGGCATACTTCAACTGGGCTATCTAAGTTATTTATGACCGAGCTAACTAGGCCCAATGGCGAAGCCCATTCCACTTAGCCCACAGCTCGGCTCACCTTTGCCCGGTCCTAGCTCGGCCCAGATTTACGTTTTTTACCCTCTCATTATGTTTGGTTTAAATTTTTAAAAATTGATTCTAATGCTACATTTGAATTCACATTCCAATGTATGTTTGGCAGAATAGAGTTTTTGAAATTTCAATTTGCGGATTGGATTTACCTAGTCATCCGCCCGGACATCTCCCCAGACGACCGGCCAGTTGATTAGAACAATGCTCTATTTTTTTTCTTTTTCTTTTTTCCTTTTCTTTTATATTTCCAACCTGTTATTTGGAAACAAAAAAATTATATTTGTTTTTGATATTTTTTAAATATAGAAATTATTTTTTTTAAATCGTTTTTAAACAAAACAATTAAAAAAAAAATTCCAACCAAATATACGACCATAGTAATTTTAAAGCACTAGCTGAATTTTTTTTATAACAAAAAATAATATATATTTTTAATATTTAATAAAAAAAATTTTGGATTTTAAAAAGTTTTTAAATAAGAAAATTATTGTTTTCAATGATTATTTTTTTTGAATTAAATTTTAAAAATAGTTTGGTTATGAGTTGTTAATAGAATTTTCAATAGAGTTTTGAATTGTGTGTTTGGTTATGAGTTATAAGTTTTTGAATTAAGTTTTGAAAATTCTTTTCAAAATTCATAACCAAACAACTTTTCTCATTTCAAAACTCAATTCAAAATTCAATTTAAAATTTTTTTCAAAACTCATATCCAAACAAATTTTTTCTTTTTAAATCATAATTCAAAATTTTATAAATTCAAAATATAACTTTACGCTTAAATCATAATTTTAAAATTAAATCAAATGTTACCCAAGAAGAAGATGACATGGGAGATGACATGACATGACTTATACTAATTTTTATTCCCAATTTGGGAGGAGAGTTTCTTGTTTTTTTTTTTTGGGTACTTACGTATAGGTCCTAATAGTGGATTTATTGTCTAATAAGTCCTATGAGAAAAATTTGTCTAAAAAAAGTCACTAATTGTAAGTTTTAGTGACAATTTATAAAAATCATGACAAAAAAAGTCACTAATTTTTAGCGACATATATAAAAAATTTGTCACAAAAAAATTATTTTTAGCGACAATTTTTCCAAGACTTATTTTCAATAGGACATAATGGGAATTAAATCCAACTATTAAGACCTATTGGTAGTTTACCCTATTTTTTAAGAGAGTTATGCCCAAAACGTTGTCGTTTTGGGACTTAGCAAAAAAGGCAATAACATCATTTCGATGAGGTCGAAAATTTCGTCCATCTTGCATTCGTGCTTTACCTATAGCAATTATGGATTTTATTATTTGGTTAGAGAATTTAGGATGAAATTTGAAAAGAAAAAAAAATTGTGTGAAATTAAGTAAAATATAAGTATATTTTATTCGTATTTTATTTATTTATTCCTTTTTCTTTTCAAATTCCTTCTTAAATTTTCAATCAAACATAGCGTTAGGATAGCAAACATGTAAATTGCTGATATCAAATGAGGAATTTGGGCCAAAGCAAGCAAGGGATTCTTATAGGGTTCATTTGGGATGTGGGTTAGTTTTTTGAGTTCTTTGTTATTTTAGCCTGGGTTAAAAAGTTTCGTTTGGGATGAGTTTTTTTAGTTTTTTTTTTTTTGACTTTTGTGAGAGAAAAAAATGAAATGATTATGGTTTGGATGTGATATTTTGTCTTATTAAATTTTTTAGCCTATTTTGTCTGTATGTGGCTATTTTAGCCCCAATGGTGTATACCAAACGAGGGCATAGGGGCCATTTGGGAATATCAATAAAAAGTCAAAAGCTAGCTTTTAATCCATTTTTAGTTACATCATCTCTCATATAAAAAAGTTAAAAAGTCAGTTTTTAACTATCTTCCCAAAACACCGCATAGTATGCCTTATTTTGGAGAGTTAGTTTTTTTGATTTTTAAATTTTTTTTTTTTTTAAAAAATGTACAAAAAGAAAAAAAATATGATTTAAAAAAATAAAAAATTGATTTAAGGGAAAATTATTTATAAGTCTTATTTAAAAGACTTATTTAATGTGAATTCCTATGAATATTCTTTTAGAATTTGAAATTCTATTTAAATACGAATGTGTTCCATAAGATCCTGTGAGTTGTTTAATGAATGATATTAGTGTACTATTATACCCCTAATTTGTTTTCATATTGTACCTTATTTTCTCATTCATCATATCACGTTTGGAAAGGTTTTTAGGAAAAACAAGTCTATAGGCAACGACCTTGTGAGTTTTTTCTACCTTGATCACAGGATTCCAATGCATTTTCAAAATGTTGCATAAATGGATGTGGATATGATCGATGATATGATGAGGTTTGAGGGTTGTGTGTTGATTTCTTCGACAGATTTCGACTCCAATTGGTTGAGGGGAAGTGGTATTTTTTTTTTTTGGTTGAAGTTTGTTGCTATTTGTTGAATTATGGATTATTCATATTTAATAGGGCATTGACAATCTATTACACTCATTAGTAAGCACACTTTGGCCAATATTCTGATTGAATATGTGTATTTGACATTGTGATGGTTAATGTGTTTTGATATGTTCGATGTGGGGGGTGGTGTGTATGGGTTCAAGGGTTGGGTTGGGGGTATTTGGTTTTGGTTGTTAATTGGATGTCGAATGTGAAACACGTCGTAAGATGACAATTGTACATTGAAACCTAGATGATCATGTTACGATGCATGTTATATTTAGTTTGTAATGTTAATCCACATGCACCATGTAGTAGATGACATTTGTGTGCTTGTTCGGTTATATATGTGTTTGATGTGTATCGTGTCTTTGTTGTAATCAGTGTTCATATACATGTCACAATATTTTGAGCAAAACTATTGGGGATTTGGGTTTGTAATTGAATATGGATTGAATCCCATTACTCAATATTGAAGTTACGCTAGGTTGGGGGTGATGGTGGTTTAATACATGGGTTGGGTTGAGATGTTACATGTTACATTTAGGAGGTTACATTATTCATAATTCAACTGTGGAGTATTGGATGTCACGTTGGGTTTGGGATGTTACATGTTACATTTGTGTTGGGTTTGTGATGAGAAGCATATGAGAATGTCATGTTGGGTTTCAGAATGTCTGTAACAACCCCATCACGTATAATGATTAGTACTTGATTAATTAAGAGGATTTGAAATTTAATTGCCGAGTATTATAATTTAATTTGGGATTTATGAGAATTGTGGAATCTGACTCGTATATGATTCTATTAAAGATTTATTTTGGAATTAGAAATTAAGGGTCCAAATGGCTTAAGGAAATGAAGTTATGAAGTTGAATCAATTTAATCTTAATTATGGACCCATTTGGGAGTTTAATTAAACATTCGTTTCAGTTTAGTAAAATTGAGATTCGATTAATTAGATCCTAATTGGAGTTAATCAAGTTAATTAAATTATGAAGATTGAGAATTGTAATTATTACGAATTAAATTTATTTATGGGGTGTCCAATTTGAATATGTAGTTTAAGTGACGGAATTTGGAACCTTTTGGGAGTTTGATTAAAATCTGATTGAGATTAATAAATTTAAATATAATTAATTGGACTCTAAAGAAAGTCAAATTAGACTAATGAAATCATGTAGGAAATTGTAATTAGTTATGATTAATTAACTTATGTGCTAATTATGATTAATCAGGACTAAGTGATGTTTAATTAAACTAAAGTGTGATTAGTGTGCTAAACTAATGAAACATGGGTTCATATTACATGGACAAGTGTCCCACTAATGAATAAAAAATAATAATAATAAGAGATGGCAATTGAAATCAAAATGGTGCCTTTCACTCTGCTGGAAGCAGAGTTAAAAAAAGAGAAAGGAAGAGAAAGCTCGGCTGAGAGGGAGTGTCACGACCCGAACCCGCCCCTATGGGTTTAGGCCATAACCGGCTAGTAATCACGAGATTACCTACGGCCTCAAATCAAACCAAACATAACTCATCAGAGTAAAGGGGCCAACCAGAAGCAAAATTTAAAACTTTGTCCATAGAGCTGTGCTTACATGGCACGTCATAACAAACCATACACACACACATGTTAATAACTCACTTCAGAAAATATAGTAGCAGAAGGTTTTGTACAGATAGGATTATTTAAGTCTAAGTCAACCCATGAAAACTATATACAACGGATTCAAAGTCTTCGCCAACATGACAAAATATAAATACATATCAAAAGGGTGAAGACGAGTCTCGTGCGTGAGACGCAAGGGCTGACTCTCCAAAACCTTGATTGTTCTACACAGACTTCACTGAGGCTGGGTCTGGACCTCTCTTGGCTCATCTACAACCACATGAATGAGCGTGAGCGAAAGCCCAGTGAATAATATCAACTAAAGAAGATGCATTGAAACAATATAGATCGGACGACCTTAGGCCCAATTCATATTTCTATCTAGTATGTAAATAGATATGGATCAAGTAATTTCGGTTCCAAACACTTCGGACGGCCTCGGGCCCAATCCATTCATGTCAAACTGGCTTTTGGCCCATTCACCTTTCATTCATGTCAGACTGGCCTCTGGCCCATTCATGCTTTCATTCAAGTCATATTGGCCTCTGGCCCATTCATTCTAGCATTCAGATCGTACTGGCCTCTGGCCCATTCATTCTATCGTTCAAATCATACTGGCCTCTAGCCCATTCATTCATTTATGTTAGACTAGCCTTCGGCCCATTCGTTCATTCATTCATGTCAAACTGGCCTTTGGCCTAATCATACTTTCATGTCAAACTGGCCTTTGGCCCATTTGTTTGGCATAGCAAACATTGTCCACCAATCAAATTAACAAACTTATAAACTTACATAGAAGTAAGCAATTGGACAATAACATATTTCAGATTTCTTTGTCAAGATATTACTCATAGTGATCGGTTGGTTGATTTGCCCTGGAGCTTGACCCTACACATCACATAACATATATGGGTCACAAACGATTCAATCCGTTCTTAATTCATGTATTCCCCTTTAGGCTTCATTCTTATCCCTTTAACTTATTTAAAATGCTCAATGCATGCCTAAAAGTAGTTAGAAGTGAAAGAGAACGGAAAATGAAACACAGAATGCATTTTCAAAATTTCAGAAAACAGGGTCCCCGCTCGAGCGGACCCAATAGGTCTGCGGAAGTTCTGGTTACATCAATTTCACGTTCGAGCATGAACTTGGGCTCGAGCGGAAGTTCTGTCTACATAGCTCCCCGCTCGAGTGTGAAATCCCCCGCTCGAGGGGACACCATGTCTGCAAAAATATTATGGGAGCACGAATTCCCCGCTCGAATGGCGGTTCCCCCGCTCGAGTGGACATCAAAATTTCTGGGTTTTCCAGCAATGTGCTTGAGCTCAAATTCAATATTCCAACCAACATTTCTTGCACATTATGGCTCAAATTTCACATATACAGATACCAACATGGTACAAACACCAAATTACAACATTTTGAAGCTCAATTTTACGAAGTACTTACATGCATGACTCAAATTGTTCCAAACTCATCACCAACATACCAAATTCAAACATTCAAAGCTTCTACACCCATGAATTGTACATGCATGTGACATATGACCCTCATTCTCAACTTATATGATGAAGGGATGGTCAAATACATGGATTTCAACCAAAATTCAACATGGATTACACACTTTATGCCCAAACATGGAAATTTATAACAATTTCGTACATGCATGAGTTCTATGGCTTCAAATTCAACAAAACCAACTCAATTTCATCATACCCAATTAAATTCATGTCCTTGACCATTAATCAAACTTGAATTCACAAAATTACAATTCAAAATTCATGAATTCACTTACCTAGAGGCTTTAATCTTCCCAAATTATGGTTAAATCTAGAGTTGGCCTTCCAATCTTCACAAGCTTGAGCCAAACAGCCAACTCTCCTTCTTCCTCTCTCTCTAGCCGACCCTCCCTCTCTCTCTTAGAGTTAATATCAGCCAAATGAACACAAAAGAGAAGGATTGAGAGTGTAATGGCCCTTATACAACCCCACTAAGCCACATTAATTTAATAGTAAATATTAGAGCACTTAATTGATTAGTTAAATCAATTTAATCTGATCCGAATCAATTTCCAAGTAAATTTCACCGTAGTCTCTAAAAATTACGCCAATCACAATGGCGCAGTCAATTTCGGGTTCTGTGGCCGATAAGGCCTTCAATTTAATTTCCAAAGCAGATAATCAAACAGATATTCCTACGGTGAATAGATAGAAATTTAAAACCACATATATTCACATAATTGGCACCCAAAATCATATCAGACATATAATCAAATTCATAATAAGGACCAATTAGCCAAATATGGAACAGGGTTATCACATGGAGAAACCGGAAGGAAGGAGAGGGAAAAAAAAAAAAAAGGAAGCCTTGTGGAATACCAAGATTCAAGCTTAAAATTGTGAAAAATTCATCTTCAAGTAAGAAATTTCATCCTCTTCTTAGTATTGTTTAAATAATCTAGACATGAATTGATTTAAGATGAATTTTGAGAGGATTAAAAATGAAGATTTGAGGATCAATTATATAAATTGATGGAAATTGGGTTTTGCATGTAAAAATAGTTAGCTTAAAGATTATGAGCTATGATTCTTTAAATTTGTTAAGTTTGAGTTTAATTTTGAGAATCATTCTTGAATTGTGTTATAAAAATTACATGCAACAATAATGTATTGAAGATTTAATCCATGCAATGAAATTAGGTTCAAATTTATAGAAATCAACTTAGAAATTAATTATTTTGGGTTTGATTTTGCATATTTTATATGAATTTGGGCCTTATTTCTACATGCATGTAATTTGGAAGAACTAAAGAATAAATATGGGTTTTGATTTTAATTATTAACCCATGCATGTAATGTAATCTAAGAGTTTGACTCAAATTAAACATATTTTGGAACATCCATAACTATTAATTAAATTGAGGTTAAAACAAATTGAGTTAAGCTTGAGATTAAGGAAATGAGTTTGGAAAAATTTATCAAGTAAGTGTAATTTGTGTTATTCCTCATGAATTTGGACTTCATCTTTACATGTATCAATGAATCTTTAAGAAAGTTGGAGAATTAATTTCATGTTTGGGTATAAGGAGAGCATGTTTTGAGAAATTATGAATTCATGAACATTTTGAACTTAATATTGAATTAAAGGAATTTTGGATGTAATTGGTTTGAATTTTGACCCTAATTTCACACATGCAAATATTTTCTAAGAGTTTTATAACTTTAATTTCATGTTTTAGATAATCCTCCATGCATCATGAATTAAGAAAGTTATGGAATTAGTCTCATGGATTTTGTAAGAAATAAGGTTTTAAGTAAGAAATTAAGTAGACTCATAGTTGTGGAAATTAATTTGGAAAATTAATTGTTTTGATTTGATTTTGTAGTATTTTCTTGTAATACATGAGTTTTAAGGAAATTGAGCCATTCAAGTTCATATTTTGAAGAGACAAAGGAAATGTTTTAAGAAAATCAAGTTTATGGAAATTTGGAATTAATCCTAAAGTTTTGATTTTATAATTAGATTTTTATTTAATCCATGCATGTGATGTAATTTAAGAATTTTATTCAATTTAGATACATTTTAGAACACCCATGATTATAATTAAGTTTTTGGTTAAAAATTGAGTTAAGTTGAATTTCTAAGAAACTGATTTGTGTAATTCATGGTTAAGTTGATTTTGTTATTAATAATAAAATTGGACCTATTTGTATTACATACATTATGGAATTTCAAGAGGTTGGGAAGTCTAATTTATATTTTAGAATTGTGGGTTGACGTAAAAAAGATGAGTTAAAACTAAATTTGGACAATTAGAGCATGATTTTGAAAGAATGATTTCTAATTGAAAGTATTTACTAAATTATACAATGGTTCTCCATTTTGTGTACCAAAAATACATGCTTTGAGGCTTTGAATATCAAATTTGAACTTCAATTGCAATTCTGGAAATTCCAAAATTTACGCTGTCTGCTCGAGCGAGGAAAGTCTCGCTCGAGCGTGAAAATCGAGCTCCCAGAAGTTGTTCAAATTTACAATCCGCTTGAGCGACCAAAGTGGCGCTCAAGCGAAGACCCCATTTTCAGCATATTTTGGAAAATTATATTTAGTTCACATTTTTATTCTCATCTCTTTCCAAGCATTCTAGACAGGATTTATGACTCAATAAAGGTTAATAAGCTATCAATCAACATAAATTAGTTAGTTAAAGAATGAATCATTGATCTAGTGGTAATTATATGAGAAGCCAAGTAAAAGATCAATCTATTTGGAAAAGAATGACATAGTGATGAAAAAATATGTGAAATAAGAACCCAGTTTATTTGAATGAGAAAGAATAAGCGTAGTAGAACTTCGGACTATTTAGACGGAAAAAGACTAGAAAAGTCAAGTTTGATCAAAGAAGTAATATTGTATTTCAACGTGTATATGTTATGTGCTTGTGTAGGTCACGTGCCATTGTCTGCCTGATTTATCTGATATGTCTAGTCCGTCTGATTTGCCTCTGCAGCTATCTGTGAGTAATAACATAGTAAAGCTATGTTCAACTTTATTTATTTTCTGCGTGATGAATTAAGATCTGTTTTCTGAAATGATATGTTCTGTACAATGAATGATTGTCCAATGTCTGATATGTATTTGTGACATCCTTAGCATCATGTGATATATGTTGGCTGTTACCCGATATCGGAGGTTCCATCATGGAACTTAATATGTCTGCACTCTGTTACCCGTACCGGAGGCTCTATCATGGGGCTCAGCGTGTTTATTCTTTGTTACCCGGATCCGGAGGCTCCTTTATGGAACCGGTTATTCGTAACCCTCACGTGTTTGCATCTGTTCTGTATCTGCTCTGTTAATGCTAATGGATGTATCACGTATACTTAAGTATGACTTATGATTTCTGTATATGATCTGGACACATTATGAATTTGATACGAAACTGAATTATGATTTCTGAATCTGTATGGACTCATTCATTAAAACCCTTTACTCTGTTATTATTCACTGGGCTCTAGCTTATTGTATTATTTATGTATGTAGGTGATCAGACGCGTGATCAAGCGCGTAACCAGGCTTAGAGGCATCTGCCTAGAATCTATTTTTGTCAGCCAACCTATGTGCCTTCCGTGGAGGTTCCGGATATGTCAAGTGATTATGGCTATGTTATTTAAAGTTTAAGTTTTGATTTTGTGTTTGGTTGAACAAGTCTTGTGTATTTTGTAAATAGGGCTAAGTCCCTTTTTATCTAATCTGTATATATATAATGACTTAAAGATAATGTGTGTATATGTATATAAAAAGTTTAAAATTTTTCTGTCTCATATAAGTCTGCACAGCTCATTGGACGTTGTATATTGTTATTTGCTACTGCTAGCCCCTAATATTATGTTAATCTGTCTCAGAGGCCTTCGATAATCCCAGGATTACTGGCCGGTTACGATGCTAAACCTATAGGGGCGGGTTTGGGTCGTGACAATGTCACATTGAGTTTGGGATATTACATGTTATATTTATGTTTTGAATTTCAAATTTCCAACCATATAGATATGATCACAATTTATGGTAACATTGGATTTCCCATATATGGTATTGCCTTTAATAAAGTTATTTTGAATTTCAGAAGCATATGAGAATGTCACGTTGGGTTTGAGAATGTCACATTGGATTTGGGATGTTACATGTTACATATACGTTTTGAATTTCAAATTTCCAACCATATAGATACAATCACAATCTATGGCAATATTAGATTTTTAATATATAGTATTACCATTAATTAGGTTATTTTGAATTTCAAATTTCTAACCATATAAATATGATCATAATGGTAATATTGATTTTCCGTATATGGTATTGTCATTAATTAGATTGTTAATTAACTAAGATTAGAGTAGATATGTCTTTAAAAAAAATCAAAGAACTTATTGAATTATAAATTTTTTCATAAAACTATATATTATATAAATCTTCTAAATAGGACGTGTAAATAATTTAACCTTATTTTTTAACCTGTATAGCGATAAAATACTACCCATTTGGTTATAGTGTGAACACGCAGCCAAGTAATTCTTAGGGTGTGTTTGATTGGATGGACTAGATAAGGGGGATTAGAATTTATCGAACTTAAATCCTGGGACTGTGAATCTCTCGGACTATTTGGTTGGATTGGATGTGTATTTCGTGTTTATTTTCTCATGGGATTAGATGTCTGGAAAGCACTATTTTTGGTGAATCCAATGTTTGGTTGGACGGACTAGATAGGATAAATGAGCAAAAGACTATTTTATTCCTTTTCAATTGTTTACTAAGTAATACAATATTAAACATATCTTTAATATTTTAATTATTTTCAGCTAGATTAAATAAAAATTTATTTTATTTTTTTTAACACAATTAAATAAATTTATTTTTTTTAAATTAAATAAATAAAATATCAATAAAAATATATATTATTTTTTCAATTAAAATTTTAAATAAATTTATTTTAAAAAATAATAATAATTAAATAAGGACAATAAATAAAACATCTATTAAAATTTAAATAATGAAATTAAATAAAATATAAGCAAAATTTTAAAATAAAATATCTATAAAAAATTATTTTAAAAATTAAATAAATTAAACATTAATAAAAAGTTAAATAAAATTATTTTATTTTTAAATTTTATTGAATTTTACTAAATATAATACATAATTAAATAGTAGAGGGTCAAAATGGTTATTTCACCACCTAATCCCAATAGTAAATAGTCCCATGAAAATTGTCGCACACCCTCCCAGATGGTATAATCTCACATATAGGGGATAAGGAGTTCCGCCGGACTCCATGTCTCACGGATTTAAAAAAAAAAAACCAACGTCGGATAAAAGGTTTCCCCCGAATTATAATCTGAACAGTGGATAGTGTGAATCAAACGCACCCTTAGGTGGTGTTTGTTTTAAAGGATTGGACTATTAATCCCACTAGACTAATAGTCCGTTGTTTGGTTCAATTTTTTGCTTCGGACTAATAGTTCCTCTAGACTATTAGTCCCTTATATGAGGGATTATTGTATCTTAGGGGGGGTGGGATTATTTCCATAAGATTGGTATCCCATGAGATTAATGTATGAAATGTCCATTTTACCCTCATGCTACTACTTAGTAAACAATTGAAAAATGGTAAAATAGTCTTTTGAACATTTATAAATTATTTTTTTTCGTGTTGTTAATTTAAAATTATATATTAAATAAAAAATATAAATTATAAATTTAATTTAATTAAAAATAATAAATTAAAAATTATGGCCTTACAAACTAAAATTTTTTAGTGTTGTTAAAAACTTAAATTTACATATTAAATAAAATTATTTTTTTAGTGTTGTTAATTTAAAATTATATATTAAATAAAAAATATAAATTATAAATTATAAATTTAATTTAATTGAAAATAATAAATTAAAAATTATGGCCTTATGAATTAAATTTTTTTAGTGTTGTTAAATTATAAATTATAGATTACAAATTTAAAATTATATATTCAATAAAAGTTATAAATTACAAGAGTAAAATAGTCTTTTGAATATTTATTCTTATCCAGTTCGTTCAACCAAACATTGGATTTACTAAAAATAGTCTAATCCAGATATATAATTTCATGATTAAACCAACATAGGATATAAATCCAGTCCAACCAAATAATCCGGAGATAATATATTTCAAGACTAACAGTCCGATAGATTACAATCCCCCTTATCCAGTCCGTCCAAACAACCATCACTTAGAGTGTCACACGCAAAAGAAAAGAAAACAAGCTTAAGAAAAAATGGTGGGTCAACTTATTCTTGAAGTCCCACCTCATTTCCTCCTGTTAAAAAAAAAAAAAACTTATTCTTGGAGGCCTGTTCAAAAAAACAAAAGAACTTAGTCTTGGAAACAAACTTGGGCTCTGTTTAAGTGTGCAACCCTCTTAAGGTTGCACACCATATACACCCTAAGTATTAATTCTTTGATTAGAAAGAAATGATCAGCACCATTGAATTGTTTAATTGTGGAAAATGGAAATCGAGGCAACCGGTTAACCCTTTCAACTCTCTCTCTCTCTCTCTCTCTCTCTCTCTCTCTCTTCCCTTAGCAACTTTCTTTTTCTTCTCTTGCCTTTCTTCTATTCCTCTCTGCTGCTCTCGCCATTTGTGTAAGGTTCACTGTGTAACCCTTGATTTCCAGCAACAACTACCAGCCTCTGTTGGGTTTCATTGTTGAATCTCTGCACTACCTTTGATTTCCATCGACAAGATAATAAGGCATTCTCTCCAACCAGATATCAGGCATGGAGCTCTGTTTGTCTGTCTATCTCTCTCTATATAGATATTCGCCCTCTTCACTTCAGCAATTTTCCTTAAACCCTAAACGCTCATTCTAACTTCAACTCCTCTACGATTCCCTAAACCCCAAACCCCTCCATCTGCAACAATAACGTCTTTCCCTCTCTTAATCGATTTCTGAAATAATTAGTTTTTTGTTGAGAAGATATAAAAAAGAAGGTAAATTTTGGCCTGATTTCTAGACTAAGGAAATAGACATTAGTAAAAGTTTTTTGTTGAAAAAAAAGAAGGGGTAAAATTTGGACTAATTAGTTAAATTACAAAATTGATAAAATTTTGTAAATCTCTTATCATAATCTTAAATCAATCCAAATATGGAATAGAATACACAATTTTAATAGCATAGTTTTAATACTGTCTATTACATGGTTTATTGAATTGTTCATGTTTTAAAACATTAGATAAAATGAATCAAAGATCTTGAGGAACGGACTTCCACTTAAGTGTTAGCTATAAATTATGCTTCCTTATTATTTCTAGCTTCGATTCACATTTTCACTGTTAAGTGTTAAGAACTTAAACTTGTGAAGTCTTGCGAATTACGGGTTTGATAGTTTTGATTTTTTTTTTTTTTTTTTAATGTCAATTGTAAATGGTTTTAGGAACATTCTTCTATCTATGGTCTAATTCAACAAATTTATTGAGCAATTTTGGAGGAGCTTACAACCATATTCAAACTAGAAACCTCAACTACACTCAATCTTTCCATGGAGCAAACTAATTTAAACAATGAATTAAATAATTAAATCTCGATATGGCATACAGAAATTTAGGCAACTAATGTGTCCCTATTCCAATTATTTATTTTCCCTTGTAAGTATAAATTACCATTTTTTATTTTGTTACTCTCTCTCTTCTCTATATATATATATAAAGTAGCTCTCGACATGTTTGTGTTTGTGTACATGTGTCTTTTGCTTCTTTCTCATTTGTTGAGAACTGATCATGTAAGTTTATTTTCTTATTAAAGTAGACATATGTTTGGGCTTTATTTTGCTTGCTTTTGCCATGATCTTAACTTTTTCATAATGCAAAAATCATCCATATTGTGATAAGTTTGGAAGAAATAATAGAGGAATCTAGAAGTGAAACCGAAAAACAAGAGCAAACATGTGCCCCTATGCTAAATGTATTAAGGCACTAATTTTATATTTAAAAAAAAAAACTTTAAGTTAACATGGGAATTGGCGTTATTATTGCATTATTTATGATATGCATGATATGTGGGCTTAACTTGTGATTTGAGAGAGCTGACACTAGCTTCTAACTTTGTAAATTGTGATGACCGGGTCTTTATTCTTCCTTCTTTTTCTTTCCTCTCCACTTCGTCCTCTTTTGTTCCCATTGGAATTGAAACATTCGGAAGTTATTTTAAATTAACGCTTTCGTTCTTGTTTTATTTGTCGGTGTTGAATTCCACTGGTTTCGGGAGGTACAACGTTAGGTCCGAAGTGCTCAGAGCGAGACGGGATTTTTCTGGGCTGTTGGGCCAAGGCCGCACGTGCGGGATTGGGGCGCACATGCGGGAGGCCAAGCCGCACGTGCGGGAAGAGGGGATTTTGGTGGCTTGCATTCTGCCTAAAAGGCACGAGCGGAAGGAGGTGCGGGAAGAGCCCCGCACGTGCGGGGATGAAGGCCGCACGTGCAGGAAGGGGCGCTCCGCACATGCGGGGCTGGGTGCCGCACGTGCGGCAGTCTGGGCATCCAAAACTCTATTTTTTTTTTTTTTGGTTCTTTGGCCAAACCTATATCACATTTTGAGCATTATTCTCTCACTCTAAACCTCATTTCTCTCCTCCTTCTCTCTAGAAACCCTAACCAAAGCACTAAAACCCTTAAATCTTGCTATCCATTTGGGCTTAGATCATCATCATTCTCCTCCAATCTCCAAGATCAAGCTAGAGTTTCACTTGGGTGGTAGAGGTTGGAGGATCTTCCATCAAAAGCTAGGGTTTCATCATCTTCTTCATCAAGCTTGAGGTAGGGGAATCCTTGAGTTATATATACATGTTTTGCATTGTTGTTGATTGATTTAATAGTTCCATGAAGCGTTGGTGTTGATTTTGATTTTTATGATCTAAAATGTAGAGGGTTTTCAAAATGGGTTTAAAGCTCAAATCTTTTTATAAATCCTTGTGGGTTTGCCTATTTATCACACTCTGGATAGATGATTGGTAGGTTTTCTTCAAGGGAATGAAAAATGTTTGTTTTGATGAAAACCCTAGATAAAATTTTGGGGGTTTTGGAAAATAAGTAACATGTCTATAAAATTCCTTGTTATTCTTGCATCAAGTGAATAAATGAAAGTAAGTCCATCCTATATGTAGTAAAATTGCCATCTACTTGTTATACAAGAATTGAGATGGTATTTTAACATTGTTACCAAATATATGAACTTGTGTTGTTGTGAGGGGACAAATGGTTGTGCATTATGGGATGTGTAAATTGTTAAATCTTATAGTTTGATGTTGAAAACATTACATGTAGCCTCGAAGAGGCTAGTTTATTGAGACTTGGACATGATAAGAAGTTATTGTTGTTGTTTCAATTGATGGCATGGGTAGTTGTGAAGTAATATTGAGGTGAAGAGATGATAAATGTGGTAAATTGACATTGTTGAAGAGATGTTTGAAATGGAGAAGTATCATGAAATGTTATGTAATAGCATCATTGTCTCATTTGATTATTATCATTATTTGTACATCTTGACATGAATTGGCAAACGTTTACATTGAGAAAGATTACATTGTAATGTGAACTATGGAAATATGATATGGGGTAAATACGTGGTAAGTCTGGATAAGAGGTGTAGTTATGCTTGATAAGTTGGCTTGAGTGTCCTTGGTGAAAGACCAGAAAACCGCGCGGATAGGTGTCGAGCCTTCCGATTAATACCGGTAAAAATGACAGTTTGGTTGTACTCGTAGAGTCTACTTGCAGACACCAGCCTAGGGATTACCAGTGTCGTATTTGCCGCCCCTATTGAATTAATATTGGAAGTTTGAAATTGATAAGATTACATGATAATACTGAGAACATGGTGATTTGAAATAGTGCATTGAAATGAAAATTTTACTCATTTATTAATCTTGGCATGGCATTACATTTACGTTTATTTTTATGTTGAGGAAAAAGCATAACTATATATACTTTGTGAGAATTTCTCTACTGGGCTTTATGCTCACCCCTATGGAATTTAGTGCAGGTAAAGATGTGGTGATCCCGCCGAGTTGATGGCGTGGACGTGATTGTGAAGAGTGCTTGCTCTTTTATTTTTGTGTAAAATTTTGTAAAGCCAAGGGCTAATGTGTATGGGTCCGAGAGGCCATTTTGTGTAGCTGGGCTATTGCCTTGGAACTTGTAAGCCCTTGAGGGCCTTATTCGTTTTGATTTAATGATTTTACATGCTATAGATTCATGTACTAGTTTATCAATGAATGTATAACCGCATGTGAGATTATTTTGTAAAACATTTGATCTTATGCAATGGGATTTGGTTAATATCTTATTTGGAAGTGGGTAGTTCATGTTGAATTATTTCGGGGCATTACATAAATTATTGATCTGAAGTTTTTTCATTTTCTATAGCTTGTATAGGGACATCTGTTTATGTTTCTCATTTTTCCATTTGTTACTATGTTTTTGTATGATATAGTGCTTTTGGTCCATGGTGCATTTAGGTTTTTGCTAACTATAATATTCCCCTCTTGCAGTCATAGAATTAGATGAAAACTATTTGTAAATTTGATATCAATATTATACAACATTCTATGTTTTTTAATTGGTCCATTTGAGAACCATTTCTAATTTTGAGTCCACTAGTCTGTAATATTGTTTGTTTTAGTGTTTTTCTTTAGGTCACTTGTGAAATCATATGAGTTTAATGCAAAATGGATCGTGTTTAAATAATTGTAATGGGCATTCTTAGTTGTTCTTTGAGGTTTAAGGCCCCATAAGATCACATTGTGAATTCTTTCAGTCCTTAGTTGCATTTGGTTGGGCCAGAGTTTCAGCCTACCTTCCACTGAATATAAAAAACTTTATAGTTTCTTAACTTGCTAACGTACCAGCGAAGATAGTTAGTGTTTGTGTCACATCTTCGAATTTGAGAGGGGGCTTTCTTGTTTTTGCTTAAATTATAGGCATTAAGGTGATGGAGCTAGAGAATGAAACAAAAGATGTGGGTTTCATTGACCAAATTGTCCAAGTTATTTACATTTTCCATTTCTTCTTAAGATGGTAATTGTTACAATATCTATGTTCAAGAAGTTGTCATTTTGAGTAGTTGGTTGTCCTAGTTAACAATCTCATTATGTATAGTTGGTTATATGCACTTTTTTAATTTTATTTTATTTAATTCTATGATTAAAGGCTTGGGATGTTTATGATGAGGCTTAAGAAACTTGTACATCCTACATGAACCTTTCAAGAGCACTTTGAGGCGCTTTGACCAATTATAAAACTCAAAAAGACTTTTGTACCAAATTTCCAGCACATTGCCTACACAATAGTCCTGTTTCAAGGTCATATCTCTTAGAGTATTTTGAACCACACTTTAAAAATTTTACGTCACCTAGCCTCCTTTGTATCTTTATTTTGACATAAGATGGGCCACTTTTGACTTAAATTTAAGGGAGAATACCTATTTTATTTTACTCGGATAGATTCTAACCCAATGCCAATTTTTTTTTTTTGGCTATCAAATATCTTTCGAAACACAATGAATTCATGCAAGATCAACGGGGTTAAAAGAGAGAATAAAAGAGAGAATATTTGTGTTATGTATTTCTATAATTTATTAAATGGTTGAACACCATATGCACCTTTTAAAAACAAAGAATAAAAGAGAGAATATTTGTGTTATGTATTTCTATAAATTATTAAATGGTTGAACCAACAAGTAAAATGATTAAGAATGTGAGCTTTTTCAAGATTGATTATTTGGTATCTAAATGTTTTGACTTGTGCACAAAAATCCATACAAAAATTGCTTGAGACTTAGAGCTTATGTGCCCCACTTCGACGTAAGTTTCCACACTAATGGCTAGACTCAAGAGTTGTATCCATTCATGTTTTGAAAAATCCATGAGAAAAAAGAATCCATTTCAATATGCTACCCCTTAAGGGTTGCATATAATATTCTCCCTAACTATTGGCTCTTTTTATTTATTTATTTTAATTGCTCGAAGGGTTGGTTTTGGTACGTTAGTCTAAGTCTTTACGTAGTGGCTATTGATAATTCAAACAAATGTATTAAAAGTTTCATCTCTTGTATTGCTTATGTGGTTTGTTAATGTGAAAGCATATGTGCAAAATGATATTTGTTTGCTTTTAAATGATAGCATGGCATTGGTAGGTGTACTAATTTATTTATTTGCTTTTAATTGATAACAGGATACTGGAAGATGTGCTAATTTATTTGTTTTCTTTTAGTTGATAATAGGGCATTACTAGGTGTGATACTTTTTTTGTTTGCAATTGATGATAGTTAAGGATTGGAGATGCTCTAAAGTGTACTATTATTGTTAGTCATACTCTATTGAGGTGTGAATTTATTGGGTTTTATGCCATGCTTGGGACTTTTATACCATGTTGTGAGTCACAAACATGGTGTAAAATTCTATAAAATTAATCTCACATAACTAGAATTAACATATCAAAAAATATATATTTAGAATTAAATTACAAAGAAATTACTTTTGTAAAAATAATAAGGATATCAAGTGAATGGGGAAATCGCAAGTACACTCTACTGTCTTGATGTGCACACTTTTATATAATTTTATGTTATTAAATTTTGTCTATGTAGACTTAATGAAATTTTTACACTTGTTGATGATGCGATTGAAGGTGTGGTCATAATGTGATTTAAGTGTAGTCTTGCATGTGTGTTTTTCAGTTATTTGAATGAAGTGTGTTCTTTGATCTAGTTTATACCCATTGGAAAAAAATAAAATAAAATAATTCTAGCGTTGCCACTAATTACACACTATTTTGAAATGTGAAACACATGGGTGGCAATTACACTCTATTTTCAAGTGAGTCTGGTTATTAGGCATTACATTTTTAATTTGACTTTTGAAATATAAGTAGTTTCATTCATATGCAATTTGTAATATCCTTAGTAGTTAGTTGCCATTTGTAGGAAGCTGCATTGGTTGCATTGTCATTGATTACCGTGATACAGGGAGGACATGATAATGTTCATATAGGTGTCAATCATAGTAAAATTGAAAATATTTGTTTGGATTTGGTCCTTGTGGCTGTGTTGTCATTGCTTGAACTAATGCCAATGTGGTTTGAACTCCATATTTTGCAAGGCTACCATCCTCTTGGCGTAGGATTTTGCTGCATTTGTTCTTGGCGCAGAATCCCTTGGACTTTGCCTGTCAAAGCCCTAGGTCACAGCTCTCTCTCTCTCTCTGTATTTCCTAAAATCTAGTATATATTTTGGTCCATTTTGTGAGCCTTATTCCAGTTATGCTTGTGTTAATATATAGAAGTTTAAGCATCTATATATTCTTTTGCTCATATATTCTTTCTTTCTCTCCTTGCATTATGTGAACTATAGTTGCTGATTTTTGCTTCTTTTAAGTTCATTGTTTGTGAGGGTGAAACCCATATCACCTATTTATTATAATTTTCACTAACTCTTCATTTTTGGCTACTTGGAAAACCTAATACGAAGAAAAGAATAGATCCAAGTTTCCATACTTTTGTTTGCTGAGTTGCAATATGCTTACTTGTGCAGATTTTATTTATTTTTTGTTTTCTTTTTTTTCTTTTTTTTTGTTAAATTTTTCATATTCTAAACTTCAACTTTTGTGCTTCTCATATTTTCTCTGCAATCTAACACAGCATATATTTATATAACTGTTTAATTGGGAATTAAGCAATTTTCTCATGTTAGAGAAGATGTTTATGTGGCCACTCACTCCACTACTATGTGTCATTACTATAGACTATTATTAATTAAACTTGTTAATGTCTACTTAAGTACTCAAGGAAAGTTCTCCATAATTTCTATTTAAAACTAGTGAGATTTAGATTTGTCTAGAAATTACATTTTGTAATAATGAAATCCTTCGCTCCTTTCTTTCTCGGAATTTTTTTTCCCTCCCTTTTCTGCAATTGTCACATGGAAGCTCCAAATATGCAATTATAGTTAGGAAAATCAACACCAATTATTAATAGCTCTTTATTTGTGACTTTCTTTGATGAGATTATTTGGTTTCCTCTGCCTATCAATTTCGAGTCAACTTTTAGAGCGATAAAGAAGTTTTGATTACTTTCTTGAAATGAAATAATTTGTGAATATGTTCACAAAAAGCCAGTCATTTAAAATATTGTACTTTCCATGACACACAATTGCTGTCGTGAAAGGTGCTACTGGAAAAAAAAAAGTGGCGCCAAAATGAAAATTTTGGGTGCCAAACACCAAAAAATTTAGAAAAAAACAATCAAAAGTATTTTATACATATTCTTATACATATATATATACACACACAATACACTCTAACTCCAAGTACTGTACTTGTGCTTTCTTTCTCTAGACTTAGATCACAAGCAACGAATCGACTCATCTTCCTACCATCGGCAAGATCAACCTTACACAATTTTTTTTTTTGCAAAAATTGTAGAGGCCAAAGGACTCTCTCCAGATCTCTCTCCTCATCAAGCGAAACGAGAAACGAAGTTCTTGTCGAAGAGTCTCATACTTCTCAGGATGAAGAACATCAAGATGGAAATGGCGAAGATGATGATCTCAAGAGCAGAATATTCAGGCTCAGATTCCCCAAACACAGCGCCTCCAACGTCCTCCAAAAATGGGCCTCCGAAGGCCATAAAATTACCACCTCTGACCTTCGACGCATCTCCGGTGACCTTCGCAAGTTTCGGCACTACAAGCACGCCCTCGAGGTCTCTTTCTCTCTCCCTATAGCGATCCCGGGTTTACCCCTTGTTGTACAGTAATCCGGACATGTGTCCGTGAATGTTGTAATTGAGTATTGTCTTGTTTACATCCTTTCCTACTTTGTATTTGAGTTATAGGATGTATTGGGCAGGTTTGTTACAGGTTGGTTGTGTTTGGAAACCAAGTGTTGCTGCCTAGAAATTTGGCTGGTCGCTCGAGCGAGGGTTTGGTCGCTTGAGCGAGGGCTGGTTTTTGTGTCTGGTGGCTCGAGCCAGAGTGGCTTCGCTCGAGCGAGCGATTGCGTCTGGCTCAGACCTGAGAGTTGCATTTCTTGGCTCGAGCGAGCTTTCTTCGCTCGAGCGGTCTGGTTCGTTCTTCGCTCGAGCGAGCGGTTCTTCGCTCGAGCGAGCGTCGTATTGCAAATCGGAAAATTTGCACTGTTGGCTCGAGCGAGCTTATCTTCGCTCGAGCGAGTTCAATTGTTGTGTCTGGTCGCTCGAGCGACCAAGGCTTCGCTCGAGCGAGCCTGTTTATATCAGCAAGGCAGCACCGAGTTAAACTTCACTTTTTCAAGACTTTTTATTTTCAAAACCCTAAAATTTGAGAGCCCTTCTCTCTAAAATTACTCTCTCTCTAAGATTTGATCTACCTAGGGTGATTTCCTACCCTAAGGCCTTTGTTAAAAAGATAGAGGGTGACTTGGGCTTCGTTTTAATCGGAACAAATTTGGTTTTGGAGCAAGTTGGGTGTTGGGCATCATCTCCTTTTGAGCTCAATCTTTGAGGTAGGGATATCCTACTCCTCTTTATGAGTTCTGTCTTTGAATTTTAGCATTTTGATATGTTGGAAGTTGTTGTGTGATTTTGGGAAACTTTGGGCCATTGTGTAATTTTACAAAAGTTGGGGGTTTTCATCTATGATAAACCTAGAAGCATGTTTGGTATAGAAACATGGAATTAATGTTGAAACATTAAGGAAATTGGAACCTAAGGGTTGTGATGTTAATTATGGAGAATGCCCTAATTACATTGATTAATTAATTTGGATAATTAATTGTGTTGATTTGTGATGTATATAATTGTTGTTTATATGCATTGTGTTGTGTTGGAGGAGATAGGGGATGTACTCCACGGTTTAGGGGAAGATAGGGGATGGACCTCTAAACCGGATGTTGTTGGGAGGAGATAGGGGATGAACTCCGTAGATAGAGCATGTATGCTTATCTAGAAATGTATTGACAGAGCGTATATGCTTGTCGTTGGAAGTATTGATATAACTGTTATGTTTATCTTTGATGAAGTGAAAAGTGTTGGCATGAGTGTTTGTCTCATGTGTGATGTTTGGCCAGGTTCTGAGCCAAGGTTATGAAATGGCAAGTAAAAGGAAAAGAAATGGAAATGAAAGGAAATATAGACTTAAGTGTCTTGGAATTGTGTTATGTTATGAATGAATGTAAAAGTGTTGACCATCTATCAACTGTTAATCTTTTAGTCATTGTTCATAATTGGTTTAGTATATTTCTACTGGGCTGTGGCTCACCCTATATGGGAACATCATTTTCAGGTACAGGAAGCATGCCACCTCCAAGGACTTAGCTTGGGAGGCTAGTGGCGGACAGACTTTTTGGTTGTCTTTCCTTTTGTTGTATTACATGTAAATTCAAGCCAAGGGCTTTATGTGTAAATGAGTTAGTACTCTACTTTTGTGTAACCAAGTGTTAACTTGGAAAGCTGTAAGCCCTTAGGGCATTTGCTTTTGTTGTTAACATGTGATACTTTTTGTAATAAAACTCTGGTGAATGGAAGGATGTGGACCTTTTATATATCATAGCATGTCTATATTGTTGGGATTAATGTTATTATTTGAGGGCGTTACACTCCCTCAATTTAAATTTCTGTTTGGTTGCTAAGAAAATGAAGAGATAAAAATAAAAAATAAAAAAGAGAAAAAAAAGGAAGTTCTTTTTGCCCTTCTTTGGCTGTCTTGAATTGGAAGAATGGGTCTCTTTATTTTGACCGATATATTGCTTATGCATGTGAATTTTGGTTTTTTGGTCAACTATGATTGGAAGTGTGATAAGAGAATTGTTTAAATTTGTAGATAAAAATTATGCTAGGGTTTGAGTTTTATTGCATTTTGGTCTAGGTAGAGATCTGGGGTTATTAAGAATTGATGAGATAGGAGAGTGTAATGAGAGAAGAGAGTGTAAAAAGAATGCTACTGATCTCTATCAATGAACTCAGGATGAGTAGTTTTAGTTACTGAATGCTAAAGAATTGCAAGTACATAAGTTTATCAATTAATGTTTCATTATTTTTCCACCTACACTCTATGGGCAAACAAACAGACCTTGAATTTTAAATTTGTTTCAGTTTTTTTTATTGAAGGACTTGGGCATTTTTGCAGTGTTGTGCAACCAAAATTCAAATTATTGTCATGGTTGACCACAAGAGATTACTTGGAATTGTATAGTAGTGTGAAACAAAAGCTGAAATATCTATTGACTAGCAAATTTGTTGTAGTGAGGGGTGAGGGGAAGGGAAGGGGAAGGGGAAGGGAAAGGGGAAGGATTGTTTGGGTAACTTTTTTTGTCTCTTCATATGATTGTTTGTCCACAAAATAGAACAGAGGTCAGAAAAACAAGTAAAAGAAATAAACTACTTCCTTAGGTTCTTTTCATATTAAGAATTTGAGAGATTTATGGAAGAAAATTATTCTTTATTTCCCTTTCTCTTTTAAAATTTTTGTTTGAAGTTTGTGTAATTGTGAGTTAGACGGTTGGACAATTGGACAACAAAAATAAGAGTAGTCCAAAAACAAAGCTGGAAACTGAGAGCAAGCATATTTTGTTATTTGATTAAAAAAAGGTCAATTAATGGTGTTTGATTACAATTCTAGATTCTAGATTATTTGATTTTTTCAACTTTTTTAACCCAAAAAAATTGAGATTACTTAACTTACAATTGAAATTTTTTTCAACTTAAGAATGTGCTTGATTCTTTTAAACATGAGTAGAATAAATTTGAAATCTCAATATAGAAGCTAAATAGTATAATGATAGTAGAAAGAAATGAGAAAAAAAGAGATTACTTTTTTTTTGGGGGGTACTTCTTTTTTTTTTTTTTTTTTTTTCTCCTTATGTTTTCTTCTACTCATTCTTTAATTATTGTTTCACTTAGATCTCTTCTTTTGCTCCCTTTTTTCTTTTTCTTTTTCTCTTTTTTTTTTTTTTTTTTTTTTTTTTTTTGTCTTCATAAATGTAGGTTTAAAGTGAGGTGGTAAGACTTGCGGGCTTAGATGGTTGAGAACTATCGTATTGTGTGGCTCACAGGTAGAATTTTGTTCCTCTTCTCTTTCCTTTAATTATTTTTCTTCTTCATCGTCGCTTCTTTTTTTCACCTTTACACTTACAATTTTTTGTGCAAAATAGATCCTTTTTTTTTTTTAATCTCTATAGCAAAGGTTAGCAGCCAAGTGTGAAATCTAGCTTGTTTTATAGGACTTTTATAAGGTTTGCTATGATTTATGGCACATAGTGTTCCGTGGTTAACATAGTCAAAAAAATGCATATGCATCTAAATGCATCAAGTCGGTAACAGTAAGTGCTGCAATTGATTGCTCATTGGCTAAAGTCATGGAAAAAGTGTTACTTTTTCTTTTTGCAAATCCACTTCATTCTATAGATCCAATTGGCACATGATGATAAGTGTGTTTGAACTTAACTCCCAGGCACATACATTTTTTTACTTTTCTCAAAGATCTAGAACCCTTTATTTTTTATTTAAGATATTGGTTTCCAATTCAAGTCACAATTTTTTTTTTTCTTTTCATTTTATCTCGTTTTCATATCTTTGTCGTTGATTTGTTGCAACTTCATCAAAATTTCATTGGAGGCCTTTTTTGAAAGCTATAAATAAATTATCTTGCACAATATAGTTTTACTAATTGGTAGAGCTGGGGATTGTACCCCCAACTCCGATGAGCTAGGCATAAGGGCCTGACATTGGGCCACCCTAGAGGCTCGTTAATGATTTGTTTTGTCTATACAGTTGGCATGAACAGCCTTTTTGGGCTTTTTTCCCTTCTTTTTAAAATTATTCTTGTACATTTTTTTTGCATTTTTTTATATAGATAACGTCATTTCAATCTTCCTATTCTCCTTGTGTGAGTTTGCCATTTTTTGCTGCTTCAATGCTTTCTCCTACTCCCTTATAATCTCTCTTCTCTTGTGTCTAGAATGAATACATAGGAATTTTTTTGCATCAATTTAGCTAACTATCCAAAGCTTCATGAATTTTGTAACAGTACCATGTGTTGAAAACCCAGACAGAGACTTACAGGAAGTAGGTTAGTGTATCATCTAATAGTAATTTTAGAACATGCAATTGTTTCTAGCACTTTTTTGTTGTTCCCATTTCCAAATTGTTTTTGGATTTGGATCATTGCTCTTATCTGTCGTTGCAGGTAAGGAAGATGGAAGAAAGGCGTGGAAATCTCCTACTGGACTATGTAAGTATCTTGAACCTAAAAGTTGTTAATTTGTTTTCCAGATAAAATATATTTATGCTTCCTATAATAAGTTCATGCCACTTTCAGCCTCTAATTTTAATTTTTTCCTTTAAATATTCAATTTGATTCAAATTAGTTTAATTTCAATTGGACATTTCAGCCTTTCCTAGATATTTATTTCTCATCAATATATACAAGCTATGTATATCTGTACATATGTAATAGATGGTAGTTTGTAAATGTTATCTGATATTAAGGGTTTGTTTGAAAAAAATGCCTGACTAAAAAAAAACTGTGTTGGCACATGAGGTTCATGATGGTAGGTATTCTTTAGTTTATTCAACTTTCCAACAACTGGCTTTATGATATTTTTCAAAGTTGTAAGTATTCTACATCTGCTTTAATAGCTGAGAAAGACAAGGAATTTTTTGAAGATAAGCTATCTTCCAGTGCAGCAGCTATAGCAATCCTGGTTTCATCCCGATCTTTGTTGTGTTCCGGACTCGGATTCCGTGATTGTATGTTGTTGTCTATGTCTCGTTTCCTTTCTTTAATTCTTTGAAATGGAGTTTTGGGACTTGTTGGGTGAGTTTGGAACAGGTTGGTTGTTGGTTGGTATAAATGGTTGTTGCCCAGGTTTTGGCCTCTTCGCTCGAGCGAGGTTTCTTGCGCTCGAGTGAGAACTAAGAGTCTTCAAGTTTCTTTCCCAGATGCAGCTTTTCTGAGAAGATGTAAGTTCTTCGCTCGAGCGAGGCTTCTTGCGCTCGAGCGAGCCTTGTGGAATTGTGTTCTTCGCTCAAGCGAGACTTCTTGCGCTCGAGTGCGTTTGTGTCCATAGCAGACCTAAAGCCTTGCATTCTATGCTCGAGTGACACTTCTTGTGCTCGAGCGAGGTTACCTGTTGTGTCTGGTCGCTCGGGGTGACAACTCTTCTGCTCGAGCGAAGGTCGCGTATATCAGTTCACAGCTGAGTGTTTTTACTTCACTTTTTGATTTCTTTTCTCCTAAAAACCCTAGATCGGCTGTCTCTCTCTCTAAAACACACACTCTCTCCACAAATAACCCTAGATCTAAGTATCTCTCAACCCTAGTCCCTTTGTTAAAGTGTTGGAGCATCTCTAGGGCTTTTCTTTGATCCGAGCAAAATCAAATTTGAGGCATTCTTGAAGCTCTTCATCATCTCCTTTGGTCTTCTAGCTTTAAGGTAGGGATTCTCTACTTTTTAATATGAGCTTTAACCTAGATATTTGTCATTTTGTTTAAATGGTGGGATTTGGAAAGATTTGGGTGAAGTTAGGATTAAAGTTTTGATATTTGAAAGAGGGATTTTCATATTTGGTACCATAGGTGTATGAGAGGTCATGAACATAATATTGTTTGGGTATAATTGGTGAAATTTGGTCTTCTTGGAAAAGAGGGAAGATTGCCCTAATTTGAACAAAATAATTATTTTATATAAATAATGAAATTGGTATAGGAAATATGAAATTGGGAGAATATGTAAATGAATGGTGTAGTTGGATTTGATAAATCACTCACCTATAGGAATTTGATAAATTATCTGTTGATAGATTTATTTATCTGTTTAAAAATACCTGCTTTGGGCGATCGGTGGAGGATAACTATGATTGTTGTAGAAACTGCATGAGGATTAGGAAGATTGAAACTAATCAACTGAATTATGTCATTGAATATGACAGTTTGATTGAACCATTGAATGTGTGATTTGATTAGTCATTGTATATGACAACGTGTTTAAATACATTGCATATGTATCATTGTATGAAAGGAAATAGGGGATGGATTCCATTGAGAATTAAGTTGGCCGGAGTGTCTAGGGTGAAAGTCCCGAAATCTTATATATTTATGGGTGCCGATTCCCTCGGATGTGATTCCATAAAATGGTAAGAAATAGAAGTGTTGGATTAATGAATGTATTGAATTGTGAACCATTGAGTTGTAGTCTCATTTTGGTTGTTTTGATAATAATGAATTTGGTTAATAGATTTACCCAGAATGAATGAATGGAAATGAATTGAGGTATTGGTTATCTATATGGAATGGCCTTAGAACGAATATGTGTTGGTCAAGAATATTGCACATTTATCTGATGCTAATATCTTAGTTAATTCTCATGTATTGTTTAACATATCTCTACTGGGCTTTGGCTCACCCTAATTGGAAAACCATTTTCAGGTACAGGTGACACGCTACCTCCAAGGACATAGCTTGGGAGGTTTAGGGGTTGAAGGCTCTATTTTCTATTTTTGCTTTGTGATAAGTGTAAATCCAAGCCGAGGGCTTTGTATGTAAAAAGCTAAGACTCTTCTTTTGTTGTAACCAAGTGATAACTTAGAAAGATGTAAGCCCGTAGGGCACTCATTTTGTTGTTAGCAGTTAGAGTTACATGCTATAGTTTCAAGATGAACATTTATGAAAGTGTAATGCATGTAATATCCTTTGTAATATAAACTCTGATGTATGAGAATATAACATTTCTATTATGTTTATAGATCTTATGAATGGTTGATTTATATAATATTTTGAGGGCATCATAGTAGGTCTTGATAATTTGCACAACCAAATGAAGACGTTGTCTTTGAGATTTGAGTCTTTAGAGGAAATTGTTGGAAATTGTAAGTTATCCTTATTTCCTATATCATAAAAAGTTTTCAAATAATTTCCAACAATAAGAACTGTCGATGCTGCCAAACAGAAGCTTACCATAAATTTGTAAGCAAAGAACCAGGCATTTCCATTTGCTTCACTTCTTTTCAGAGTTATGAAATGTGTTTGAATTCTGAATGTAGGCAAAAGAGAGTTGAAAGAACTTAGCATTGAAAAAGAGGAGAGGGAGAAATATTTCAGAGATGAACAGTGCAAAACTACCAATGTCATTGAGAAAAAAGGTAGCGTCTTTATTGACTGCTTCTGTTTATGGTTTGTTTCTAGATTGGCTACTCTATCAGGACTCAAATTACTTTGGTTCACATGATAACTGTGTCTAGGAGTTGTAAGTCTTATCACATGATAACTGCAATTGGCTTCTGATCTAAATTTTTATTAATAGACTTCTTGTTTTTCACACAGATGCTATGATCAAGCATTTGGAAGCAACTGTATCTACTACTAGATTGGATATGGAGAGCTTAAACTCAAAGATGGAAGAGTTGCATGTTGGTTTGAAATTTAAGGAGGACGACATTCAACGTTTGAGAATCTCAGAAGAGATCTTGGAGAACGAAAAGTGTGATCTTCCAAAATCTATGTGACATTGAATGAATTGACAAAAAAAATATAGATACCCCTCACGAGGATGGAGGACAAGGTGAGGATGAGGGACACGAAGAAGAGTTGGGATGAGATGAAGATGAAGATGATGATGATGAGGGAGATGAAGAAAAGTCGGGAATAAAAGATGTTGAAGACGGAGATGAATTTTCTAAGGAGCCTTGACCTTGGCCTTTTCATTGTTTTACTATGCTTAAACTAAATTGATAGTTAAATATGTTATGGGTTTTGTGGATGTCCCAATTTGTTTATGAACACTTTTGTTTACTTTTGGGAGTTTAGTACGATATGTTTCGTGTATGAAAAAATTCTTATGGTTGGTGTTTTGGTGAATATGACCTCACCAGGTTGTTTATTGTTTGAAATATAGTAGCATATTGCCTTTTTTTTCTTTTTCTTTTTTTTTTTCTTCTAAATTTTTGAAAATTGTCAATGAGGATAAGTTGCTTGATGTTTGAAATATGATGTATTTTGCTTGATGTTTAATGTATTGAATAGTAATTTATGAGGAGATTGTGAATGATATAGTTTGTTAACTTCAAACCTATTATATTCTAATTTGGAAGCCCATAGCATGACTAAACACTCAAGATTTTGGCTTTTAGCTTTTATTTGGATTATGGCCAATGGATTGGCCAGTTGATTTCTATCAAGGCAGTGCATTTTCCAATCAATTTGAAAATTGATTGGGGACCCCTTAGTCAATCAATTCTTGCGAAAAAGTGAAAACACCAATCAATTAGCCAATCATTTTGGAGCCCATGGCCATGACAAAAAAATAAAAAAATGCCAAAGTTTGGCGTCCTTGCATAATTTGCTTCAATATTGTTTACAATCAAATCATAGTGAATCTATTAGGCAGTAGGCATGTTTCAATCTCGCAATTATTTGTGCAATCAATTTGAGCAAATTTGAATTGTTTAGACTTGACTGGCAATGGTTCATAATCAATTGTGCAATCAATTGCTTTTTACTCTTGCAATATGGATGCATTTTGTGCCGAATAGATTGGCATCCAAAATCAAATTTATAACCTTACACATTAATAATCTACACATACTTGGATCACCAAAATCAAATTTAAGTTCAATAACAATCACAACCATACAGTGGCACCTTTAAGTTCAATAACAAATAGAGAGACCAATGTTGTTTTCCATATTGAAAGAAAAAGGGGGAAAGGGTTCATCAATCCTAAATTTCAAAGAATATTTGCTCATTACTTATCAATTCATCCTGAAGTTCAATTTTAAAACAGTTATACTCATGCATCTTGATCTCAATTCATATTTGGACTAGCATAACTGTACCTTTAAAACAGAATCACTTCCAAGCTGCACCTTCATGTAATTTGAAGCTCAGTTCAGGTAGACAGATTGAAGAGTTAGGGAACTTAGGGAACTAATTTCATCTACTCCCTGTAGTTGTAAACCTGATCCATCCAGAAGTGATCAACCTATTTGGAAGTTAAATCCTGATGGTAAGTTCACTATCAACTCTGCTTGGAATCATTGGAGGTAAAAGTGTGATAAAGTTACTTGGCATAAGCTACTTTGGGGACCCAACATGATCCCTATAGTTAGTTTTATTGTTTGGATTGCATTTCATGAAGGATTGAATACAGGTGATAGGTTGCAACAATTTGGCTCGACTCTTAATCTAATCTGCCTTTCTGTTGAGATCCTGTTAAGAGTCATTCTCACCTCTTCTTCAATTGCATGTTTTCTGCTAGGGTGTGGAATGCTCTCAAAACTAAGTGCAATGTGAAATCTTCATTGGCCTAATTTGATTACTTTGGCTACCAAAGAAACCAAGGGCAAATCTTTGAGATCACATATTCTTAGACTGTCTCTGTTGTGCTCTATTTACCATATTTGGCTTGAAAGGAATAATAGGATTTTTAATAAAGAATTCAAACATGAAGAGGTGGTCATTAAATCTATTATTCATATGATAAGAGGGAGACTTTTGTCTATTAACAATCCGCCTAAATCCACAAGTGATGGCTGGTTCTGTCACGACCCCATTCCGCCCCTAGTAGAATGGTGCTGTAACAGCGCCCGCGTGGGGGGCCTTGATGCTATTACAGTTCGGACTCCCCTTTTTCGTTTGTTGCGGTTCGTAATCTGAATCAAAGAGTCCAAATCTGGCAAATCGTTTGAGAAAACAGATTTTTGAAAAGTAGTGCCAAACATGGACTACTTTGCCAGATACAGAGTCGCCACCTAAATATTTTTTTAAAATGGGAAATTTAGGAAACCCTGACTCGGTGCCGAAGGCCACGTGTCCGTCATAACCAAAGTAGTCTTGGCTCGGGAGCTTGGGTACGATCGGGGAAGGTCAGCTATGAGCACCCCCTTTCGCCCGGTTCGAAGACCGGCCTCTACTAACCGTGATATCCGATTTTGAAAACATTACATGCTCTTATCCCAATTATTAGCCTAGAATTACTATGTTATGCGCACAGCATACAAGTATAGACTAGATTGCCTAATTTGGAAATCAATATTGCATATCCATTCATTTTGAAAATGCTTCGGAATTTGCTACTCGCAAGTAGGCTAAAACACGGATTTCAATGAGTTTCCCAACTCAAGCAACCCAACCTCCACCCACAGGCATTCAAACAGTTTATCTCACATAAGCACTTAGCCGCATGGTAAGCATACTGTCATGGCAACATTCACACGCATGTGGTATGCTAAAGCGTAAAATACTTACATCGTACTCCGTGCCAAAACAAGAAACTAATTAGCAGACATGCATGTCCCTAGGTCGTGTTAAGTGGCTAATGCAACACAGGCAAGGATGCAATTTAGAGTAGGCTCGGCTAACCCTAAAATGGCACGTGAAATGCAATCATTTGATGCACGTATTCAAGTTGGAATTTAGAATACAATGCAGTTTGTATGATGTACCGAGCCCGGTGCATGTTTAGACAAATGCATGGATGCACGCATGCATTACATAAGGTATGCTAAAATAGACGTGCCCTAATCTACCATCATAAGCAGGTAAATAAAAGGGAAGAAAGAAGTGGGGGTTGGAAGACATACAAACCACTCACCCACACTTATTACAAATTTGCCCCCACTCGGAGGGACCAAAATAATAATACAGATTAATTAACTACGCAAACTAATTAAAATATTACAGTCCAACTAAATTAATCAAATAAATTAATTAATCTAATTAAAGCAGTAAACCGCCTCGAGATGAGGACCGGATGCAACGCATGCTCGGGACTTGCTCGGAATTGCACTGCCATGCTTAGGTTGCCTCTGTTTTCCCTGCTTTGCATCTCAGAAGACTGCCAAAGTCTTAGGAGTGCCTCCCAGGACACTGAGGGACATCATCGGCTGAGTAGGACTTCCATCGGCATCAGCATGAGGTCACCGGCACAAAATTCATCCATCGGCCATCAATATACTGCCGGTCGGCACTAAATACTGCCGGCCGGCGCTGAATGTCTGCAGAATCTGCAACTCACCGCAGCAGAGGGCAAAAACTTGCATGGCAATGTAATTCCAACAATGTGTGCACCAATCATGCCCCTTATCATATTTGTGACTCAAAGGGGCATGTGCCTCGATTCTCGGGCCACCAATCACGCATTTCCATGCATGATGGCCCAAAGAACCAAACGTGCAACTTCTATTTCAAATGCATGCAAACCAAACAAACACACAAGGGTGCTAACCCTCTATCATGACTTGGTCAAGAGGTAGAGCATGCATGTTTATGTGATGCAATCCTAGACATGTCAACTAGTATGCAATCATGCCAATGCAAAGGAGCATACAAGCTAACAAACATACAAGGCATGAAACACCAATGTCAACCATCAAGTATGCAAGGTGTAATGTGGGTGTCCAAGCATGCAAACAAGCATGTGACTTCATTCAATCATGTTAGTCCTAACATGCATTTACTTACCAATACATTACAACACTCAAGGAGCATATGCAAGCAACAAGAGGATGGACTTGCACATAGGTTAGGCAGCTCTAAATAAGCCTAAAATCAGTGGCCAAATGCCATAGAAGTAAAGGCTAAGATATATGCAATACATGCACACATGCAAGCATACATAATCCAACACTTAGGCATAAACAAGCAACTCTTAAGAACACTTAAAAGAGGCTAACATGGACATATTAACATGCATATATAAGCTTTAAAATCATGTTGGACATGGTGCCAAACCAAGCAACAAAATAGACTAAGCATGCAACAAATGGTCCAAGCATCCAAGGCAAGCCAAAGGAGACCTAAACCATGGCTAAGCCAACCAAGCCTCACAAGGCCAAGAAGGCTTAAAACAGGTCTAAGGCAGCCCTAGACCGTACAAAAGGGACCTCCTAGATGGCATCTAAGTGGCTCTAGAGCAAGGCACACACAATGACCAAATCATTAGGCATACAACATATGCTTTCAAAACTTCAAAGAGGCAACTTAGGCAAGCATATGAGCATGCCAAAGGGACTGAAATTACATGTTAGGTGGTTCCAAACCACCGAAATGATGCAAGAAACACAAGCTACACATTCACATACTTGAGGCATACAAGCCCGGCAAGCCACAAATACAAAGGGGCTATACTAAACATGCCAAAATCAATCCAAACGACTATGGACAGACCTAGGTCATGGCAAAATAAGCACAAAACATTCATAAGTCTAAGCCCAAATCACACTCGAACAAAGGCTAACCACCTAAGACATGTTAAAGGCATTACAAGGCATTACATGGCAACTATGCTAAGCATGCATAAGGGACCAAAACCAACATGATACAAAGTTATAATATGGCAATATGAGCACAAAATACAGCCATGGCATAACCAACAAACAACCAAACATGGCGCTCCCTCAAGAGGCAAAATAGGTCCTTTTCAAGGAAAACAAGGAGAGGGGGTGACCCTTTCCTTCTTGGGACTTCAAGGCATCATCTTCACCACTGAAATCCCTCAAGATTTCAGTGGTGAAGAGACCCCAACACCAAAATCCCGGAGCTCTCACAAAATAGCACAAAATGAGGCCTTTTCAAGGCCTAAGGGTGGTCAAACCTCCCCAAAGCACAAAACACTCTTAACCAACAATAAAGAGGACTAAAAAACAGAACTTTTTTGTATTAAATGCTAAGCACAAAAACAGTTCTAATCTATGCAAAAATGGGGTAAAAAGGGGCAGTTTCTTACCCTTGAAGACCACCTTCACAAAGGTTGATGTTGTTGCTTCCTTAAGCTCAAATCCAACCAAAAACTTCAAGAACCAGCCCTTAGAACCTCAGTAACCGAAGGAAGGTGAAACAGTAGGTGCTTGTGTGCAATAATATGGATTAAAGCACCTAGTGTAGAAACAAGAGGGGAAAAGAGAGATAGGATAGATACACAAGTTCTAACCTAGAACCAGAGCTTCTTCTCTGTCTTTTCTCTCTAAAAATGTCTAATTTTTCTAACCCTTGAGCCAAGAGAAGAGAGCCCTCTCTTATAGGCAACAAAGCTTACAAGCTAAGCAAACCAAAGGCTCATCCCTCCATACACGTGTATGGAGGGGAAACAAATGCTATACAGCTGCTTCAAAATATCTCAAAAAGCAGCTGAACAGTAGTCGGCAGGGCAAAATTGTCATTTTGACAAAATTGACTGCCGACCGACACAATATAGTGCCGATGGCAACACCAACCAGCCGGTGGCCTCTATCCACTGCCGGTGGTGTGTGGGGATGCCTCACAAGGCATTCCCTGCCCCTCCAAGGCAAAGCACAAGTGTTGGGTGCAAAACCAGACACAAAACAGTCAAGTTCGGAGGTCCTGAGGCAAGGCGCGTAGCCGAGAACTCCGGGAACTCCAAACGAACACGAACATGGATAATCACCGAGTGTTCAAGCGGTGACGTCCAGGTCTTGAGGACAGTCAAAAATGGGGTGTCTACAGTTGCCCCTCTTTGACAGAACTCGGAAGTCATAACAATGACGGGAGTGAATGTCAAAGCCCAGAGACGACCCATTTTTGACCAGGCCGAAGACTTAGACAAACATGCCAGACAAGCAAGATATGCGCCCGAAGGCAGGGGCAAAATGCAACTGAAAATGCACGAAGCCGAGCATAACTTAATGATCATGCAAAGAAAGCTGTAACGAAGCACGCATTCGACAGTTTTAAGCTAGCATGCACCAAACTACACTACAATGCAGAAAGGATGTAAGAGAATTATGCAATTCTCAATACGTCTCACTCGGAGGATACAATACCTGTGCGGCTCGTCCGGTTGCACTGGCCTCAAATGAGCCATACATACAATATCGTGCCTGCAAAGAAAGCAAACTTAACAGGTACAATATTGTTAGCAATATGCATGACAATGCGAAATGAATGCAAGATGATATGCAATATATACAAAATGATGTATGAACAATGCAAATGATAATGCAATGCAATTGAAACTATGCAAACTACATGCAAAGCAATTGAATCATGATTCAATCGTGAGCGATTCGAAACCACACAAATGTCAAATAGGTTGATGGAAGTAACAAGTCCGTCTACCATAGAAAAGGTGCCGCAACCTCAAACCAACATACCAGCGTGGAGTAGGCACGATACACATGCAGAACTATGAGTAATGTAGACAGACACAAGGACAAGTATTGGGTGGATTGACATAAGTGGGGTGACGACCCACTGAGGAAAGAACAATGATCCTAATGCCGGATGCAACAATTACACTACAATGTAATATGCGATTATGGCGCACGGGCCAAACCGTATCTCGCTTAGGAAAGGCATGCACACATACAAACCATGTCTAACACAGAAAAGGTGCCGCAACCTCAAACCAACATACCAGCGTGGAGTAGGCGCGATGCACATGCAGAACTGTGCTTTGACGTGAAAAGTATGGACACATACCAGACCAAGCTCAACAAGGAAAGGTACAAGCCATAAATGGAAGGGGATGCAGTGGATGCATGCAAAAGAAATGGATACAATGGATATGGCACGCAGGCCAAACCAAGTTTTGCCTAGGAAGGGCATGTACACGTACAAGCCATGTGTAGCACAGAAAAGGTGCCGCTACCCTCAAACCAACATACCAACGTGGAATAGGCGCGTACACATGCAGAACTGTGTTTTGACGTGAAAAGTATGAGCACATACCAGACCAAGCTCAACAAGGAAAGGCGCAAGCCATGGATGGAGGATGATGCAGTGGATGCATGCAACTACAATGCAATGGAAATGGATATTTACAGAAAATGCATGACATATGCACTATACTACAATGATGATGCATGACATATGCAGGTTTTTGAAATGCATGACATATGCACTATATACGATGATGCATGACATATGCATGTTTTTTTTGTTTTTGAAATGCATGACATATGCAATATTTAGAATGATGCATGACATATGCAGTATTTACAATGATGCATGACATACGCATGTGTTTTTGTTTTTGGATTTTTTTTGAAATGCATGACATATGCAGTATTTACAAATGATGCATGACAATGCACTATGATGCAACGACTATGATTGCAGCTTTCCCTATCTTACCAACAGGGCGATATACTAGGTTGGTTCAGTATCCAGGATTGAGGCGTAGACATGCCGCCTCAACCTATGGGGCTTCCATACAGATTTCAAGCCGAGGGTACACCCCCTGGGTATTTAAACCAGACTTTAGTCTCGGAAATCCCGAACCTTTGTGTTCTAGGCATAAGCCTTTCAAACTCTAGTTTTCATCGTCCCAGTTGGTGTTCTAGGAACTCACCGCAAAAACAAGCAGGTGGCTTTACCCGACCACCGAAAGTCGTCCGGGCACAACAAACACCGAAGGAATCACACCTTCAGAGGATTTAAGGTCTCCTAGACCGTATGTAAAATGTATGCATGACAATGCATTTTTTTGTTTTTGCTTTTGAAGTGCAAATGATGCATGATGATGGAAAGGATGCATGACAACGCAAATGTATTTTTATTTTGAAATGCGTGCCAACGCGCGGCTTTTGAAATGCATGACAATGCATGAATTGGTGCGCATGACAGCGCGTGACGGGAATCATGCATGATAATGCAGATGCCGAAGGTTTCGCACCTTCCAAGGATTTAAGGTTTCCTAGACCACGCGTGTTTAAGGTCTCGCCAGACCGGGGCGAAAAACAATGAGGTGCGCAAAATAGCGCGATGAAATACATGCCAAATGCAATGAGGTGCACCTTAATGCACCGAAGGTCTTGCACCTCCCGAGGATTTAAGGTCTCCTAGACCGCGCGTGTTTAAGGTCTCGCCAGACCCGGGGCGAAAAACAATGAGGTGCGCAAAATAGCGCGATGAAATGCATGCCAAATGCAATGAGGTGCACCTTAATGCACCGAAGGTCTTGCACCTCCCGAGGATTTAAGGTCTCCTAGACCGCGCGTGTTTAAGGTCTCGCCAGACCCGGGGCGAAAAACAATGAGGTGCGCAAAATAGCGCGATGAAATGCAAAATGAGATGCAAGATGAGGCACGCATACCTCATGGATGCAAAATGCAAAACGAAATGCAAATGAAATGCAAAGTGAGGCACGCATACCTCAGGATGCAAAATGCAAAACGAAATGCAAATGAAATGCAAAGTGAGGCACGCATACCTCAGGATGCAATGAAATGCAAAATGAGGCACGCATACCTCATTGAATGGAAAATGAAATGCAAGTATGACATGCATGCCACACGAAAATGCAAAACGGTGCAAGTCGCAAGGGACGTGCAAGACGGCGCGATGCGACGCACCGGACAATGTGATGGATGCGTGCAACGCACATGGGGCAACTTTTGAATCTTGTAAAAGACAAAAGGATACAAAAGGACACAATCTTTGCTTGAATCTGAGTGCCACGCATAGAAGACACGGTCCGAGGTCAAAACGGAGGCCGGTTGAGCATCGGGGATTCACTTTCTTGCACTTTCTTAAGCTATGAAGACCAGAAACTACCCACATGGCCTAAACAAGGCTGTGGGAACATCACCGGCTGGCCACCGGCTGCATAAAAGTTCCACCGGCACAATATTGTGCCGACCGGCACATAATAGTGCCGACCGGCCAAAAGTTGCTGATCGGGGACAGTTTTGACTTTTTGCAATGGGTCTTTTAAAATAGGGTTCCCAACCCTATTTTCTCACTTCTCCACCGCCGAAAATCAACTCTCTCTCTCTCTCTCTAGAGCCTTTTTCTCTCCTCATTTCGCCATTTCTTTGTGTTTTCGCGCCATTTTCGTCGTTCGATTCGCGAAGTTCATCGCGTTTCGCACATTGTCAACCGAACAAATCTTTGTTTCGGTGCCTCTTTTGCTATTTCCGCTTTTTCGGGACTTGTTCCCCTCGGTTTCCTCTTCATTTCCGTGCCTTTTCATCTTCCGGCCTTTCCGGCCATTTTCGGCCCGCTCAGGGTTGACTTTTTCGGTTGGCTTTCCGCATTCCGGATTTTCCGGCCATTTTCTCATTACCATTACCATGGCTGACGACATTCCACACGTCGAGACTCCCCCGGATCATGAGATGGATCCCGGGGTCGAGCTTCTCCCATTGAGCAAGCGTCCTTTCGACCCGGTGACATACCGCCCAGCGATTCATGTGCTACCACCGGATGGACTCCGCCATTTTTGCAGCTCTGACCGAGCACTGGACCCGGAGCTCCTCCTACGCGAGCCGACCTCTCACCTATCCTTTGGTGCTTCCGAGGTAACACTCTTCCCTATTTTACTTTCTGCAATGTAGAACTGTTAACTGTCAAAGTTGTTTTCGTTCTTTAACCGCTTGATTCTGATACACTGTTCACTGTAGTCGATCGCAATCATGCTTACAATTGATATCTGTTTAAGACGGACACATGCACACACACTGCACTAGCCTCAATCACCCAAACACACGGCACACACCGCATTTCACTACAAACTCACCAACACCCAGCATCTGCTTGAATCTGAAAATATGCGCGCATGCCATATCTATCTTGAACCACTCAAACATACTGACGCATCACACGTTGTAGTTCACTATAAGCACACCGACACCCAGCACTTATTTGAATCTAAAAAACTTGCACACATGCCATATTTGCACTGAACCCCTCAAACACGCTGACGCATCACACGTTGTAGTTCACCGTAAGCACACCGGCACCCGGTATCTGCTTGAATCTGAAAAACTTGCACACATGCTAGATTGGCACTGAACCACTGTTTCTTCAAGATTGTACATTTCATATTGCTTTGCTGCCATTTGTTTGCAAACAGGGAGATTCCCATACCATCCGCGGGTATGGGAACGTCGCGGCTCGAGATTGGTACGCGGAGCTTCCCGAGGCGGTTCGACGTATCGTGGACCAGGCCGGCTTCGGCGCTTTCTGCAGGGGTCTGACCCGGCTTACTGCTTGCAGGCCTCTTCTGGCTGCCCTGGCAGAGAGGTGGTGGGACACCACCGATTCATTCCACCTATCCGTGGCGGGAGACATGACGATGACTCCCTACGACTTCTCGATGCTCACAGGCATCGGGGTGGGGGGTGATCCGATCCCCTTCCACATCGATATGGATGAGTGGACCGCCGCTCAGGTCTATTTGCTTGGCGAGGCGCCACCTCTTGCGCGTCCAGGTTTCGTCCGCTACTCCTGGTTCGAGGTGCAGTTCAGGGTCCAGCCTGCCCTCGTTGATGCAGCCCCGATGACCCAGGAGGCCGTGGATAGATACGCACGCGGCTTCCTCATGTTCCTGTTTGGGACGACGATTTTCGCCGATCGGGCGAACACAGTGCCTCTCTGCCTTCTCAGCGCACTGGTGGATGTCAGAGATATCTTGCGTTTCGATTGGGGTGGTGCGGCTCTGGCCACCCTCTACGGCTATATGAGCTCAGTCTCCCGCGGCAGCGGACAGTTGCTCGGGGGTTACTGGCGTGCTTGGGAGGTACATTTCCTTTTCCGCTTTACATTTCTACTTTACATTTTCTGTACTCTGCACACTGCACACACTGTAGTCTGTTTCACACGGACTGTATACTGTACACACGGCACACACATACTCTGCTTCACACTGACTGTACACTACTCACACTGTACACTCCGCACAATACACTACACAACACACGGCTCTGTTATTTCTGCTTTATTTTGTATTCTGCTTGATCCGATAGTCATACTGGCATATGTCTTGCAGTTGTGGGTCTATGCCTACTTTCCCAGGCTGGAGCCAGTGCCGGAGACGGAGACTCCTCTAGTCATCCCCTTCTCACGCCGCTATGACGGGAGGTGCACACGGTGGCCGCGGGAGACGTTCAGCTTTTTCCGCCGCTACTTCGACACCATCACTCCCGCAGAGGTATGTTTTACTTGCAGTTCATTTAAGCTTCGCTTTTCCACTGTATATTTGCAATACCAGTAGGTAACAAACTGTATTTCAATTTCAGATCACCTGGCAGCCGTGGGCTCCTTTGCCAGCGATGATGCGGGATCGGTTTGCCGGCGCCGGCGCCGTCGAGACCTCGCGTTACCAGATTCGGCTGGAGGGCCCGGTCTGTCGGGCTTGGTACCTGGGCGAGCGCTTCTTGCGTCAGACCCTGGGCTTACCTGAGCAGATAGTCCCGGTGCACCCTCCTGAGCATATGAGGGACACCGAGCGTTTCACCGCTGAGCAGATGGCGGACTACACTATCGGCTGGGAGGCGAGTGGCTACAGAGGCGAGGGCGATTACTCGGAGTACGTCCGGACCTTCATCATGCAGCCTCTGAGCGGTGGTCGCCGAGCTGAGAGAGAGAGACCTGCGGCGCCAGCGGCCGGAGCAGGAGTAGGAGGAAGAGCGCCGAGGAGGGCTCGAGTCCGCGGCAGGGGCAGAGTTCAGAGAGGACGGGAGGCCAGTTGGCCCGCTCTGCCTACTTCACTGACTTTCCGAGGGTTGGATGGGGCGACCTATCAGATTCCCTTCGCCCCTCCGCCGGCTGATCACGAGTTTGTCGATGTCCCCGACTTGCCTCCGGTATGTATTACTGCATTTTTGTACAGTCATTTCATTTTAGTTTATTTGATATTCCACAGAATATTGATGCATCTGATTCCCTTGCAGGCGTCTTCTGGATACACCCGGCAGTTACTGTAGATGAATGCCTCCATGACGGGGATGCTGCAGCGGACCTTCGAGTTCCTAGCCTTTTACGGCCTTTCGGTATGTTCTCTCTATCATAGCTTCAAACCATACACAAACTGCTTCGCATAATCTGATGCATAACACAACACTGGATACCCAGCCCTCACGGCACTTGATACACTGTATTCATACACTGCATTCTGTACTGATAAACTGCTCATGGCACTCACAAACTGTACTCATTCACTGCATTCTGCACTGATAAACTGCTCACGGCATTCACACTCTGTATTCATACACTGCATTCTGCACTGATAAACTGCTCACGGCATTCACACTCTGTATTCATACACTGCATTCTGCACTGATAAACTGCTCACGGCATTCATACACTGTATTTATACACTGCATTCTGCACTGATAAACTGCTCACGGCATTCACACTCTGTATTCATACACTGCATTCTGCACTGATAAACTGCTCACGGCATTCATACTCTGTATTCATACACTGCATTGATAAACTGCTTCATGTATACTAATGCATTTGCCTTTTGTACTTTTCAGCCTCCCTTCCCGATTCCTCCAGTGGGTGGTGGCGCTCCATCTGGACCTCCCATTTCTACTCGGGATGGCAGGATATTCCCCCGCACCAAAGGAGGGCGTACTTACGCCGGGAGCAGCTCGCGGGCTCCAGTTCCAGATGACGAGTCTGAGGAGGGGGCGGAGTCATCCGAGGAGGAGGCCGGGGGCAGCTCGGGCTCGGGCTCAGACAGTGACACTTCTGGTGATGCTTCTGGACTTCTGCCCAGGAAGAGGGCGAGGACAGATCCCCCGGCGCGAGGCCATTGATGACGCTGATGACCCAGACTTTTGCTGTTTCTTTTATTTCTTTTCTTGTACTTTTCTCTTTTGTTGGTAGATAGAGTACTTTGTACTGCCGTAGGCAGATTTTTGTTTCCAAAACTATGTACTTGAAAAAGATGATATGAAATGAAACAAACTTTTTGTCTGAAAAAAATGTTATATCTATACATATCTGCATCTTTCATACTTTGCACTGCATTGCGTCATGTTACACCTCAAATGTAAATGATATTGATTTGTTGTCTGCAAATTGAGCAATTGTACTATGATAATCGGATAACCAACCAATTAACAGCAAAACAACTCATACAAACCACTGCTCAAACTGAATAGACAGCCCATACTCTACTGGGGATCGATCTGCATACAACCCATAACACAGCACTCGGTTCATCCTGCACATAGCAAACCCTGAACAAACAGCCCCGATCTGACAAGATGGACTACGAAAACTGAAACGGTTGAGGTTGAAACACACTTGGATGTCCCAAATTTTCTCTTTTCTTCTCCTGTCTCGCATGATTGCAGAGAATGGCACAGCATTCTGAGCACAAGCGATTACTTTTTGGAAAAGGATGGGTTTTCAACCGGGGTATCGAGCCTACCACAGAACACGACGAGACAGACTCAAATAAAGAAACAAAAGGCACACAACTTGACATAATGAGACATGCTCGGAAAAGACTCAAAGCCAAAATCAAGGTCGACAAATCAAAAGACACGACACACAGACATGTTTACAAAAAGACCTCAGATCTCGAGAAGCCAGTTCCTCCAGGTATTATTTCCCACCCTTTCTGATTTGTGATACTCGCATCGCTCGACCCTCAGACTCGGTTTTTCTCTCAAAAACCCTTTTCTTCACTTTTCTCTCAACTTGCTCCTCTCTATTCTTTAATCTCTCATTTTTCAATCCCTCCCCAGGGTGATTAATGGATGAATAGGAAATCGCAGATTCACGCCCAACACTGTTAGCTCACGGCTATTCCTTCTGGTGAATAGAGTGCCTTGTTGACAAGCATGTTAGCGGGGGAAAGACAGAAGACCTGACTCAATCGTGCCCCTAGTTCGTCATTTTGACCATTTTTTTGTTTTCTTCCTAAAACAGTTTTGATCAAAAATGAGAGTTGGATTAACACACTTATTCGATTTTTGATTTGAAAATCATGTGAATCAGGCTGTGAGCACTAAAAATTCTCCTTTTTGGGTCCAAACATGGTCCAATTTTGAAAATAAAACAGTTTTCGAGAAAATAAGTCAACCTCAGTGAAAATTTTCAAAAACTATTTTTGCAAACAGTCAATGCTCAAACGAGCGTAGAACTTACCCTCGAGATATGCAACCTCGGATCGGAGGCAATGGAAAATTGCCCCTGGCTTAAAGGGGGATAAAGGCAACGGAAAGTTGCCCCTGGTTTGGACGGTAACTTAGGGCAACTTGTGGCAATGTATGGCAACGGAAAGTTGCCCCTTGTTTGGATAATGTCGCGGCATATTGTAAGCCAGTCCTTGTTGATGACAATCGGACCCTCGGACGCGGAGGAGACGAAGACGGTTTGAACCAATATATGGACACAGTCACCTGGAAGGTGTTGGTGGTTTGACTTCAAGAGGAAGTTGGTCACGTTCTTCCAGGTTGCTGCAATCGAGACATTGGATTCGGAGGAGGCAAAAGTAAAAAACCATGACATGGACTGAGACGCTATGGAAGCGTTGGGGGCTGGACTTCAGAATGAAGTTGCCTACGTATCCCAAACATGGGAATCAAGCCTTACGTAGTTCCGGTTAAGGTACACTCGGGTATTTTAACCTTCACTGTTTAGGCTCTAACTTTTGCCAAGGTGCCCAATGCGGGTTTTCGACCTTGCGAGCTATGTTTTTCTTTTTCATTCTTTTTCTTTTCTCTTCTTTTACATTTTTTGCTTTCTTTTCTTTTGCTATTCTTTGTTCTTTTCTTTTCTTTTTTTGCTTCTTTTGTATTTTTCTTTTTTTTCTTTTCTTTTTTCTTTGCTCTAACTTTTGCCTGGGCCGCCCTTCCGGGTTTTCGGCCCAGCGAGCCTCTCAAAGGGTAACAGTGTAGCTTTGTCCATGCCAAATGGTTTTGAGACTAAAGCCTCTCCGTATCCAAGAGAGCGACTGTTGTATTGATTTGCAAGAAAAGTCCATCACGGTTGCTTCTCGAGCTTTGCTTGGTGGGATCTGATCTCCTTGATCTGACTTTGACGCCTCTTGCTCGAGGGCTGCCTCAAAATGGGCCACACAGGCGTTTCATGGTACTGAATGTTTTGAACGGATCCCAGGTTTGAAACAGATGAATTGAAACTTGAGACCGAGAGCGATCCTGGGCTGCACAATCTCAAGAGCGGTTCCACACCGGTCTTTGCAAGACTGCACAAGACATTTCGTTTTTGAAAGTTTTTAAGAAAGCGACAAATCATTCACGTTGAAGATAGTGTGGAACCAGTCTGGATCGGACCAGGATCCTTCTCAGTACTCACGCCGACGAGCATGATTTCATTCATTAAAAGCTTAGCAGGCCTCTCTTTCTCTCAAAATGATCAAAATTTTACAAAACCCGAGGAATTACTTCCTCTTCGTTTTCATCACCACAGTGTTTAAAAAGGGGTTTTATGAAAAGCTTAGGTCATCATAATGATGTTCAAGGCACAAGAGAGCAGGCGGTATGCATTGTCGTTCCATTCACATCCTCTGGCACGGCTAACTCAAATAGCAACAAATACAGCACATGATAGCCGCAGCTGTTTCATTCAGATTTGCTGGTATAACCGGCTCCTCGGCAGCAAACAGGCTCAAAAAGCAAAAGCAACTAATTACAAGACAAAACGGTGTTTGAGGCAACAACCCCGAAATCACTTGGTATACTATACAAGAGGGACTGACTCATTACAACAAGACAGATCTTGTAAGCAAAAAGACTGACTCAATACAGAGAGACAGACTCAAAACAAAATAAAAGACTGACTCGACACCCAAGTCAGGATTTACAAAACTAGCGTTGGCAGGTGCTCAAAAATGCGTGCCAAACGCCACATCCAAAAACGTGTCAGGCCTCGCCCACAGGCGGTCCACCTTCTGATTACATACTTGCAGTGTCTGTATCCTCAAAATCCAACAACTGAGTGGTGACGGACTTTACTGAGGTGGGGGGGAGGATAACCTCGTTGTCAATCAAATCTTGCACCTCGTGCCGGAGGTGGAAACAATTGTCGGTAGCATGGCCAGTTTGCTGGTGGTACGCACAGTACTGAGTAGGGTCATGAGTATCAGGGAGATTCTTCGGGAGAGGCCGAGGCTCTAGGGGTTTAAGGTGTCCCCTCTCGGCAAGGATTTGAAGTGCCTTGGACAATGGCATGTAGAGAGCATGGAAGACCCTGTGCCCTCGGGGCAGGTACTTTGGAGCTTGAGCACTCTTGCTAGATGCACTAGCGAACGGATCGGCGGGTGCAGCCTTGGATTTCTGATCCTTTCCAGATGCAAGGCTAGGAGGGGGAAGAACTGTTCTGGCATGACGGGGCCTATCCCGATTCTCTGATTGACTGGAATTGCCCTCGGGCGGAGTGGGGAAAGCATCCTCCACAGCTTTTGACATAACTGTGGATATCTGTTGCTTGTTCATTCCCTTGGCTTTCAAAGCCTCTACTGCCCACAGCAGTTGTTCGATGGGGTCGGCATCTGTCTTCATCTTGCCTTTATCTCTGGCCTCGGCCTGATCTAGAGTTTGGTTTGCTGCGTCGTTACCATAGCTGGAGGTCATCTCCAATTGGTTGAGTTCAATTACAATTCGTCCCAGTAGTGGGGGCTCCTGGGGTATAAAGCCTCCGGCATATGGTGCAGCTAGTGGTGAAACAGGCATTACATAGGCAAGATCCGCCACGGATCTTTGAAGATCACCTATCATTCCCATTAGTTCAAATGTAGTAGGCTCGCGAGCCTGATATAGTTGAGGGGTCCAAATTGGATGTGCGGCAGGCGACCTGGGTGGATGCGGCATGTCATCAGTAGTCTCATCCTGCGGGGTAATTCCTTGACTCAACGCGGCCGTCATGACCACGATCTCTTCTGAATTCTGCGTCATGTTCAGTCCTGCCTCAGCAAGGAGAAGACACTAGCTATTCTAGATCGACCCTCTGGATTTCTGAACTGAAACGGAAAACAAGCAGCATTTCAGCCCCAAACGGATCAAACACGGGTGTGGTCGAACAACTGCACTCTACTACTGAACACTGTTCCCCAGAATCACTATTCAAAACTGAACTGACACCCGCAGACACAACTGATTCTCAACAACACTGATACTGGTGCCCTCAGGCCGGATACCCAAACTTGCAAACTGATATATGCGTTCCCTGCAGAGATATACTCTAAAAGCACATAACAGGTAAAAGAGAGCCAATACACCCCTATGTTGGGTAGGGTTTCCCTGTCCTATTTTGTCAGGAGCTAGGGTTTCACTATGCACACAGCGGTTTCAAACAACCTATATGGGGTAAGCAACCTGTCTTAGTTTGGGATGGTCACTATGGATCCGAATATGCACTAGGTCGAATGGTCGAAAAGGGTGCCCCGGTAAAACCGGGGTTTGTGTTCCCATACTGGCAGAGCCGGCAACCGGTCAGCCTTATGGACATGCCTTGACAAGACAAGCCTCCGGCAAACCGCTCAGGAATAGCAGATGGCTAACACGGTGTCCTAGGCGCACCAATGCACATGCAATGCAAAGAAACACATAAGTGTAGTCAAAAACGGATATCACGAGTTCGAGTCAAGCTCTCTAAACTCCCTAGCGGAGTCGCCAGAAACTGTAACAGCGCCCGCGTGGGGGACCTTGATGCTACTACAGTTCGGACTTCCCTTTTTTGTTTGTTGCGGTTCGTAATCTGAATCAAAGAGTCCAAATCTGGCAAATCGTTTGAGAAAACAGATTTTTGAAAAGTAGTGCCAAACATGGACTACTTTGCCAGATACAGAGTCGCCACCTAAATATTTTTTTAAAATGGGAAATTTAGGAAACCCTGACTCGGTGCCGAAGGCCACGTGTCCGTCATAACCAAAGTAGTCTTGGCTCGGGAGCTTGGGTACGATCGGGGAAGGTCAGCTATGAGCACCCCCTTTCGCCCGGTTCGAAGACCGGCCTCTACTAACCGTGATATCCGATTTTGAAAACATTACATGCTCTTATCCCAATTATTAGCCTAGAATTACTATGTTATGCGCACAGCATACAAGTATAGACTAGATTGCCTAATTTGGAAATCAATATTGCATATCCATTCATTTTGAAAATGCTTCGGAATTTGCTACTCGCAAGTAGGCTAAAACACGGATTTCAATGAGTTTCCCAACTCAAGCAACCCAACCTCCACCCACAGGCATTCAAACAGTTTATCTCACATAAGCACTTAGCCGCATGGTAAGCATACTGTCATGGCAACATTCACACGCATGTGGTATGCTAAAGCGTAAAATACTTACATCGTACTCCGTGCCAAAACAAGAAACTAATTAGCAGACATGCATGTCCCTAGGTCGTGTTAAGTGGCTAATGCAACACAGGCAAGGATGCAATTTAGAGTAGGCTCGGCTAACCCTAAAATGGCACGTGAAATGCAATCATTTGATGCACGTATTCAAGTTGGAATTTAGAATACAATGCAGTTTGTATGATGTACCGAGCCCGGTGCATGTTTAGACAAATGCATGGATGCACGCATGCATTACATAAGGTATGCTAAAATAGACGTGCCCTAATCTACCATCATAAGCAGGTAAATAAAAGGGAAGAAAGAAGTGGGGGTTGGAAGACATACAAACCACTCACCCACACTTATTACAAATTTGCCCCCACTCGGAGGGACCAAAATAATAATACAGATTAATTAACTACGCAAACTAATTAAAATATTACAGTCCAACTAAATTAATCAAATAAATTAATTAATCTAATTAAAGCAGTAAACCGCCTCGAGATGAGGACCGGATGCAACGCATGCTCGGGACTTGCTCGGAATTGCACTGCCATGCTTAGGTTGCCTCTGTTTTCCCTGCTTTGCATCTCAGAAGACTGCCAAAGTCTTAGGAGTGCCTCCCAGGACACTGAGGGACATCATCGGCTGAGTAGGACTTCCATCGGCATCAGCATGAGGTCACCGGCACAAAATTCATCCATCGGCCATCAATATACTGCCGGTCGGCACTAAATACTGCCGGCCGGCGCTGAATGTCTGCAGAATCTGCAACTCACCGCAGCAGAGCGCAAAAACTTGCATGGCAATGTAATTCCAACAATGTGTGCACCAATCATGCCCCTTATCATATTTGTGACTCAAAGGGGCATGTGCCTCGATTCTCGGGCCACCAATCACGCATTTCCATGCATGATGGCCCAAAGAACCAAACGTGCAACTTCTATTTCAAATGCATGCAAACCAAACAAACACACAAGGGTGCTAACCCTCTATCATGACTTGGTCAAGAGGTAGAGCATGCATGTTTATGTGATGCAATCCTAGACATGTCAACTAGTATGCAATCATGCCAATGCAAAGGAGCATACAAGCTAACAAACATACAAGGCATGAAACACCAATGTCAACCATCAAGTATGCAAGGTGTAATGTGGGTGTCCAAGCATGCAAACAAGCATGTGACTTCATTCAATCATGTTAGTCCTAACATGCATTTACTTACCAATACATTACAACACTCAAGGAGCATATGCAAGCAACAAGAGGATGGACTTGCACATAGGTTAGGCAGCTCTAAATAAGCCTAAAATCAGTGGCCAAATGCCATAGAAGTAAAGGCTAAGATATATGCAATACATGCACACATGCAAGCATACATAATCCAACACTTAGGCATAAACAAGCAACTCTTAAGAACACTTAAAAGAGGCTAACATGGACATATTAACATGCATATATAAGCTTTAAAATCATGTTGGACATGGTGCCAAACCAAGCAACAAAATAGACTAAGCATGCAACAAATGGTCCAAGCATCCAAGGCAAGCCAAAGGAGACCTAAACCATGGCTAAGCCAACCAAGCCTCACAAGGCCAAGAAGGCTTAAAACAGGTCTAAGGCAGCCCTAGACCGTACAAAAGGGACCTCCTAGATGGCATCTAAGTGGCTCTAGAGCAAGGCACACACAATGACCAAATCATTAGGCATATAACATATGCTTTCAAAACTTCAAAGAGGCAACTTAGGCAAGCATATGAGCATGCCAAAGGGACTGAAATTACATGTTAGGTGGTTCCAAACCACCGAAATGATGCAAGAAACACAAGCTACACATTCACATACTTGAGGCATACAAGCCCGGCAAGCCACAAATACAAAGGGGCTATACTAAACATGCCAAAATCAATCCAAACGACTATGGACAGACCTAGGTCATGGCAAAATAAGCACAAAACATTCATAAGTCTAAGCCCAAATCACACTCGAACAAAGGCTAACCACCTAAGACATGTTAAAGGCATTACAAGGCATTACATGGCAACTATGCTAAGCATGCATAAGGGACCAAAACCAACATGATACAAAGTTATAATATGGCAATATGAGCACAAAATACAGCCATGGCATAACCAACAAACAACCAAACATGGCGCTCCCTCAAGAGGCAAAATAGGTCCTTTTCAAGGAAAACAAGGAGAGGGGGTGACCCTTTCCTTCTTGGGACTTCAAGGCATCATCTTCACCACTGAAATCCCTCAAGATTTCAGTGGTGAAGAGACCCCAACACCAAAATCCCGGAGCTCTCACAAAATAGCACAAAATGAGGCCTTTTCAAGGCCTAAGGGTGGTCAAACCTCCCCAAAGCACAAAACACTCTTAACCAACAATAAAGAGGACTAAAAAACAGAACTTTTTTGTATTAAATGCTAAGCACAAAAACAGTTCTAATCTATGCAAAAATGGAGTGCAAAAATGGGGTAAAAAGGGGTAGTTTCTTACCCTTGAAAACCACCTTCACAACGGTTGATGTTGTTGTTTCCTTAAGCTCAAATCCAACCAAAAACTTCAAGAACCAGCCCTTAGAACCTCAGTAACCGAAGGAAGGTGAAACAGTAGGTGCTTGTGTGCAATAATATGGATTAAAGCACCTAGTGTAGAAACAAGAGGGGAAAAGAGAGATAGGATAGATACACAAGTTCTAACCTAGAACCAGAGCTTCTTCTCTGTCTTTTCTCTCTAAAAATGTCTAATTTTTCTAACCCTTGAGCCAAGAGAAGAGAGCCCTCTCTTATAGGCAACAAAGCTTACAAGCTAAGCAAACCAAAGGCTCATCCCTCCATACACGTGTATGGAGGGGAAACAAATGCTATACAGCTGCTTCAAAATATCTCAAAAAGCAACTGAACAGTAGTCGGTAGGGCAAAATTGTCATTTTGACAAAATTGACTGCCGACCGGCACAATATAGTGCCGATGGCAACACCAACCAGCCAGTGGCCTCTATCCACTGCCGGTGGTGTGTGGGGATGCCTCACAAGGCATTCCCTGCCCCTCCAAGGCAAAGCACAAGTGTTTGGTGCAAAACCAGACACAAAACGGTCAAGTTCGGAGGTCCTGAGGCAAGGCGCGTAGCCGAGAACTCCGGGAACTCCAAACGAACACGAACATGGATAATCACCGAGTGTTCAAGCGGTGACGTCCAGGTCTTGAGGACGGTCAAAAATGGGGTGTCTACAGGTGCCATGATGGCCAGTAATTCGAGATTACCAAGGCCACTTCCAAAAATTCACACGCGAGTCAGAGTATACATATGGGGCTTACAAATGTGGAAGCAATAAATTAGAAGCTGAGTAGTCCATAAGAGCAGTGCTTAAGTTAAATGAAATGTCATGCATCTTATAATAGCTTAAATACAACAAGATGAAGTACAAAATTACATCTTGACCAAAAGGCTTCTCAGCCATCAAATACAAAATACAACAAAATAAAACTAAGAAGCATAATCTTCAAGATGTTGCAAAACATAATCCAAAACACGTCGGCAAAACATATCGGCAAAAGACATCTAGGCGTCGCCGCCGCCTTGCTCATCACCTACATATATATAGAGAGGGTGAGCTTGGATACTCAGTGAATGGTATAAATAATAAAGGGGTTTACATGAATGATATCCGAGATCTTTGACAAAACAACACAAGGGATAAATCAAGTTCATCTATCAAATCTTTCAAGCTTCAAGGGATGCTTACTAACATCAATATAATACAAGAGATGACATTCCGGACAAACAAGCCCACGCGGTAAAACCGTCAGTGGCAAGGCAAGACAAGACAAGCGAGATCTCAAAACAATGGTGTCGTTGCATTATAGTCCCCGGACACTAAGGACTTGTGCTACAAATGCTTATAGTCCCCTAGCACATACGGACTTCCAAACTTTGTGCTACAAATGCTTATAGTCCCCTAGCACATACGGACTTCCCGAGAATGTCATCAAAACAAGATACAAGATTTGGTACGCAAAATAGGAATAATCATTCATGCTTGTAAATAATTTCCGAACAGGGCAAAACAAGGTTTTATCAAAACTTTATAACATATGTTTATTAAAATACCACTCACATAGTTCGTCGAATGTCGGGGTCAGGGCGAGTCCAAGTCCTACAAACACATGGCAAATCTATTGAATGCACTTTTAAACAAGCTTCACATGCATACAAAATGACCTCGGCATTCGCCAAAACTAAATCAAATCAAAACAAACACTGTTTCTCATCTCGGGGAAACATGCTGGGCACCAACCAGGTCTTGGCCGAGGTTCCACACCTCCTTGCCGAGGTGAGGTCCCGTTGGCCACATGCAAGGGAAAATGAAGTCGGGAAAATCTGGGTTTTCCCTCTGCTCAAGAACATAAAGAACACGAACATAGAGAGTATGGAGGAAATGAATGCAAAGATCATAACTTTTTATTATAAAATCTGAGATTGCACGCTATAAGTTTGAAAACATGGACCTGGATACCCATACTAGAGGATCTAACGAAAACAAACACAAAGACATGTAACTTGTTGCAAACTTTCGGATCAAACGAGGCTTTTCCTCAAGAACACTTGAATTTCATATTCTCTTTCTAAAACCAACTTTAAATCAATGCATGGCATGCAAAACAGATTCGATCGTGCAATGCAGCTAGATGATCAATAAGAACAACAAGAGTAGATCAAGATTCTAACCTCAAATCAGGAATCTAACAGTTTGAACTCTAAGAATCAAGCTTGCAATCCACTTTCTCACCCTAAAACTCCTCCTTCTTCTCCTAGAGCTTCTCTCTCCTCAAGAACAAGGATATGATACAAAATGATACATTTCTCTCTCTGCCGGCTGACTTAACACTCAGCTCGGACACGCGGCAATGGTTGGTTGGCTCAACTTGAAAAGGTGACTGATTGAAAGGACAAGACTATGACAAGGTGTGTTCAACAAGCTAGGTGGCAAGGGACTCCGGCGAGTAATGACATCGGCTAATAACAAGACTTCGGCAAGTAAAGGGACAATGACCTCGGCTAGAAAGGACAACACTTGGCCCAGCTGTGCCACACCTCGGCCTAGATGTGCCACACCTCGGTCTAGGTCGTGCCAGTCCAGGGCAAGATCACTTGGGTTCAAGGGTAACATCTCGGCCCAGATAGTACACATCTCGGCCTTGGTGTTGAACACCTCGGCCTAGATAATGATATCTCGGCCAATATGTCAGGGTGCAGGTGAAGGCCAACCAGAGAAATCCCAAGATGGTCCTAAGTGTAAGAGTATCAAAGGGCGACCTAGGCTCAAGATGACCTCGGCTGAAGCACACACACCAATAAGGAACATAGCATTCAAGTAAAACTTATGCAAGACAAGTCAAGATTTGAAATGCAAGCTTAACAAAGGAAAATCATATAAAATGCACATGAGTACGGTTAGGGCAGTGTGAGGGTCACTACATCCTACCCCCCTTAAAGAAGTTTGGTCCCCAAACTTGAGTTACCTTGATTCAAAAATAACCCCGGGTATTGATCTTTCATTTCTGTTCCATTTCCCATGTAGCATCCTTGCCGTAATGCTCCTTCCATTCAATCTTCACCATCGGTATGGCTTTATTCCTCAATTGTCTTACTTGCCTATCGATAATACGCATCGGCCTCTCTTCGTAACTCAAACCTTCATCAACCACAATCCCAAAACGATCAATCACGTGTAGGGGATCCCGAATATACTTCCTCAACATCGAAATATGGAACACATTGTGAACTTGACTTAGTTCAGGTGGTAAAGCAAGTCGGTAGGCAGCTGCATTAACCTTCTCAAGAATCTCAAACGGCCCGATGTAACGAGGTGTTAACTTACCCTTCTTTCCAAATCTGAAGACTCCTTTCTCTGGCGAAACCTTCAAGAATACATGGTCCCCAACTTCAAATTCCAACTCTCTTCTTCTCTGATCAGCATAACTCTTCTGCCGACTCTGGGCAGTTCTGATCCTTTGTCAAATGAGCTTAATCTTCTCGGTCGTAACCTCAACTAGTTCGGGACCAACCAAAGCTTTATCTCCTACTTCAGTCCAGCATATCGGCGATCTGCACTTCCTTCCATACAAGGCTTCGTACGGCGCCATGCCAATGCTAGTTTGATAACTGTTATTGTAAGCGAATTCTACCAATGGTAGATGTGCTTCCCAACTTCCCTTGAAATCTAACACACATAGTCTAAGCATATCTTCAAGTGTCTGAATCGTTCGTTCTGTTTGCCCATCGGTTTGGGGGTGAAAAGCTGTGCTAAACTTTAACTCGGTTCCCAAGGCTCTTTGTAGGCTCTGCCAAAATCTGGAAACAAACTTCGGATCTCGGTCTGACACAATGGACATCGGCACTCCATGAAGTCTCACAATCTCATTCACATACAGTACAGCTAGTCGCTCAACATTGAATGTAGTCTGAACCGGCAAGAAGTGTGCTGACTTGGTTAATCTGTCAATTATGACCCAAATCGAATCCATTCCCTTCTACGTCCTCGGCAAACCAATCACAAAATCCATGGAGATATGTTCCCATTTCCATTCAGGAATCGGCAAGGGTTGAAGGAGTCCTGCTGGTCTCTGATGTTCTGCTTTCACTTGTTGACATTGCAAGCATTGGGATACGAACTCGGCTATTTCTCTCTTCATATTCGGCCACCAAAAGGTTTGCTTCACATCTTGATACATCTTAGTGCTCCCTGGATGAACAGCAATTCTGGAACCATGAGATCCTTGCAGAATCTTCCCTTTTAGCTCAGGGACGTCGGCCACGCACAATCTTCCTTCAAACTTAAGCACTCCATTCTTAAAGGTGTAACCTGACCTCGGCTTGGTGATAATCTCGTCGGCTACTTTCTTCAGGAATTTATCCTCCATTTGCCTTGCCTTTACTTCTTCAACGATAGTCGGCTCCGCTGAGATCATAGCTAAACACGCCAAACTACCCATTGACCTCCTGCTTAATGCATCGGCTACCGAGTTGGCTTTGCCCGGGTGGTACTGAATCTGCATGTCGTAGTCCTTCAATAACTCTAGCCATCTTCTCTGTCTCAAATTTAGTTCCTTCTGAGTAAATAAGTACTTCAAACTCTTGTGATCCGTGAAAACTTGGCAAGAAGCTCCATACAAGTAATGACGCCAAATCTTCAAAGCAAATACTACGGCTGCTAGTTCTAAATCATGGGTAGGGTAATTCTTCTCGTGAGGTTTTAACTGGCGAGATGCATATGCTATGACCTTGCCCCCTTGCATTAATACACAACCCAAACCCTTATGTGAAGCATCGCTATAAATCTGAAATTCCTCGTTACCTGATGGGAGTACAAGAACTGGTGCTGTGACTAACCTCGTCTTCAACTCCTGGAAGGATGCCTCTCTATCTTCGGTCCATTCGTATGTCACTCCTTTCTGAGTTAACTGTGTCAATGGTACTGCAATCCTTGATAAGTCCTTTACAAACTTTCTGTAATAACCTGCCAAGCCCAGAAAACTACGAACCTCGGACACGTTGGTCGGCGTCGGCCAATTTACAACGGCTTCAATCTTGCTGGGATCAACAGAGATACCCTCTTCATTAATCACATGCCCCAAAAATGAAATACTGGAAAGCCAAAACTCACACTTACTCAACTTAGCATACAACTTCCTGTCCCTCAAGGTCTGTAGGGCAAGTCTCAGATGACTCTCATGCTCGATTGGACTCTTGGAGTAGATCAATATGTCGTCAATAAAAACAACTACAAATTCATCCAGGTACGGCTTGAAGACTCTGTTCATTAAGTCCATGAATGCCGCCGGCGCAATAGTTACCCCAAAAGGCATTACTAGAAATTCGTAGTGGCCATACCTTGTACGAAAAGCAATTTTCTCAACATCCTCAGCTTTAACCTTGAGTTGGTGGTAGCCCGACCTAAGATCAATTTTTTGAAAGGACTCGTGCTCCTTGTAGTTGATCTAGCAAATCATCAATCCTAGGCAACGAGTACTTATTCTTAATGGTTACCTTGTTAAGTTCTCTGTAGTCAATGCAAAGACGAAGTGTGCCATCCTTTTTCTTAACAAACAGGACTGGTGCTCCCCACGGTGAAGTGCTCGGCCTAACAAAACCCTTATCCAACAATTCTTGTAGTTGCACTTTCAATTCCTTAAGTTCGGCTGGGGCCATTCTATAGGGTGTTTTGGAGATCGACTGTGTTCCCGACATGATGTCCACGTAAACTCTATTTCTCTATCGACTAAGTGGCCAGGCAATTCATTTGGAAAGACATCGGGGAATTCATTAACAACTGGGATATCGGCTAAGTTAACATTTCCATTCTGATCACTCAGTATACTACATAAGTAGCCATGGCACCCTTTCTGAATTAGCTTATAGGCCTTAATGGACGAAATCAAGTAGGGTGGGGACACTACCCCTTTACCCTGGAAAATAACCTCGGCTTGGTTTGGGGGTCTCAACGTGACATTCTTCGAAACACAATTAATAGATACATGATTCATTACTAACCAGTCCATTCCTAATATGACGTCAAAGTGGGTCATGTTTAACGGCATCAAATCAACTAATAATTCTACACCCTCAATCACAACAACACACGCCCTATAAATAGATGCAATAATCATAGTTCTCCCAGATAGAGCAGATACACACAACACATAATCAAGGGGTTCTTGTTCTCTATTCAACTTCTCGGCAAACTTAGCAGATACGAATGAATGCGTAGAACCCGAATCAATCAATATGTATGCATCTTGAGAGCAGATTGGGAGTATACCTGACACTACTGTCTCAGCATTCTAGGTGTCTCCTGGCACTAGCGCGAAAACCCTACCTTGCCTCATCTGTGTCCTTCCGACGTTGCTTCCCTGTGCAGAGCCCGAGGTGCTCCCATTTTTCTTACCATCATCAATCCTTGACTTTGGACAGTCTTTCACACGATGACCCATTTCTCCACATTCAAAACAGGCGCCTGACGCCCAACGGCAAACCCCGGAATGCGGCTTCCCACAACTTGCACACATCGGCTTAGTATTACCTTCCTGGTTCGAGTTGCTGGAGCTGTCCACATTCGCTTTCTTCTTGGCGTTAAACGGAGCTCGGCGGTTATCATAGTTCTATCTTTTTCTCTGATTCTCTCCCACATTCTGATATCGGTTCAAGTTAGCTTCTGCAAGAATAGCCTTGTCCAAGACTCCGGCATAAGTCGGCATGTTGAGCATGTTGACTCTATCCTGTATCGGTCCACACAGTTCGCTTTCAAACTTCCTAGCTTTCCTATATTCATCACTGACCATATGAGGCGCGTACCTCGCCAATTCGGTGAAAGCACGGTCGTATTCTGCCACTGTCTTGTTTCCTTGTGTCAGAGTCTGAAACTCCGTGGTCTTGCGATCTTGAACACTAAGGGGAAAATGCTTGTTGTAAAACAGCTCCAAAAATTTGGCCCAAGTTAAGTCAGGATTTCCTTCCCGGGTCATCATCCACCATCTTCGGGCGTCGTCGTCTAACGTAAATGCGGCCAATGCCACCTTCTGTGCATCGGTGCTGGGAAAGATCTCGAACAGCTTCTCCATCCCTAAAACCCACGCTTCGGCTTTCATCGGCTCTATGCCCCCTTGAAATCTTGGCGGGTTCATCTTCTTGAACTCCTTAATCAAAGTCATAGTTCCATCCCCATACAAGGCTGGCTGTGGAGGCGCTTGAGGCACTGGAGGAGGGTGGAGGCGGAACTACATGTCGGCCATTCGTCTGTTCGGCCTGGGTAGATGTAGCACTAGCATTCTGTTGTCTCACTTGTCTCAACTCCCGAGTTAAACCTTCAACTAATCTTTCTAATCGGTCCAATCAGTCTTCTGATTGATCTCGGCCAACTGGTGGTCTTCCTCTCTCATAATGCTATGAGTATGCAAAATGTGACTTTAAAACGAAATGCGCAATAAAGTATTTATGCAAGCAACGAGCAGCTATGCCGAGATGATGCACATATTGTCAAGTAGCAAGCAACATGGTGCAATCCTAACATCTTTCTAAGGGAAATCCTATACTCTTTAGGACTCAAAGTGTGTGAATAACGTACTATGAGGAACTTGTGCTCTGATACCATTCTGTCACGACCCCATTCCGCCCCTAGTAGAATGGTGCCATGATGGCCAGTAATTCGAGATTACCAAGGCCACTTCCAAAAATTCACACGCGAGTCAGAGTATACATATGGGGCTTACAAATGCGGAAGCAATAAATTAGAAGCTAAGTAGTCCATAAGAGCAGTGCTTAAGTTAAATGAAATGTCATGCATCTTATAAGAGCTTAAATACAACAAGATGAAGTACAAAATTACATCTTGACCAAAAGGCTTCTCAGCCATCAAATACAAAATACAACGAAATAAAACTAAGAAGCATAATCTTCAAGATGTTGCAAAACATAATCCAAAACACGTCGGCAAAACATATCGGCAAAAGACATCTAGGCGTCGCCGCCGCCTTGCTCATCACCTACATATATATAGAGAGGGTGAGCTTGGATACTCAGTGAATGGTATAAATAATAAAGGGGTTTACATGAATGATATCCGAGATCTTTGACAAAACAACACAAGGGATAAATCAAGTTCATCTATCAAATCTTTCAAGCTTCAAGGGATGCTTACTAACATCAATATAATACAAGAGATGACATTCCGGACAAACAAACCCACGCGGTAAAACCGTCAGTGGCAAGGCAAGACAAGACAAGCGAGATCTCAAAACAATGGTGTCGTTGCATTATAGTCCCCAGACACTAAGGACTTGTGCTACAAATGCTTATAGTCCCCTAGCACATACGGACTTCCAAACTTTGTGCTACAAATGCTTATAGTCCCCTAGCACATACGGACTTCCAAACTTTGTGCTACAAATGCTTATAGTCCCCTAGCACATACGGACTTCCCGAGAATGTCATCAAAACAAGATACAAGATTTGGTACGCAAAATAGGAATAATCATTCATTCTTGTAAATAATTTCCGAACAGGGCAAAACAAGGTTTTATCAAAGCTTTATAACATATCTTTATTAAAATACCACTCACATAGTTCATCGAATGTCGGGGTCAGGGCGAGTCCAAGTCCTACAAACACATGGCAAATCTATTGAATACACTTTTAAACAAGCTTCACATGCATACAAAATGACCTCAGCATTCGCCAAAACTAAATCAAATCAAAACAAACACTGTTTCTCATCTCGGGGAAACATGCTGGGCACCAACCAGGTCTTGGCCGAGGTTCCACACCTCCTTGCCGAGGTGAGGTCCCGTTGGCCACATGCAAGGGAAAATGAAGTCGGGAAAATCTGGGTTTTCCCTCTGCTCAAGAACATAAAGAACACGAACATGGAGAGTATGGAGGAAATGAATGCAAAGATCATAACTTATTATTATAAAATCTGAGATTGCATGCTATAAGTTTGAAAACATGGACCTGGATACCCATACTAGAGGATCTAACGAAAACAAACACAAAGACATGTAACTTGTTGCAAACTTTCGGATCAAACGAGGCTTTTCCTCAAGAACACTTGAATTTCATATTCTCTTTCTAAAACCAACTTTAAATCAATGCATGGCATGCAAAACAGATTCGATCGTGCAATGCAGCTAGATGATCAATAAGAACAACAAGAGTAGATCAAGATTCTAACCTCAAATCAGGAATCTAACGGTTTGAACTCTAAGAATCAAGCTTGCAATCCACTTTCTCACTCTAAAACTCCTCCTTCTTCTCCTAGAGCTTCTCTCTCCTCAAGAACAAGGATATGATACAAAATGATACATTTCTCTCTCTGCCGGCTGACTTAACACTCAGCTCGGACACGCGGCAATGGTTGGTTGGCTCAACTTGAAAAGGTGACTGATTGAAAGGACAAGACTATGACAAGGTGTGTTCAACAAGCTAGGTGGCAAGGGACTCCGGCGAGTAATGACATCGGCTAATAACAAGACTTCGGCAAGTAAAGGGACAATGACCTCGGCTAGAAAGGACAACACTTGGCCTAGCTGCGCCACACCTCGGCCTAGATGTGCCACACCTCGGTCTAGGTCGTGCCAGTCCAGGGCAAGATCACTTGGGTTCAAGGGTAACATCTCGGCCCAGATAGTACACATCTCGGCCTTGGTGTTGAACACCTCGGCCTAGATAATGATATCTCGGCCAATATGTCAGGGTGCAGGTGAAGGCCAACCAGAGAAATCCCAAGATGGTTCTAAGTGTAAGAGTATCAAAGGGCGACCTAGGCTCAAGACGACCTCGGCTGAAGCACACACCCCAATAAGGAACATAGCATTCAAGTAAAACTTATGCAAGACAAGTCAAGATTTGAAATGCAAGCTTAACAAAGGAAAATCATATAAAATGCACATGAGTACGGTTAGGGCAGTGTGAGGGTCACTACAGGTTTCTTGCTCATTGGAACTTGCATGTGACTGTTTTGAAGCCTATATGATCCGTAATGGGAACTGTCGACTGATGTGAGTTTTCTAAATGAGAGTTGAGTAAAGGTCAGCAAAAATGTGTGTTATTCTAATTGTTTGCTAACTTGTGCCGTAGCTTGAGGAGCTCTATAGCAGATTTTGAGGGTTGAGTGTTGTGAGAAACATACTTGAATATCTCCAAAGATTTGAGTGTATATTCTATGGGTTGAGTGCAGTCAACCAATATATGAATGGTTCACTATTCTCTATTTATCTAGATAGCCATCTGAATTTGCATTCACTACTCTAAAAACCTAATAGGTAGCTTCTCAAACTAACAAGGAGCTTCTATTGTAATTAAAAATTGTGAGAGAAAGTGTTTAGGCTTACTAAAGCTTTCCCCAGTAAAGTTGTACTTGTTCGTTCAAGTTGTATGATGTCCAAAAATTCTAGAGCATTAGTGGTGTCACCAAGTTTAAAAATTCCATTTCTAAACAGATTTGAATTAAATAATGAGGCATAGACAAGCAAAAGCACTATCCTCCCATGGAACAAGCAACGTTAGGTTATATATCTAAATGACAAAGATCACATCTCAAAAGGTATATAAAGTTTCATAGACAAACCTTAATGGCATAGCCCACCATCCTTGAAAAAGTTGTAATCGTGACATCCTTTCCTTTTCTCTCAACCTAGGAGATAGAAGGTAATAAATTTTAAATAACAACAATAGTGAATCATGATAAAATAAATAACAACACAAGACAGTAGAAGCAACCACAGAAACTATCATAATCTTATAGAAAAATACGTTAGCTTTCCCTATTGGGAGGCAAAAACTAGAATCAAGAACTTCTGTCGAAATAGGGAAAGACTCACCATATCTGAAGCACAAAAGTCACATTGGATAATAATAATGATATATATGGATAAGGCTGATATATTACAACTTGACGCTGCACTGAGTACTCACAACAACTCATTTTCAAGGAAAACAACAGGATCAGAGTCTCTAATGGCAAGCTTTTAGCAGTCCACGAGCATCTTCAAATGAGTATGGGGCCAACACTTTCAAACCAGGGCAGGCACCATACCATGTCGCGAAACACTACATGATATTCCATATATGTCATCAATGGTTATATGTGTCGCTGATTTAGAATTTTATCATTGAAAGCATATTTGAGATTAGCAATGAAGAAACTCAACATGTTCACAACAAGAAACGATACTGTGTAAATCAAACATTAGATTTGGAGGTACTCAAACCTTAAACATAATAAATACCTAGTGAAAATGAAGAAGGAAAAAAAGAAATCTAACATTCTCCCTATTGACAACTGGTAGGTTGAAACTTATTGATACAACTATTTGCAACCATCCAAATTGGACACTAATTTAATACTCTTCAATTATCATCTATACTCATATTACCTTAAGGCTAAAGGCAATGATGCTTAATAACATGTCATTTGTTTAGAAAACAACCAAGTGAGTAAAGAACCATCACTTGCAAAAGAAGCTAGAGAAACCATACCTGGGAGTGTTGGGCACCTACACCAGCAGCAGCATCATTTGGTCCCCAAAAAACAATAGGTACATTTATTTGGCCAGCAGACATGTAATTTGATTTTGCAGCAGAATTAATGATGTGGTCAATTGCCTACAACAAAATGAAGATTGAGATCCCTTGGAGACATTAACTGCGAAAGAAAGGTACCCAACAAAATATAAAGAGAAACTCATATGCAACAAGAGTTGAGATAAAAGATTTTAAATTAATTAGCTAGTTTGACCATCGCAACCAAGTAAAACAAATATCAATAGAATATCAGAAAATTTCTCTTCGCAAGGTATTGGGGATGACAAAAATATAAAACAACTCGGACCTGCATTGAAAAATTAAACGTCATAAACTCCACAACGGGCCTAAGACCATAATAAGCAGCACCTACTCCGATGCCTACAAATCTAGCCTGCAAAACAAGCATTTATACATGAGACAAAAGAATTATGGAAAAACAAAAAGCATATGTATATACACACACAAAAGTGAATCATCATTGTAGAAATTCAAGAATTCACATCAACAAGTTCACCTAAGAAGAGAGAATGAAAATAATTTGGTAAATTAAGCATGGAAATTAACAAAAGGAGCAAGCCATAACAAGTCTAATAATAGGTCCCACCTCTGTGATGGGATTATCAACAACCCTGTCGGGTCCATACTTCTTCAAGAGCCCTTTGGAAATCTATACAAAGGTAGTATAAATTGACGGTTATATGACCATGGACATCTATATTCTTAATAGAGAGAGAGAGAGAGAGAGAGAGAGAGAGAGAGAGAGGGGGGTCTAACCTTGTATGCATCTTGGTACTCCCCAACCTGCAATAAGAAAATGGCACATAAGGAAAGAACAAAATGAAATCTTATTAAAAAGTCACAAAATTTGAGATACTACTAAAATAGCATACTTTTTGTCTTTTTTATATTTCTTGGGTCACATCACCTCTCTAATTTTTCTACACATCTTTTCGTAAAAAGTCAAAAATTTACTAAAATAGCATATTTCCAAACAATCCCCAATCACAATCCCCAATCAGAGGCAGAACTACTGTCCCATTTTAATTTTTAACTCAGAAAAAAAATGAGATAAAAATCTGAGGACAGGAAAAAAAAAGAAAAGTAAAGCCTAAATCAGTACACAGTCCATCCTCCCATAATCATGGATTGATGAGGCCAACACAAGTTTAGGGAGAGAGAATTTAAAGGACGAATAACCTCTATAAACAAATATGGAGGGTATGAATAAGGAAATGATGCACCTTTGAAATCCAAGAAAAGACAAACCCAAGATACAATTTATTTAAATTCTCATATTTGTGACATGCCTGGCCAAGGATTGTATCTTCACTAGCCTTCTCGAATTTATCCAAAGCAACCTTATGCCGTTTATCATTCTCATCTTCACTTTCTCCTTGAACTGTAGATCCTTCCATATCATCCTCCTTCGAAGATTCTGAGTCCTCCTCAACCATATTCTGCATATCCGTAATGCTCTTTGCTACAGTCTTAGCAGCTTCAATAGCTTGCAACATGAAACCATAACTTAACAAGGTTGCAAATAATCTACCAAGGACATCATGCAACATAGCACTGAATGTTAGGAAAATAACAGATGGACATTCGAGAACCATGTTTATGTATTTTCTCCGTCATTTTAGTTTGAAAAGCATAATTGTCTATTTTGTAAAAACCAGCAAATGAAAAATGAAAAAAACTAACAAATGAAAAATGAAAAATGAAAAAACCAGATCATCTCAAGTATTCATAAGATACTCATAAAGCCTAAGACACATGATTTTAATTCTGAACTTGTTTTCATTGTTACATGCATTGTGACTAGTCTTAGCAATTTTCATTACAACAAACAATTCCCGAAATTCTTGAGGATGGTTACTTCTCGCATGATTATGAGGCAGATCTTGAGCATAATGCCGAGTGTGAGGAAGCATGTGAAGGCAAAGGGCTTGGACAATGTGTTCTATGAATCAGTAGAGTGAGCACTGCAGAAATATGAGAATTTCAAGAGAAAGGTAACTCCCATTCAAGACTTGCGTGAAATGACAAGTAAGGTTCTCCATTTCTACAAAGGAGATTTTCTTGATGAATTGCCTGGGCTTGTTGACTTTACTGTATTTCTTCACCTTAGCCCTAGATAGAAGCGCGAAGTTTAAGAACTGAAGAACTTAGTTAGGAAGTTCAAAATCAGCTCGGATTGGAGTGTGTGCCAGAAGTTTTGTTTTTCTTGTGAGACTTCAGTTTTTTTTGAGCAAAATGGATGGGAAATAGTTCCCACATGAAAACAGATTTCTCCTTGAAGCATATTGTCTTCTCTTTCATTTTTAAATATTATTATATGAATGGTGAACCTTATAAATTTGAAACTAAGGTTTTTGCTCCTCTGAAATTAAGGCATCAAGAGGTTAAGTATTGGTAACATCTGAATAGAGGTTTATAGGAAGAAAAAAATTTCAGCATTTCAAGTATTTTGTTCTCAACAAAAACCACAACAACACACACACAGGAGTTACAGCGTGAGCTAATCAACAAATTAGGAAAAATACACTGGTTCATAAAATAAAATAAAAAAAACAATAAAAACAACTGAAATAGAGGTTTACAGGAAGAAAAAAATTTCAACATTTCAAGTATTTTGTTCTGAACAAAAACCATAACAACCCACACACAGGAGTTACAGCGTGAGCTGATCAACAAATCAGGAAAAAGCCACAGAATCGAAGAGGGAAATGTAGACTCACTCAGGTTCTTATCGAATCCAAAGTCTGTTAGAAATTAGGTTTAACTTAATCCATAGCCATTCTTTGGTTCTGTTTTTGTTCCCCTCCTCCCCCCCCCCAAGAGGGTTGTGACCCAAGAATAGTAACTAAGGTATGTGCGTAAAGAAGAAGAAAGAGAAGAAGAAGTAGAAGTAGAAGAAGAAGAGAGAGAAAGAGGGTGCTTCATCCTCACAAGGGTTTAGGCCAATCACACAAACACAATCTCAAATTCTCATAATATCAACTATTTATCGAGTCATTGAGATTACACATATTTGAAGGCTAAAGACTCTCCTATTTCTATAGCGACTATGCGTCAAATTTAGAAAGAATATTTAATAACTGCCAATATTCTAGATTAATTATGATTATGACTTCCAATTCTATTTCAACTATGATAGAAAACTTTGATGACTTCTAATTCTATTCCAACCATGACACAAATTCAAAATAGAAAACTTTGAGATTTGTTTATGACCAAGACTATTTTAGACATAACAAAACCTATATATAACAACTCATTTAATAACTTACCCCAAAATAAAAACCCATGGGCGAACCCTACAACTCATGTCCAAGAAATATTGAAATTACCATAATATTATTAATACCCTTACTACTGAAACCTACTATAATTAGAACAAATTCAAATAAAGACTCAAAATTATTCCAACCTTCAATCCATAATCTCTTAAACGTGCTTCATGTGAAATTTCAGATTTGCCCTTTTTCTTCTTTCCATACTCGCCATCACATATTGCCACATATTTAGGAGGGCATATTAATCTAATGAAAACACAACTAAGTTGGAATGGCTAAAAATAAAGTTCAGTCATTTAACACATACGACAAAATTACTTGTTTTAGGTATGGCTACATTATCTCCACATCTTTACCAGCTATGATAACTCATCTCCACATCTAATAGGACATAGACTGTTATCAACATTTTAATAAACCAATAAAATAAAATAAAATAAAACATGCTATCAACATTACCAGAGCAGTTTCTTCTTCATCCTCCCAAGAATCCTTCGCATCATTTTCATCCATATCTTCGTCATCCCATCTATTCTTCGGTTGCTCCTTTTTTAGAGGAGGTAGAATCGGCTTGTCCTCGATAACAATCACAAATAATTCCCAAAATCATCAATTTTCTCATTCTTCCACAAGAACAATTAAGGAAGATAAAAAAAATAACAATAATAAAGGTCATAACATTTTTTTAGAACATTAAAATCTTGACGGCAAGATGGCAAAAATCATGTTCCTGCATCAAGGTTCCACAAAAAATCATCAACATCAACTAAATTTTTAAACCTTGCTTCTTCGTGAATGTTTAGGCTCTAAGTGCCCTATACATGTAGGTTTATATCTAGTATCAACTAACATCCAATGTAGAGCACATCAGCCATTTACATCACTGGCTTATTTTAAAACTGGGATAGACGTATTTCAGAGGGCTCAAAACATTTTTTTTGCAAATCCAAAGGTCTGTTCAGGCTTTCTACAAAAATAATTAAAACAAAGACTGCAACATATTTAAATTCATTTTACAAATTACAAAATCACTACCACCTATTCATTTCCCTCCATCTAAATCCTAAGGATCAGGTCTCTTTATTCACCCAAGAATCCACAAATGGAATTGTCGGTTCTTCTATTTTATAGTAAGGTAAGTACATAAACTAGCTAAGGTTTTACTTTATTTAACATTTTTAATTTTCTGTGGATATGAGGTATTGTGCCATTATAGGCAAAATGTACAAAGAGCAATAATAGGTAGTGTATGAATTTTGTAAAACTCTATTCTTTCAAAATTAAATTACAATAATATTATCCACAACAATATATTTCAAATGTCCTAAACAAAATTTTTCAACAAGAGATCACCTAGCCATAAGACAGTTGAATTTGTGAATCTACACTAGTAAAATATAGTGAAATAAATTCAAAGAACAATAATCTATCCACATTGACATGATATGCACTCAAAAAACAATAACCAATTTCACTTGCAACTCACGTATAGGTAACTCTTGTAGAACATTAGATGCGTCTGATTTGTATAAGCTAGTTTCATAGCACAAGCAAGCATATATTGAATTAAAATAGTCAACAAAAGAAAAGCCTCAAAATAATGAAAAAGACGTGACCCTTAGAGATCTGCTACACTTATTGTTCTTCAATCATCTACTCGATCAGTTGCATATCTTCCTTGAAATCACAAGTAAACAGGAATTTTTCATACCTCAAGCCATGTGTTTTGGACTTGATGCTCTACAATTATGAGATTATTGGGCAGTTGTGAACAGGAATTTTCCATACCTAAAGGCCTCGGCCCATGTGCTTTGGACCTAATGCTCTACAATTATGAGATTATTGGGCAGTTGTGAACAGGAATTTTTCATACCTCCAGCACTTCGCCCATGTGCTTTACACCTAATGCTCTACAATTATGAGTTTAGTGGGCAATTGTGAACAGGACTTTTTCATACCTCAAGCCCTTAACCCATGTGCTTTCAACTTAATGCTTTACAATTATAAGATTATTGGGCAAATTAATTCACACATCAACTTAAAATAGTTTTGCTTAGAAAGTATCATATATCATAACCAAAGTAACAAAATAGCACATATTATGATTAAAACTAAAAACGAAAAATATAAACTAACATGGAAGGATATTATGATATTTGTAAACGAGGCCATAACCAATGAATAACATGATTAAGCAAAGCACTTGAAGTCCTAACCTATTTGAACATCCATTCAATTTCCTAGTTTTGCACACCATCCTCCCAAATTTATATAAATGCAAATCAATTCAACCATAATTGAATTGGACGACAGAGACCAAGATCAATAGAGAGAGACCAATATCGACAGAAAGGGATAGAGACCGAGAGCGAGGGAGAGAGAGAGAGAGAGAGAAACCTATGATTTGCGACAGTGGCGGTGGTGATTTGCGGCGATGGCGGTGGTGAGCGACGGTGGTGAGCCATGGTGTAGACCAAATTATATTTGAATTGACCAGAACAACCAAGACCATGGGTCATATTTCACTGTATATTTGAATTGATTCATATATAGATACTATATGTAGACCAAATTATAATTGAAAATGAAGAAGACCCACCTGAAGGAAGTTGAAAAGGAGTGCTCTACTTTGGTATCCTGGTGTGAGCCCTAGCTGATGCTGCTCATACCTTCCTGCTCACACCTGCCACCATATTTCTTCATTTTAGCTAGAAACATCATAAGTTATTAGCTAGAAAAAAGCTAGTGTAGCAAGAAATATCACAGTTTAAAGGAGATGTTTCTTGTGACCTATTTAAGCTTGGAGTGCGAATTGATGCCTTAGTTTGTTTCATTTGACTATAAGTATTTGAAAATTATACTTTATAGTAAAGAGATGCATTGAAGATGGTTTCTTGATTAACAACATTTAGTTGCAAATATTGCATAGACTTTATAGAATTTGGCATCATTTCTTTAATTTATTTAAGTTAATCCAATGTAAGGCAATATTATTTGTAGAATATCAATATGTAGTCAAGAGGAACATTGGTTATTTCCCTCAGTGGGATTTGCTACACTTTTTCAAGAATATTATTATTTGGCACCCTATTGCTCTCACGTCATCCTAACAACCCCCAATCATGGATACACGATAAGGAAACAAATAAAAATGCACCCAAGCAGTGATCAATAGACATATTCAGACCACACCCTCCAAACACAAGGGCAAAACATATTAACACATGGTTTACTGATTCAAACTCTAACAGAGAGACCAAAAGAGCATAAGCATATAACAATCACAACCATATAGTGGCACTTTTAAGTTCAATGACAAATAGAGAGACCAAAGTTGTTTTCCCCATTGAAAGAAAAATGGGGAAAGGGTTCATCAATCCTAAATTTCAAAGAATAGTTGCTCATTGCTCATCAATTCATCCTAAAGTTCAATTTTAAAACAATTATACTCATGCATCTTGATCTCAATTCATAATTGGACTAGCACAACTGTACCTTTAAAATAGAATCACTTCCAAGCTGCACCTTCATGTAACATGAAGCTCAGTTCAAGTAGACAGATTGAAGAGTTATCAAGTTCTTCATGCTCAACTGCACCGATGGCTAAGTAAATGAATTCTTAAATAACCGAAAGGCTACAAATCCAAAAACTCACTAGGACCAAATGGTTTGATGTACTATTTTTTTTTTCTTTTTTCTTTTTTTTTTAAAATTCAATGACTTGTGGACTTTTGATTTATGGTTACATATCTACATTAGTTAGTGGTTTAATGGATGTAGTAATAGATATTCTGAGAGGGATCACAATCAAATACTTAGTGAGATGCAGCAGGGAAGATCACCACCTCTTGTTTCACTACAAAATTTCCCAATTTGTAGCTACATTCACACAACTAGTAGCAACTAGCAAACTTCAAAAAATGATATGCAAAAATTCAATCTTTCTAGTATAAAGCAACCTATTCCAGCCTATCAAAATCCAATGAAATGGCATAAAGAAACGTATTGCATTTAGAAATCTACAAATGCAAAACCAACATCTACGAACTATATTAAAAATTGAAACAATTAGAATTTCAGAACTGCAAAAGATTGTATTCAAGTAATTAACAAATCTAATTCCCATATTAACATATCAAACAAAAAAATGAGACGATAAATGAATGAAAATGATCTCAGAAATGATTAATATAGCTAATCTAACAACATAAAACCCTAATTAGGATAGATTCAGAGCTCAATCTGTGTTAAAACAACAAAATTGAGATCCAAAAACCATAAAACGAATCAAACCCAGATCTGAAACAATTGATTAATCACCACAATTTAGAATTGAAGCAAACCTAGATCTAAAAGAGAGAACAAGATATCAAACCCGATCGAATTGGAACCTAGAAGTTACCCAAGTCCAGATCTGTTGATGCTTTTGGGTAGAAAGAGAGAGGAGTGAAAATTCCGAAGAGCTCCTAAAATTGAATCAAACTGTATTTGTGTTGTTCAAATAATGGAAATGTGAGGGAGAAGAGGTGTTTGCGAGGGCTTGGTGTTTCTCTCTCTAGAATTTCGGAGAGAGAAGAGGCGTTTGGGAGGGCTTGGAATAACCAGTCCAAGTGCAAATCCAACCAAGTATCTCAATGTAAAAGAGAACCTGTTTTTAATATAAAGGAAGGAAGAGTGAGAGAGACCGAGATAAACAGGGATCAACAGAGAGACAGACCGAGATTGATAGAGATCGACAGAGAGAAAGACCGAGATCGACAAAGATCGACAGAGAGAGAGACCGAGATCGACAGAGAAGAGACCAAGATCGACAGAGAGAGAGAAAAAAAAGAACCTGTGATTTGCAGCAGCGGCGGTGGCGATGTGCGACGGTGGCGAACAACGGCGGTGAGCAATGATGGCCATAAACGGTTGGGTGGTAAGCAGGAGTGAGGTTTGGTGGTGACTGTTCTCTGTGTGTGTGAGAGAGAACAGAGAAATTGTTGGTGTAAAACAAGAAGAGGGGGGCTGGTGGTAATAAAATTTTCAACCTTTAGCGACTAAACTATTATTTGTCGATAAATATTAATCAATAATAACTAATCTTATGTAGCTAAAAGTATAATTTGGCTATTCAATTTTTTCGTCGTCAGCAAAAATTAAATGTACAACGACTAAATTTTTTTAGTCACCAAAATATTATATTTGCCGACAAAATTATTTGGTTAGCAAAGAGTAACTGAAAAATAAGCTTGTTATTTGGCAACTAAACTTCCTTTTGTTGGCAAATAATGGTATACGACGACTAAAATAAGAATTAGTAGCCTAAAATTTAGACTTACGCTAACTAAATTTTTTTTAATCGCCTATTTACATCATATGTAGCGACTAAATTCATTTTTTAGTCGCCAATAAATAATATACATAGACTAAAATAATATAGTAACAAAACATTGAACCAATGCCGACTAATAAATTTTATAGTCACCAAAAACATAACTTTTGGCGACTAAATTCCTTTTGGTCGCCAAAAGTGTAATTTGTGAAATTACTTATACCTTTTGTGAAAAGTTAAACCTTTTGTGAAATAATTTTTTTTCATAAAATTTACACATTTTGTTGGAACTTACAACTTTTGTGAAAATAGAACTTACACCTTTTGTGAAAAAAACATACACATTTTCTAAAATGTTACACCTTTTGTGAAAAAAAAAAAATTCATTAAATTTACACCTTTTGTTAAAACTTACACCTTTTGTAAAAATTTACACATTTTTATGAAAATACTTACACCTTTTGTAAAGAGTTACACCTTTTATGAAATAATTTATTTCATAAAATTTATACCTTTTGTTGGAAGTTACACCTTTTGTGAAAACAGAACTTACACATTTTGTGAAATTACTTACACCTTTTGTGAAAAAACTTACACATTTTCTAAAACGTTACACTTTTTGTGAAAAATTTTCTTTCATTAAATTTACACCTTTTGTTAAAATGTACACATTTTGTGAAAACTTACACATTTTCGTGAAAATACTTACACCCTTTGTGAAGAGTTACATCTTTTATGAAATAATTTATTTCATAAAATTTACACATTTTGTTGGAAGTTACACCTTTTGTGAAAACAGAACTTATACCTTTTGTGAAATTACTTACATCTTTTGTGAAAAAACTTATACATTTTCTAAAACGTTACACCTTTTGTGAAAATTTTTCTTTCATTAAATTTATGCATTTATTAAAATTTACACCTTTTGTGAAAACTTACACATTTTGTGAAAATACTTACACCCCTTGTGAAGAGTTACACCTTTTGTAAAATAATTTATTTCATAAAATTTACTCATTTTGTTAGAAGTTACACCTTTTGTGAAAACATAACTTATACCTTTTGTGAAATTACTTACACCCGTTGTGAAAAAATTACACCTTTTCTGAAACGTTACACCTTTTGTGAAAATTTTTCTTTCATTAAATTTACACAGTTTTCTTAAAATTTACATATTTTGTGAAAACTTACACCTTTTGGTGAAAATACTTACACATTTTGTGAAATAATTTATTTCATTAAATTTACACATTTTGTTAGAAGTTACACTTTTTGTGAAAAAAGAACTTACACTTTTTGTGAAATTATTTACACCTTTTGTGAAAAATTTTCTTTCATTAAATTTACACATTTTCTTGAAAATACTTACACCTTTTGTGAAATAATTTATTTCATAAAATTTATACCCTTTGTTGGAAGTTACACATTTTGTGAAAACAAAACTTACACCTTTTGTGAAATTACTTACACCTTTTGGAAAAAAAACTTACACATTTTCTGAAATGTTACACTTTTTATGAAAAATATTTTTTATTAAATTTACACATTTTATTAAAACTTACACCTTTTGTGAAATAATTTATTTCATAAAATTTACACTTTTTGTGAAAACGAAAGTTACACATTTTGTGAAATTACTTACACCATTTGTGAAAAAACTTATACTTTTTCTGAAACGTTACACCTTTTGTGAAAATTTTTCTCTCATTAAATTTACACATTTTATTAAAACTTCCATCTTTTCTGAACATTTACACTTTTTCGTGAAAATACTTACACATTTTGTGAAGAGTTACACCTTTTGTGAAATAATTTATTTCATAAAATTTACACCCTTTGTTGGAAGTTATACCTCTTGTGAAAACAGAATTTACAACTTTTGTGAAATTATTTATACATTTTGTGAAAAAACTTACACCTTTTCTAAAAACAAAAGGTGTAAGTAGAAAAGGTGTAAGTATTTTCACGAAAAGGTGTAAGTTTTAACAAAATGTATAAATTTTATGAAATTTTTTTTTTTTTATAAAAGGTGTAACTTTTCAGAAAATGTGCAAGTTTTTTCAAAAAAGATGTAACTAACTTCACAAAATGTGTAAATTTTGTTTTCACAAAAGGTGTAAATTCTAACAAAATGTGTAAATTTTATGAAAAAAATATTTCACAAAATATGTAAGTATTTTTACGAAAATGTGTAAGTTTTCAGAAAATATGTAAGTTTTAACAAAATATGTAAATTTTATGGAAAAAAAAATTTCACAAAAGGTGAAACTTTTAAGAAATGATGTAAGTTTTTTCACAAAAGATGTAAGTAACTTTAAAAAAAGTGTAAGTTTCGTTTTCACAAAAAAGTATAAGTTCTAACAAAAAGTATAAATTTTAGAAAAAAAGTATTTCATAAAAAGTGTAACTTTTGACGAAAGGTGTAAGTATTTTCATGAAAAATGTGTAAGTTTTAACAAAATATGTAAATTTTATGAAATAAATTATTTTATAAAATGTGTAACTTTTCAGAAATAGTGTAAGTGTTTTCACAAAAGATATAAGTAACTTCACAAAAGGTATAAGTTTCGTTTTCACAAAAGGTGTAAGTTCCTAGAAAATTTGTAAATTTTATGAAAAAAATTATTTTACAAAAGGAGTAACTTTTCAGAAAAGGTGTAAGTATTTCCACAAAAATGTGTAAGTTTTAGCAAGATGTGTAAATTTTATAAAATAAATTATTTCACAAAAAGTGTAATTTTTCAGAAATAGTGTAAGTGTTTTCACAAAAGATGTAAGTCACTTCACAAAAGTTGTAAGTCACATCACAAAAGGTGTAAGTTTCGCTTTCATAAAAGTTATAAGTTCAAAAAAAAGTATAAATTTTATGAAAAAAATTATTTCACAAAAGAAGTAACTTTTCAATAAAGGTGTAATATTTTCACAAAAATGTGTAAATTTTCAAAAAATGTGTAAGTTTTAGCAAAAGGTGTAAATTTTATGAATGAAAATATTTCACAAAAAATGTAACTTTTCAGAATTAGTGTAAATTTTTTCAGAAAAGATATAAGTAACTTCACAAAAGGTGTAAATTCTAACAAAAAGTGTAAATTTTATAAAAAAAATTATTTCACAAAATGAGTAAATTTTCGGAAAATGTGTATGTTTTTTCACAAAAAGTATAAGTAATATGTGTAAATTCTCAAAAGTTACACCTTTGTTAAGTAATTTTACAAAAGGAGTAAGTGTTCACAAAAGGTGTAAGTAATTTCACATAAAAGCGTAAGTTGTCAAAAAATGTGTAAGTAATTTCACAAAAAAATATAAGTTTTCACAAAATGTATAAGTAATTTCATAAAAAAGTATAAGTTTTCACAAAAGGCGTAAGTTTTTACAAAATGTGTAAATTTCCTCAATTTTTTAAAAACTTACGCCTTTTGTGACAATTTACACCTTTAGTCATATAATATATTATTTTATTAATTTACCTGGAAAGTGATCTACTTAGTAGGTCACTAATGTGCAAGTTTTCAAAAAATTTAATATAATTCAATACATAAAAGATATAAATGTAAAATAGAAAGAGGGTAAGTGCCTTGCATACCATATGCAAAACGCATTTAAGAAAAGTCCAACAAACTTATGCTTTGTTTGGGGTACTCTAAAAAAGTCAAAAAGTCACTATCTTATTTAAGTCTTCGTTTGGCAATGACTTTTTTAATTAACTTTTTGTCTTTTTGATTTTTTTAACCTGAGACTTTTTTGTTCGTTTGGTATTCTTGATTGACTTTTTTGGCTTTTTATCTTTGGAATAATAAATTTTTTTTGTCTTTTTGTGATTTTTTGATTTTTTTTTTTGTCCTTTTGTGATTATTTAGCCAAAAATAAAAACCAAACACCACCTAAGTCACATCATTTTATTTAAATTATATCACCTCTCTACCATATCAGTTCAAACTCAACTCATACCCAACTTATATTTCACAAAAATTTGAAAAATACATTTCTCTAAATTATTCCAAACCACTTGTTGGAGTCCTGTATAAAAAAATAAACAAAGCTTCGAAGTCTTGAAAAATTCTTCGTCTTCGATATATAGCTATATTGCTATATATACAGTAATCTTGTAGATGTAAGTAGGTGAGATGATACACTCCGAACGAGTCCGGATCTTCTGCCATACTTTCCTGCCGTTGTCCCTGCCGTGGCCAAAAACGACGTCGTTTTTGGCCTTTTTTTTTTTTTTTTTTTTTTTTTCGTTTCTTTTAAGTTCCTTCAGAACTCAAAGAGAACCCTCAAAACTCCCCCAATCGATTGATATCCATCATCCGATGCTGCTCCTGATCGAACACCGCCGCAACGAAACCGTACACGGCAGAGGAGGGTTCTGGTTTTCCGGCGACTTGGGTGGTTGTTGCGGTGGTGGTGGAGGACGAAGAAGACGAGGATGAAGAGCGTTTAGGGTTCGAATTTCGCTTCGTGTTCTTGCGACTCCCACCGCCGATTGGGATGTTGCGAAGAGCTTCGCCTTTGGTCCAGTATCTCCGGCAGTTCTTGCAGAAGTGGCGAGGCTGAGAGAGATTGTAGTTGTTGTAGTAGCAAAATTTGGTGTTTGTTGAATCACATCTAGGGCATTTCAAGTGCTCGTGTTCGGGGAATTGGAGTTGGATCTGTTGATACGTTGATGGGTCTTGCATTTTTCGCACTGAGGAAAATTTTTGTGAAGAAATCACCAAATTCGAGTTCGGATTTTCGGTTTTTGATGATTTTGTGAACTGGGTTTTTTAGCCTATGGTTTGTAATATATATATATATATATATATTTGGGCATAAGAGTTGTTGAACAGCTTCAACAATGGCATCCCATTCTCTCTCTCTCTCTCTGTTTTTTTTTAATGGGAAAGTTGAATTTTCCAAGAATTTTTTTGTTTAATCACTGAAAATTCTATGTGTTTGGGAAAGTCTAATTCTTTTTTGCTCTACAAAATGGGATTTTGATGTTTATTTTCTGTTCAGTGTGTTTGGATTTGGAGAAAACTAAGTCACATGAAAGAAAAAATTTCTTATTTTGGTCTCTGAAAATTGATTTTTTGAATGATCTTTCAAGGATTGATTTTTTTAATTTGAATGATTTGTCTCTGAAGATGGTTTTGAAGCAGAGGATTTGTGGGTTTGGTTTGCGAATAGGCTGTCTGGTTTGTCTTCATCAAAACCAGACCAAACCCACGACCTTCCTAGACTCCATAGCTGTGAGTGAGAGTTTTTTTTTTTGGTTTGAAATTTTAGGTAATTTTAGGTTTTTTTCCAGAATTTTTTTTTTTTTTTTTTTTTTTTTTTTTTGTGTGGCCCTCCATTGAAGATAATCACTAACAGTCACTGCTGAACACACCTCCCTTAAATGTTTACTACATGGAACCTTTACAGTGGTGATGAATAAGAATGAATTAGATGTATTCATGTGAAGCCTTAGAACCTCTCCGTCGTTCTTGTCTCATTTCTTCTTCCCCTTCTCTGATTCAACAATGGCGTCTTCTTCCCCTTCTCTGGTTCAACCAGAGACGAAAACACAAACACAAATTCTGTTTTGTTTTATTTTTATTATTTTTTGAAATTCTGCCCCAAAACGACGTCGTTTTGGGGCATGGCAGGAAAGTATGGCAGGGAAGTATGGCAGAGGATCTGGACGCCACTCGGAACACACCCAAACCCAAACCCAAACCCAAACGCATATTTCCTATGCTCTGAATTTTGTGTTGATGAGATGACTAAAATACTTTTGCTGCAGTAAGCTCACCACCGCCGGTTTCCGATGGCACTTGTCAGGAACACCGCCGATCTCATACGTCTTCTGCCGCCGCTGGCGATTGTGTTGAATCTGGCTTTTCTCTCCCGAAACGTCTCAGATCTACGAATGATGGTGGTGATTCTCGCTCTTTCCCTCTCTTACCGATGGGACTCGTCAGGATCTCAGCCCTCTTCGGCCGCCGCTGGCGATTGTGTTGAATATGGCTTTTCTCTCACTAATGTCGTCGAAGCATCTCAGATCTTCATATGATGGTGATGATTCTCTCTTTCCCTCTCTGTAGTCTTTCTCTCTCTCTAATCTCTCAGAAACATTTCAGATTTGAGTTTAATCTGCTGTCTGACCTCTTGTATATATATATACATATATAGACTTCCAAGTTTGCTGAAACATGATTAAATCTGTTTGTTTTTCTGGCTTGTGTTTGATGATATATATGCTCTCTATGGAATTTGCGGAGACTCAACATGATTAAATCTGTTATATCCGATCTGCAGTTTCTGTGGATTGTACTTGATGATATGCTATTGAATTTGCAGGGACTCCCAAGTTTGCTAAAATATGGAGCCCTTGTTATCCTTTCGAAGTTTTTTCCAGTGTTCTTTCGGTTTTCCGGAAGATTTGATGGTGTTTGGTGTGTGGGAAGTTTCACACGTGTGGCGCTGTGTGGGCCGCCTAAGTATTAAGGTACATATTATAAAAAAACTAAAAAATCATAAAGTTACTCAAAGTTAGAAAAGTAAAAATTATTCATCAAAAGTCAACAATTATAATTGTGTGATTCTCAATCTTAATTTTTCCTTATAAATTAATTTTTATAATTTTTTATTATACATTTTTTTATAAAAAGTCAAAAAATTAATCAAAACATTCATATTTTTTTTCTTAATTTTTTAATTTAAAAAGATAAAAAATATACTTATTTAAGAAACTCCAAACAACTCCTAAAATCCTTCTGGGGCATGGTTTAGAATAGTCAAATTGGGTCCGACGATGAGTCGGGCTGGGCCCAGATCTCGTGGGCCAAATGGGTTTTGAATCTCCTTTTAGAGTGGGTTTTGGAATGGTCAAATTGGGCCAACGATGAGTCGGGCTAATCCCAGCTCATCTCCCATCCCATTTCCAAATCCTAACTGCAAAAGCCCGACCGGACAAAACACCCACCCCCCATTTTAATTTCAATTTTCTAAATTCTAATTTTTTAGAAATTGAGTTTTTTTTTTTTTTTTTTTTTTCGTATTTTTTTTTTTAGTGAATGTTTTTTAAATTAATTTTTTAAAGATAATTTATTTAAATGTATTTAAAAAATAAAATATTTGTGAAAAAAATATTTTAAATACTAATAAATATATAAAAATATGAAAAATATTTTGGAATTTTTATTTATATATTTTTGGTATTTTTGATATTTAACGAATTTTTTAAAGATTTTTTTTTCATAAAAATTATATTTTTTTAAAGTGTATTTATGTTAAGGGTGTTTAAAATTAAACAAAAAAATTCTTAAAATATTAAAAATTTTCAGTGAAAAAAAAAGGAAAAAGAAATAGAAAAAAAAAAATGTAAAATTTTCTGAAAATTAAATTTTGGAAACCAAAACCAAGTAGAGTGAATTACATTGTTTATTTTACGCTTGCACATTTCGGCTGACTCGCGTAGACTTGTACATCCTTTCGCTGGTTTTGGGAAAGGTTTTTTTTTCAGATCTGTGAATCTGCTTCCATCTCTCTCTCTCTCTCTCTCTCTGTGGGACTCTGAATTTGGTTGCATATCTCTGGTCTCTTGGAAATTTGGGCAAATTGAAAATGGAGAACCCCGAGCATCAAAGGTTAGTTCAATCAACTCTCTCAGTACGTTTTACATAGCTAATCTTGGATTCTAATTGTAATTATATTAATTTTATTGGAGAAAAACAATTTCCATAACTTCAGAGAGTTGGATTGATGGTGGATCAAATTGTGGGTAGCAAAGGTGGATTGCCGAAGGAAATAGCAGAGCTGGTTGTGCTTTGGTGGAGATGGACGTTGAGTGTGGTGGTGTAGTTGACAGAATGAAGAGAAAAAAAGAAGAAAGAGAAAGGTGGTAGATGAGAGAAGGATGAAGAGTAATTTAGGATAAGTGATGTGTGAGTCGTGCAAAAAAAGGCAATGAAACATTGCTACGAGTGCCATATAGTTTAACATTCTTAACATTCTTAACAGACGATGGATGGATTGTTTAAATTGTGCTCAATTTAAAAATTTAGAATTTATTCTGTAATAATTAAGGAGGCAGGGTTTAAATTGTTACAATGATCAAACCTTAGTGTTTTTTTTTTTTTTTTTTTTTTTTTTTATTTTAAGTTGCAATTTACCCGTTTTAGATAAATATCTAAAACATTTTCTCCTCTATGTATGGCCTTCCTTCTATTTATCCTCTCTTTTTTTCAATCATTTTTTCCGTCTCTCTCTAACTATCGATGCCTTGAATGGCACCAAATACCACCATTATTTGTTCCCCCCTCCACCACATTTCCACCTCCATTTCACCATAGCAATGCCATACTACCATATATGACCATTGCACTGCCATACCAAGCACGTCACCACGGGTCCACCAGCTCATGGCTACCGGCTACCTCACCACTCTAGTGCACTGGGTACTTCTGGGGTATGATGCTTATGCAAAAGTACTATGCCCAGGACAGGTATGACATGTTTGTTGTAATATCCATGCTTTATAATAGCTTTAATTTAAGAAACCTTACTTTTGTAATTTTAAAAATTATACATCTTTTAATGTATTGTTCACTAAGAATATTTGTATTTTCTATTACTATTTTTCTCGCTGTCTATATTTAAAGATGTTAAAAAATCTTGTGATACACCATACAATATGCTATGTGATTTAGAAAGATAAAAAAAATGATGCACAATTCGTATCCCGATTTGACAACAATGGTCCTAGTGGCTATTAGGGGATGCAAAATATACTAATTTGTTATGATGGGATCTACCACCGCTAGTTTGTGGTTCTAACAAAATCTTAGTCAACATGGTCATGTTCTGATATGTTATGATACGCATTCTCCAGATGGGCCGTATCACTATGTTTGGCAATGGAAATGCATTAAATATGTTATGCTTAAAATGCAAATTAAGCTTCTAAGATTTTTGTAGACTTGTGATTATTTTTTTTTTTTTTAGGTACATCGGAAATATGATTATTCAAATAGGAGATATCCTTGTCCTAAAATAGCTTTGCTATATCATTGTTTATTGGGCTTTGGCTCACCCCTCTTCCCTATAAATTTAGGTGAGAGTGATATAAAACATGATGATTTTGTGTTTAAAGCTATGCGTGTATCTATATATAGATGCTTGTATGCCTAGATGTTGAATGGAAGGGCTAGATGTTTAAGATCTTTGTACACATTCAGCTTTGGAAAGAACAAGTTTGTTCTTCTCTTCTCTTTATAAAATTTTGTAATCTTTGTGTTTGAAGCTAGGAAGGTATAATAAATGGTAATGAATGTTTCATTTCATTTATTTATGCAATTGTTCTAAATGGATGTTTTTGGGATAATCAAGCTAAGAAAATTAAAATGTTTCCACCACCTAATCAATTATACCTCAAAAAATATAGAGGTGTTACACGATTGTATGACTACTGGTCGATCACTACTACCTCAGTTTGGAATTGGATAGGGCCATGATGCACGATTTGCAATGGATACATATTTGTGTGTGTGAGTGTATTTCTTGACATACACAAGCACACATAAATCAGTGTGTATATGTAAGTTGTAACCTCGATTTTTTGGAAGCATTCAATTTGTGTTATATATGTGAATATGTAGATATATGCATGCATTCCTCTCTATCAAATACAAAAAATATTTAGAAAACAAACAGTATATTTAGAAGAGGAATAGAGATGGATGGGTAAGATTGTCAATTCAGTTTATAAATTTGCATGTGATTTGTGTATGTTCAATTTTGCGGTAGACTATAAAAGGGGCACAGGATCTGAGTTTAAGGGCTGTACCCATCAGGTAACATAATTTGTGTGAGTTATATAAATATTCAAAGAAAACAAATAAAAAGGAAAGAAAGTAAGGAAAGAGAAGAGGAAACTAAAAGAAAAAACTCAACTTAGCTAAAAGGAATGTGCATATGTAGAAATGTGTGTGTAAAATTGTGTTAGGACTCTTTCATAACCTTTTCGTTAGATTTGCTTTTCTCAAAAATTGACTGTTGGATTTTATACTCTTTTCATAGCCATAATATATAACCATATTTTAAATTTCCAGCCCGTCAAAGATTAAGAATTTAAGAGCTATCTTATACCTATGTCCGCATTTCTTCACATAATACAACTCTGATAGGAGGGCTTTGTAGGTGAGAGCTCTATCTATTTCTGTTGTTCAACATGAAATTTTCATGTGCAGTTTGTATGGAAGAAATATTTAAATCATAGTTTGTGGAGTTTAGATCCAATAAGAAGTTATGAATGGATGTAAGACAAAAAACTCTATATCAAGTATAGTTGATTATGTCCCATACAGTATGTTTATATGTGATATGTATGTAAGTTTATATATTTAATAATATATGGATGGTATATTTATATATATGAAATAAATGTGTATATGCTTAAATTTACATGATATAAAATAAACTCATATGCAAGGAAAAAAAGCACTCAAATGCAAACCCACTAACCTGAAGGAGGAGAAATATCATGTATGTTTAGGATAACATCATGTGCTAATTGGTCAAGTGGTTTAAGTATCTTTTTTGATGTGTAATTTGTGTAGACTCAAAGTTGAGTGTTTTATTGGGGAAATGTGACCTAAACTGTTGGGGTGCTCCCTTAGGAGACTCAAGTGGTAAAGTATCTTCTTTTAACTTTAAGCTTAATTTGCCCAAGTGTTTATTAATTAATTAATTAATTTTTATTTATTTCTTTTTAATCTATTTGTTGCCCCATGCTGCTAGGACTGCACACAGACCTCGTTTTAAGCATCAAGTTTCCCAAATATGACCTACATGTAAAAATAAGTAAACCTAAACCACTAACCGGTAGCAGATTTGGCTGGGTTCCTGTGTCTGAATTGGCATTGCATTTGCCACCCCTTTACTATACCTACCACCTTGTTTGCCCTTTTCTTTGTGTGTCCATTGGGTGCCACCCCTGTGAATTCAATTGTATTGCACTTAACCCTTTATTTTGTATTCTAATGCTCATTTCATTCTCTTGTGATGGTTTGTAGGGAGCCGGCAGCTGATTCTTATGATGAATTCCACACAATTTTTTCTCTTTTCATTACATTGTTGGGTAGCATCCTCCAAACAACGTATCAACCATTTGAAACACATTATCCAAAGGTGGTAGCATTTGTTGTCACTATTGTGATCTGTTTTTTATCATTGTTGGCTGAATTAGTACTCTGAACCAACGGCAGAGATCATGTGATAGTGAACAAATTAAGTTTGTTCTCGGGTGTACTTGCTGTTATTTTGCCAATATTGATCATTGTCCTAGCCATTGGGTGGTTGGCTTTGGACATATGGGTCTGTGCTTCTGGAATTGTTGTATATCGCTTCTTTGATGAGATCAGACATGACCCATATGCCCAAAGCCAACCACCCGATGGCTGGGACAATGATCAATATTGGCAAAATAATAGCAAGTACACTCGAGAACAAACTTAATTTGTTCATTTTGTTGACATTGTTGCGGAATTTAGAAGTGTAATGAATAAATTGAGGAATGGCAATGCAAATGAAAGTTGGGATGAGCCTCTTCGATTGCCTGTGTAAGTCAGCATCAACATATTTGCGGAATTTAGAAGCGTAATGGATAAATTGAGGATGGCAATGCCGGATGAAAGTTAGCATGAGCATCACTGATTGCCTGTGTAATTTTTGTTCATGCTGAACCAAGGTTGGGTGTTTGGGGTTAAATTTTTTAGAGAATGTTATTAAGTTCCACTGTGTTCGTAAGAAATAGCTTCGCGGGGTACTCTGTCATGTATGTTGTACTTTTTTAGAGATAATGTTATCAAGTTCCACTGTGTAAGAAATAGCTCCCTGGGTAGTTTGTTATGTATGTTGTATTCTGCTGAGCCAAGGTTGGGTGTTTGGGGTTCAATTTCTTAGCGATACTGTTATTAAGTTCCACTGTGTTTATAAGAAATAGCTCCCCAGGGTACTTTGTTATGTATGTTGTACTCCTTTTTCTGCTGAACAAAGGTTGGGTGTTTAAGGTTCAATTTTATGGAGATACTATTATTTAAGTTCCACTGTGTTTGTAAGAAATAGCTCATCCCATACCTGGGGTAGTTTGTTATGTATGTTGTACTGTACTTGTTTTTCTGGTATTTAAAGAGGTCCCAAGATACTGCTAGAGGTAGAAGGATGCCACCGGAACTAAAATGTGGATATAATTTGGAGTATGTATCTTTTTGGTTATCTATTTGAAATCTTATTCTAAAACGATAGAGAACAAAAAAAACCAAAACCAAAATAGTTTGTGATACATGAGTGGATTTGAATCCCCAAAACCCAAAAACCTTTGGTTCATTTTCAGAGGAATTCTATCTATTGTGCAAATGAACACTGGTTGAGGGTTGTATTTGTATAAAGTCTATTGAAATTTAATATGTGAAAATTATGTAAAAATAAATTGAATTGTATGATAATATTAGCAGTTGAGTTGACTTTGTGTAATGTAAGGAATAAATGTAAATTATTTTTAACTTTTAAGCTTTGTAATATATATTTTACAATATAAATATATATATATTTTTTTGTAAAATAATTCAATTGATCTTAATTTTTAATATTTGACAGAAAATCCTTACAAAAATTCCAGCAAAGGTGAAAGCAAAAAAAGTAGGCCTTGTTTGGGAAGACTAAATAAGTGCACTTTTTGTCTTTTTTGACTAAAAAATTGAGGTTAAAAATATGGATGTTTGGGTTAACTTTTTGACTTTTTATGGAAAAATGTGTAATAAAAAATTGTGAAAATTGATTTTTAGAGGAAAATTTGAATTGGGAGTTGTGCAGCCGTAATTGTTGACTTTTGGTGAATAGTGTTAACTTTTTAACTTTTTCAGTAACTTTTTGACTTTTTAGATTATTTTGCACTACCCAAACAAGGCTTAAATATTGCAAGGCCGTGTTTAAATGATGGTGAATTGGTCTCACTCCAATTTGCAAGTCCAATAAGGCAGTTGGAAACAAAATTATAGTTTTTAATGTGTTTAAGTTTTATTTATTTATGTAATCATTTGAATTTGAACAAATTTTTTTTTTTAACACAATCTTGGGAGAAAAAACGGAGTATAGAAAGCTCTGAATTATGCAATGATAATACTTGAATATGGACATTACATTTAATAGTGGGATACTTGGTGTTTTGGGAAGTAGGTTAAAAATTAATTTTTTTGATTTTTTTTTTTTTTTTTTTGGCTTTTTTTGAAAAAATATATAAAAAAATAGAGAGGTTATGTGATTTAAAAAAAGTCAAAAAGTCAAAAAAACTGATTTTTAACTAGCTTGCCAAAATAAACCAAAGTTAATCTTTGATCTCTGCCTTATCAATCATGTTGGATTACTTATTAAAAACAAATCAAAAAATTCTTGGTACTCATTAATTTAATGAAAAATATAACTACTACTTTCTTTTTCTTTTTCTTTTTCTTTTTCTTCAAATTTTATACATTCTCTTTTCTTTATAAATTTTGTACATTATAACACAGACTTCAAAATCGATCAGAAAGTGCAAACATAAAAATAAAATTTTAATCTTATAATCATCTGCATTTTAGGATTTGTAATGGAAGGAGGAGAAATTACCAATTACTCTGTGTGGGGATGTATTTTTTGAGTACCAACACGTGGCCGAGGTGACACCGAAGTGCCAGCCGAGATGTCACGTGTCCTGGTCAAGATACCAGAATGATCTCGGCTAGGCCGAGGTTATCTGCGAGAATACAGGAATCCGGGATAAGCGGATAAGGGACAGGAGTCCTAGAATGAAGAAAGATTGCAAGATGGATATCGGTAATACTCTTAGGGAGTCTATCCTTATCTCTTGAAGAGTCCAAGGAAAATCCGGAATAAGAGTCCATAGAAGTCAGACTTCTAGTGGGACTGGGATCGAGTTAAACTATAAAAGAAGGGCACCCCCGGCGGGTCTAAGGTACGCAATTTTAAGCCTTGAGCAGTACTTTACGTATTGAATTATCTTTGAGAGATATTGACTTGATCGTCGGAGTGTCCCCGGGTGGAAGAACCACCGCCGGAGCCTTTTCTTTCTGTGCAGGATAACAGGGCGCCATCCGTTCTGCCTGTCCTCTCCAGCTAAATTACTAAGGAGGGCAGTGTGATCGGAAACTCACTCACACACTCTGATACATATTTTCAAGACATAATAAGTAAATGGTTTTGTTGCCAATAATGTCAAAGTAAACGTTTTTCTAATGGTTCTGTTCTGGTGTTCCTCAATCTCATGCAGTTTCTTTGTTTCTCTTCATCACAGTGGATGATAGAAAGCATCCATTGCCCAATCACAAAATCAACCACCTTTGATCCCTCATAAGTGGATCATTCGGGTTTTATCTTGTTAATCTGAGTGTCGACTGCAAATATCGATTTAGATCATACTAGTAGAAAATGGACCAGCTGTAATTGGACGAGACCAATATAAACATCATTTGTATTGCGTGCCTGCCTCTCTTCACATAGGAGAATTAACGATGATAGTGACAGAATATCATTTTCCTTGAAGCAAAATTGAATCATGGATTATGAAGAAAGGGGGAGGGAAAAAGAAATCATAGAAAAAATAACAAGAAAATGAGGGGAAAGTGTGAAATTATTTCAAAAATTTCACTTCATTTTGTTTTCCTTGATACAATGGTCAGAGCATTGGTATCTTTTGGGAAAAACATATCTATATTATTCAGTTGCACCATCCTTCCTAGTTACGAACAGAAGAACAATAGGCGTAGTTAATTAACATTTTCCTCCTAAATCAATTCCTCGTGAGAGGGTAAGAATGATTTAATACTGAAATCAAGAAGCCAACTAGTGTGAGACTTATATTTATTTATTACTAGTGGTAATCCGTATTATGCATGACATGTAAAAAAATTAATAATATATTATTATTTTAGTATGTAAATTATGAAAACAAACAAGATTGAAATTTACAATTTAAGTCCCGCAATTTTATCACAATTTATTTATTATTTTTCAATTTGTCACAAATTTAATCATGTAACTTTCAACTCCCTTGCTAGAATTGCAAACTTAGGTGAGCTCAATCCAAGCAACTTGAATCAAGCCGGGCTTAAAATTTTTTAAAGATTGAACAACATAGTTTTTAATTAAGTGAGGACCTATGCAGAAATTCAAAATTTCAAATTAAATTTGAGTGGACTTGGGCAGAAACACCAAATAACCTGAGCAACCAAAACAAAATTTTATATATATATAAATATATAAATTATTTGCTAATTTATTTTTTTAAATAATAAATAAATTAATTAAAAATTTAATATTAATGAACAAAAGAAAAAGAAATATACTTAAGATTTTTAATAGAATTTTTCTTAAAAATATTAAACGAATACACCTTTTAAAAAGAGATCAGCGAATAAAGGGTCATTTGGGAAGTGTCATATTAACTCACTTTTTTTTTATTATAATCTTTTTATTTTTTTTGGGTCACATCACATCTCTACTTTTTTATATATCTTTTTGTAAAAGGTAAAAAAAATACTTAATTATCTTTTTTGGGTCAAATTACATCTCTACTTTTTTGTATATATTTTCGTAAAAAGTAAAAAAAGTATACTTATTTTGCACTTCCCAAACTACTACTAAGTTGATATTAAAAAAATTACTTTTTATAATGGAATAAATAATTTAAATATGAATTTTTAGAAATTCTTTTTAATTTAAAAATTACAATAAAATATTAAATAGAATAAAAATAAATTGCTTACAAAATAAAAGTAATTGAATAAAAAAAGATAAGAAGAAAATTTAATATGTTATTTTCATTTAATCTGAAAATAATTCTGTATGAACAATAAATTATCACATATAATCCTTTTTTTTTTTGAATAAATTTTTTTTAACAAACTATCACTTTTAATAAAATAAAAAAAAAAAAAGTTTCTTTCTAATTTATTTGAGCAAAAGTAACTTTCTAACAATTTCAGCAAAAGATATCTTTATTCTTTATTTTAATTTTTTTAATTGACAATTGAGATATATATAAAATAAAATAAAAAAAAATCTAACAAAATCCACCAAAAGTACTAAAAAAGTTATGTTTGGCTCCTTTGTTAAAAAAAAAAAAATTATATTAAAAAATATCATTGTTCAAGTCCTTATTGAGAAGGATATAATTTTTTTTTTTATAAAATTTAAAAGAAAAAAAGAAATTTTTTTTAATAACGATTAATAATTTGAATACATGTATTTAAAACAAATTATATTTAGACCAATAATATTATGACACATCATTATGATACATGTAAATATTGATCTCATTCTAATTGTAGCAATATAATTTGAAGAAAAATTTAAATTTGAAATTTTATTTTATAATTTAATTAAGGATGCAAAATTTAAGGAATGAATATTGATCTCATTCCAATTATAGTAACATAATTTAAGTAAGAATCCAAATTTGAAATTTTATTTTATGAATATAAAATTAATTCATAGATCTATCATATTGTAATACGTATTAACAAAAAAATTAAGCAAAATAAAAAATAAAATAAAAATGAGAAACAATAATTATAACTTTCAACCTTAATGAAATGATAATATTTTATAATTATAATAGTATATAGATATATAGATAAATCGTGGAATAGATCATTATTTAAAACTTATATATCATGGGATAAATCATTATAATTTTAAATTTAAATTAATGGAATACTTTCCATATTTAGTGCCCCTCAAATTTAAATTTTGAAATGATTTAGTATATTTTCTATTTTTTATTTTATATATTTGATATACTTTCCATTTGAAAGTCAATTAAATACTTTGGCCTGTGCTCTGTCACAATTCTACTTCAGCTTATACTCTTTTGGGACTCTTGTCTCCATCAATTGGATGAAAAGGCCATACATTCAGATTGTTGCGACTTGATCACAATGCTAGAGTGTGATGAAAAAAATTGACATGTGACATCTATTTAGCAAAAGTTGTTGTCGGATGAGATGCAATTCGGGTACCGGTGCGGAAGCTGTATGTCTATCTATAGCAATGATTAAGGTAGCAGCTAATTGGTACATGGTGTCACTAGCCAAATCATATGAGCAATAAACTCAACTCAACTCAAGAGCCATCTCAAAGAAATCATGACAATTGTTCAAATTGTTTTAGCTCAAGCTACTTATGGGTTTCTAAAGAAAAGAATAAATATCATGGGGATATTGCAATTTAGTAAAAACAATTCAAAACAATTGGAAATGCAAACGAATCTGTGTCCGTGCCACATCAAACATAACTATCACTTACATCCATTTGCTCGCAATTATTTTAATTTGTTTTCACCTTTTGCAATTCCCCCAAGTACCATATAAATGGGAAATGAGTAACAAGTTGGAAACCAGTAAAAACTTGCAATTAGTTACACAAGACGCAATTCTCATTTTCACACCTGATTTGTAATTAAAATTTCCATTTCCATTTATGTTACATTCCAAAAATAAAAATTAAAAAAATAAAGACAAAAAAAAGAAGGAAAAAAAAAAAGAAATATTTGGTATGCTTGAATTGTCATCAAGACCAACAACAATTTAATTTTAACGCTATCAAATCTACCAAATGAATAATAAAAAATGGTCAAGAAACAACAAAATCCATGTGCTTCATTAGCCCCAATGAAAAGTAAAGCTTAATAGAACCCTGAGGACAGAAATGGCAGTGAGAAAAACCACCAACATCTATAGAGAGACGATTACTTGGATCTCTGCCTCATCTTTCTACACTTCCTCTTCAATCTCCTTATGTGCTTCTTTTTCCACTGTAAAAGACATACAAACAAAAAGTGTAATTAGAACAAGCGAATAGATTCTCAAAGATTGGAATGGAAGGGATGAAGAGATCTTACCTTGGCTCTCATCGCGACAAAGACAGTTTACCTTTCTGAAACCTAGAAAGATCAGATATGAAGGGAAACCATAAGCCCTAGGGTTTGTATTATACATTTATATTGAGAATAAAAAGATAAAAAGCTAACAATATTACATATTTATGAAAATTACCTAGAAAAAATGCATTTATAGATCACAATTATTCTAAGTCTGACTCATTTCCCACAAATTATAAATCTACACCATCTATCTGATTTTCAAAATAGGATTTGAAACACAACTCATGGTACATAACAATTTTCCACAAAAAGTCTGGTAAAAGCATCCATCTCAGCTTCACTACATAGAAAAATAATTGTTGAATAAATGAGATTAGTAAAAGATTATATTTTTACTTCAGTGATTGATTACCTTCTTAAAAATTATAAGTAGAGCTTGTTAAAATTTTTATTTTTTTAAAATATATCTAGATTAAATACATTTAAAAGTTTAAAAAATTTAACGAAAGATATGAAAAAAAAAAAAATGTATATGTGAGTTAAAAAACCAAACAGTCTGTCTTTGCACTACTTGAGAAAATATTGTAATGACAAACTCTGGAGAATGGAATTGGAGGGTTATGAAACTGAGTTTTACTGAACCAAACTACACTATGGATTGCTTGGATGGAGTCCGATTTTGTTCATATGAACATGAGACACCTTGTAATTGGTTTTTCCATTAGGATCCACCTTCCGGTTCCAAATAGATTTCACATTCCAAATGGGCTTATTTTATTTGGCCAACTTTGTTTCGAGACTCGTTTAAATTCTCAAAAATTTTATGGTCCCTAAATATAAAATCAAAAAATAAATCAGAATATCTGATCTATGGTTCATATTTGATGTTGTTGTTGTGGGTCCATATCTTCAATAAATCTGGACCATTGATTTTGAATTCTGAGTATCGTCTGGGTGTTTACTTATGGGATTGTTGTATTGTTCTTAAATTCTCCCATTGGGTGCAAGTAAACACCGTACAAGTAAGTTGTGAGCACTTAAGTTTAATTGTGTAGCTGTTGCACTTTGTAAAGGATGTAGAATTTATACTATGAATCTTATAAAATTAATAGTTTAGATCATGAAGATAAGATTAAATTTCTCTTATGTTCACATATCAACATATGAGAACTTGAGGGGCCGTTAGAGTCCACCATGAGTTCTGTTTCGATAATTTGAACTCTTCATTTTGTAGGACCCTCAATATATATCATTCATGAAAAAATTATGCTATTTCGATAATTGTAAGGGTTTTATTTTATCGTATTTATCTCTTAAAAAATGAATGATCTATTTTTTAAAATGCATTTACCATTCATTTTTTTAGAGACATACAATAAAATAAAAATGTTATGATTATCGGATCGAACTGATTTTTTTCATGAATGATACACAATGAGAGCCTTACAAAAAATGAACGGTTCAAATTATTAAAATGAAATCTGTGATAGGTCCCACAAGCCCTTTAAATTTTCTGAAATGTAAACTTGAGAAAAATCTAACCTTAAAGATAAGCCCGATGGATCCTACATTGAGCACAACAGGCCCATTCTCGAATGTAATACCTAATCCATACGTTACACTGATTAATCTATGGTCCTATTCTTTTTTTAAAAAAAAATTATCAAGTAAGCGCATAATGTCTTTAATGGTCTCGCATAAATTATGTGTTTTTTCCCCCTAAGTAATATTGTTTTAAGGAAAGTCTACAATGTGCACCTTCTAAAAAAGCATATGATACATCATGCCACATAAATCGATCATCCAACAAGTTACATGAAAAAATCATAATTTTTTTTTTTTCAAATATCATAATAATATTACAATAAATCATAACAATGTCATAATATATACCATGGTGTCAATCATAACAATATGACAACGACTCATAACAAATGTAGTTATTTTCAACAAATTATCATAATATTTGAATCGTAACATTTTTTTTATTATGATTTACATGACAAATCATAACTTTTACTAATGAATTATAACCATAACACTTCTTGTTCTTTTTTTATCAAAAAAAATTAGAAAAACAACAGAGGCAAACAGGATTGTGCCGAGATATTGATCAAACCTGATAAAGAAAATGAAGGATTTGTCACCCGATCATAATCCTCCATTTGGGTGCTACAGAATAGATTCAGGGCCTGGGAATCAAGTGGTGTGGTATGGGACATGTTGGCTTTATTCAAGGTCAGAGATAGTCCATGATTCTCTTTCTGATGTGGTCAAGATGAAAGACTTGAAAATCCATGCTTCAATCTTGACCTACAACAGTATGTTGTACAACTTAAGGCACACTGGTATCAAGTGGGATGTATATGATGAAATCAAAGCTAGTGGGACTCTTCAAAGTGAACACACCAATTCAATTCTAATAGATGATCTATGCAAACAGTCACTGCTACAAGAAGCAGTAGCCTTCTTGCGAGAGAATGAAGGGAAGCATTTTGGGTTCTATGTTGCTTCATCCAATACCCTCATGTCAAGGTTCTGTAAAATGGGCTATGTAGATGTCGCAAAATCTTTCTTTTATATGATGTTGAAGCATGGACTACTTCCTGATGTATATAGTTACAATATTTTTATTCATGGGTTATGCGTAAGTTTTCAGATGCAGAAAATATAGACGGAACAATCAGTAAAACAAGGGCAGAGAAGATCGCCGGAGTTGCACTTTGCAGGATGGTCTTCTAGGGAAAAGAAGATCACCGGAGTTGCACTTCGTGGGATGGTCTTCTAAGGCAGAGAAGATTGCCAGAGTTTTGTCTGAAAAAATGAGGGTTTTGGACCAAAACAACATGAGGCTTTGTGGGATGAGAACAAGCACTAAAGAAGAAAAAAAAAACCGATTAAAAAGATATTCAATTTTTCTAATAAAATTATTTAATGGTTCAGATTAATTTATATATTTCTAATGATTTAAAAGTAAGGTGCATATGATGTGCACAATTTAATCACATGCACATCCTAACAGCTCCTGTTTTTTTATTTCCGCATTTAATTCATTTTTTTAATGGTGCATTTAATTTATCTCTTTACTTCTTAAAAAAATGGAAGGGAGAGAGAAGAGTTGGTTTGGTTTGACTGTTTCACCATCCGTATGTCATAATATAATGTAGTTTAGCCATTTTATGTGTGCTTATTCTTATAAATAAAGTGTTTTAGAATGTGAATCTTCGGGGAAAGAAAATTCAGAATTGAACTTTTTGATCGAATGCCTTTTTTTTATATGGTGCATTTAATTTATCTCTTTACTTCTTAAAAAAATGGTAGATACCATATAAGAATTCATATAAAAAATAATAAAAAAATTTAGATGATATATAGCATCACTCTATTTTCTTAACAATTTTTGTTGGGTTCATTCCACCATCTGTGCCTTGTGCTCGTTATATCATTATTAACATGTAATATCACTATTTAATAATAAACTATTATGTAATCATAGTGAGCCTCATTATCCAAATGTATTCATTGAGTTGTGTTGAATTGTACTTACATTTTTTTTTTTAGAACAATTAAAACTGCATATATATAAAGATAGAAGAACATAGATAGTCCTCGTACAGAGAATTGAACAAATATAGAAAAACATCGAAAACTAATTCTAAAAATGCAAGAGCCAGTATCATCAGCATGTCCAAACAAAGATCAAGAATTCTTTACCAGCAATCTCATACCGCAAACCTCAGCAACAAATCCCCACAATGATATCATAACACATCCAATAAACACGTAAGTATAAGAACACAAACAAATTACTAGATTAGATAGTTCTACGCCAAGGAGGTTAAAAAAGACTAGGGTTGTTGATGCTATCTTCAATGCATGGCTTTCTTTTGTGCTTGCCAAGATTAAGATCATAGGGCTGAAGTCTTGGTGCTCGAATTCTCTTTGGGCCTCCTACACGGAAATTCCCAACGTGCTCAAGAACTGGTGCTAGCATTTGAAGTCTTGGTGCTCGAATTTTTTTAGGGCCTCCTACATGAAAAATCTCAACTTGCTCCGAGTTCGGATCTAGCAGTTGGGTTTTGTTCCGACAAAGAAATATCGTTAACCTGTTGTGATTGTGGCTCAAGGACACTCAGGTGATGTTCATTAGGTTTCACTTCAACATCAGGATCTTCAACCATGTCAATTGGTACATCGGATAAGGGCAACTCTTTCGTTTGCATTTAGACAACCGACAAGCTCTAGTTGTGACAACCCCACCACGTATAATGATTAGTACTTAATTAATTATTATTCTAATTTAATCTGGGATTTATGAAAATTATGGAGATTGATTCCTATATAACTCTATTCAAGATTTATTTTGGAATTAGAAATTGAAAGCCTAAATGGCTCGAGAGAGTATAAATGGTGAATTGAATTATTTTAATTTCGAGTATTGGACCATATAGGAGTTTAATTAAATATTCAATTCAGGTTTATAAAATTAAGATTTGGTTAATTGGGTCCGAATTGGAGTTAATTCAGTTATGAGGATTGGGAATTAAAGATTACTGTGAATTAACTTTATTTATGAGGTGTTCAAATGAATATGTAATTTATTGATGGAAATCTTGAGTTAATCTGAAATTGAAGGCCTTAATTGTAACGCCCCAAGAAAACATACATAATGATAACATAACATCCATTACTCCTTATGACAAACCGAAATAATTTCCCAATGCTTGCATTAAAGATCATGAGGTTTGAACAAGATAGTTCCACAAGCGGGTATACATTCAATGAATTCTAGCACCTGAATCTATAGCATGTAGAACATTCAGTCAAAAATAAATAAATTCCCTCAAGGGCTTACAAGTTCCTAGGCTTAAGCTCGGTTATACATAAGATGGTTTTTCGAACCCATATATGTATAGCCCTTGGCTTACAAAAATACAGTCACAACAAAATAGAGCCTTGTGCTCTCAATACATATATCCACGCCCTAGTTTGGCAGGTTCACCACATCTTTTCCTGCACCGAAATCCCATAAGGTGAGCATAAAGTCTAGTAGGAAATTCTTAACAAAGTATATATATCTTATACAAGTTTCAAGGAATGAAATGCATATGCCATGTTATGCCCTTTTGAAAGAAAATTACATTTCCTCATCTTTTGAAAACCATCATGCTCAATGATTTCTTAAAATTTTCAATAAATTCTAGATTTATCAGTTTAACTCAAGGAGCGGTAAATACGACTCAGGTAATCCCTAGATTGGTGTCTGCAAGTAGGCATAACTAGCACTACCAAAACCCCACTTTACCAGTTGCTAACCGGAAGGGAAGTGATACCTCCCCGCGCGTGTTTTTGGTCTTTCATCTTGGACACTCAGGCCAACTTAATCAATTTCATCTACACCCCCTATCCGGACTTACCAACGTATTTACCCCAAAGCAATTCCATGAAAATTCATTTACCAACTTTCTTTTCTCAATGCAAAAGTTTCCAAACTCAATTCAAAATGTGCAATAACCAATTGAATGGATATGCAATGCAACAATTACCAATGCCACATAATATTTCTCCACTTTCAAATATCTTAAACAATAATTCCACAAAAATCAAAATTTCCATTTCTCCTTTCAATACCATCTCGCAAGACAACCACATTTTCATTTAAATCCATCAATAAATAACCACATTTCCATATTTCTTACAATCCCTACAATTTAGTCATTTCAAGACTATAGTAACATTTGAACAACAACTTCCAATATCGACAATTTTCACATTTCATGAAACTCCTCATTTACATATATATAAATAAGAAATTTTCCCATCCTTTACTCATTTTGGCACACAAAATAATATATTAATAATGTCAACCATGTGTTCTCGACACCCTTTTAAAACCCCCAAATTTCTAGGTTTTTCTCACCACAACTATACACACCCAAATCATTTGAAAGAATTTCTTCAAAAACATTTTTCCTCAATCAATGTAGCTCAAAACCCTCAAGAAATTATTTCAAAAGAAACAAGGAACAAATCTCCTCCCAAACTTCCCACATTGTTGACCCAGCCATCAAGTTTCAATATTAACAAGGGGAAATAACGAAAATCAACAAGATCTTGCAAAAACATATATATAATTCTAAGAAAAATCCCTACCTCAAGTTTGGAGAAGAAATGAGATGAAACCCCGCTAAATCAATGGTGTTGAAACACGATTTTCACCGCACACAACGAAATCCTTGAGAAGGTATCTGACTTTAATGAAGGATGTTAAGTCAAAAATCCAATGGATTTAAAGAAATCAAGGATTTGATCTTGTTTGATGTAGGAAATGTAAAGAGAAGGGAGAGAAAAGGGTTTTTAGAGAGAGATATATTGAAAAAGTGATATACACTTTGCCCTAAAGAGAGAAAAGATAGAATTTTTCAAACTCAGCGGAGTCCTGCACGTGCGGCACCCATTCCGGCACCTGCGGAGCGTGCCTCCTGCACATACAACACTCACCCCCACACGTACGGCACCCCTACCTCGCACCTCCATCCATACCTGTATATAATGCAGTGTTGCACCTTGGATCTCCCCTTCTCTCCGCACATGTGGCCTCACCTCCCGCACGTGTAGCCCAATCCCCATATGTGCGGCTCTGCCCTCCAGCGCGGAAAAATTTCAGCTCAACCCAAGGCACACCAAACCTAACCTCGCACCTTCTGAAAACACGTGAAACTCGAGATAGCAGTAAATAAAAATGAAAATTTTTGAGAGGGAGTTTTCAAAACAACAACCCAACAGTTAATCCAAAACCTTGCACTAAGACCCCACACTATAAGCAAAGAGGAACGAAATGAAACGAATAACATACCCGGCCATCACATTAATAATGTAAGAAGCCAAAATTGATGATGAAAATAAATTTAATTCGATATTTGGAGCTTTTTGGAAGTTTGATTAAAAATCTGATTCAGATTGATAAATTTAAATAAAATTAATTAGGCTCTAATGGAAATCAATTAGACTAATTAAATTATGTGAGATTTGAGATTAGTTATAATTAACTAATTTTGTGTTAATCAAAATTTATTAAGATTAAGTGATGCTTAATTAAATTAATCATAAACATAAATTAAATTATGGAACAAACTAGAATTGAGGGTGTGGGTGTGCTGAGAATTCTGTGGGTGTGTTGACTGTGTGTGCACGTGTCCTTGTGTGGGTCAAGATATGAAGATATGTAGATATGTATATGTGTGTAATATTTTGAGGGTGGGCCTCAACTTCTTTGCTGGAAGAAAATGAGAAAAAGGAAAGAAAAGAGAGAAAATCATGAAAGGGGGAGAGAGAAAGAGAAAGAGAGAGAGAGAGAGAGAGAGATGAAGCTTATTCCATTTTTTCTGGGAGGAGTTTGATGGAAAGCTCAAGGAAAAAGTTAAGGAAAGAAAAAGAAGAAGAAAAAGGAAAAGTGGAGAACTCAACCAAATTTTATCTTGAAGACTAATAGGTAAGAAATGTCATCCTCTTTCTAGTATTATTTAAATAATCTAGACATAAATTGATTCAAGATGGATTTTCAGTGAATTAAAAATGAAGATTTGAAAATCAATTATATTAATTGATAGAAATTGGGTTTTGCATGTAAAATCAAGTTAGGTTGAAGAATATGAGTTATGATCCCTTAAATTTGTTAAGCTTGAGTTTAATTTTGAAAATTATTCTTGAATTGTGTTATAAAAATTACGTGTAATAATGATGTATTGAGGATTTGATCAATGCAATGGAGTTAGGTTCAAATTTATGGAAATTAACTTAGAAATTAATCACTTTAGGTTTGAATTTAGTTGTCTTAACATGAAATTGAGTTTCAATTGTACATGCATTATGAATTTTTCAAGAGTTTTGAAAGTTTAATTCATGTTTTAAAATTTGTGGGTTTGAAATTGGGTTTGATATGGAGAAAATAAATTAAATCTAAATTTGGACAAATTTAGAAATAAATTATAATTTATATTTGAGAATTGAAAATTTGTTTGATTTTGATTTAAATTTCTTACATGTAAATATTTTGAAAGGGCTTTATAGCTTTAATTTATGTTTTATAAAACAAAGAAGAAGAATGTCGGAATTATTATATTTGTGGGGATGTATTTTTTGAGTACCAACACGTGGCCGAGGTGACGCCGACGTGTCAGCTGAGATGCCACGTGTCCTGGTTGTGATGCCGAGATGATCTCGTCTAGGCTGAGGTTGTCTCCGAAGATATCGGAATCCGAGATAAGCGGATAACGGACAAGAGTCCTAGAATGAAGAAAGACTTCAAGATGGATAAAGATAGCACTCTTAGGGAGTCTATCCTTATCTTTTGAGGAGTCCAAAGTAAGTGCTAAATTGGAGTCCATAGAAGTCAGACTTCTATTGGGACTAGGATGGAGTCAACTATAAAAGAAAGGCACCCCCGACGGGTCTAAGGTACGCAATTTATGCTTTGAGCAGTGAATTAAGTAGTGGATTATCTTTGAGAGATATACTGACTTGATCGTCGAACTGCCCCCAAGTGGACGAACCACCGCCGGAGACTTCTCTTTCTGTTGCAGGTTAGCTAGAAGCCATCTATTCTGCCGGTGCTCACCAGCTGATCACTAAGTGGGCAGTGTGATCAAAAAATCACCCACACAATTTGGCGCCGTCTGTGGGAACGAAAAGAAGGATAGATGGCCAGTAACGAACAGCAAGAAAAGATTGGGAACGACACTCTTGCTGGGAGTGGGAGACCTATTGATCTTGATATCGAAGGAGACGAGTGCAACGCAGAAACTCGTGACCAAAATCACGGAGAGAAAGATGTCGGCCAGACTGGCAACGTACTAAATAAGCCAGACCAAAACGGGTACTATAACGAAGAAAACCTCCAGATATGGAAGGACAGATGCCTTCGGAGGGATGAAGAGGTGAAAGAGATGGCGAATAAATTGGCGAACCTGCAATCAGTCGTCAATTTTATGATGCAAAATAACGTCATGCAACCGCCATACCCACTGCAGGACACGCCGATGCCAGCGACCAACACCCAGAAGAAAGGGCAAAAAGCAATCCCACAAGCCCCCCAGCATACCAGGAGCAAAAGGCACTCTCACCGGCCTTCTAGGGAAGTCGGGCGAGGGGAACCGAGAAGAGAAGAGTCCCGAAGGACATGTCACACAAGGGACGCAGAACCCAAAGAACATCGGCATGTTCAATGGGCAGGCGCTATGTTTTGACACAACCCACGGAGAAAGATCAGAACGGGCCCACCACGAGGCTGAGAGTAGTATGCCGAAAAGACTGAAATCAAAAGATAGCCGAGCTCCAGGGAGGAGTAAAGAGGACTTGAGAGATTACCTCAGGAGGAAGCAACAGAATGCCGAAGCCGAGGTAACTTCACCTATTAAGCCGAGGACACCATTTTCGGTGGAATTGGACAAGTTTGAAGCACCAAAGGGATTCACTATGCCGAGGTTCCAGATCTATGATGGTAAGTCAGACCCCAACTTCCACATTGGATTATACTTGAACTCAATGGCATTATATAGTGGAAACGAGCCGTTTCATCCTTCGGGGAGATTGCATCAGATTGGTTCCACAAGCTACCGAAGGGAAGCGTAAAGACTTGGGAAGGCTTGGCCGAGATGTTTGTGGCCAGGTTCGTAACAAACAAGCCGCAGCCATTAAGGGTGGACGCATTGATGGCTCTGAAGATCAGTAAGGACGAAGGCTTTAGGGCCTATGCAAAAAGGTACTATGAGGTGTTCAACCGAATACCCGAATGCAACCAAGAGCTGGCGGTCGTGTCTTTCAAGAACGGCCTGAAAGATGACTGCCCACTATGGAAGTCTTTGGCAAAGACATTGCCAAAAAGTATGGAAGAGCTCATGGTCAGAATAGAGAAGTATGCTAGAGCCGAGGAAGATACATCGGGAAACAAGGAGAAAAAGCAAGAAAAAGGAAACGGCTCGCCGAAGCGAGGCCAAGGTAACAATGGACCCAGCAAACAAGAAGTCGACCTAAGGGCTGCATAGGCAGTGACAACTGTGTTCCGAATCCCGATCCCCAAAGTCCTGGATCAAATACGGAACCAACCCTATTTCAGAGCACCGCAAGGGCACCAGGGGAATTTATGGGAAGGAACGTTGGCAGGCGTTGTGCTTACCACAATGAAGAGGGGCATACGACTCAGGGCTGCAGGGCCCTGAAAGCACACTTGGAGGACTTTGTAAGGCAAGACCATCTGAGAGATCTGGTCGACGAGGCTAGAACAAGAGAAGAACAGGCAAGATTACCTCAGGCACAAGCGGCCCCGCCTCCACTAGCACAGCAACCTCAGGCAGGAGGACCTCAGGTAATTAATGTGATTCACTCAAAGGTTAACGAAAACAAAATCAGGGGGGAGACCCAGAAGGTGAGACACTTGCAGCATGTCTACCAAGTCAGGGAGAAGAGACATCGGGCAGAAGAGTGCCAAGGACCAGTAGTGTCCTTTTCTGAGGCCGACTTTGAGATGGTACAGCATCCGCATAATGATGCCTTGGTGGTATCCCTCCAGGTTGGGGAGTGCCAAGTGAAACGCATCCTGATTGATCAAGGAAGCTCTTGTGACATCATGTACGTCAGATGCTACAAGGAGCTCGGCCTACACCCAGATGACATGGAGCAATCCAATGGCCCAATGGTTGGGTTCAATGGAACGCCGACATGGCCACTGGGGACAGCAAGATTGGAGGTGCAGCCTGGCACCAGAAAGATCACAACGGAATTCACCATCATCGACACACCATCTCCTTACAACATCATCTTGGGGAGGCCATGGTTGCATGCAATAGGGGCAGTCTCCTCAACTTTGCATCAACTATTGCGATTCCCAACAAAACAGGGGATTGAAGAGATCAGAGGAGACCAGCTGCAGGCAAAAAACTGCTCCATGGCAGCAATGAAATTCACCTGTAACATACGAGAGCCAGAAAGGGCAAAGATTGAAGACAAGGACATGGAGATCCTAGAGGACATCGGCTTGAAGAAATGACGGAAAAGAATTGACGAGGACTTGGAATACTTGCAGTTTGCAAATTTTCCTTTTTTTTTTTTTTTTTTTTTTAAGAGTTTTTCTTTTCTTTTGTTATTTACCGAAGTAAATAAATAAAGTTTCAGCTTGAGTTATCTGCTTGTACACTCGTAACCTATTAAGATACTCAACAATTGTTTCTGAAGTGCATGAATAATGAGAACCCAAGAGGAACTCAGGGTTCACATTAGGGGGCAGAGAGAAGACAAAGATGTTTAACACTTGTTGAAATTTATAGCAATTTACAAGTTGAAGTTAAACCGAGATCATTGTTTAACACTTGTTGAAATTTGTAGCAATTTACAAGTTGAAGTTAAACCGAGATCATTGTTTTGTTTAACACTTGTTGAAATTTGTAGCAATTTACAAGTTAAAGTTAAACCGAGATCATTGTTTTGTTTAACACTTGTTGAAATTTGTAGCAATTTACAAGTTGAAGTTAAACCGAGATCATTGTTTAACACTTGTGGAAATTTGTAGCAATTTACAAGTTGAAGTTAAACCGAGATCATTGTTTAACACTTGTTGAAATTTGTAGCAATTTACAAGTTGAAGTTAAACCGAGATCATTGTTTTGTTTAACACTTGTTGAAATTTGTAGCAATTTACAAGTTGAAGTTAAACCGAGATCATTGTTTAACACTTGTTGAAATTTGCAGCAATTTACAAGTTGAGTTAAACCGATATAATGTTTTGTTGGAACTTGAGAAAAGTTTACAAATTAAAGACTAAAGTTGAATACTTGTTAAAATTTGACAAGGTGAAACCAGGCATACGCCGAGGAAGGTACTCAGGTATTTGCCGAGATAAACCGAGAAGTTTGTATATCCAAGATGTGTCACCTCGAGAAGGTTGCATAAGGATTAAAGTCTGTATTAAAGATATGCAAAAGTATTCTACGTATGGAGGACATACGAGAGCAGTAAAGTAAAGACAAAGGTACAAGCATTCAAAGAAAGAAGGTTGTATTGAAGCATTTAACAGAAACAGGGGCACATCGGCCATAAGAGAAGCTTACATCGTTTCTAGACAAAGAAGTACAAAAATCGAAGTACAAGAAATAAAAGAACAAACATGAGGCTAAGACTCCTCAGTAGCAGTTGGTTGAAGTTGAAGTTCAGATGATTTTTGAGAAGACATCTCAGCAGCCTTATCCGCCGCAAGCTCGGCGTCAATTTCTGCAAGAATGTCATCAAGGCTCTTATCGGCAAAGGTGGCGTCAGCTAATTCCTTCTCATGAGCAATGTCTTTTGTAACTACATCACCTTCTTCATCTTGAGTCAAGTCTAGGACTTGCTCATTCTGAAGAAGGGACTTGGCCTCATTATCAGCCTCCTTGGATTTCCTAACCAAAGCCTTGTCCTCTTCCTCATCACCATCCTCAGACTCAGATTCGCCGACGTCTTGACTTAGAGGTTGAGCTGGAGGGAATGAAAGAGGAATGGCGTCGGCCTTTCTCAAGGGTGAGTCCTCAGAGACGTTGATTTTTTTCAGAAGGGACATCCAACCAAGGGTGAAACCCTTGTTGCATGCCTCCTTCACCTGTTTTTCATAGGCTTCAGTGACATCGGCCATACCCTGAGCGTATGCCTTCTCATCAGCATCTTTGATTTCAGCCTCTTTGGTGGCCAAGGCTTCTTGAAGCTCCTTTTCGGTCTGGGCCATTTTTTCCTCGGCCTCCCTCTTTTGGGACTCAGCCACCTTTCTGATGGCTTCAACAGATCCGGCCTTCTCTTCGGCGTTAGTTTGGGCTATAATGGCAGCCTCGACCTGGTCCTCCAGCTTCTTCATTTTTGATTGAAGGCCTTTGTTGGTTTTTTGAAGGCTGGAGACCTCCCTTTTCATCTCGGCAAACCTCTCCCGGTTCTCAAAAGATTGCATTGAGAAAGAGTGGGCATGCTGGATGGCCTGAAGGAAAAAGGAAAACATTCAAAGTATGAAATAAAGAGAAAGGAAGAAGAAAATTACCAAATAGAAGACATTTACCTGAACGGAGTGCTGAAGCATTAGAGCATAGTTTTCGTACTCACTGTACTCAGCATTTCGCTCCAGATCGCCTGGAAAAAGCAGAGCAGTACCGAGTGCAACGCCGACATTAATATCCTCGGCGTTGTCACTTGCCATAACTGGCTTGTCCTCTAAAGTAATTGCGGGGGCCCAGGGGGCATCAGGTTTTTTTAACCCCGAGGTTATTGCAGATGATGACCTCGGCTTTTTTGGTTTCTGGGATTCTGATGGTTGAGACTCAGAACGCCTCTTTCCAACGAAAGGCTGAGGTTTATCACTCTCAGCCAGCTTTGAGATAGGCAAAGTATCCTCAGACTCGGTCTGAGTAACTTTAGCCTTCGGTTGAGCCTTTTTGATTCTTTTCGGCTTCGAAGGAGGTTGAGTTTGTACTGGCTGTTCATCCACAGATGATGGGATACTGGCCAGAAGATCTTTTGCAACTGGTTTTAGGGGACCCATCTCGGCGGAAGAAACTATTCGGCATCGACGACGGCGTTGGGAAATTGGAATCAAATATGGAGCCGAGGTTGACGGCTGCTCCGCTATATCTGAAGTTGACCCTTGGTCTGGCCGAGATAAGGAGGCAGTCTGAGGAGTTATTGCAGAGGGTGGAGAAAGGCTTTTCTTCTTCCTCTTGGGGACGTCGGGCAAAGCCGACTTGTATGTTGGGATGAAGTTAAGAAGCAGAGGCGCCTTTTGTTTGTGAATTGGCAGGTTCAGAAGTGTTTTCAAATCCTTGCTGGGATAGAAGGATTGGCGGAAGTTTTTTGGTAGCTTGGGAACAGCTGCAAGAGAAACAGAAGTTAAGAAACAGGTAAAATACTGAAAGCTTTGAAAGAAAACAAATAAGTATGAATGCAGGGCTCTTACCATTGCCCTCTACAAAAACTGAACGTAGAAGAGGGAAGAGATGGAGGTCCTCATCTGGGCCGAACTCCCAGTTCCCTGAAGCGATGAAATAGTCATCCTCAGCTCCCTTGTTGGAGTCAGGGAGGTCGGCGACGATTTTGTATTCGGTTGACCTTGGCTTAAGGTAGTAAACATAGCCGGTGTCTTTTTTGAGGCCACACATAGTGTAGCAGTACTGGATGTCGGCTAGAGTGATCCTAGCGTTCTCTTGTTTTGCTAAGGCTATGATACCATTAATGGTTCGATAGGAATTGATGGTAAGTTGCATCGGGTTCAATTTATAATAATGAAGTATTTCACGAAAAAGGGTGTTAAGTGGGAGCCGAAGTCCACACTCAATAAAGGCGACTACAGGGAAGGGCATGGAGTCGTCAGTAGGCATGATGGAGTCGTCATCCCCAGCCAACCTCAGATTGACATCGGTTGGGATTTCGAACTCCTACCTGAAATGCTCTAATTTCGTCGGGCTGTCTACCCTATGCTTCCACATACCCATAATGTCGACCTAAGTTGGAAGAATCGGATTTCAGAAAGAAAGGGGTTTTGAAAGGATTTAGGGACATCGGCTAAAGCTTGAAATCTATGGGGAGTTGTTTCAGTTTTCCCTAAAAATTGGAGGTTCTACAAACAAATCCGAAACCTAAAAACTATGGAGATCAAGATCAAAGGCACAGATCTGGAAAAGACACAAAAAACAAAAAACAAAGACGAAGTTTCAAAATCAAGAACAGAGATGGGCTATCAGAAACATGAAGAATACAAGGGTTGAAGGCCAAGAACAGTGGCAAAACGTGCAAGAAAACTATGAACAGTACATGTATTTAAGGCATAAGCAAAAGGCAAAGTCAACGCATTCCGATGAATGATTCGCAAATTAAATGTTTGAGCAAGGCAATAATAACAAGAAATTCTAGAAAAGGTCAAGAACTGAAATAAGAAGAAACAGTTACTTACCAGAAAATATGAAGCCGGTGTAAAGATCGCCGAAGTCAGACGACGGTCGTAGAGGCAACAAAATGGTGCAAAACACGCTGGGAGGGGTGAACGGAATGAGTTTCAGAGCAAGGAACCTTGAACAATGGAGGAGAAGAGAGAGCTAGAGAGAGAAAAAGTTTTTCAGAAACAAGAGTAAAGTGAAAGGGAAAAGATGAAAACATGTTTTGTTAAAACTTGAAAACGGCGACAAGAAAGTAATCAGTACGCCTAGAAGAACGTATGCGTCAGACGGCGCACGTGAGAGAGAGATGGCTTACAGGCGCATCACAGGCACGATCCAATGATGTTAAGACGCATGAATGAAAGAGTTGAAAAGTGATGTTTGGCAACTCATACGCTCATACGCATGAGGGAGTTCAGTGGAATTCTTGTTCTCTGCAGAGGCGTGCTGGCCTGGATGATGATCTCGGCTAGAAGTCTTTTAAGCTGACATGCTAGCAGGAAGCACAGATATAGGTTCCATCACCTCAGGATGCCGAGATAATAGAACCTAGGGAGCAGTTGTGGGGATGTATTTTTTGAGTACCAACACGTGGCCGAGGTGACGCCGACGTGTCAGCCGAGGTACCACGTGTCCTGGTCGTGATGCCGAGATGATCTCGTCTAGGCCAAGGTTGTCTCCGAAGATATCGGAATCCAAGATAAGCGGATAAGGGACAAGAGTCCTAGAATGAAGAAAGACTTCAAGATGGATAAAGATAGCACTCTTAGGGAGTCTATCCTTATCTTTTGAGGAGTCCAAAGTAAGTGCTAAATTGGAGTCTATAGAAGTCAGGCTTCTATTGGGACTAGGATGGAATCAACTATAAAAGAAAGGCACCCCCGGCGCGTCTAAGGTACGCAATTTATGCTTTGAGCAGTGAATTAAGCACTGGATTATCTTTGAGAGATATACTGACTTAATCGTCGGAGTGCCCCCGGGTGGACGAACCACCGTCGGAGACTTCTCTTTCTGTTGCAGGTTAGCTAGAAGCCATCTATTCTGCCGGTGCTCACCAGCTGATCACTAAGCGGGCAGTGTGATCAGAAAATCACCCACATAATATTCATGAAATTATTGGTTTTAATCTTAATAATCAAAAAGACTTTTGTATTAGAAATTGGAAAATTAGTCATGGGTTCATCTTTATTAATAAAATTACATGTTTAAATTGGTTCATGCAAGAGTTTAAGTTTTGAAAATGTGTTTGGAAATTATTTTGTTGATTTTGAAAACACAGAAAATTTGTCGGCCGCTTGAGCGATAAAGTCACCGCTCGAGCAAATATTAAGGCCAACTAGTATTTTTATAGAGCTTTGCAGACCACTTGAGCGACCAAAGGTCCGCTCGAACGAAAACCCTATTTTTAGCATATTTTGAAAAATTGTATTTAGTTCACATTTTTATTCTCATCTCTTTTCAAAGCATTCTAGACACGATTTATGGTCCAATAAAGATTAATAAGCTAATAATCAATATTAATTTGTTGATTAAAGAATAAGTCATTAACTTAGTAGTAGTTGATTAAGAAGCTAAGTAAGAAATTGATTTATTTAGAAAAAAATGATTTAGTAATGAAAGAATATGTGAAATGAGAACCCAATTCATTTGAATAAGAAAGAATAAGCATAGTAGAATTTCAAACTACTTAGACAAAAAAAGACAAGAAAAGTCAAGTTTGATCAAGGAATTGATATTGTGTTTCAATGTGTATATTTTATGTGTTTGTGTAGGTCACGGGCTATTGTTTGCTTGATCTGTCTGATCTGCTTCTGTAGCTATCTGTGAGTAATAACTTAGTAAAGTTATGTTCGGTATAAAATACTTTCTGAACATTATAATATGGTATGAACTATTTTTGAATGATACAAAAAGCTATTTTGTGATTACATGAATGATGATCCAATTCTTTGAAATGTCTTTGTGGTATCCTTAGAGAAGGCCCTCGCCCAGGGAAAATAATACTATGGCTTATGGTCATGAGGCCCTTGCCCGGGAAAGATAATACCGTGGCTTAGGCTCTCGCCCTGGGGAAATAATACCATGGCACAGGCCCTTGTCCGAGGGAAGCAATACCGTCGCCCACGTATGAGATATGTTACCCGGTATCGAAGGTTCCATGATGGAACTTGATATGCATGACCAACATGATATGTTACGCTAAAGGAAGTACCACACATGATTTGGATATGAATATGAATATGAATATGACTCTGTTTCTGATTTGATAAAAGATTTGAAATCTGATTTCTAAATTTGATATAGACATCATTCATTAAAATATTTACTCTATTATTATTTACTAGGCTCTAGCTCACTGTATTATTTATGTATGTAGGTGATCAGACGCATGACCAGGCCTAGAGCTTCTGCCTGGATTCTATTTTGTTAGCCAACCTATGTGCCTTCAGTGGAGGTTTCGAATTTGTCTAGTGGTTATGGATAAGTGCATAAAGTTCAAGTTTTGTTTTCTTGTTTGGTTAAACAAGTATTTGCTTATTTTGTAAATAGGGTTAAGTCTCTTTTTGTCTAATCTTTATATATATGATGACGTAAGGGTGTAGACGTCCCCGAACGTCCTGGGAAGATCCCGTTTTGTTCAATAGGCTTACTACAGTTCGGACTCAAATGTCACGGTTCTTAATCTGATCTCGCAAAGTGCAATGCGAGATTGATAAATCACCAAAGAGTCCAAGTCCGGCAAATCGTTTTGAAAACTGATTTTTGTAAAGAAGTGCCAAACATGGGCTGCTTTGCCAGATACAGAGTCGCCACCTAAATGTTTTATTTTGGGAAATTTAGAAAACTCTGACTCGTTGCCTAAGGTCACATGTCTGTCATCACCAAAGTTGCCTCAGCTCGGGAACTTGGGTACGATTGGGGAAGGTCATGCAATGAGCACCCCCGCTCGCCCGATCAAAGATCGGCATTTACTAACATGATATCTTATTTTTGAAAACACATGTGCTCTTATTCCGGTTATTAGCCTAGATTTACTATGTGATGCGCACAGCATACAAGTATAGACTAGATCGCCCAAGTTGGAACAAAACATCCTATTTTTTTTTTTTTTAAAGCAGTTTGCTACTCGCAAGTAGGCTAAAATGCGGATTTTGCCACCCTCAAGTGGGCTTAAAAAATATGGTGATTTGCCACTCTCAAGTGGGCTTAAAACTCGTAATCGATGCATTGTTCCAATTCAAGTAATCCAACCTTCACCCACAGGCATTCAGGCAGTTATATCACATAAGCAAATAGTCTCATGGCAAGCATGCTATCATGGAAGTCACTCACACACATGCAAGGATGCTAAAGCATAAACACTCACCGAGTACTCCAAGCTAAAACAGAAACTAGTTAGTAATCAATGCATGATCCTAGTTCATGTTAAAATGACTAATGCAACACATGCAAAAATGCAACTACAATAGGCTCGGCTATTCTAAAATGGCATGTGAAATGCAACTTGGTACATATATTCAAATTGGAATTGAAATACAATATAGTTAGTATGATGCGCCGAGCCCGGTGCATGCAAGACAAATGAATAGATGCAATCATGCGAGCATAAGGATGCTAATTAAAACATGCCCTAAAACTAACTATCATAAGCTGGTAAATAAAAGGGAGAAAGACGTGGGGTTGGAAGACATGCATCACACACACGCACACTTATTACAACAGTTGGCCCTCTCGACGGAGGGTCCGAATAAATAATACAACACTAACTAGCTAATATAAGCTAATCTAATTAAGCTAGTTATTACACAACCAAAATGAATAATAAATTACAGCTAATTATTACACAACTCTAATTAATTAACAAACTAACTAAGTAAGCAATTAAACTAGCATGCAAACTACATGAATGTGGACTGCCTCAGCTCTGCCTTGAATGATAAAGGATGCATGCATGCTTGAGTCGCCTTGTCGGGAAATCCATCGCGATGCCCCGGCTTGCCTTTGTTTGCAATTGATTTCAGAAATTTGCACAAAGCTCCAGAGAGATGAAACTCCACCCCGAGAAACTGTAGAAAGGCTGCCGACCAGCTTATAGGCATGGGAGACCAACTACCGACCACTTTTTGTGTTGGAAACCAAAGAAGGTGGTCGGCCTACCAGAAAACCTGGTTGGCCGACCAGTTTCTTCTCTTGGATTCTGTTTTTCTGCAACAAAGGGAAAGAGAGAGGCACGACAAGGTATTTGCAACACATGTGTGCATGACCACTCTCCCCGTCATTGCATAAGCTCTAGAGAGTGTAGTCCTCGACCCTCGGGCCACCGGTCGCGCATCTCGATGCATGATGGCCGAGGAGTCGAATTGCACGACTCAATGTGAAATGAATGCACATACAAGCACCTAAAGCCAACAACTCCATCATGGGTAGTCAAGAGTGTCAGCGATCGGGAATCGAGGCACGTTTCATCACTTCGAGTATGAAACATTCCTCGTTTCCCGTGTTTGGGCTAACTCTTGTCCCAAACACAATGCAGCAAAAATGGCATGCACCAATACAACTCTAGCAGGCAATCCTAATGCAATGCCACTCAGCCATGCAAACATGCAAAGGATGAACATGTAAACATGCACCTAGCATACACAATGCACATGGAAACTAACATACACAATGAGATGAACAAGGCATGCACAATGCAGTGATCAATCATGCGACAACATGGCACTCAATGCTATGAACTATAATGGCATACTCGATGCAAAATGGACTTAAACCAAAATGGATGGGCCTCAGCCACACCCAAATCAGTGGCCATAGATGATGAAAACAAAGCTCCGAAACTCATGCCAGCATGCACAATACAATGGCCCCGAGCCTAGGGCACAAAGACACAACTTTGCACATGCATTGAAAGGACTAAACATGGAGTACAATGGCATATATTCCAGCTCTGAAATGGCATATAACATGACTCCAAAATGACTTCGAATCATGCAAACAACTCACACAATGCATGTTGAATGGCTTAAGCATTGAAACTAGTGAAATGCATTACATTATAGGCATGCAAAGCGATGCTCAAATGATGAAACCAACCACAAACAGACCCTATGTAGGCCCAAAACAGTAGCAAAATGGGTTGGGATGATGGCTTGAAAGGCACAAAAGTGAAGCTCATGCAATGGCTCGCAAATAGGGCATAAATGCACAACTCTAAAGAGCACTTAAAGCATGGAACATATGGAAGTGTAGCACCCCTATAAGCTCTAGAATATCATGCCCAATGATGCCAAAACATGTAAATAGCTTAAGTTAAGCATGCAAGGGACCTCCAAACTCAAAGCTAGTCAATGCTATTACATGACAAGTATGCATGGCAAGCATTTTTCGACCAGGAGGCCTCAAGACAGAGCTAAGGCAGCCCAAAATATGAACAAAATCAGTTTGAAGTATGGCCAAAATATGCTAGAATAGAGGGCCAAAACAACATGCATTGTAAGCTAGTGAACATGAGTTACACTACAAGCATATGAAGCATGTGAAGGGCTACCAAACCAAGCAAAAACAGAGTCATGGCATACCAAATGATGGCCAAAAACCCACTGAAACAAGACCAATACATGCAAGAATGACATGCTCCTTTGATAAGCCATGAAGGGGATTACTCTACACATGCAAGAAGCAAGCAAAACGGGACCAAACCAGCCATGGTCAGAGCCTCGGTAAGTCCTAGAAGTCACCAAAAAAATGCCTGAACTAGGCCTCCAAATGGTATAAACATATGCTCCTTTGGTAGGCCAAAAATACTAGTAAACAAGACAACAAGAGGGAGGGTCACCCATCTCTGATTTAGGCCCTCAAAGTCACATTTTCACCACTGAAAATCCGCTGGATTTTAGTGGTAGGAAGGCCAAGCAAAGACTAGCTCGAATGCCTTATGGCATGGCACAAAACAAGGCTAAATAGAGCATGCAAGAGGGTAGATGACCCTCAACACCAAAAGAGCCTTAAACAAATATGAAAAACACTTAAATATGAAGCTTTTTTTAGTTGACAATAAAGCTCAAATAAGCATGCAAATGAGGCTAAGAGAAGGATCGAAACAATGCTTAAAAAGAGGGAAAATGGGTTACCCTTGAAGCTCAGCAAAACCAGCCCAAAATCTGAGCCAAAACACCTTTTGGAGCTCCAAAAAAGTCCCAAGTAAGCTTCAAGCAACCTCCTCCCAAAGATGGACCACTTTCACCAAGGATGTCTAGGCAAAAGAGAGGTATTTCTCTAAGTATAGCTCTTGTTATGTACACAAAGGCAAGAGAAGGAGAGAGAGAGGCAGAGATTTTAGGTCTGAAAATTCTAGAGAGAGGAGTTTTTAGACAGAGAGGCTCTCAAACTTGCTTAGGAAGGGTTTTTTTTTTGCAAAATGGGAGATATGGCTCATATATAGCTAAAAGCAAGAGTTGGTTCGAAATATCTGTTTATGGAACAGCTGGAGGTTGTGGAAGATAGCTGGAGGGAAAATATCTACCAATTTTGGGCTTTCTAGGCATAAGTGGTCGGCCGACCACTTTTTCTTGTCGGCCAGCTACTTTTTTTGGTTTTTGAGGACAAAAAGTGGTCTCCCGGAAAGAAAAGTGGTCGGCCAATGGCTGGAAAGTCCAAAAGTGGTCACCCAGGTGTTCAAATTGAAGCCGCAGAAGTTAGCTTTCCAATAGTACTAGCCTCGCATCAAAATTCCAACTGTGCAAAGAGTTATGCCTGTTTTGGTGAAGCCGCGCAGTTTCGGTCCAACCGGATTGATGCCCTACTTCAACCAACCATATCTCCCCCATCCGGACTTGGCTTTAGGAGATTCTTGAGTGAAAAATGAAGCCCCGGAAGTAAGATTTTCAACGGTGGTGGCCTCATAGTTAAAATCCAAGTGTATAGACAGATAGCCGTGATTTAGCGAGGACCGCTCGGCTCTCTCTCTTAGCGATTCATACCCACCTTCTTCTTCAACTTGGTTTCTTCCCTCTTCTCCAATTTTCCTCAACTCCAAACCCCTAAACAAGGTGTTTTCAAAAAATTTTCAAAGATTTCAACTCTCTTTCATTCATTTCCACTTCGTCCTTGCTCGGTTTATCGAAAGGCGCAACATTTAACGAAATGCGAGTATCGGAACATCGTAGGAACTTTATTTTCAAAACATTTTGAAAGAGAGGGTTTCAAGGTCTAAAATCTTTTGATCAAGATTGTTTGGGTCCAAAAGGGGTATGAAGTTGAGATTTGACTCTCTCCTTGTCGAAGAAACTGAACCTTTGCCCTGCTGTCACGACCCAAACCCGGCCCTATGGGTTTAGCACCGTAACCGGCCAGTAACCCGAGATTACCGAAGGCCTGCTTAACAGTAATACAGTAAAACAGAGTACAGGGCCTGGCGGAAGCCAATACAGTAATAAAATAATGTCCAATGAGCTGTGACAGTCTGTATGTCAAAAAGATTTTTCATACATATTTACAGAACAGTATATATACATACATGTCATTCAGTGAAACAGGGACTTAATCCCCACTCAACAGTACAGTAAGCATTCAGTCTATACAATCCATTCGGTTATTACAAAGCAGTGAGACAGTGCAAAAAGGGGAAATACTAAAACACCCCTAAGCCTTAGCATGATAGGCTCGGAACCTCGCAGTGAGGCACATTGGTTGGCTTGACAAAACTGGAGTTTACTCCGACGCTTCTAGCTTTGATCCGGTGCCTGTACACCTACATATATATATGAGTAGTGAGCTAAAACCCAGTGAATAACACAATGCGTAAAGAGGTTTAGAATGAATGTCCTTACAGTAATGAAAACAGTTCAATTCAATCAGTATTTCAGTTGTTCAGTACAGTAAACAGTCATATGTGGTACATCCATTAGCATATCAGTAACAGTAGGTCTTAAAAGACCAAACAGTAATGATGGCCATCAATCAGTAACAGTAGTGGTTCCACGAGGGAACCGACAGAGATCTCTGTAACAGTAACAGTAACAGTAACAGTAAACAGTAGGTGCTAAGGATGCCACAGTACAGTTCAGAAATAAAGGACATACATTCATTCAGTAACAATATCAGTTCAGTAAACAGTTCAGTATTCGGAAGATAAACATTTTGAACATATCTTTACACAATTGTTACTCACAGAGTTCTGGGCTACAGTGAACTAGAGCGTCTCCCCGGAATGCCAACCCTATACAGTTAACAGATTGAACACACTCTAAGTTTCACAGTTGGGAAAGATAAACATTAACTCCCTATTATACCTCGGTGTGTTCTACATCTATATCCTCATTAAGATGTCTAAAACTAGGCCTAGGAATGCCTAGGATGGAATAAGGATGCAAAGATGTATTCAGAAAATATTTGCAGAATTTTCAGTGAAACAGAGTCCCGCTCGAGCGCAGGTTTCCCCGCTCGAGCGGACAAGCAAACAAAGGTACCCGCTCGAGCGGCAAAATCCCCGCTCGAGCGGACCAAAAAGTACTGGATAGGTGAAATCTCCGCTCGACGCCCGCTCGAGCGTGTCACCCAGTCCTCCGCTCGAGCGCCCAATACTCCGCTCGAGCGGACTGATGCACAGTGCAAGATGCTGGGAGCTCGATTTTCCCGCTCGAGCGGCACTTTCCCGGCTCGAGCGGACAACCAAAATCTGGAAATTCCAGATTTGAGTCCCAAGCTCAAAACCAAGTTCAAAAGCAATATTTTCGATCATCTTGGGCTATTTTCTGGAAAAACTCTTGCAAACTCAATGTACAACAAGTTTCAAAGCTCAATTTAAGAAATCAAAGCCCAAGGGTGTTTAATTCAAACCCAATTTCCAACCATTTTTCCAAGAACAACATTCAAACATAGCATGCATGATCTTTAAACAACTTCCAAGCTTCAAAACATGCTCTAATGAGCCAATTGTTCCAAAAACAAGTTGAAAACATGGACTTAAACCTAATGATGAACATGCATGTACAATTTGCCATGGACTCAACTCAAAATTCAACATTTCAACCATGCATGCATGAATTAAGCTACAATTCAACATGTTTGAACTTAAAACATGGCTTAACTCTACAATGAAGCATGAATCATGCAAGAATTAGCTTAAACACATCATTAAGAAGGTAAAATCCTTACCTAAGTCTTGTAGTTCAAGTGTAGAAGCTCAATTTTGGAATACTCTCTCCAATTCCTTCAATTCCCAACCCAACTCTTGTGAACTCAAGAAGAAACACTCACTTATCTCACTCTCTCCCTCTTGGACGGCAAAAACAAGGGAAATGTGGCTGATCAAATGTTTTAAAATGTAAGGCTAAGGCTCAAATATGTTTGGTGTAATGGCCCACTAAGGGCTAGTTTGGTAAATAAGGCCAACTTTGCAATTTATCAATATTTAATCTAATTTAATCATACCAAATCACATTTTAATTAAATATACTATAAAATCACATAAATTACGATGATCATGAAACACTAAACGATTTCCGGTTCGGCCGCCGATAAGGCCTTCAATTAGCAGTTTAAACATAAAACACGAACAGATAAATAATCAATCAAACAGATAGAATATGCAATACAATAGATATACTCAATCAATTCAGGTTCAATTTCAGTCAGTCAGTTCAGTATTTTATTCAGTCCAGTTATCAGTCATTATCAAACTCAGTTAACAGTAATCAGTGGTTATTGGTAAGCAGTGATGAGGGTTGTTACACCTGCACACCTTTCTCCACCAAGTAAACCATCAATAGTGTCCAAGTCTTAAGGGCGGTCAAAAATGGGGTGTCTACAAAGGGCGATGTGTAAATATGTATATAAAAAGTTTAAAATTTTTCCATCTCATATAAGTCTGCACAGTTTAATGGATGTTGTATATTTGTTATTTGCTTCCGCTAGTCCCTAATATTAAGCTAATCTGTCTCAGAGGCCTTCGGTAATCCCAAGATTACTAGCCGGTTACGATGCTAAATCTATAAGAGTGGGCTTGGGTTGTGGCACTGGCAATGAAGGAATCCGAATGTACCACCATCATTAAGGTTGTGACGCAGACTATGATCAATAAAAAAAACATTTCTGCCCAATATCACCTTTTTCTTTCGCTTGATAGGCATTTTTAGAGTGGTTCCACTTGTGCCCCTTCTTACCCCACTACCATTATGTTCATACGAACGTGTGCTTCCTGATGAACCCCCTTACTAGAATCAACTCCTATGCCACAATTGGAAAATTTGATGGAAACCTAGGAGGGAATTTAGAAAAGGCACTGCCATTCATACCAATATCATCATCTATAGCTGCAAAATTCCTATTTTGAAAAGTCCGCTCAACCTTTTCCCAATCAATACGAAAATCATCATCTAGTGTATCATTGATAAATGCAATTTCAAAGGGATCCAAAAACGAAATCATATCATCTTGCAACAAATATTGCGAATTGTTATGATTTGAGTCACTTTCTATCGCAATACCTTTACCTTTTTCTGTCCTTGATAGCCTCTTAATGACCGGAATAGACTTGAGCAAAAATCTTTTTTTCACCATAGTGACAAACCTTCCAAGAGCACCAAGAAAGACCCAAAAACCAACTAGCAAAAGAGACCTCAAATAGTAAAGAAACTATATCACAAAAACTTAAAAAACACCAAACAAAGAGAACCCTAAGTGCAGAGAAGAACCACACCTACAAACTTCCTAAATATTGCAGGTTAATAGGGATTTCAAGAAAACCAAAGCATAAACCAAGACTAAATCTAGATTGAGAACAAGGGAGGGGAAGACTAGTTCACTGCTAGAAAAGGAGATCGAATATGGCTCATTGCATAGCCGATAGACAGATCATACGTCACGACCCAAACCCGCCCCTATAGGTTTAGCACCATAACCGCCCAATAATCCTGGGATTACCAAAGCCCTTTTATTAGAATAACAAAATATAAGGAATTGCGGAAGCAAATATACAAATATAATGTCCATAGAGCTGTGCAGACATATATGGGACAATAAATGTAAAACTTAAATATATACATATGACGTCAAAATTACATAAGTCATGCATCACCATACAGATAGTATCAAAAGGGACTTAGCCTAGTGTACGGATAAACAAAAACAAAATAAGTCCTTAACACGATCCACAAAACTTGACTTCTTCAGACGCGAACCTTCCCGGGAGATGCAAAGGTTGGCTGACAACAGACTTCCAGGCAGCTATCACTAAGCCTGGTCACACTCCTGATCATCTACATGCATAATATAAATAGTGAGTAGAAGTCCAGTGAATAATAACAGAGTAAAGGGTTTAATGAATGATGTCCCATATCAGATTCGAAAAGCAGAGTTCGGATTAGAAACAGATTCATATTCTTATTTAGAGTTTAGATGCATGTACTTATTTAATTTCATAAATGATCATTCGTAGTACATCCATTAGCGCTAACAGATCAGATATAGAGCACTAAGGGTCATACTTGACTAGTTCCATAAAGGAATCTCTGGTACCGAGAACAGATAACATACTTAAGCCACGGTATTGTTACCCCCGGGCGAGGGCCATAAGACCACAGTATTATTATCCCCTGGCCAGGGCCTTGTGCTCATAGATCACAGTATTGTTACCCTCGGACAAAGGCCATATGCTAAGGATGCCACGAATACTATTCAATATATGGACAATCATTCATTGATATTTTCAAAAAACAAATAATTTCTTATCATATCATATAGGAAAATACTTAAACGTGAACATAACTTTACAAAGTCATTACTCATAGATGGCTCCAATAGCAAAACAAATATAGCAGACGGATCAAGCGATTTATGGCGCGTGACCTCTATAAACACAGAACGGATACATATGTTGAAACACACACTCGAATAGTACTAAAATTATTTCGTTTCATTCTTAGTGTATTTCTAAGTCTTATCCTCATTATTGTGTCTTAATTAGGACTTAAGAATTCCTAGGATGCAATAAGGATGTCAAAATGTGATTCAAAACACTTAGTCAAATTTGTTGAAAATAGGGTCTTCGCTCAAGCGGAGGTGCAAAAATAAGGGTGGTCGCTCGAGTGCAATTTCGGTTTCTCAAGTGGTCTGTAAACTCTGCAAAAGTATTAGTTGCATGATTTTTTCTGCTCAATGGTTGTTTGATGATCACTGGAGCGCAAGACTGAAAAAATAATATCCTCGCTCGAGCGCAATTCTTGTCGCTCGAGCGGTCTGCAAAACTTGTAAATTTCTAGAAGCATGAATTTTATGCTCGAGCTTAGACTTCTTCACTCGAGCAAAGGTACAGAAATAAGTGTGGTCACTCAAGCGCAGGTTCTGTCGCTCGAGCGGAGATGCAAAATTTTGGAATTTCCAAATTGATGTTCAAGCTTCAAAACTCAATTTCAAACCAACAAAACACATCTTTTTGGGCCCAAAACTTGAGAAAACACTTATAAACTTACAAAACATCATGAATTAAAGATCATTACACAAAATCAAGGCCCAAAAGCATGCCAATTGTTCAAAATCAAACTTAGAATGTTGAAAACATAACATGCATGTAATTTTTTTGACTTCAAAGCTTTCAAAACAAGAGCTATTGAAGTAATTTGGTATGAAACTTCATGAATTCTTAGAACAAAGGCAAGATGAACATATGCATGTGGGAATTTTTGGAAAACAACCTCAAATCATGATAAAATGAGCATGCATGCATAAATCATGTTAAAGTCTACCATCTAAACATAATTCTCTTTGAATCATGTATAACGTAACTTAAACTCATAGAGTGTGAGTTAATTTCTTACCTAAAGTTGACAATTCCCTTAGATTCTAGCTAGGCTTGGACAACTATCGCCAATTCCTTTCAATTCTTGATCAATCTTAGCAATTCTCCCTTAATCTTCTTGAATTTAATCTTTTTGCTTGGTCTCTCTTTCTTTCTCGCGTTTCCTAGCTCAAGGTACGAAGATGAAGTGGTGTATGAGAGAATCCTAGAGTTGTTTTGGCCTTATGTAGGCTACTTAGTGGGGCTTAATTAATTCTAGGCTTAAGTTAATTAATTTACATTATTTTATTCTAATTATTTGATTCCAAATCAAATTTAAATTAAACCTATAATAATTTTCTAAAAATTCTAAATAACACATAAACCAAGTCAATTTCATGTTCTGTGGCCAATAAGGCCTTCAATTTGCATAACAGATCAGTAATGCAGACAGATATTCCTACCATGGACATATATAAATGCAAATAACACATAACGTATGAAATTAATGCAGAATTTCATCTTAATTACTTATTAAGCATTTTTAATTATAGGTTATAGGCTAATCATAGGTTAGGGTTGTTACATCATACTTTTTGTCACGACCCAAACCTGCCCTTGTAGGTTTAGTATCATAACTGGCCAGTAATCCTTGGATTACCAAAGGCCTCTTGATAGATTAGCATATAGATAGGGGCTGCGGAAGCAAATATACAAAATAGACAAGGTCCAAAGAGCTGTGATAACATACAAGAGACAGTAAAGCTTGAAAATTTTATGAAATGCGGGTGAAACCAACACACATGATATATATATATACACAACACGCTTAGGCGTTCAAGACAAAAATCTCGCCCATGACTTAATGACAACATGGCCTAATACAGATTACAAAAATAGCCACAAAACTGAACTTCATCGGGAACCTCCTCGGGAGGTGCAAGGGTTGGTTTACAAAAAATGAACGTAGGCCATCAACTCTGGCCCTGGTCACGTGCTTGCTCACCTACACACATAATATAAATAGTGAGCGGAAGTCCAGTGAATAATAACGGAGTAAAGAGTTTTAATGAATGAGTCCATACAGATTCAAAAATCATAATTCGGTTTCATAACAAATTCATATTCATATTCTTGTCCAGATCATATACAGAAGTCATAAGTCTTGCTTAAGCATATGTGGTACATCCATTAGCGCTAACAGAGCAGATACAGAACAGATACAGACACATGGTAGTTATAAATAACCAGTTCCATAAAGGAACTTCCGGATCCGAGTAACAGAGAATAAACATGCTGAGCTCCATGGTGGAGCCTCCAGTACGGGTAGCAGATGACAGACATAATAAGTCCCATGATGGGACCTCCGATACTGGGTAACAGCCAACAGATACATGATGCTAAGGATGCCACGAATACATATCAGAAATTGGACAATCATTCATTGTACAGAACATAGCATTTCGGAAAACAGATCTTAATTCATCATACAAAAAGTAAATAAAGTTGAACATAGCTTTACTAAGTTATTATTCACAGTTGGCTTCGAGACAGACAGACGGAGCAGACTAGTCAAACGGTATACGACACGTGACCTACATGACACATAACATATACACACCTAAAACATACGTTCGAATTGTACATAACTTATTTCGTTTGTTTTTAGTGCGTTTCTAACCTTTAATCCTCATTATGGAGTCTTAAACATGGCCTAGGAATGCCTAGGATGGAATGCTGATACAAAAATGTATTCGAAAATATTTTTCAAAACTTGTTGAAAATAAGGTCCACACTTGAGTGTGGCTTCCCTTGCTCGAGCGGATATGTAGACAATGAAGCTCCGCTCGAGCGTGGCTTTCCCCACTCGAGCGGACTGCAAACTTTTGAAAAAGTACTGGTTACATGTTTTTCACGCAGCGTGAGACTCAGACCCTCGCTCGAGCGTGAATTCCCTCGCTCGAGCGGATTGCGAAACATATGAACTTCTGGGCATATGCATTTCACGCTCGAGCATGACTCTCGACGCTCGAGCAGAAGTTCATGTACACAGAGTGCACGCTCAAGCGTGAGGTACCCCGCTTAAGCGTGGATCAAATTTCTGGAATTTCCAGATTTGATCACCAAGCTTAAATTCAACCTCAAATGCATCAAACTCAATTTTCTAGGCCTAAGACTTTGGAAAACACTTAGTGACTCATAAAACAACATGTTTAAAGGATTAAAACAAGAAATCATGGCCCAAAAGCACGCCAATTGTGTAAAATTCAACTTGAAGCTCAAGATTAATTCATGAACATAACATGCATGAACTTCTTTGAACTAAGGCTCTCCAAAACATGATCAAATGCTACTAAATAACATGAAACTCATTGTTTTCCCAAAATTAAAGTGAACTCAACACATGCATGAGGGAATTCTTGAAAATCAATCTTCAAAATGCTATGAAACATGCATGCATGCATGGAACAACTTGACTTCCTTCAATCCTAGCCCAACCTTTCATGAATTCAATTAATTTGCTTGAAATCTTACAAAATCTAGTTCAATTTCACAACCAAGAGCTTGATGTCTTACCTAGTGACGTGAATTCTCAAGGGTTGAAGTTAAATTTCTCTAGCTCTTCATGATTCATCACAATTCTAGCAATTCCCCTCTTGTTGAATTCAAATCTTGAACCTGGGGCCCCAATTCCTCAATTCTCTCTCTCTCTCTCTCTCTCTCTCTCTCTCTCTCTCTCACGTTTTTGGGTCTTAGAGGACTCAAAGATGCATGTAAGATGGAGAAAGGAGTGAGTGGAGGTGTTTTTGTGTTTAATAGAGCCACTAAGGCCTTAACTAGGCCATTAAACAAAATGTGCTTAATAGGGTTAATTAGTGGGCATTTATCTAATCTAATTTAATCACTCCAAATCGAATTTCAATCGAGCCTACCATAAAATTCTATAAACCCTAATTAGCATATAAATCAAATCAATTTCGTAATCGGATGCCGATAAGGCCTTCAATTCGCAAGCCGAAACTAAAATGTGAACAGGTCTTCCTATGCCTAACAGATATAGACACAAACAATGCAGCACACACATGCAGTTTAATTCAGAATTTCACCTTAATTGCTAATTAGGCTTAATTAATCATGGATTGATATTAATCAGAGGTCGGGGTTGTTACACTTTTGCAACTCCCCCTCCTGGGAGAAAGACGCGACCAGATGAAAATGAGTGAGGAATGGTTCTGGAACTTCCTAGAAGTCGCCGGAGATCGTGTCGGAAATCACCTAGACTTTACATGTTTTTTTTTTTTTTTTTTTTTTTTAATTTTTTATAATTAGGTAGTTGAGTTGTACTTACATTTAAATGAAGAGGGTCACTTATTTTAGGAGATGACTTCTCTCCGATCCACATAGTGGATTGGAATATATTGTTGGGTTCGTAGGCTCTACCATGGGTCTCATTTCGATAATCCGACTCGTTGAACATGTAGAACTCCTCGAGTACTTTATGCCTATAAAAATCACTTTGATCAGATATCGGTAACCCCTTGATTGGAACATATTTTTGTTAATAGTTAATTTTTAAAATTATATTTACTATTGACAAAAATGTGTTCTGATCAAGAGACTACCGATATCTGATCAATGTGATTTTTTGCAAGCATAAAATATTCGACGAGTTCTACACATTGAACGGTTCGAATTATTAAAACAAAACCCGTAGTGGATCCCACAAACCCAACAGTAGACTGGAGAGAAACCTCCTCCTTATTTTATTTGATAATTTATTATTAAACTGTGATGCTATATATCAATGATAAAATAATAACATTGTTATATTAAATTTTTAGTTGTAGCAAGTCTTTAGCGTCTTCCATGACTTTGGACTGTACTTATTTTCCTAGAAATTTCTTGTCAGAGTCCAGTCAACAAAATCTAAATCAACTTCCCTTCATAATCAAAAAGCCATCAAATAAGTGATACATCAAAAGTTTTTCAAAAATATTTCCAAACACAACCAAAAACTAAAAAAGGCGAACCTCATTAGCAAACCTTTTCGTGCCACCAGTGTCTCCAATGACTTATGCTTTACTCGTTTTCTTAACATCTTCCTACTTAATTTCCTAGCATTTTCCTACTTATTTTCCTAGCATTTTCCTACGTATTTTCCTGCTTACTACAGCAGCCACATGGTAGTCAATCATTGCTTTTTAAAGACCACAGTTGGAACTATCTTGTGATAATTAATAGCAAATAATGTGTAACTTTTGTTGCATATTTTTATAATAAATATTATGTAATTTTAGTGAAGTTATGATAATTTATAGTTCATAATTAAAGTTACATATTTTTTTATCATAAAAAGTGTAACATTACCATAAATATATGTAATATTACTACAAAAATGTGTAAGCTTATTTCTGAATTATAAATTGTCGTAGTTCTACTAAAAAATTAAGTAACATTTATCACGAAAATATATAAAATATATTACAAAAATACATGGATAAATTACACTGTGGCCCCTTTATTTTTGGTCACTTTCCCACTTTGGCCCTTAAAATTTATTTTTTCTCAATTTGACCCTTTATGTTTCAAGTTTTTTCCAATTTACTCCTAAATCTAATTTCTATTAAAATTAAACAGAAAATGACATATTAACAGTCACGTGACATAAAAATATTTTGTTATATATAACTCACACATTTGACATAAACTCAAATATCAGTATAATAATATTTTTTATGTTATGTAATTGTTATCGAACATTTTCTATTTAATTTTGAACATAAGTTAGTTTTAGGAGTAAAATGAGAAAAACTTGAACATAAATGGCCAAATTGAGAAAAAAATAAACTGTAGGGGCCAATGTGGGAAAGTGATCAAACATAATATAAAAGTTTTAGGTTCAAGTTCCCCAGAATCTACCGAAGAACACCTCTCTCTTAATAAATAAAAAATAAAAAATAAAAAAATTAACCATTGATGTTTGACACTCTATAGTTCATTGATTAATCGATTACCTTCTATATATTAAGGAAACTTATATAAAAACGCCTTCCAATGTAGAACACTTTGTATTTTTCTCCTCTGTAAATCTGGACGGGTTAAACCCTAAAACGAGCAAACAGCGTATTTTATAACAAATAGAGTTACGTTGACTGCTCGAGCCACCACTTGCCCGCTTGAGCAGTGTGATTAAAGGCGGTGCAAATCATATAGGCCAACCGCTCGAGCGCACACTTCACCTCTCAAGCGATAAAACAAGTTTTCCAGAAGTTCTAAATACAGGTCGAAATACTGGTAGTTCCACTTCACTGATCGGGCACACAAATGACCGTACATAGTCAGCGAAGTGGCAAACAAGTAAGGATAAAGATATAGAATGTTAATACAAACTCCTCTACACAAGTATAATTCGGGTTAGATTTGCATCTAAACACTCACAGCCATACTGAAACATAAAAGCAAATAAAGTTACAGTTGAAAGGAATTTTGTCAAACAAAATTGCCAACTATAAAAACTTAACAATCTTGTTGAACTCATTGAGAAGATTAGTTGTGTAAAAATTAAGTTAATTGGATATCGATAATTATACGATCACCACAAAATTATGTTAAAAAAATAGATAGTTTAAATCATTGTCTATTATTTACATTGAAGAGAAGTTAGGGGTACTTACCAATCAGTCCTATTAACTAGACTTATTTACCTACAGGTCCTAACTAATAAATTTAACACTATAAAAATAAGAGATTGATAAATTTATTACTATAAATTTATTCATAAAAACAAAGAGACTGATAAATTTATCACTATAAATTTATTCATAAAAATAAAAGACTGATAAATTTATCTTTATCACTTAATAAATTTATCAATAGGACTTAATGGGTAATAAATCTCAAAAGTAGGACCTATTAGTAGTTTACCCGAGAAGTTAATGATATAACTTACTTAATCAGTTATCTTTTTCAATTTTCTCGAGAAGTAATTGTCAGAAAAATAAATAAATAAATAAAAATTTGAGAGGGTGTGAAAGCACCAAGAGCATGAATTGCAGATTAAGATATCCAACCCATTTCTTGGGCTGATCCAGATCATATCAATTACACCAATCTTGACTTCTAGGCAAGATAGAGGAAATAAATAGTAAAAACAGAGTATGTGGCAAATTCTCGTGGCTTTTACTGAAGCGGCCATAGGGTAGGTTGCTATATTTCAAAAGTAGTTAAGGTCGTAGATTTTAAATTCATATTGACCTAGTAATCATTGATTTAAAATTTAATAATATATTACAATCATATAAATTGAAATGGATATCTCTACTTTTCTTATGCCTCGCTTGTTTGACGAATTAAATTGGATGAGATTATTAGTGAAAGAATAATTAGTGAATAGATTATTAATGTAAGGATTATTAATGAATGGATTAAGTAAAAGTGTGTTTATTTTGATGATAGTATTGGAGATGGTTAGTGATTGAATTGTTAAATTATTTTTATATAAAATAAATAAAAAATTATATCTATATTTTAAAAAATATATATTAAAATAAATAGGTGCATTTGATAAAGATAAAAATAAAATTAAAAAAATAACATTTTTATATAAAATATACACAATCTACTCATTATTTTCCTAATTCCATCCAAAATCTAACCAAACTAATCCACCCATATAGAGGATTAGTAATCCACATGTTTGTTTGGGTGGACATGAGTTTGGGATTGGACTAATAGTCCAATAAAATTATTAATCCGATATTTGGTTAAACAATTGAAGTACGGACTAATTATTTTAAACTTGACTATTAGTTAAGATATGATACATAATCCAACGGATTCGTAGTCCTAGGACTATTAGTCATGGAAATGCTAATTCAGTCCGCCCAAACAAACATGGCCCTAGAGTCTTAATCCTCTGGTGTATGCCCAAACCAAACATGTCATTGGTGGATCCCACGTCATACCCAATCCATTATTACCCATTATTACTTGTTAGTCTTTCCAAGACTTTTAGCACCTCTGCTAAGGGGAGAAGGGGATACTGCTGTGCCTTAAGGCACAGCAGTAACTGCTGTCCCTTTGTGGGAGTCATTTCCGAGTGTTTTTTGATAATCTGAACCGTTCATATTGTAGGGTTCGTCGAGTAGATCATTCATACCAAAAATCAATTTGATTGAATATCTATAGCCCTATAACCAAAACACATTTGTTTCTATAAAAGTTAATGGTTAACATAACTTTCATAAATTTTTAAAAATAATTAGGACCTAATCACGGGTTATGAATATCCGATGATCTTGATTTTTTACAGGAATAATATTTTGGATGAACTCTATAATATGACGGTTCAGATTAATGAAAAACACTCGAAAAAAACTCCCACAAGGGGACAGCAGTTACTGCTGTGCCTTAAGGCACAGCAGCACCCCCTTATCCCTGCTAAGGGGTAGTGTACCTGAATCAACTCAAGAAAGTAGTGGATTAGATTTTTTGAATTGAGAAAGGTTAGAGATTCTAAAAATTTTATTAAAATTTTTATCAAATGTCTCACATGGGTGTGGGACTCACACAATGTGAATCCCATATAGGTCCTACACCCATGTGAAACATTTAGTATAATTTTTGGTAAAATTTTTAGAATCTCAAACATTTTTGTTTTGAATTTCGTCCAAATATTAAAACGTGACCTTATGATATCACAATTTTAAAAAATTAGAACTTTTGATTTTAAGAATTTTTAAAATTTCTTGTGTTAAACCCTATGAATTAAATGACCAAATGATATACCTAGTCACTGGGAATGGGGCTAGAGAGAAATCTCCAGACCAAAATATCCAAAAGAGTACCTTTTAGATTATCATCCCATGACAAAGGAAAGGTGATGCTATTTTGCCAAACAGTCGAAGGAACTGCACCAACTGAAGGAGAAAATATTGAAACACTAGCCTCTAGATTTTGCAAGTGGCATTTTACTAGAAGAATAGACTCAGTAAAGAAGCCACCACTCCCAACTTGAGCGATTCATTTCAATTCCATTGTTGTGCTTGTGCTTCACAATACCCTTAAACATGAGAATTGCATTCTTTGCTTGGCTTTTATCTATCACTATTCTCTTGATCTTCTGCATTTGTACTGTTCCAGTACACAGCCAACGCCTCAAACTCAATGATCAGAGCTCATTGTTGCTCCAATTGAAGAACAGCCTCACATTCAATTCAGCATTCTGTCAAGTAGCTAAATTGGACTCAAACAAACGATTGTTGCGGTTGGAAGGGGGTGACTTGCGACAAAGCAGGTCATGTCACTGGTCTATATCTGAATTTGTCAAATGCAAATGTTGCTGGGCAAATTCCAATTGAATTGTCATACATGACAAAGTTGGAAGGGCGCTGCTTGCTGCTCTGTTTATTTCTTTCTCTTTTTTTTTTTTTCTTCATCAACAAAGTGACATCATTTGGAATAATTGAAAGAAACTCTAGAGAATGAAACTCTAGAGGATCTGAACGCCTTCAATCCAATGGCTTCCAATTGCTTCTATTGAAGGACAAATCTGCAGTATTATAAATTTAAAAAATATATATATATATATTCTACAAATTAAAAAAACACATCCATAGGTTATAATTATTTTAGATAAAATTCATATTACACCAATTTTAAAGCTCACCATACAACTCAATTCAAGATAAATTTCAAAATATATTTTTATGATTCATAACATTTGTATTAATTAATTCCCTCACATTTCTAACCACAGTACATTGAAATCATATGATTAACAAAACATATCATTTAATATAATCCACAATTGCTCAAAGTATCAATGTCCCACAAAGTTATATATTAGTAGTCAAATAACAATTTGAGGTTATGTTTGGATATTACATTTGAGAGAAAATTTACAAAGAAAAAAAAAAAAAAATTCACAATTTTATTAACAAATATATTTCATTTTTCTCTCACTTAAAAAATTCTTACATAAATTTAAAATCCAAACAGAGAATTAAATTTTTATTTTTATTTTTATAATTGATAGGAATGAAATAAGGGAAGAAAAATTACATTTGTAAAAGTAAGATTTAAACTCGAACATCACATCAAAATTTATGTCGAATGAAGAATACAAAGTCTGGAATGAAGACTTCATAACTCGAGCTGAATCTTTAGTCATAAGCATGCCATGTGAATACAATTACTCTTTCAAAATTCTCCCCAAGTAGTTTCAAAATTTATAGCACCACCACCACCACACATCAATGCCAGAATATTCACAGCTCTTTGTTCAACCTTGCCAGAGCCTCTACATCCACCTTCGATGAGCATGTCGCTCTCCACATGGCTTTTCTTGTTCATCACACTTTCAATGAATTTAGATCTCGTTCCCAGCCAATGCCTTGACCATGAGCTATTGACTTTGCTCAAATTGAAGCAAAGCCTCACATTTGACACTTACCTTTCCTCCTCCAAGCTCAAGTCCAAACTCACGTCATGGAATTCAAGTACTGATTGCTGTTCTTGGGGTGGTGTGACATGCAATGATAGCCATGTTATCGGTCTTGACCTCAGCAGCGAATCAATATCAGGTGGGATTGGCAACACGAGCAATCTCTTCGATCTCCAATATCTTCAGAGCTTGAATTTGGCCAACAACTCCTTCAATGCTGCTCAAATTCCATCTGGGTTGGGAAAGCTTGCTAGGTTAGTTTATCTCAACTTCTCTAACTCAGGCTTTGTTGGTCAAATTCCCCTAGAGATTTCTAGCTTGACAAGGCTAATTACGCTCGATCTATCTACACTTTACTTCCTTGGAAGTCCTAGACTAAAACTTGAGAAGCCAAGTCTAAGAATCCTTGTTAGGAACCTTACAAAGCTCACAGAACTCTATCTTGATGGCACGGAAATATCAGCTCAGGGAGATGATTGGTGCCAGACCATTTCATTGTCACTGCCAAATTTGAGAGTGCTGAGCTTGTCCAACTGTGATCTTTCGGGCCCTCTTCACCCCTCCCTCCAGACGCTCCGGTCTCTCTCAGTAATTCAATTAAGTGACAACAATTTGTCTGGCCCTATTCCAGAATTCATTGCAAATTTCTCAAATTTGACTTCTTTGCGTCTCAGAAATTGTCAGTTGTTTGGAACGTTACCGGAAAAGATCATCAAGGTACCAACACTACAAACTCTTGACTTGTCAGAGAATGGATTACTTGAAGGCCCTTTGCCTGAATTTCCTCAGAAAACCTCTTTTCAGACCCTTTTACTTGGCTACACAAACTTTTCAGGGAAATTACCAAATTCTATTGGTAATCTTGAGGGGTTGTCTGTACTAATTCTTGGAAGTTGCAATTTCACCGGACCAATTCCAAATTCATTGGTAAACCTTACCCAACTTGGCAATTTGGATTTGTCAGTTAACATGTTCACTGGTCCAATCCCTTCATTTCCGAAAAATCTTTTTCACATAGACCTCTCTCATAATGATTTATCAGGTCGTATTCCTTTCACCCACTTTGAAGGCCTTAGGAATCTTGTAGTTATCAATCTACGCCACAATTCATTTAAAGGGAATATTCCATTGTCTCTGTTTACACTCTCATCACTGCAGATAATCGATCTTCCCTTTAACCAGTTTGAAGGTCAAATTGCTGAATTTCCAAATGCATCTTCCTCTTCCTTGGCTTTCCTCGACATGAGTAGCAACAAATTAGAAGGGTCTGTTCCCATGTCAGTTTTTGAGCTTACAAGCTTAACTGTCCTTGATCTTTCTTCCAACAACTTCAGTGGCATTATGCAACTAGAAATGATCCAGACCCTCCATCAACTTAGAAGGCTCGACCTTTCATACAACAGTTTGTCAATCGAAACAAATGGAAGTTACTCTAGCCTGCCTTTGTTCCCCAAGATCCACTCATTAGGACTGGCTTCCTGCAAGTTGCAAAGTTTTCCTGATCTAAGGAACCAATCACTAATGTTTCACTTGGACCTTTCTAACAACCAAATTTATGGGGAAATACCTAATTGGATTTGGGAAGTTGGTAATGGCAGTCTTCTTTACTTGAATCTTTCCCATAATTTCCTTGTGGAGATTCAGGAACCCTATGAAATTTGTAGTCTCGATGTCCTTGACCTGCATTCTAACCAGCTCCTTGGGAAAATCCCAGTACCATTGAGATACATTTTCTATGTGGATTACTCGAGCAATAGATTTTCCTCTTCAATCCCTACCGATATTGGCAATTTCATCTCCTCTGTTTATTTTATCTCTCTTTCAGGTAATAACCTCACTGGAATTATCCCCGAATCAATGTGCAATGCTACTTACCTTGAAGTGCTCGACTTGTCTAACAATTCTTTTAGTGGCACAATACCGCGATGTTTAATTGAAAGGAATGCCAGTGGACGGAATGACACACTCGGGGTGCTGAATTTAAGTAAAAACAATCTACGTGGCAGCATTCCAATGACATTTCCAGAGAATTGTGGTTTACAGACCCTAGACCTTAGTGACAATCACTTAGAAAGGGAGGTTCCAGAATCTCTGGCTAACTGCACAATGCTAGAGGTTTTGAACCTTGGGAACAATCTGATAAGTGGTACCTTTCCCTGCTGGTTGATGAACTCAACCAGTATACGGGTTCTTGTATTGCGATCCAACAAATTTCACGGATCCATAGGATGTCCAGCAATCAAACCCGCATGGCCAATGCTTCAAATTGTTGACCTTGCTTCCAACAATTTTAGTGGGAAGCTGCTGCCACAATTTTTCTTCAACTGGAAGACAATGATGGCCAATGAAGAAGAAGCATCATCCAAGCTTAATCACCTGCGCTTTGAATTCTTATCACTCAACCATTTTTACTACCAAGGCGTGGTAACAGTGAGAAACAAAGGTCTACAGATGAAGCTTGTGACAATTTTGAATGCCTTCACCAGCGTTGACTTCTCATGCAACAATTTCCAAGGGGAGATACCGAAGGAGATTGGAGACCTCAAATCTCTTTATGTTCTCAACTTATCGCAAAATGGCTTTACAGGTCAAGTCCCTTCAACACTTGGAAACTTGAAACAGCTTGAATCACTCGACCTCTCACTTAACAACCTGATAGGGGAGATCCCTCCACAGCTTGCAAGCCTTACTTTCCTTTCAGTCTTGAACCTCTCATTCAATCAACTAGAGGGGCCGATACCGAGAGGCAACCAAATCCAAACATTCACAGAAGCTTCATTCCAAGGGAATAAAGGCTTATGCGGGCCTCCCTTAAATGCAAGCTGCATAGATGAAGGCTTTTCACTACCAACATTTGAAGTAAATAAACATTTGAATTCTGGGCTTGAGATTGATTGGGATATCATAAGCGCTGAAATTGGATTTGTGGTTGGGTTGGGAATGATCATATGGTCTCTTGTATTCTGCAAGAGATGGAGGAGATGGTACTATGGACATGTTGATCATGTTCTTTGGAGGATTTTTGGTATGCAACAACTAGGAAGAGGCAATCATGGAAACAGAGGTTACACAGCGCAGATAAGGAGGCTCTGATCTTGGTTGCCTTGTTGATTAATGTTGTTAATGAGAATTGTAATTCACAATTCTTAATAATAGGTCCTAGAAACCTTTTGGTTCATCATGCTATTGATCTAAGTTAAGTCGATTGAAAAGAAAAAAAAAATGTCAATCATGATGATCAAGTTCTCTTTCTGGATTCTCTTTCGAGAACACCAATGAATAAGAGAATTTAGAAATCCAATTGGTAGACTGTTAGAATATTTTTAATAAAAATAAAATATTATTACTCCAATTATTGTGTTCCAAACATTGTTTTAATTACCCATTTAATTCTGTCACTTTCTTGAAATTATTTCACTTCGTTAATACCTTCATGAGGTAAAGAAAAACAATTTTAAGACAGTGACAACGCGACTCCTAGATTTTCACAAGTTATTATGTTCTCAACTCTAATTTATTTTCTATTATCTGTTTTTTTATTTATAATATTTGTTTGGGAGGGGATGACTATTGGTTTAATGGTAAATTCTTGGCTTAATAACTTTGAGATTATGAGTTCAAGTCATGAGATAACCACTTTGTGCACTATGCCAAAAGTTAAGTATATACATAATCTTTTTCCTCTCAAACACACATTAACATCTACCAATTGGGTGTTGTTTTTTGTTTTTTTTTTTAATTTGTGTTAATTATTCAATTTATTGTTTTGCTAGACTAACGGAGCAGAGGTTGATGGCGAAAAGTATGGAAAAAGAAAAAGGGAAAATAAAATTTCAGTGTAAAATTAAAAAGGGAGAATTACAGTGCAGTGGGATATAGAAAAAAAAAAAAAAATTATAAAAACATGTGGGGTGCAAGTTATTATGTGGTGAGATACAAATAAAAAACTATGGACTTTCACCCCTCCATATTTTTGTAATTCAAGGGTTCAGCTGGAAACAAGTTTCGCTTGGGCAACAAGAAAACGGCTGCGCTAACTGTTGCTTTCTTCACTCTTCGATTAGCTACAGGGCAGGCAGGGATTCTTTCTCTTCCCTCTCTTCGTCCTCGCTTGCCTTTAGCTATAGTTGCCTTGTCTTAGCTAGCCCTCTCAGACTTGTTTTCCTTGCCTTGCGCTGAGCGGATCTGAAACGCCCACTGCCCTCCTTTTCATCTCAATTTCGCTTGTCTGATCAATCACACTAATAGCTTCAATAGTCCACTGAAATTTTGTGTAGTTTTCTTGGTATTTCTCCAATTACTAATCCAGTATATGTATAGTGGGGATGTAGTTTCCCCAATTAGAAAAAAGATTACACATAAGTGGTAAACTTTATAAACGTTAATAATTAAAATTCTAAACATTTTCATGTATTTGTAAAAAAAAATTGCTAAAGCCCACTGGGCTATAATTCCCCAAAGAAAAATTTCATGTTAGTATTACTGTTGGATGAGCTGTTGGTCGCATAGCATCGGTAAACCATATTATTCAAAAAGAGGAAGAAAAAAGCAAAAGAAAGATTTTCAGGTGACTTGTAAGACGTATTTGACAATCCATAAGTTTAGGTTAGGCTGCAAAAAAAAAAAAAAACAACAACAACAACAACAACTTAACCATATTATTCAAAAATAAAAAAAAATAAAAATGCTCTTTCCAGTCTATCCTAGTAAATTTTTTTAAAGGAAATGCTTAGCTCAGAAAATGCTACACAAACCACTTCCCAAAAATAAACAAACAAATCGAAGCAGATACTGATGAAAGTAGAAACCCCAGTCTCAGAAAATGTTTTGCCACTGTTACATGTTGTTCATAGTTTGTACAAAAAAGGCAATGTTTTCCTTATTCACAAACAGCATGTGTTTCGCTTCATCTAATCTATTGTTCTAATTGAATTGACGAATGCTTTTGTGATGTAAAAAATTGTTGTCACTGGTCCAGCGATATATGACAATTGTTTTATAATTCAGTATTTTGTTTCCGAAGAATGGTTTAATTTTTTAATTTTTTATATTTTGGTGTTGGATGATAAGCTTTTTGTGGAATTGATCGAGAGAGTTGTCCATAATTCACAAATTCTGGCTAGTTCTCGTGAGACAAAGATTGTAGTGAAGACAATTTGAAATAGATATGAATTAATGAGAAAAGAATTGTCAGATTGTTTACATGTAGTGGGATAATGGACAAATAGAAGGATGACTTTAAACCCCAGGATTAGCCAATTGGCAAATTGAGCCATGATAAGAGCCTGAGAAAGCATAAGTCGCAATCATTTCGAATTCCATGAACCTGTTTGGGCCACTCCAGCATCTGTTTCCGGTAATTAGTATGTATGTGTGGGACGGAAACTGCATGTACCCGGAGATTGGTTGGGGAAAAACCTTAGATACCCCTGTTACCATAAAAAAGAAGATGACTTTTAGCTTTACATGAGTGTCATGACTCTTGAGATTTTCAGATAGCCTAAAATGCAAAAACCTGAAGTAAACCTTTGGATTGTATTCAGCCAAGTTGTCCCAGAATGGGCATCTTAGATTTTGTTTAGTAATCTTTACTGTGGTGCTAGGAATGTCAGTGTGGTTGATGAAATCATCTCTATCTCATACTTGAATTGATTGCTCAAAAGTTGAAGTGAAATCTTTGTTTTACAATGAATAATCTACATTGTCTAAGTAGGGATTTAATATTGTGTGTTTCGTTAAAATGGTTGATAAATGGAGGTTCTTTCCCTTAGTGTTTTTTTTGGGGGGCTAATTTTGTTGGCTTCTTCATTAATTTCTCGTGACTATGTTGTTTCAGGTTCTTGGGGTTGAACGGAATGCAAGTCAATATCAAATTCAGAATGCTTTTCACAAGTATGTTTTCTCTATAAGATTATTCCTATTATCCTATAATACTTAGCCTTTAATCATATTATGGCTCTGTAACATCGTTTCTCATTTTCTTCTGCACATTGATTGACATTCTTTTTAAGCAAAATCATCAATTTATTGTCTTACGTTTTGGAACTGATATTTTTTTTTTTTAAACATATAAGTGAAAATGTTGGCTTGGATGGCTGTGCTGTGGTCAACTTGACATTGGATTGTTCAACCTCATGCTGCCCTACCCTTAGTCTTAATCTCGAAGGCCTAGCTTTGAACACAATGGTCAGTGCGATGGCTGGGTTCAGCTTTGAAAATATGCTCTACCCAAGTTGTAGCAAACTCGACACTGGTCAAATAGAACATATATATTGTAAATGGATAAATTATTTAGAATTGATTTTACACTAATAGTAGCAAGCGTTGTGAGGAAGTATTTTAATTTTCTGTATTAGCACTGGCTTGAAATATAGATAAGAAAAATTTTTCAGGCCCAATCCTATTATCAGTCAGCAAGATTGCCCAATCCTATCATTTTAATCCTATTTCTGATGTGAGATGATATGTTTGCCTTTTTTTTTTTCTTTCTCTTTCTTTCTTTTTCCACTTTGTAATAGTAGGAACTTTGCTCCCCAGATGCTGTTTTGAATAGCTCTCGGTTTCTTTGCTTTTACAATATTTCATAAATTCATGCTTTGTGCCATTTTCTTTTGTAGGCTTTCTCCAATATCATCCCGACAAGAACAAAAATAAGGGTGCTCAAGAGAAGTTTGCCAAGATTAATAATGGTATGGTGCATTATTTATATTTTCTTGAACGCTATGTATATTAATACTATCATGGCTGCATTTGAAATTGTAGGAAGTGGAAAAGACTTTTGGTTTTATATTGTCACCTTTCTCCGCTAGGTTTTGTTTCAAGAGTAGTTAAAATGTTTAATAGACTTGATTTTTGAAAATTTGCGAATAGATGATTAGGACTTCGGTGCATACTTCTCTTCGTGAGGATATTTTCTGTTTGCTCTTTTATTTCTTGCTTTAAGTGATGAATTGTATCCCTTTGTTTGCCTTTTTCAGCATATGATATTTTATCTGATGAAGAAAAGAGAAAAAATTATGATCTATATGGGGTTGAGAAAGGTAATCCTGGGTTTAATGCTGGCGATGCTGGCGACCAGGGAGGATATACATACTTCACAAGTGGACCAAGACAAAATGGGTTTAACTTCAGGCCAAATGAATGGCAAAATATGGGTGGTGGACATGGAAGTTCAAAATCATTCTCATTTTCTTTTAGAGGCCCTGGTGGCCATAGCTCATCTAGTTTCGGTTTAGATGATATTTTTTCCAACTTCTTTGGGGTAGTGGGGGTCAGTCTGAAAGTTTCAGTGGTTCAACAAGGTCTAAATCCAAGTCTAGTAGTGCCCCTAAGAGCATCTCCCAAGGGTTTCAAAACGTGTTGACTTGAATCATTTTGAGTTCTCTTCCGGGACTGGAGAGACATTACCTAAAGTGTTGCTTCTCTCGACAAAGACAGATACCCCTGCTATTTGGCGTGCGTGTTCTTAGTGGCCTGTATCGCAAACGTTTTGCGTTTTGTTTTCTATGATGCAGAGGTAAGCCATATCTGTAGGAAAATCATACTTATATATAATCATATATGTATGGATATACAGCGGAATAAAATTATACTAACCTTCGGCCATTGTTGATCAAGAGGCCTCTCAATATTATATCACTTACTTCACACTTTAGGAATAAGTGTCTTCTAGCCTATGCAGAACTTGAGTGCCTTATTAATGGAACACCACGGCCTATTTATAACTGCTAGGTCAGGAGCCTTATCAGATAGATACATTATCAGATAAACCTTGTTAGTTTCCTTCCATCAAGGAAACTTAGTTAGTGGAAATTGATAGGCTTTAGCCAAACCACCATTTAGAGTTCTTAATATTTTAGGCAACCTCAATAATTATCACCCATAATTATCAAAAGATAATGTAAATGTAAGGATAAATATAATATATATAATTTACAAATATCAATATGTATGTGGACCACATTAAGTCTCCTCTTAGGAGACGCCGCTTACAATATCTGCTTACAGGCCAATTTTATTTTTTCATACATATGTTAATCAAATGCTTCTCATGGTCTGGCATGCCCATGAAATTATTTTGGGAAATTACATTTCAGTGCATGTTTCCAAAAAAAATTTCAAATCAGTGGTAAAGTTCACCGATTTTAATAATTGAAGTGATAAACTTTTCCATGACTTTGCAGTTTTTTTTGGGTCTTACAACTGATTTGTAATTTCCCCAAATTATTTTATCATTAAGCTCTATAATAAGGATTAATCGAACTTCATTGGAATAATTGATTTGTCTTGCTAAGTTCATTTTCATATCTGCAGTGAATTCGATCGTCCCTTCTTTTATTGTTTGTGTCAAATGGTTTATTGACTTCTATTTCCACGTCTATCTAGGTTCGTGATGTTTTAGATCCACCAATGAGAAAGTTGGGAGTTGATGCACTTCCAGCTCTTGTTGGTTGGCTTTCTAATGGGGAGAAGCATACTTTGAAAACACGAATTTCTGTGAAAGATATAAAATCGGCAGTTGAAGATCTTAGTGCTTTACTTGACGGTTTTGAGAAAAGAAATAAGGAGGCAGCTTCAAGTCAGGCTAAAAAACCACACAGTGAAGCAGGGGATAAACAGATACCTCTACTTACTCCATTTAATTTTGATGCTCTTTGTGGAGACACCACTCCCGTTTGCATTATTGGTGCTTTCAGGTCGTCCAAAGCTAGAGGCAAACTGGAAACTATTCTATCTTTGGTTAGTAACATTTCACAAATTTAGATACCTTATTTTGTTTTGATAGAACGTCTTAAAGTAGGTTGTGCTGAATCTTTGCATTTAGCAAATATTCCTTGAAATTGGATATTGCAACTATGTATTGTATGTTTATTACAACTGAAAGAAATTATCAAATGAAAAAACATTGGGTAGTTGCGAGAGCAATACAACTCATCGAAGTTAAAAATTTGTAGAGAAAAATGCATCAGCACTAGTTTCCCAATCATATGAAAGTGTAATTGTTGTGATATTATGCATTCATAAACCAGTAATAAAAATACTAAATCAATTAGTTCCCATTAACCTCAGTCTGGAAAGGGAGCCAATTTGATCGCTAAAAATCAATCAGCATTTAAATTATAAAGGCAGTTATTTAAAGGATTATAATTTTAGGTAGCCTTAGAAATGATATCGTGCTATGAATGCAAATAGTCTCTCAAGTAATTACATCGATATTATATAGTCTCTCAAGGAAGATGGAGCCAAGAAGGAGAGCCGTCGACAAAGAAAAGTCACCTGTGAGGGAAAAGTGGGCTGAATGAGGGTCTCCAGTGAGGAGAAGGGCTATGGGAGGGCTGTCGGCAAAGGAAAGGGGTTGCCGGAGGTGGGGGGAGATCCCCGGTTGAAAAGTATTGAGATAAGAGTTTAAAGGATATATTTGGAATTATGAAAAAGGTCCAAAGAAAAATAAGAAAGAAAGCAATTTTGATGATAGGAATTCAAAAAAGTAAGGGATACTAAGAGAAAAAAAATAGGAACATTATGTTTGATTTAGTTTTGAAATTATGATATGAGTGCGGAGTTGTGATTTAAGTGTGGAATTATGAGTTGAGTTTTGAAAAGATAAAATTTGTTTGGTTATGAGTTTTGAAAAGAGTTTTGAGTTATATTTTGAGTTTTAAGTTTTGAATTTTGAGTTGTTGAAAAAATTTATTTTTTTATTTTAAATATTTTATTTTATTTTGTAAATATATTTTTTTAAAATTTTAATATTTTAAACTCAAAACACAACTCCACACTCAAATTGTAACCAAACATATAACTCAAAACTAAATTCAAAAACTATTTTCAAAACTCATAACCAAATATAAAATTCGAAACTCCATACTACTTTCAAAACTCCATATTCAAATCGTAACCAAGCACATAGAAAAAAAATTAAAATATTTAAAAACATATTTATAAAATAAAATATATATATTTAAAATAATTTTTTTTTAAAAATAAAATATATATATTATTTTATTTTTATTTTTTTAAAATTTTATACATGTTGGACATTTTTTTTAAAATAATAATATTTGATGTTTTTGTATTTTTTTTATTTGTTTTATTATTTTATATTTATTTTATATAAAAATAATTTAACAATCTCTACACTAACAACTATCATCAAAACAAACACAATTTTATTTAATCCCCTCATTATCAATCCCTTTCATTTTACTTCTGAAAACAAACAGGGCCTAAGGCCTATCTTAAACCCTTCGACTTAACAATCCTTAACTCTATAAACAAACAATACATTAAATAATACTCACAACTATCCTAATCCCAATCCCCTCCCATAACCCAAAACAAACGGGGCCTATTTGTATTTGTGTGCTTCTATTTCATCATCAATGGACACTACGATCGGACCAGTCGAACCCTCCACCATCCCTTCCACCGACGTCATGGGAACTCTACCTCACAATGGCTTCGTCTCCACCTCGGCTGGCATCTCGCCCGGCTCGTTGTCCAGATCGGCGTCTCCGAAGTCTTCTCCGTTCCTGGCGACTTCAACCTCACTCTCCTCGACCACCTCCTCATCGGCTGTTGCAACGAGCTCAACGCCGCCGACGGCTTCGCTCGGTCCCGCGGCGTCGGCGCCTGCGTCGTCACTTTCACCGTCGGAGGCCTCAGCGTCATCAACGCCATCGCCGGAGCTTACAGTGAGAATCTCCCTGTTATCTGTATCATCGGCGGTCCTAATTCGAATGATTATGGAACTAGTAGAATTCTTCATCACACCATCAGTCTACCTGATTTCAGTGAAGAGCTTCGCTGCTTTCAAACCGTTACTTGCTACCAGGTCTGTGGAGTTTAGTTTTTAAAAACTGTTGTTGAATTTTTGTGTGTTTTTTAAACCTACGTAAATTTTTATTTTTTTTTTTGAAAAACCAAAATGTACTGATTTATTTTTAGTAAATTTTTTTTTTTTCGAAAATATTTTATTTTGCGTTTCAAAATCAAGGCAAGTTTTGCTTGATCGAACACCAATTAAGTGAGATGATGTGAGTTGAAGTGAATGTTTTTGAGTGAATTGTGGATTGTGATGCAATTAGGCTGTTGTGAATAACTTGGAGGATGCACATGAACTGATCGATAACGCGATATCAACCGCATTGAAAGAAATCAAACCTGTCTATATCAGTGTTAGCTGTAACTTGCAGGCAATTCCACATCCTACTTTTAGTCGCGAGCCAGTTCCATTTTCAATCTTTCCCAGGTAAGACTTCGATAATTTGATCTTGTCGAATATATATATATAAATACTAGCGATGTGTGTGTGAAGATCTTTAGCATATGAATGAAGAGGATGTGCAGAAACCTTTCATGAGATTTAATTATTGAATCAGTTTGATTTTGTTACATGCAGTTTTCAAACTCATCAATTGTTATGACTATTTTTAGAAAATCAAGAAAGCGTTGCGTGACCAAGAAAGTGTTTACACCTACTGACTTGTGCAAGTGAGAAATTTTTGACCAGTTTAACGAATGATGGTTGAATTTGAAAACCATTTTATAATTATTGGACATGGAGTTTTAGCAGTTACTAATTTTATTGGTATTTTCGGAATAGAAAAAAGGGTGATAAAGTTATGAGTTGTGTGCTTTAATATAAATATATATGTGTGTGTATTGCAGTGGTGAGTGTGTACACGTATGAATGATATATTTTGGTTCAATTTATATTGATTTTGATTTTAATGGTGTACAGATTGAGTAATCAGATGGGTTTGGAGGCTGCAGTGGAAGCAGCAGCAGAGTTCTTGAACAAGGCAGTGAAGCCAGTGTTGGTGGCTGGGCCGAAACTGCGAGTGGCAAGGCTTTTGATGCATTTGTTGAATTGGCCGATGCCCGTGGCTATCCAGTCGTCGTGATGCCATCAGCAAAAGGACTTGTGCCGGAGAACCATCCCCATTTCATTAGGACTTACTGGGTGCCGTGGGCACCGCCTTCTGTGCAAAAATCGTCGTTGCAGGATCCATTTTCAATGACTACAACTCTGTTGGGTACTCTCTGCTTCTGAAGAGAGAGAAGGCGATCATCGTGCAGCCTGAACGTGTGGTGATTGGAAATGGGCCTGCATTTGGGTGTGTTACGATGAAGGATTTCTTGAGAGCTCTGTCAAAGTAGCTTAAGCACAACGCAACTGCCTATGATAATTACCATAGGATCTATGTTCCCGAGGGACATCCTCTCAAGTGTGAGCCTAAGTTAACGAGCCCTTAAAGGTCAATGTTCTGTTCCACCACATTCAGAAGATGCTGTCAAGTGACAGTGCTGTGATTGCTGAGACTGGGGACACTTGGTTTAATTGCCAGAAACTGAAATTGCCCGAGGGATGTGGGTAAGTGGCTGAGAGAATGTTGCATTTGTTTTTATTATTTATTATTTATTTTTTATTACACTTTATGATTCAGCAACATTGTGAAATTGGGGTTTGCAGGTACGAGTTCTAGATGCAATATGGATCAATTGGCTGGGCTGTAGGTGCAACTCTTGGATATGCACAGGCTACACGAAATAAGCCAGTGATTGCTTGCATTGGTGATGGTAGCTTTCAGGTATTTATGCATACCTATCCATCTTTGTTGTATTCTATATGGTTTTGATTCTTGTAAATTTTCCTAATGATACTTCATATGAATTCTGGCAATCACTTCTCTGCTGTTCCTATTTATCTCAAAAAATACGACATAGATCTCTATTTTGGGAAAGAAAGAGAATGCTTCTTCTTATTCAAATTAAATCTGTATGAGTTACTCCCAATGTTCTGGAAGATTGTTGACTTCCTCTGCAATATTTCCCACTGTATGTTAAAGGGTTGTGTTGTATTGCTGTCTATGCTTGTATATCTTCAGCTTATATCACCTTGCATGCACAATATGAAAGACTCGATAAAAGATATACTGAGAGAGTAATTGAAAGAGATAACACAGTGATTGAAAGAGATAACGCACTCTGTATTTCAATAATATTTGAGAACCAAGCAGAGACTCCATTATATAGGAGTGTGATTACAAACATTATGATGATACATTGTAATATAATAAGGAAAGCAACCGAAAACATAAGTAAAAGAAGCCGAAAGCAAAAGCAAAGGAATCCAATCCTATCATCTGAGCTAGCAGCTGAATATATTAATATATAACATATGATATTTATATTAACTATATATTAATATATTAACAGCATACAGCTGGTATTATTTATCAATAGCTTGATCTCCAACACTCCCCCTCAAGCTACGTTGTAAATGTTAATCATTCCCAATTTTTCCGTCAGATCTTCGAAGTTTACTTGAGTAAGAGCTTTTGTAAGAATGTCAGCCTTTTGACAGTTTTTGGAGTGTAGCTGACTTGAAAAACTCCTTCTTCAATCTTTTTCTTAATAAAGTGTCGATCTATCTCCACGTGTTTAGTTCGATTATGATGAACTGGATTCTTAGCTATACTGATGGCGGCTTGGTTGTCGCAGTATAAAACCATGGGATGCTCAGATGGAACCCGTAATTCTTCTAACAGCCTGTTCAACCAGATTCCCTCACAGATACCTAGTGCCATAGCACGAAATTCTGCCTCAGCACTACTACGGGCTACCACTGACTGTTTCTTGCTTCGCCATGTAACCGCGTTCCCCCAAACAAACGAACAATAGCCAGAAGTTGATCTTCGATCAGTCACTGAACCTGCCCAATCTGCATCTGAAAAAATCTCAATTTTTCTATTTGTTGTTCTTTGGAAGAAGAGACCCTTTCCCGGTGTCCTTTTTAGGTACCTTAATATTCTGGTCACAGCAGTCATGTGTTTTTCGGTTGGATTATTCATGAATTGACTGACCACACTAACAGAGAAGCCGATGTCTGGCCTTGTATGAGAAAGATAAATGAGTTTTCCCACAAAACGTTGATATCTCCCTTTATCACTTGGTGCACTACCGTCACTTTCTTCCAGTTTGATAGTTGTGTCCATAGGTGTTTCTGCCGGCTTGCATCCTAAGATCCCTGTTTCATTCAGTAAGTCTAGAACGTATTTACGTTGTGAGACTGCTATACCTTTCTTTGACCTAGCAATCTCCATACCAAGAAAGTACTTAAGGTTTCCAAGATCTGTAATCTCAAATTCCTTTGTTAGGAATTTTTTAAGTAAGCCAATTTCCTCTTCATGATCACCTGTTAAAATTATGTCATCCACATAAACAATGATAATTGCCAATTTCCCTCCTAGGGAGTGCTTCACAAATAATGTATGATCAGATTGACATTGAACAAAACTGTACCCTTTTACAGCCTTAGTGAACCGTTCAAACCAGGCCCTGGGAGATTGTTTGAGACCATATAAGGATTTTCGGAGTCTGCAAACTTTGTTGAAATTTGATGTCGTCTCAAGTCCAGCAGGAATGTCCATGTAAACTTCTTCCTCTAAGTCACCATTGAGGAAGGCATTTTTCACATCAAGTTGGTGAAGTGACTAATCGAAATTAGCTGCCAAGGATAAAAGTACACGAACAGTGTTGAGCTTAACAACTGGAGCAAAGGTTTCCTGATAGTCAATGCCATAGGATTGGGAGAATCCTTTGGCGACCAACCGAGCTTTATAACGTTCTACATTACCATCTGCCTTGTGCTTTACTGTGAAAATCCACTTACACCCAACTGGTTTCTTACTTGTTGGAAGATCAGTAATTGCCCAAGTACCATTCTTTTCCAGAGCCCGAACTTCCCCATTGACTGCTGCCTTCCACTTCGGATACTTGAAAGCTTCCTGAATATTCCGAGGAATGGGTATCTCCGTGATGCTAGAAGTGAAGGCACGAAACGAAGGTGATAACTTATCATAAGAAATAAAGTTCCCAATGGGATGCTGAATACATGATCTAACTCCTTTTCTCCAAGCTATGGGCATATTAAGAATACTATTTTCTAACTCAGAATTATCAGTACTATCTGTGGGAGGAATATTGTCACCTGGAATGTTGCTTGGATTAGAACCCGGTTCAGCCTCATGGGATTGTTGAGAAAGTGCTCCTTCCTCCGTTTCCTCTTGGATGTGTTCATTATCCCGCAAGTCAACAATGAACTCGGAATTGTCGGCAGGTAAAGGTTGATTCAATGACTCAGGAGGTGTAGGATTTTTGGTGGTGAGGGATGGCTCACTAAATGACTCAAGGGTCCAAAATTGATATTCCTAGGTTGGAATCTCCCCCTGAATATCGATTTTAGGGTAGTAAGACTGGGTTTCAAAAAATGTGACATCCATGGAATTGTAGAATTTCCTTGTGACCGGAGAGTAACACTTATACCCTTTTTGATGTGACGAATACCCAATGAAGATGCACTTGAGCGACCTGGGATCAAGTTTACTTCGATACTGTTGATGGATATGAACAAAGACAGAGCACCCGAAAATTTTTGGTGGGATGGTGGAGATGAGGCGAGTAGTTGGAAAGGATTTTAGGAGTAGTTGACAAGGAGTTTGGAATTGTAGTACCTTAGATGGCATCCTATTGATAAGGTAGGCTGCTGTAAGAACAGCTTCCCCCCAGAAGAATTGTGGAACATTTGTGGAAAACATTAGCGATCGAGCAACATCTAACAAATGCCTATTTTTCCGTTCAGCGATGCCGTTTTGTTGTGGGGTGTCAACACATAAACTTAAGTGAACTATCCCTTCTTTTGCTAAAAATTCTCCTAGAATGGAGTTGAAATAGTCCCGAGCATTATCAGACTTTAGAATTTGGATTTTTGACTGGAATTGTGTCTGAATCATAATTTGAAATTTTTTGAAAATTTGGCTTGTTTCAGATTTGTCTTTCATGAGGAAGATCCAGGTTAATCTAGTATGATTATCTATGAATGAGACAAACCACCTAGTACCAGTTACATTTTTTATTCTTGATGGACCCCAGATATCACTATGAATTAGTGAGAATGGACGAGACGCTTTATAGGATTGAATGGGAAAATGAGACCGTACATGTTTAGACAATTGACAGATTTCACAATCAAAAGGTTTTGGAATTTTAAATAATAAAGGAAATAAATGCTTGAGATACATAACATTAGGATGACCTAAGCGATAGTGCCACAACATAATTGCTCTATCGTTATTTTGACACGAAACCGAAAAAGAACTACCACGAATTGCCGTTTGATGTTGTTCCTGTGGATAGTGGCATTCCTTAAGGATGTAGAGTCCAGAGCATTCCTCAGCATTGCCAATCGTCTTCCCCGAATCCAAATCCTGAAATTCACAATAAGTGGAGAAAAAATTAGTAACACACCTCTTTTCCTTAGTGAGTTTACTAATTGACAATAAATTACAGTCCAAGTCAGGAACAAGGAGAACAGAGTTGAGAATAAGATTCCTAGATAGCACAACTGAACCTGTACCGGCAACCTTTGATAGTGAACCATTTGCTATTCGGACCGTTAAATTATTTTGACATGAGCTATATGTATCAAAAATTGTTGCATCTCCCGTCATATGATCAGATGCTCCTGAGTCCACAATCCAAGGTTTTTTACGTTTCTTACCAACAGTAAAGGCGTTCAAAGAATTACCTTTGTGAGCCAAGGTTCCGGATCCAATGATGTGGTTGGAAGACGAACCAGATTGTGATTGTAGTAGTTTCTGGAGCATCTCCATTTGCTCCTTGGTGAAAGGGCTTGCTGCAGGTTGTGGTGATAGTTCATTTGTACCTACATGATTACCTCGTCCTTCTTTCTCAAGAGGCTGACGTGGCTTCCAATCTGCTGGCTTTCCATGAATCTTCCAACAAGTTTCTCTCGAGTGACCCGGCTTTCTGCAATGATCACACCAAGGCCTACCTCCTTTATTTTTCTGACGGTTGTCAATAGGAGCGAATTGAGTCTTAAGAGCCGAGCTTTCCACCATATTCAGTTGTTGATGGGATCCCATCATGAGTTTTTTCCGACTTTCTTCACGACGGACCTCAGAGAATGCCTCTCTAAGGCTAGGTAGCGGTTTTACTCCCATAATTCTTCCTCTGATTTCATCAAGATTTGTGTTCAATCCTAACAAGAATTTAAACACACGCTTCCCTTCGACAATCTTTTTATACAACAAACCATCAGCAACACACTGCCAGTTATGAACCTCAAACGTATCAAGTTGACGCCATAGACGAGTAAGGGTATTGAAATATTCAGTTACCATAAGATTGTCTTGGCGTAAATCGTGGAGGGAGCTTTCAAGCTGGATGATTTCATATGTGTTTTCCTTGTCTGAAAACGTTTCTTTTGCCATGTCCCAGATCTCTTTGGCAGTATCAAATGATAGAAAATTTTCGCCAATGTCAGTGGTCATAGAGTTGACGAGCCACGACATGACCATATTATTTTCAGCTATCCACCTTTTGTAGGTTGATGCTGTGGTTTCTGGTAGAGCTGAGGCTCCGGTGATGTAGTCATCTTTCTCCTTTTCCCGTATAAACATTAATATGGATTGAGACCATTGCAAATAATTTTGCCCATTCAGTTTATGGGCGGTGATCGGAAGATGAGAGGTTTCCATTTGATGAGAGGATAAAGATGATGAGATGATAATATTAGAAGAAGAGGAGGATGAGTCGATAGCCATTCCAAAAGCTGGACCGTATTTAGGCATGAAATAGAAGGATAGATTTGAGTAGAAGAGAGAGACAAAAAATTAAAACAGAAAACTTGAATACTGACTGATGAGACAGGATTACACCTGCTCTGATACCATAAAAGATATACTGAGAGAGTAATTGAAAGAGATAACGCAGTGATTGAAAGAGATAACACACTCTGTATTTCAATAATATTTGAGAACCAAGCAGAGACTCCATTATATAGGAGTGTGATTACAAACATTATGATGATACATTGTAATATAATAAGGAAAGCAACCGAAATCATAAGTAAAAGAAACCGAAAGCAAAAGCAAAGGAATCCAATCCTATCATCTGAGCTAGCAGCTGAATATATTAATATATAACATATGATATTTATATTAACTATATATTAATATATTAACAGCATACAGCTGGTATTATTTATCAATAGCTTGATTTCCAACACTCGATACTTTAAGGATTGCAATAATGGGATTCACTACTGATTATCTCCTGACTTTGTCCGTGTTGACACTCATTTTGGTGAATGCTTCACAGGTGACTGCATAAGATGTGTCAACAATGTTGAGATGTGAACAGAGGACCATCATCTTCCTTATAAACAATGGGGGATACACCATAGAAGTTGAGATCCATGATGGTCCTTACAAGGTGATCAAGAACTGGAACTACACTGGTTTGGTCGATGCAATCCACAACGGTGAAGGCAAGTGCTGGACAGCTAAGGTGAGTTGGGAAGCTCAATGCACATTCGCTTTGATGCATCAACTCTGAAATGGGACGATTAGAGATCACAAAACCTTTTTTTTTTTTGTCCTTATTGTTGCAGGTGCGCTATGAGGAAGAGCTCATCGAAGCAATTGGTACAGCAATGGGTGCTAAGAGTGATTGCTTGTGCTTCATAGAAGTGATTGTTCATAAGGATGACACGAGCAAAGAGCTGCTTGAATGGGGCTCCAGAGTCTCTACTGCAAATAGCCGACCACCGAACCCTCAGTAAAAACTTATCACTGCTGCTATAAGTGGATAGAACAACATTTTTATGCTTCCTTGGGTATATTAAGTTCTAGGTTTCGCTTGAGTCACCTGTTCGCATATTCTGCATAGTTCTGCTGAATTTTTTGTGTATATTCCCTTCGATTTTTAACATCTACCGATCTCTTTGCCTTAATTTTTATCTTTTTTTTTTTTTTTTTCATATTAAAACTTTCTTTTTAGTTTGACTGGTAGATGTTTGGAATAATTGGGTGGATAAATGCTGAGGGGGAGAGAGAGAGAGAGAGAACGAAATGGAGAGTCCTGAAAATGAAATGGAGTAAATGGATTTGGATATCTTCGTCAATGGAAAATGATGCATAAATAGTCTCTCAAACTACTTTTTGAAGTTGGATAATACTGAAGTGTTGTTCTTAGATAGAATGGTGTATTTATCTATCGGCGTTTTATTCTAACCTTCTCTCTCATAATTTTTAAAGTTAAATTTTGGTGTCATTCTATATAAATTTTTATACAAAATTTTGCTTGCTTATTATTTTTATTCAGATTGTATTTGAGTTATAAATTTAAGTAAAAATTTTAGAAAAAAAATGAAAAAAATGAGTAAACTTTTTCTTTCCCTTTCCGAGCTCCCCCTTACCTAAATTTCTGAACTAAAACACATCCAAACATAGCTTACAATTCACGTTTGTAAATAAACCCAATGGGGTCAACACTCACCAAAATGAGTACCACCATAAAAAATAAATAAAGGATTAATTTTAGAGGTTGTTTGGTAATTTTTTAATTTTTTATAAAAAAATATGTACAAAATAAAAAAGTGATGTATCAACTTGTACCAAATAACAACTTTCCAAACTCAAAGCAAGGAAAATAAATTTTTTTTTTTTTTTTTGGGAGGAATAAACACTAGATATTTATAAATAGCAATAAAAGTCACAAAATTAGCTGCACTAGAGAAGGGCATAGCTTTCCATCATTTTTGTATTTAGAAATTAGGAGTGAGCAGCAGATATATCGATCCGTCAAAACCGAACTGATCCGTCGCATTTTGGACTGATGCGTGATGACGAGCGGACAGTTGCGGATTGATTTTCTCCAATCCGCCAATTTGGCAGACGGATGGCGGATTTGAGGTTCCTTTGGCCGCAATCGAATCACCAAACAGCGAGCACCCTTAGTAATTTATAAGATTTTGTGTTTTTAATTTGTTTAAATATTTTGTTTGTATTTTCAATTGAAAAAGAGTTCAAATATTCTGTTGAAAAAAAGTTTTCAACTTGAATATATTTTTTGAATTGAAAAAAACAAACGTATTATTTATCTATATTTTTTGGTTTTTAAATCTAACTCTAAAAGTAATAAATAGAAAATATGATATATGCTGGTTGATTTTTGTTTTCAAAAACATATATAAATGTAACAATACAGAGACATACAATCTCTACTATTGCTTTGTTCATAGTTTTGGTGGTTTGAATTATTTTTATATTTTAAGAACCACAGATTGTAATATTTTATGTAGATGAGGCATGCTGTGATTGTAATATGTGAATGAGACATGCAGTGATTGTGATATTCTAAAGTTTCAAACTTTATTTCTTTGGATGAGACATGCAGTAATTGTAATACTTTTTTAAGTCATTGACTGTAATATTTTTTTTTTTTGAGAAAGTGCACAAGTTGAACTATGTTGAAAATTTATAAAATTTCAAACCGCTAAACCGATTCGCATCCATCTGCCAAACCGCCAATCCGCTCAATCCACATCCGCCGGATTGGTGGACGGATGCAGATTGATTTTTTCCAATTCGCCAATCTGGCGGACGGATGGCGGATTGAAGGTTCTGTAACCGCAACCGCCCCGCGCCCACCCCTACCAGAAATGTTTAGGGCCTCTTTTTTGGGATTTTATAACTTTCAATTTGATCTTGCCCTTTGATGTGCGTGTGTGAAGTCTACTCATGTATGTATGAATCCAACATTATGAGTGGTTGGGATGAGAGTAGGGGTTGTGGGATTATATATGTGTGGGGGGTCTTTATCACAATTTTTTTTGTAAAATGACGCATTGTTTGGTTTGTATCTCAAAATATAATTTTTGATTTTTTTTTTTAAATTTTTGTTTGGTTTAAATTTTTTGAAAAAATATTTTCAAAATTAGTTTTTCTCTTACATATCAATCAATCATTTTTTTTTCTCTCATCTCTCCTTTTTAATTACTTTTTCTCTCACACACATCTACTCAACTATAACAAAATATCAAATCATCTCAAACTTTCAAACTCCAAAATTATTTTCAAAATATATAAATAAATAAAGGGGTACTTACCAATCAGTCCTATTAACTAGACTTATTTACCTACAGGTCCTAACTAATAAATTTAACACTATAAAAATAAGAGATTGATAAATTTATCACTATAAATTTATGCATAAAAACAAAGAAACTGATAAATTTATCACTATAAATTTATTCATAAAAATAAAAGACTGATAAATTTATCTTTATCACTTAATAAATTTATCAATAGGACTTAATGGGTAATAAGTCTCAAAAGTAAGACCTATTGGTAGTTTACCCCTAAATAAATTTAAAAAATTTATAAACTCTCTCCTTAATTTTTTTTTTTTAATTTAAAATTTATCTCAAAACACAAATCAAAGAGAGTCTATCAACCGACTTTTTACTGTAAATACTTGGCACTTCAGATGTTTGTTGTAGCTTCTCGTAGTTTAAAGTTCTTTTTGAAAATGAACTTTCAAAGATGACTTTTACGAGGACTTTGGTAGATTAATGAATGGTGAATACTTGAAAGTCCTGCAAAATCAAACTTATCAGACTTGATGCATTTTTTTCAAATCTAAAAATGATTAGTATAATTTATCTTATATTTTTTCACTAGATTAATTATGATGAAAAAGTATATTATCTTCAATCAAAAAAACAATTAAAAATGAATATATATACACTGTAAGTCAAATAAATAAAAAATAAAATAAAATAAAATAAAATATTTATTATATGTTGTGTATCACTCAATAGATAAGAATCTTCTTCATTAGACCGAAGGTGTAAGATTTAAGTCTCATTCCTTCCATCACACCATCATAGGAGTTCAATTTATAATAGAATAGATAGATAAATAGATATATTAGTTTTAAAATCCTATTTTATATACATTTTTAATTAGCTAGATGGAATTACATAAAGAATTTATATATGTTATTATGACACTTTTTAATGAAAATAATACTAAAATGAATTATTAATCTTTTATTAAATGGATTATCGATATCAAATTGTGTTGTGCAATTTTTATATCAACTTGGCTTGTTTAACATTTGTATTATTAAATTGTGTCATATTTGTATTTGTATAAAAAAATAATTAATCTTAATTTGTTATTTTTCATATACAATCTGAATCGTGTTTTCTTATTGGATTGAAAATTTTGACATAAAATTGTATTACAAATAAACTATATGTTAAGATTTGGTAAATATAATAATATAAGGAGTATTATGGATAATTCATTTGAAACAATGTGCATATAATAAAAAATAAAATAAATTTCACTTAAAGTTGTGTTTAGTTCATTAATTTTGGGAGAGATTTAAAAAGAAAAAAAAATTAAATAAAATATAATTATATTTCATTTAAATTTTATATATATTTTTACTTTCTTTTTAAATTTCTTCTCAAACTATATAAACCAAATATAACATAAGGGACTCGTCCACTTCGCGAGAAGTGGAATTGGAATCGGAAGCCAACGCCAGTGGCTTCTCTGAAATCGACCTTTTCCGGGAGGGACTCACAATAAAATTACTAAAAAAATCACTAGTAAAATGATCTCGGAAATCGACTTTTTGCGGGAGGGACTAACAATAAAATGACTAAAAAATCACTAAGGCCTCGTTTGGAAAGGGCCGGTTTAGCCAAAAAGTCAAAAAGTTTAAAAAAGTCAAAAAGCCAATAACTCATGTCAAAAAGTCAAAGATTCTCTTTTCTCTTTACTTTTTGTATATCTTTTCGTAAATAGCCAAAAAGTCATCCCAAACATGCTAGTTTTTTTTAGCTCATATTTTAGCCAAAAAGTTACTAAATTAGCATGTTCCCAAACGGGGCCTAAGTAAACTTTTAAACTCATTTTTTTAATTTAATGATGTATAAATAATATGATTGATTAATAATTGAGAAGATATAAGAGAGAGTGTTACTTAGATATTTTAATTGATTGTCACAATGCTCAATCTCTAATATCTAGATTTATAAATTTAATGATGTATAAACTCATTTTTTTGAATTGTATAGCAATGCTCAATCTCTAATATCTAAATTTATGGATACTTTTTTTAAAAATGTGGATATGTCCCGTGTTTACGTGAGGCAATCCAAATAAAAATTTATGCAATCATGATCAACATAAAAATGGAGTAAAATATCACAATCAAGACACAAAAGATTTTTTATATGAAAAAATCACAATTCACCAACCTGTGATAAAAAATCACGGACCCTCGGCCAGACAAATAATTCACTATGAAAGAAAAGTAGTACAAGAGATCTTACAAAAGCTATTCCCAGGCAACGACTTTACTCGATCTACAAGTTGTCGTGGAAACTGAACAATAATTTTTCTAAAAGACAATTTTTCAGAATAATAATATTAAATAAAATAGATTATAAAAATTGGTTTTTCCCAATTTGATAAAACTATATATATATAACAGAATAACAAGAAGATGAATAAAAAAGGTTAAAAAAATAGCCTGTGTGATTGTGAGAGGCACGTTAAAGACGTTGTCCTAAAGTCGTTATGCGCTCTCTCCGTGTAGGTTTTAATGGTCACAAACGACTCCAAGATACAACCTAAAACTTCACAGGATCTAACACAATGCACAGTTGCACCAGAAAAATTTGCCAAGTATGTTTCGGTTGCACAAAAATATAGAATATAAAAATACAGTATAGAGAAGAGAGAGAGAAGAATAGAGAACGTTGTATATATTTTTTTTCCTGAGTTAGAATCCTATTTATATAGGCTCTTTGATGTCTGTTGAGAACATACATACCATTTGTTTTGAAACCACTCACTTATTTAAAATTCAAACGAATAAAATTGATAAAAATATATATATATATAAATAAATAAAAATAATACAAAATAAAATACAAATATAGTTTTGAAGCTTTTAGGAAATTTTCAACAATCCCCCATACGGTTCAAAACTTTGCAAAATATCAAATAAATACAAAGATAAAAATAATGTGGGCAATACTAAAACCATACAATAGGGGTAGGTGTTTTCGAAATTTGAACTTCACTTAGTATTAACAGTTTCATTCTGAAAAAAATCTTAGTGAACCAGGTCTTGAATTAAATCCCTTTTACTAGAATTCAACATGTCACACATATGGTATGATACATAATTGGGGCGCGGGTTAGAACTATTAGTAGCTATGTGCTCAATCTTGATTCTCATGAGAGTGTTAGGGAACATCCCTATTCCCACAATCGCAGCTCCACAACGCTTTTACTTAGGTGAATCCTTGAAAGATAGAAGTGATAACTGTAGCTGGTTTTTCGTTGCCTCTTGGGGGGGTTTAGTCTCCTTGGATATGATAGCTCTACAGTTCGGACTCTCGTGGTTCTAAATTTGATTTCATAAGTACAATGTGAAATAGAAAAACACAAATGAGTCCAAATCCGACAAATCTTTTGAAAAATCGATTTTCAATCAAAAATGTCAAAAATGGACTGCTTTACCATATTTCAGAGTCGTCACCTAAATATTTTAGGGAAATTTAGGAAACTCGTGACTCGTGCTGAATGCCACTTATCCTGTCATCACCAAAGTGTCTCACCTCAAGAGCTTAGGTATGAGAGGGGAAGGTTATGAATTGAGCACCCCACTCACCCGATCAAAGATCGGCCTCTACTAATCATGATGTGATTTTTATTTATATTATATGCTCATATTTTGATTTATTAGGCTATTCTTACTATGCGATGCACACAAGTATAGACTAATTCACAAAATTTGGAATGCTTTGATTTCATTTTTGTTTGAAAAAGTGTTTCAAATATGTGTCACTTGAAAAAGTTGGCTCATATGTACTTTAATCAATTCATCCCAAATTTAAGCAAATTAGTCTTCATCCACCGACATTCAAGAGATATCTCAAATAAGCACTTAGCCTCATGATAAACATGTTCGATATGGCAACAATCACATACATGCAATATGCTAAAGGAAAAAAATACTTACCCCAAATATCCGAGGTGAGCCAAAAGAAAGAAAATAGTTAGAAAACAAAATGTATGATCCTAAACAATGCAATATGACTAATGCAACGCATACAATATGCAATTAATAGACTCAGCTACTAGTATGACATGTGAGTAAATTCAAGATATGCGACAAAGCACGTATTCGAGAAAGGAATTTGAAATTGACATTGATTAGTATAATGAGCCGAACCCATATGCATGCAAACATGAATATGTACACATGGGAAATGCTAATGAAAATATGATGCTACCATTATAAGCGAGTAAATAAAAGGAAGAAAGAAGTGGGGTTTGAAAGGCATACACAAATTATTACCAGTGTTACAAATTGGCTCTCGCACAAGAGAGTCCGAGTGAATGTCCTAATTAACTAAATATTACAACACCAAATTAATTAACTAAGTTTATCTAGTTATTACAAATGCAAAGGAATTTAACTAATTAATCTAATAGCTATTTAAGCTGATTAAATTCGAATGGGAGTCCAAGAACCACACGCACAACCAAGAACATCCTCCCGGAAACTCCTCTATTTTGCTGCCAGACTCTGTTCTGTTTGCAGTCAAACAATTGTTCTGTTTTTACCCCAACTTCTACTCTGTTTTGTCATGAAAATGACACTGCCTGCTCAACAAAAGGTGGTCGGTCGGTCATGGAAAGTGGTCGGCCAGATTCAAAGGGTGGCCGACCGGCCACTAATTTTTAGTATTGCCCTGCTGCAACAGAATGGAAACAAAGCAAAAATAAAGTGTTTCCAGGGGATGTTTATCCTCTCTACCTCTCCTTATCATGACATTGATCAAGGGAGGAGTAGAATCAGTTCACAAATCATCAATGGTTGCAAGGTTGTCGCATGATGATCTATGAATCGATGGGACAAGGGCTCAATGAATGAAAAGAAAAGACCAACAAAACTCCTCCCTATCATGGAGTTACCTCAAGGGAAGCGATAGACATTGATTCTTGGATCATTATTATCACTAAAGAGTATGAAATGACTCAAGACTCAATGGGTTCAATATAACATCCAATTGGACCCAACTCAATTTTTATTATCTTGTGTCTCTTTTAGACTAATTTTTATTAGCCCTTTCATTACCTTTCGATTCTTTAGTCATTTTGTCCAAAATTGATAGTTATGTCCACTAATGAAGAGAAGTGTCAAACAAGAAGTTGTTCTTGGCATGAGAAGGATGTAATGCCTTGGTAATGAATCTCTGAAGAGATTAAACCATTAAGCATGGAAGGTCTCTTTCTCATTCTTTAAATAACAATCGATTGTTTGAAACAGCTCTTAAGAAAAAGGAAAGAAAACCAAGAAAGGAGGGAGGTTGTAAAGATGATTATTGCAAGGGTGAATGCATATATGAAATAAAAGCTATCAACTCAAATAGGTTGGTGTCTAAGGCCTAAACCACCAAACCTATGAGGACTTACAACATTACAAGCCTATTATTCAAAGCATGAATGAAGTAAACACATCAAAACAGTCCCCAAAACACTAAAAACAGTGCTGAAATTGATTTGAAGAAAGCTAGAAAAAGTAAGCAAAATATAAGAGAATTGAAGCTAGTATGCAAGCCTAAGGAGGGGTGGTTAACCCCTCCACTTTTTGGACCTTAAAATTACATGTTTTAGCTTCTGAAAACTCTGAAAATCAATAGCTAAAAGTTGAGAAACATATGGGAAACACAAGGATATAAGCTTAGAATCAGGTTCAAGAAAGGGAAGAAAGATAACGTAAAAATAGCAAGAAAAAATAAGGAAGAAGTAGTGTAAAGATGGCAAAAGTTATACCTCCTGAAGAGGAGTTACTCTTTTGTTCACAAACCACGAGGTATTCACTCTCAAGGGCTGAAGTTTTAGCTCAATAATCTCAGCAAAAAGACTCAAAATATTGGTTTAGAAAGTGTATGTATAGTGTATGTATATTACAAGATAGAGAGAGAGAGAGAGAGAGAGAGAGAGAGAGAGAGAGAGTGTGTGTGTGTGTGTGTGTGTGTGTTTGGTAAGCTTTGAGCACTTAGCAAAATTTTCTAACCTAAAATCAAGGGGATGGGCTTGTATTTATAGAAAAACACCTTTTCCTGTCAAAAATATCTATATTGAGCCAGCTGGTGTAGTGCATACACATGGGAGGAGAACTGGCAGCAAATATCTATTTTGCCAGGAAACTTGGCCGGCTGGCCGGTCAGGTAGAGGATAGTCGGCCACTGATATTTGGCCAGCTAGCCACCTGTTGGCCAGCAGGCCTCTGGGTGGTTAGGCTTGAAAAAAACAGGTTTTGGCTCAAAGGAGGTGTAAGGTTTTAGGCTTCTAAAACTCAAAAGCGAGGCTCCTTGTTGAAGAAATCAAACGTTTGTGCAGAGTATCTTTTCATCATCGAGTGACCAACCTGAGGCGTCGAAGTCTTATGTGCGGTCAAAAATGAGGTGTCTACAGTTACCCCTCTTTGACAGAGCTTGAAGTCATGAAATGACGTGAGTTAATGTCAAAGCCCGAAGACGACCCATTTTGACGAGGCCGTAAGACTTGGGCAAACAAACAAAATGTAAATGTAGTTGATTGGATCCGAGGGTTGCCTACGTATCCTTTTGTAAAGAATCAAACCACCGTAGTTCAGGGGCAAGATGCAAATGTTATACAATGCAACGAAACAATCAAACCACAAGCAGTGCAAAACACACTAATACCATAAAGGAATGAAGATGCAAATCAAACTACGTTTAACACAGAAAAGATGCTAAAACCCTCAAACCACAATTCTTGTGGAATAGGCATGTACACATGCAGAACTATGCATTTTGCAAAAAGGGTACAAGTAATTTGGGTGGTATGATATAAGTGAGGAATGATCTATTGGGAAAAGATAATGATCCTAAATGCTGAATGCAATAAGACAAAGTACGATGTAATCGATGCAATGGATAAAATGGATAGGAGGCACAGGCCGAACTACGTCTCACCTAGAAAAGGCATGGATACAAACCAAACCACGTCTAACACAGAAAATGTGCGTACACATGCAGAGCTATGCTTTAACAAGGGAAATCTATGAGTACATGCCAAACTAAGCTTAACATGGAAAGGATGCAGACAATAAAATGGTATGATGTAATGGATGTAATGGATAATACAATAGATGCATGCAATAAATTCTATATGCAATATGATAGAGGTAACAGATGTGATGTAATAGATAATAATTATGATGTAGCAGTTGGGAAGCGGCGCTTTGGGAAGCACCTTATAGGGGTACTTGGTGATGACTCATCCTATGCTACTGTGGATCTTTCTCTTCTTCTTGGTTTCAATACTTCTTTCTTTATCTTGCGCTTCCAAACCACGGGTACTACTTTTCTTCCTGGCTATGTTTACAACTTTCCCTATTCTCCAACAAGGTGACACACTAGGTTGGTTCAGTATCCAGAATTGAGGCACACACAAGCTACCTTAACCTATAGGGCTGCTATACATGTTCAAGCTGAGGATACACCCTTGGGTATTTAAACCAGACTTTAGTCTCAGAAATTCTAAACCTTTGCGTTCTAGGCCTCGGCCATTCAAACTCGAGTTTCCACCATCTCAGTTGATCTTCTAGGAACTCACTACAAACACAGTTAGGTGGCTATAATAGACCGCTTGAAGTCGTTCGGGCACAACAAACACCAAAGGAATTGCACCCTTAGAGGATTTAAGGTCTCCTAGACCTAGGTGAGTGCACAAGACAGTGCGGGTGAGGTGCACAAGATAGTGCGGGTGAGGTGCACAAAATAGTGCAGGGTGAGTGAATGCACAAAACAGTGCTATGTGGGTACACAGGATAGTGCTATACAAGGTGACTGCACAAAATAGTGCGATGCAAGGTGAATGCACAAAACAGTGTGATATAATGTGCACAAAACAGTGCGATGCGGATGCACGAGACAGTGTGATACAGGGAGAATGCACAAAATAATGCGATACAAGGTGAATGCATAAAACAGTGAGATACAAGATAAATCCATAAAACTGTGCAATGAAAGGTGGAATGCACAAAACAGTGCGATGCAAGGTACACAAAACAGTGCAAAATAAGGTGAATGCACAAAATAGTGCGATGCAAGGTGCACAAAACAGTGCGATATAAGGTGCACAAAATAGTGCAATACAAGATGAATGCACAAAACAATGAGGTGCATGGTAGAATGCATGAAACAGTGCGATGCAAGGTGCACAAAACAGTGCGACACAAGGTGAATGCACAAAACAGTGCGATATAAGGTGAATCCACAAAACAGTGCGATGAAAGGTGGAATGCACAAAACAGTGCAATGCAAGGCGCACAAAATAGTGTGATACAAGGTAAATGCACAAAATAGTGCGATGCAAGGTGCACAAAACAGTGCGATACAAGGTGCACAAAATAGTGCAATACAAGATGAATGCACAAAACAGTGAGATGCAAGGTAGAATGCAGAAAACAGTGCAATGCAAGGTGCACAAAATAGTGTGATACGGGGGAAAGATGCATGGTATGTAGAGGAAAATGAGCAGTACATAGAGTAGTGCATCATATACCTTATGAAATGAGTGTAGGCCAACCTGCCACAACTTATTGAAATATAACTGAAAAAAACTGCGGAAGGTAACTCAACAAAACTCTATTAAGTACAGAACAAAGTCAAGAGTAAGAGCAACTAACCATGCAATTCAAATCAACCAGAGTGTACGAGCATGCATGCATAATCCAAAGCACATGTATTAATCAGAGGGAAGATGGCAATCCCAAGAGTGTTTTGAAAGTGTCAGAGACAACTTTCGAAAGTTGAATCATATCAGAATCATTATGAGGGTGAGCCCACCCTAATCCAGGGAAAAGTGCCCAACAAATGGCTTTGAGCGACTGAGAGAAAGGTTAGGTTCATGCACCTTGTTCAATTGATGACCCGATCAGATGTACTGAAAATTACCCCTAGTGTCTAGTTATTGGCCACATTTGTTGACATTATGCAGGTGCGTGTAATGAGGATCATCAGACCCTGGAATAGTTGCCAACCCATCAGACTCATGCTTATTAACAGAATCTCATTTGAAAAACAAATTCAAAGCTTTTTCTATCTTTTAAAAGGTCACACATGCATTACTGTAGGCACAACAAAATGATCAAAAACTTGACTCCCGCTTTCTTATTTAGAAAAACGAAGACCTAAGGGTACACGAGAGCAACTCAAAAGAAGAGACTCAACTAACGCAATAACACAAGAAAAGACAACGAAAATAAAAACTCACAACTCAACTATTTACAGGAAACAACTCAAAACAAAATAAGCATTTCTAAGACAAAAGGGGTTTTCACTCTCCAAGTCCATTTGTAGAATTCAAAAAAAACTTCAAGTAGCCCATGAGAGGGTCCAAATCCACCTTCAATATAGCAATACTAATATCCACACCCATTAGGATTGATTTCAAACTTTCAAATTTGGTCTCACAGATTAAGCCTCACAATTACCCTGGTTGTCCCCACACATCTCTTTGACTGGGTTGGCTAGGGTCAAGGTTGGTTGTTGGCAAGCCATGGATGGAATTTATGTTATAGGGTGATAATCTATTGCAGTCAGGGAGAGGTTATTGACAGCTTTTGATGGGGTGATGACCTTATTGTCAATCAAGTCTTAAATTTCATGGCAAAGACGAAAGCAACGGTCAGTATGGTAACCATACTATTGATGGAATGTGTAATAGTAGGGTCATGTCTAGGTGGGAGAGAGGTAGGGAGAGGTCGAGGATTAAGAGGTTTGAGATACCCTTTCTCCATCAGTGCCTTCAAGGCGCAGGTTAGGCTCATATGGAGATGGGCAGAGGTTTGTTTTTAGGAGAAGGAAGTATCAGTGTTAGAAATATTGGTAAATGGGTTGGCGAGTGTTGGCTGGGTATTCATGGGCTTGAGATTGGAATCAGGATGGGTGTTTCTGGTAAAACATCTCTTTTCATGGCTTACCTCCTGATTCAAAATGCTTTTAACCTGAGCGATGAAAGTGTCATCCATAGTCTTTGCAACAACTGCGAGCACTTGCTGCTTGTTCAACCCTTTAACCTTCAAAATCTCAATAGCCCACTGAAAATGTGCATAGGGATCAATACTTGTCACGGCCTTGTTCTTGGAACTTGCTTTAGCTTGACCAAGGGATTGGGTAGCTATATCGAAGCGAGGCCAATTTGTTGTTGATATGTCATCACCCAGACTTGAGATAACTTCGGGTTGGCCTTTTCCAACTACAACTCGCCCCAAGATTGGAGAGTTTTTCGATGTGAAACTTTTGGCATATGATGTGGTCAATGGTGGAGCCAAGACCCCAAAGGCTAAATTTGCTATAGTTCTTTGAAGATCTTCAATCATGCTCAACAACTTAGGAGTAGCGAGTTTGGCCATTGGTGCCCGTAGTGTATTTGGCCCAATTTGGTCTTGATGAATAGGTTGGGTTGGACTCTTTGGCATAGGCTGGACTGGAATTGGGCTATTGTTAAGTTTTGGGGTTTGAGATGATTGGGATTCAAGTGCATCCATCATGCATAAGTCCATGTTTTCTGAAGTGAACACCTCAGGCTTGGGTAAATAGGTCGGGGTGATATATATGCTGGGGTTGAAGGTAGGTGGGAGTGTATGGATAAGGTTAAGGTGAGGAGGTACACGGTCATGTACAAGAAGTGGGTTGGTGGTAACATTAGGTTCTTTAGGTGGAGCTATCGTCTGGTTGTCGATGAGATTTTGAACCTCATAACGAAGGCGATAGCAGCGATTGGTGCCATAACTGCGCTGTTGATGGTACGAACAGTACTTGGTGGGGTTATGTCTAGCAAGGAATGGGTTAGGAAGAGGTTGGGGATCAAGGGGTTTGAGATATCCTCTTTCTATTAGGACTTTTAGTGTACTGGTTAGGCTCATATTGAGGGGGTTGAAAGTTCTGCCTTGAGCTCGGGTTGGGCCAACTGTTGGTGGGTTGGTATTGGCAAAAGGGTCAGCAATTTTGGGATCAGTGGCAATGGTATTGATTTCAGTTGGTTTATGAATAGTGCTACTACTAGCATTGGTACTCCTGAAAAACACCATTTTCACCGGTTCGCTTGCTCTAGAAATAATCCCTTTTTTAAATGCGCTTCCAATCTGAATTCCTAATTCATGCAAGTTTTTGAAAGTAAACAGTGGAGCGACTATTAACTTTTGTAACATATCAGGCTCAAGGTTCTGCACCATTATCCGCACTTGGTCCCTCTTAGAAGGTCGATCTGTCATTTGTGCTGCTTTTGTTTTCCATCTTGCAACAAATTCCACAAAAGGTTTTTTAGGATTCTGGTGGATTACTTCAAGCTCTTGGGTGGTCATTTCAATTTAGGTATTGTAAGAATATTGATTGACAAACGCCTCAACCAAATCTTCCAAGTTCTGTTTCACTTTATTCTCCAACTTGGCATACCAAGTGGCCGCTATACTCGATAGGGTTTTTTTATACAGAAAGAGTTTCTGAGGCTTAGTTAGACCCATCGGTTTTAGGACATCCGAGAAAAGCTGAGTATGTACTATAGGATCTCTAGATCCATCAAAATAGTTGATGGGTGGCATTTTGAATCTGTTTGGGAGCCTTACGGCAGCCTCGGTGTGCCCATCCTCAATGTCAAGAATGAAGTTAATTCCCTGTGCCTTTTTGAATTGCTTCTCAAGGTTAGCAATTTTTAACAAGGTCGGGTTGAGATCATTAATATCAAGGGAAAAAAGCCCCTCATTAGGCTGCACCAGGGGTCTAAAAACTCAACTTTAAGCCAACCTTTCTCAAGGATCTGGATTCTACAAATCTTCAGCTGGCGAAGGTGGGTCAAAGTTCGGTTGGGGACCCAGGACTAGATGTGTGGTAGATGTCCCAGATGGGTGTTGCATTTTAGCAATAGTCTCATCTTGCATGGAAATTCTTTGGTTTAGGGCCGTTATCATAGCCAGAACTTCTTCTGGACTCTGTGCCATCACTGGTCTACTAAGTTGGCAATTGGGGAAATGGATGGATGTAACCTAAGAGTTGAATCATCAAGGATTTCAACCCGGTTATACTTGATGTATCTGAACTGGATTAGTCTAGATGGGTTTAACTAGATTGGGTTTTTTAGAATGGGTCTTTTGGCATTAGATGGATCTTTTGGCCTTTGGGGATCAGATGGACTGGACCTTTGCTGAGTGGGTTTTTTTTTTGGGATTGGATGGACTGGGTTTTTGCTGAGTTAGGTATTGCTCCTTCTTTGGCTCAAACAAACCTAGCATTCAAAACAAATGCCCTATCAAATCGGAATACTGGGTATATTGGTCAAAACAAAGCAAGATTCAATTTTTGGACCTGATTATGGTTTTGCTAAAAATTCACCCATATCAAACACGAACCCTTGAATTTTGACCCAAATTCTGATTTTGATATGGTCCTTAAGGTTGAAAGGAACCGCATCAAGATTAAGACTCTCTAAGGACTATATCACACAATTCCAAAGATTTCACATTTTTGCACAAAAGCATTCAAAACACCCCTATGAGAGGTTTAGGGCTTCCCTGTCATACCTTTGCCATGATCTAGGGTTTTACTACTTCAAGCAAGTAGTTTCAAAAAATCCTACATACGAGTGAGCATTCTGTCCTAAGTTGAAACTGTCACTATGACTTTACTATATACAGCTAGGCCGATTGGTTAAAAGGGGTACCTCAACAAGATCACCTAATATACCTCTCACACCTAACACCAAGAACTGAAAGGAGGATTAAGCGGTACAGTGGTAATCCAAATTTAAGGGTTGTGTTTCCAACATGGTAGAGGCCACGACCAGCTAGCCTTTTGGTAAGCTTTTTAGGCAAGCCTCCAGTAAGCCGTCCAAAAATAGCAGATGAAAAACACAGTGACTTAAAGCACCGATGCAAATGCAATGCAAAGAACATATATCTGTAAATAAATTGTCACATCATGAAGTTCGAGTCAAGTTCTCTAATTTCTTCAACGGAATGGCCAGAAACTGTAGTTGGTTTCTTATTGCTCCTCAAAGGGGTTTAGTCTCCTTAGATATGATAGCCTTACAGTTCGGACTCCTATGGTTCTGAATCTGATTTCACAAGTGCAATGTGAAATAGATAAACACAAATGACTCCAAATCCAGCAAATCTTTTGGAAAATCGATTTTCAATCAAAAATGCCAAAAATGGATTGCTTTGTCAGATTTCAGAGTCGCCACCTAAATACTTTTGGAAAAGGAAACCCGTGACTCGTGTCGAAGGCCACTTATCTGTCATCACTAAAGTGTCTCGGCTCAAGAACTTAAGTATGAAAGGGAAAGGTCATTTATTGAGCACCCCACTCACCCGATCAAAAATCGGCCTCTATTAATCATGATGTGATTTTTATTTACATTATATGCTTATATTCTAATTTATTAGGCTATTCTTACTATGTGATGCACACAAGTATAGACTAATTCACAAAATTTGAAGTGCTTTGATTTCATTTTTGTTTGAAAAAGTGTTTTGAATATGTGTCACTTGAAAAAGTGGGCTTATATGTACTTTAATCAAATCATCCAAATTTACGCAAATTAGACTTCATTTACCGGCATTCAAGAGATATCTCAAATAATCACGTAGCCTCATGGTAAACATGCTTGATATGGTAACAATCACACGCATACAATATGCTAAAGCAAAAAAATACTTACCCCAAATATCTGAGGCGAGCCAAAAAAAAGAAAATAGTTAGAAAACAAAATGCATGATCCTAAACAATACAATATGATTAATGCAATGCATACAACATGCAATTAATAGGCTCGGCTACTAGTATGGCATGTGAGTCAATTCAAGACATGCAACAAAGCACATATTCGAGAAAGGAATTTGAAATTGACATTGATTAGTATGATGAGCCAAACCCTTATGCATGCAAACATGGATATGTACACATGGGAAATGCTAGTGAAAATATGATGCTACCATTATAAGCGAGTAAATAAAAGGGAGAAAGAAATGGGGGTTATAAGATATACATAAATTATTACAAGTGTTACAAATTGGCTCTCACACAAGAGGGTCCAAATGAATGTCCTAATTAACTAAATATTACAACACCAAAATAATTAACTAATTTTAACTAGCTATTACAAATGTGAAGGAATTTAAATAATTAATTACAATTTAACTAATTAATCTAAGAGCTATTTAAGCTGATTAAATTCGAACGGGAGTCGAAAAACCACATGCACAACCAAGAACATCCTCCTAAAAACTCCTCTGTTTTGCTACCAAACTCTGTTCTGTTCATAGTCAAACAATTATTATGTTTTTGCCCCAGCTTCTACTTTGTTCTGTCATGAAAATGACATTGTCTGCTTAACAAAAGGTGGCCGGCTGACCATGAAAAATGGTCGGTCGGATTCAAAGGGTGGTCGGCTGGCCACTAATTTTTGGTGCTACCCTGCAGTAACAGAATGGAAACACAGCAAAAACAGAGTGTTTCCAGGGGATGTTTATCCTCTATGCCTCTCCTTGTCATGACATTGATCAAGGGAGGATCAGAATTGGTTCATAAATCATTAATGGTCGCGAGGTTGTTGCATGATGATCCATGAATCGATGGGACAAAGGCTCAATGAATGAAAAGAAAAGACCAACAAAACCTCCTCCCTATTATGGAGTTACCTCAAGGGAAGCGATAGACATTGATTCTTGGATCATTATCATCACTAAAGAGTATGAAATGACTCAAGACTCAATGGGTTCAATATAACATCCGATTGAACCCAACTCAATTTTTATTATCTTGTGTCTCTTTTAGACTAATTTTTATTAGCCCTTTTATTACCTTTCGATTCTTTAGTTATTTTGTCCAAAATTGATAGTTATGTCCACTAATGAAGAGAAGTGTCAAACAAGAAGTTGTTCTTGGCATGAGAAGGATGTAATGCCTTAGTAATGAACCTCTGAAGAGATTAAACCATTAAGCATGGAAGGTCTCTTTCTCATACTTTAAACAACAATCGATTGTTTGAAACAACTCTTAAGAAAAAGGAAAGAAAACCAAGAAAGGAGGGAGGTTGTAGAGATGATTATTGCAAGGGTGAATGCATATATGAAATAAAAGCTATCAACTCAAATAGGTTGGTGTCTAAGGCCTAAACCACCAAACCTATGAGAACTTACAACGACAAAAGCCTATTATTCAAAGCATGAATGAAGTAAACACATCAAAACAGTCCCAAAAACACCCAAAATAGTGCTGAAATTGATTTGAAGAAAGCTAGAAAAAGTAAGCAAATAGAAGAGAATTAAAGCTAGTTTGCAAGCCTAAGGAGGGGTGGCTAACCCCTCCACTTTTTAAACCTTAAAATCACATGTTTTAGCCTCTGAAAACTCTAAAAATTAGTAGCTAAAAGTTGAGAAACAAATGGGAAACACAAGGATATAAGCTTGGAATAAGGTTTAAGGAAGGGTGGTTAAACCCCTCCACCCTTGGTAGCTTTTAAATCACAATTTTTAGCCCACAAAAACAGTCCAAAGATAGTGTAAAAATAGCAAGAAAAGAGAAGGAAGAAGTAGTGTAAAGATGGCAAATGTTATACATTTTGAAGAGGAGTTACTCTTTTGTTCACAAACCACAAGGTATTCACTCTCAAGTGCTGAAATTTTAGCGCAATAATCTCAGCAAGAAGACTCAAAATATTGGTTTATGAAGTGTATATATAGTATAGCGACCCCGGTCTTTTCCCATTTGATTATTGTATCCGGACTTACGGTCCGTGGATTCCGCTGTTATATTTGTTGTTATTGTCCTTGGATTCCTTATTCTTGGGTTATAGGATATTTTGGGCAGGTTGATTGCAGGTTGGTTGGGTTTAGAAACCAAGTGTTGATGTTCAGTTTTTGGCTTGGTCGCTCGAGCGAGCTTATCTTCGCTCGAGCGAGGTCTTCCTTTTTGGTTCGTCGCTCGAGCGAGCATTTCTTGGCTCGAGCGAGGATTGCGTCCAGTACCTAGACCTGAACGCAGTGTTCGTTGGCTCGAGCGAGCTTTTCTTCGCTCGAGCGAGCTGGTCTGTCTTTGGCTCGAGCGAGCTTCTCTTCGCTCGATCGAGGTCAGTTTCTTGTGTCTGGTCGCTCGAGCGACCAGGTCTTCGCTCGAGCGAGCCTGTCCAGTATTTAAACGTAACAGCGGGATTTTTAGGGCAGTTTTTCATTCTTTTTGATCTCAAACCCTAAAGTCCGACTTTTCTTCTTCTCTAAACACCTTTTCTCCTAGGTTTGATCTAGTTAGGGTGTGTTTCTACCCTAGTTCTTTTACAAATAAGATAGAGGAGAGTGAGGGCTTCCATTTAATCTGAGCAGTTGTCGGTTTGGAGCACTTTGGAGTTTCGAGCATCTTCTTCATCATCATCTTTTTGGGTTCTTTCTTTGAGGTAGGGATTTCCTACTCCATTTATACGTTTTAATCCTAAGTAGTGGTATTTTGGTATGTGGGGGTAGTTAGGTAATTTTGGGAGAAACCTTAGGGTTTGTCATAGATTAATTTATATAATTAATTTTAAGGAATATTGTGATATTAGGTTAATTCATGAGATTGGGGAAACTTAGTGATTTAACTATGTAACTGGGTAGTTTAAATGCTTACCTATGAGAATGATGAAATTTCATTGTGTTGTTATATTTATTTCTTGTTTAGAAATAATGGTTTTGGGCTATCGGTGGAGGATAGCCATTGATTGTTGTAGACCTTGCATGCGGCTTAGGGATAACTGAAATTGGGTCATTTATTTGACTGTTGAATTAATACAGAATATTCGTGTATTGATTATGTGATGTGTATGTCGAGTATTGATTATGTTGCATATGCATTTTGTTTTGGAGGAGATAGGGGATGAACTCCACGGTTTAGGGGAAGATAGGGGATGGACCTCTAAACCGGATTTGTTGGGAGGAGATAGGGGATGGACTCCAGTAGCATCACTTATGTGTGTGCTTGTCGATAATAGAAGTATTTCTATTTGCTATTGATATGATACATCACCAAAATGTGTATCAGTTGGGAAGTATGGAAGTGAATTTGATTGAGATTGTATAACACCAGCATGTGTGTTTATTTGTAGTAAGAAAGGTTTAACCTGATTTGTTATACTTGTTGAGTTATTTGGCCAGGTTCTGAGCCATGTCTGTATAAACGGAAAGTATATTGTGTCATAGACCATGTGTTATAGACAATGTAGACATTCGTGTCATAGAAACTTTAAATTGATTATCTTGTGTTAACCATATATCGGGTGCTACTGCTTTAGTTAATTCTTATGCTTGGTTTAGTATTTCTCTACTGGGCTGTGGCTCACCCTATATGGGAACTTCATTTTCAGGTTCAGGCGGTTCACAACCTCCAAAGACTTAGCTTGGGAGGATTTGGACTTGAAGACTTGCCTTATATGTTTTATTTGTTTTATTTGAACTATGTAAACATTCAAGCCTAGGGCTTTATGTGTTTTGAGTTAGAACTCATGGAATTGTGTCCAAGTGTTGGCTTGGCAAGATGTAAGCCCGTAGGGCATTTATTTTTGATGTTTTATTTTCATAATACTCTGATGATTGAAATAATACCATGTTTTCTTTTATAATTCCGCATGTTAATATTATGTGTTATGGGTTTTTTTTGAGGGCGTTACATATAGTGTATGTATATTACAAGACAGAGAGGAAGAGTGTTTGGCAAGCTTTGAGCACTTAGCAAAAATTTCTAACCTAAAATCAAGGGGGATGGGCTTGTATTTATAGAAAAACACGTTCTCCTATCGGAAATATCTGTATTGAGCCAGTTGGTGTAGTGCATGCACATGGAGGGACAGCTGGTAGCAAATATCTTTTCTACTAGGAAACCTAGCCAGCCGGCCAGGTGGAGGATGACTGGCCACTGATATTTGGCCAGCCGACCACCTGTTGGCTAGTAGGCCTTTAAGTGGTCAGGCTTGAAAAAAACAGGTTTTGGCTCAAAGGCAGTGCAAGGTTCTAAGCTTCTAAAACTCAAAATCGAGGCTTCTTGTTGAAAAAATTGACGTTTATACAGCGTATCTTTTCATCATCATGTGACCAACTTGAGGCGCCCAAGTCTTATGGGCAGTCAAAAATGGGGTATCTATAGATGTTTATCTTGCGAGAGTATGTCTGTAACAACCCCGAATTGTGATTAGCCACTAATTATGATTAATAATGCTTAATGAGTAATTAAGATGAAATCTTGAGTTAATAACACGTGTTATATGATATTTGTGTTATATCTATCTGTCGTAGATTTATCTGTCTGTGTTTTTGTTCTGTTTTGCGAATTGAAGGCCTTAGTGGCATCTGATCACGAAATTGACTTGATTTATGTGTTATTTGGAATTTTTTGAAATTTCTGGTAAGTTTGATTGAAATTCGATTTGGAACGAAATAATTAGAATAAATAATGTTACTAGATTAGTCTTAAACCAATTTTAATTAAGCTTCCTTAATAAGCCTATATACGGCCTAATTAACTCAAGAAGCTTTTCATATACACTCCATTTCATCCATTTTGAGCGTAAATGTGAGACAGAGGGTGAGACCAAGAAAAGCACATCTAAGTTTGAGAATTGGAGAGACTTGGAATGGAAATTAAAGAATTGACTTGTGAGCTCAAAACATCTACACATCTTAGCCATAATTGAGCACCTAAGGTAAGACATCGTGCCTTTATTGTGTAATTGGGGTACTTAACACATGTATTCAAAAGAATTAATTGAATTGAGGCAAGAATTAAGTTAATGAAGTAGTAAAGAAGAGTATACATACATACACGTGCATTACATTGCATTTAAAGCATGTTGTCTAAGAATTTGTCCCATGCATGTTCATATTTTGGTTTTGGTTTAAGAATTCATCATGTTTCTGAGTAGAACATCTCATTTGATCATGATTTGGAGACTTGGAATCTCATGCGTATCATGCATGTCATGTTCATGTTATGTTTGCAAGTTTCAAGTTTGATTTTGCACAATTGGCATGCTTGTGGGCTTTGATTTTGTGAAATGATCCTTAATTCATAACGTTTTACAAGTTCACATATGTTTTCTCAAGTTTTGGGCCCAAAAGGATGTGTTTTGTTAGTTTGAAATTGAGTTTTGAAGCTTGAACATCAATCTGGAAATTCCAGAATTTGCATCATTCGCCCAGTGGTAGAGTCTACGCTTGAGCAGGGAATGCGAGCTGCCAAAAGTTTACAAAATTTTGCAGATCACTCGAACGACCGATGTTACGCTCGAGCGGAGGCCCTGTTTGTTCAGTCTTACGCTTGGGCGACTATCGAGCATCCGTCAAGTGAAAAATTCATACAACCAGTACTTTTGAAGACTTTGCAGATTGCTCGAGCGACCGATGTTGCACTCTAGCGGATTGCCTTGCTTTTGAAAATTTGACTAAGTATTCTAAGGCATATTTTGGCATCCTCATTACAACTTAGGCATTCTTAAACCCTAATTAAGACATAGTAGTGAGGATAAAGAGTAAAAATACACCCAATCAAGAAAGAAATGAATTCCATGAATTCTGAGCGTGTGTTTCAATGTATATCCATTCTATGTTTGTGTAGGTCACGCGCGGTAAGTTATTCGATCAGTCTACTCTGTCTGTCTACTTCTGGACCCATCTGTGAGTAATAACTTAGTGAAGCTATGTTCAACTTTATTTATTTTCTGTGTAATGAAATTAGATCTATTTTGTAAAATGTTATGTTCTGTACAATGAATGATTGTCCAATTTTTGACAAGTATTCGTGGCATTCTTAGTATATCTGTTAGCTGTTACCCGGTATTAGAGGTTCTATTATGGAACTTAGTATGTCTGTTATCTGTCACCCGTGCCAGAGGCTCTGTCATGGAGCTCAGCATATCTGTTATCTATTACTCGGATCCTGAGGCTCCTTTATTGAACTGGTTACTCATAACCACTATTTGTTTTGTATCTGTTCTGTTAACGCTAATGGATATGCAACGTATGAATAAGCATGAACTCTGATTTTTGTATATGATTTGCATAAGAATATGAATATGGATCAACTTCTGTTTCTGAAATAAATATGAATCTGTTTTCTGAATCTGATATGGGACATCATTCATTTAAACTCCTTTACTCTGTTATTATTCACTGGGCTCCCGCTCACTGTGTTATTTATGTATGTAGGTAATTAGACGCGTGACCAGGCTCGATGATGATTGCCTGAAATTCTATTTTGATGGCCAACCTTTTGCCCCCTGAGGAGGTTCTGGAAAAGTCATGTGGTCGAGTTTTGTAAACTAAGTTTAAAAGTTGAACAAGTTCTATTTACCTGTGTATTGGGCTAAGTCCCATTTTAGTCCTATCTGTATGTGTGAATGACGTAAGACTTTGTAAATATGACATCACATGTTTGTATATAAAGTTTTATATTTCTGTTCCATGTATGTCTGCACAGCTCAATGGACTATATATTTTTTATATTTCTGCTTCCACAACCCCTTAATATGTGTTAATTTGTTCAGAAGCCTTCGGTCATCCCAGGATTACTAGCCAGTTACGGTACTAAACCTAGAGGGACGAGTTTGGGTCGTGACAGAGTGGTATCAGAGCATGAGTTATACCGCACCCACGAGTCCATATGAGCTATAGGATGTCCTAGAAAAGAATTAGGGACATTTCATCTGAATATGAACATATGAATCTGAAAATATGAGGAACTGAATGTGAACATTGTGAAAAGAGCTATTGCCTCTGTTTACTATTGCCTTGTTTATCTATAGCAATATGGAAAATACAAGGAGTGAAGGTACAACTGAATCTTCCAAAGGCCGAATGAGCCGAATGGAGCAAATGCTTACAACTTTAACAGAATCTTTGAGGCAACAACCTTTTCCCCCTCACCTCCGCCAGTGAAAATTTAACCGGATAACAATGATATCATCAACCTAACTTAGAAGTTCATAAGGATGAAACCGCCAACTTTCTTAGGTGGTATTGAACCATTGAAGGCGGAAATATGGCTACTTGAAATGGAAAAATTATTTGAAGTGTTTCCCTGCTCCGAGACTCAGAAGGTTCTCTTGGCCACCTATACCTTGAAGAATGAAGCCCGATGATGATGGTTGCTAATCTGAAATGACAATGGGAACATGACATGGGTTCAATTTAAAGAGATCTTCTATGACAAGTACTTCTCTCAGTGCTTTCGGGACTGAAAAGTTTCTAAATGTCAAGAACTCAAGCAAAACAACATGTCAATAGTAGAGTACAAAGCCAAGTTCACGGAGTTAGCCTAGTTTCACATGGTTGACACAGATTACAAGAAAGCCTAAAAGTTTAAAGGAGGTCTAAATCTGGATATCTTTGATCAGGTAGGAGTGTTGAAACTACCCACATATGTAGATGTTCTTGACAGAGCCTTAATGGCAAAAGGCAACCTAACAGCTATGAAGCAAACTAAGGCCCCAACAACAATAGAATGGAGAGGCAAGAGGTCTGGGTACAGTTTCAGCAAGGCCACTTTTTCGTAAACAAAAAGCAAAACACAAGGTCTATAAGTAGCTCAAGTCAGAGCAGTGGGTCTATTCTAGTTTGTCCTGATTATAGAAGGAAGCATAGGGGCGTGTGTTATCGTCCATCTGGTGCTTGTTTCCGATGCGGCAAAACATGCCATGTAATGAAAGATTGCCCACTTGGATCTAATAATGCCAACTGTCCTGCGGCAAGTTCAACCGGATCCGCTTCTGTAACTAAAATAGATACGAGAGCTAACACTGGGAGAGAAATTGTAAGACAAGGCCGAGTTTTTGCACTAGTGCCTCGTGATGTGCAGAATACCGAGGCAGTGGTGTCAAGTATACTCCATATTTGTGCTCAACATACATATGTGCTAATAGATTCTGATTCTACACATTCTTTTGTATCGCATGCTTTCTCAAGGAAATGGACTAGACCACTAGAACCTATGAATTCTTTATTATCTGTATCTACACCATCTGGAGGTTCTATGGTATGAGCATATGTTTATTCGACATGTGACATTGTGATTGGTGATATGACATTATATGTTGATTTTTGCCATTAGGTATTGATCATTTTGATTGTATACTTGGTATGGATTAGTTGACGAAGTATTGTGCAACTATTGACTATGTGAGTAAAACTATTGTGTTTTGACCACCTGGTATGCCTAAGTTTGTGTTTGTTGGGAATAGGGTAATTCCGCCACTGTATTTGATTTCTTTTGTGAAAGCTAGAAAATTGTTAAGAAGAGGGTGCCGGGGTTACTTGTGTTGCGTTTCGAATGTGACTTTTGATAGTCCTACTATAGAGAACATCCCTGTAGTAAATGAATTTCCCGATGTATTTCCAAATGATTTGCCCAGAGACTTAATTGTTAGGGAAATTGAGTTTACTATTGATGTTGTACCTGGAACACAACCGATTTCTAAAACCCATACCGAATGTCAACTTCTGAATTGAGAGAATTAAAAGTTCAACTCCAAGAGCTCTTAGACAAGAAATTTATCCACCCGAGCACTTCACCTTGGGGTGCTCTAGTCCTATTTGTAAAGAAGAAGGATGGATCGTTAATACTATGTATAGATTATACAGAATTGAACAAAGTAACCATGAAGAACAAATATCCACTGCCCCAAATAGATGATTTGTTTGATCAACTTCAAAGAGCACAAGTGTTCTCTAAGATAGACCTTAGATCTGAGTATCACCAGTTAAAAGTCAAGGCAGAAGATGTAGAGAAAAACCGTTTTTCGGACTAGACATGGGCATTATGAGTTTTTGGTAATACCGTTTGGGGTAACTAATGCACCCGCAACATTCATGGACTTAATGAATAGGGTGTTTAAATAATTTCTTGAGAAATTTATAGTTGTGTTTATTGATGATATTCTGATTTACTCCAAAAGTAGGAAAAAACATGAAAATCATCTAAGAACTACCTTACAGATTTTGAGAGAAAAGAAGTTGTATGCAAAATTTTTCAAATGTGAATTTTGGCTTGACAGTGTAGCATTTTTGGGGCATGTAATCAACAAGGATGGCATATCAGTGGACCCACAAAAAATTGAAGCTATTGTTGACTGGCCAAGACCAACAAATGTGTCAGAAGCTAGGAGTTTTCTGGGGCTTGCTAGCTATTATAGAAGATTTGTGAAAGATTTCTCAAAACTTGCCATGCCATTAACAAAATTGACATAGAAAAATGTACCATTTGATTGAAATGATCAATGAGAGTCAGCCTTCAAAGAACTGAAGACTAGATTGGTAACTGCACCAATTTTGACCTTGCCTAATTGTGATAACCCTGTTCTGTATTATGCTAATTGATCCTTATTATGAATGTGATTATGTGTCTGATATGATTTTGTGTGCCATTTATGTAAAAATATGTGGTTTTGAATTTCTATCTGTTCACCGTAGGAATATCTGTTTGATTATCTGCTTTGGAATTTAAATTGAAGGCCCTATCGGCTACAAGAACCGAAATTGACTACGCCATTGTGATTGGTGTAATTTTTAGAGCCTACAGTGAAATTTAATTGAAAATTAATTCAGATCAAAATAATTAGATTTAGAGTGATGAATTAAGTGTTCAATTAATTAGTATTAAAGTAATGTGATTAGTGGGGGCCTATATAAAGGACCCAACTACATTTAAGCTCACTTTTTGAGCTCAAAGGATCTGAAATTGCTCTCTAGAGAGAGAGAGAACCGAATTTAGAGAGGGAGAGGGTCCAATTTTGAAGATTTTGCTAAGGAGCTCAAGCTTTGAAGGGCTAGGCTCAAGAACTTGCTACTATTTGGAAGGTTGAACCTCTAGGTGAGAAATTGAGCATGAATTCATGAGTATAAGTTTGTAAATTTGTGTATTCAAGCCAGTTAGGTAATCAAGAGCAAGAATTGAAATGAAATTAAAGTTGATATGTTCATGCATGCATAGAATTGCTATGAATTGCCATGAATTTGCATAATCTAACATGTAGCATGCCAATTATGCAAGGTTGGGAGTTTGATCATACATGCAAGCATGGTTTTGTTGAGTTCCATGAGAATAGACACCATTTGCATCATTTGAAATGGGATTGAAGTCAAAAATTGGCATGCATGTTTGAATATTGAAGATATGGAGATTATATGAAGTTTGAATGCATGAGCCTTGATTATACAAAGAAATGTTGATTAATTTTGAAGATTGGACCATGATTTTGAATAATTGGCCTCATGTTGTTTACATCCATATGCTATATGATGTATTTGCATGTTTTTGGTGCCTTAATTTGGGCTTTAAAGCCTTTGAATGTTGAATTTGAGCTCAAGAACAAGTTCTTGAAAACCCAGAATTCTTGAAGTCCGCTTGAGCGGAGGAACCGCCGCTCGAGCGTAAATTATGAGCTCCCAGTATATTTTGCAGACATGATGTTCGCTCGAGCGGGGAGCTATGTAGAATGACTTTCAGCTCGAGCGCCTGAACTCATGCTCGAGTGTAAAAATGGGGCAACCAGTACTTTTGCAGACCTAATGGGTCCGCTTGAGCGGGAAAGTTTACGCTCGAGCGGGGACCCCTATTTCTGAAATTTTGTAAAATGTGTTCTGTGTTTCATTTTTCGTTCTCTTTCACTTCTAAGTACTCTTAGGCATGCATTAAGCATTGTAAATGAGTTAAAAGGATAAGAATGAAACCCTAAAGAGGAATATGTGAATTAAGAACGGATTGAATTGTTTGTGACCCATTGTGTTCATGGAATGTGTAGGGTCGAGCTCCAGGGCAAATCATCCAGCTGATCACTGTGAGTAATATCTTAATAAAGATATCTGAAATATGTTGTTTGTCCAATTGCTTACTTCTATGTAAGTTTTATAAGTTCGTTAATTTGAATGGTGGACAAATGTTTACTATGCCGAATGAATGGGCCAGAGGCCAGTTTGACATGAATGAAAGAATGGCTGGGCCAAAGGCCAGTTTGACATGAATGAAAGAATGGTTGGGCCAAAGGCCAGTTTAACGTGAATGAAAGAATAGTTGGGCCAAAGGCCAGTTTGACATGAATGAAAGAATGGTTGGGCCAAAGGCCAGTTTGACATGAATGAAAGATAAATGGGCCAAAGGCCAGTTTGACATGAATGGATTGGGCTCGAGGCCGTCCGATGTGTTTGGGACCGCAGTCACTTGATCTATGTATATATATATATTAGATAGAAATATGAATTGGGCCCAAGGCCGTCTGATGTATATTGTTCTAATGCATCTTCTTTATTTGATATTATTCACTGGGCTTTCACTCACGCTCAGTCATGTGTTGGTAGGTGAGCCAGGAGAGGTCCAAACCCAGCCTCAGTGAAGTTTGTGTGGAACAATCAAGGTTTTGAAGAGTCAGCCCTTACGTCTCATGCACGAGACTTGTCTTCGCCCTTTTGCTATCTTGTTTTATTTTGTTATGTTGGCGAGGATTTTGGTTTATGATTGTATATAATTTTGATTGGCTGACCTAGACTTGAATGATCATGTATGTACAGAGTTTTGTGTTAGTACACATTTTGATGTGAGTTATTAACATGTATATGCATGGTTTGTTATGACGTGCCATATAAGCACAACTCTAAGGACAAAGTTTTAAATTTGCTTCCGTTTGGCCCGTTTACTCTGATGAGTTATGTCTGGAATGGTTTGAGGCCGTAGATAATCTCGCGATTACTGGCCGGTTATGTCCTTAACCCATAAGGGGCGTGTTCGGGTCATGACACCAATGGTACTGATGGGTTCCACATTTACAGTGATGCTTCATATAATGGCTTGGGATGTGTGCTTATGCAAAATGGAAAAGTGCTTGCTCATATTTCTTGCCAACTCCGACCTCATGAAAAGAGTTACCCAACTCATGACCTTGAATTAGCAGTTGTGGTGTTTGCTTTGAAAATCTGGCGCCATTATCTATATGAGGTGACTTGTGAAGTGTATATAAACCACAAAAGACTAAAATATTTCTTTACTAAAAAAGAACTGAACATGAGACTGAGAAAATGACTTGAATTGATTAAAGATTATGACTTGCAGATTCTGTACCACTCGGGAAAGGCAAATATAGTGGCAGATGCTTTGAGCCAAAAGTCTATTGGAAATTTTTCATGTTTGCTCACTGGCCAAAAAGAATTGTTGTGTGATCTGAAAAGAAATAAAATTGAAGTTATTTTACGTGAACAGAATGGAGTTTTAGCTGCCATTTTCACACAACCAGCTATCATAGAGGAAGTTAAAGAAAAACAATTAAAAAATGAGTTTTTGAAGAAGATTGGCAATGAGATTGACTCAAAACCGAGGCCCGGATTTGTGTTCAAAGAAAATGTTCTGAAATTTCAAGGAAGACTTTGTGTATCGGATTGTTCGGACTTAAGAAAACGTGTTATGACAGAAGCTCATAATTCCAAATCTGCTATGCATCCGAGAAATATGAAAATGTACAAAGATCTAAAATAGAATTTTTGGTGGCCTCGAATGAAGAAAAGTATTGTTGATTTTGTGGCTAGGTGTTTGCATTGCCAATAGGTAAAAACTGAACATCAACGACCTGAGGGATTGCTTTAGCCGCTTCCAATACCGAAATGGAAATGGGAGCACATTACGATGGATTTTATTGTTGAAATGCCTCGCTCTTCCCAAGGTATGGATTCTATCTGGATCATTGTTGATTGTTTAACTAAATCTGCCCACTTTTTGCTTGTCAAATCTTTGTATAATATGGATAAGTTGGCTATTTTATATGTAAATGAGATTGTGAAATTGCATGGAGTCCCAGTTTCCATAGTATCTGACAGAGATCCTAAGTTTCTGGTAGAGCTTGCAACATGCCTTGGGGGCTGAATTGAGACTAAACAATGCTTATCACCCACAAATAGACGGCCAATCTGAACGGACCATTCAAACATTGGAAAACATGTTATGGATATGTGTGTTAGACTTCCAAGGAAATTGGGAGACTCATTTACTTCTGGCCGAGTTTGTATACAACAACAGCTACCATTTAACTATTAGAATGGCTCCTTACGAAGCATTGTATGGTAGAAAATGCCGATTCCCAATTTGTTGGGCCGAAGTAGGTGATAGACCGTTATTGGGACTGGAACTTGTTCAAGAGACGACTAAAAGGTTAAATTAATTCAGCAATGTTTGAAAATCGTCCAAAGTCGCCAAAAGAATTATGTGGATGTCCGGAGGAGAGATAGAGAATATAAGTCGATGATCATGTGTTTATCAAAGTGACACCAATGAAAGGGAAAACTCGATTTGGGGTTAAAGGAAAATTGGCACCACGTTACATTGGGCCATTTGAGATTATTAAGAAAATCAATCTTGTGACATACCGAGTGGCCTTACCCTCGGTTATGGAACATATGCATAATGTTTGTCATGTTTCGATGCTTCGAGAATATCTACGAGATCCACTCCATGTGATTGAACTGACATATGTACTTCTCAAAGATTATTACACGTATGAGGAACAATCAATACAGATTGTGAACCGCCAGATCAAAAGACTGAGAAAGAAAGAAATTCCATTAGTGAAGGTTGACTGGTAAAACCACGGAAAGACCTATGCAACATGGGAAACCGAAGAAGATATGATGAAAAGATACCCTAATTTGTTCCCTCTAGATCCGACATTCTTCTAAACTGAAAGTAATTTGAGTTTGGAGGACCAAACTTTTTAAGGGAGGAAGACTGTAATAACCCCGAACTGTCATTAGCCACTAACCATGATTAAGAATGCTTAATGAGTAATTAAGACGAAATCTTGAGTTAATTACATATGTTATATGATATTTGTATTTATATCTGTTTGTCATAGATTTATTTGTCTGTGTTTCTGTTCTGTTTTGCGAATTGAAGGCCTTGGCGGCATTTGATCACGAAATTGACTTGATTTATGTGTTATTTGGAATTTTTGGGAATTTTTGGTAGGTTTGATTGAAATTCGATTCGGAATGAAATAATTAGAATAAATAATGTTACTAGATTAGTCTTAAACCAATTTTAATTAAGCTTCCTTAATGAGCCTATATAAGGCCTAATTAACTCAAGAAGCTTCTCATATATACTCCATTTCATCCACTTTGAGCATAAACGTGAGAGAGAGGGTGAGACCAAGAAAAGCACATCTAAGTTTGAGAATTGGAGAGACTTGGAAAGGAAATTAAAAAATTGACTTGTGAGCTCAAAACATGTACACATCTTAGCCATAATTGAGCACCTAAGGTAAGAAATCAAGCCTTTAGTTGTGTAATTGGGGTACTTAACACATGTATTCAAAAGAATTAAGTGAATTGAGGCAAGAATTAAGTTAATGAAGTAGTAAAGAAGAGTATACATACATGCATGTACATTACATTGAATTTAGAGCATGTTGTCTAAGAATTTGTCCCATGCATGTTCATATTTTGGTTTTGGTTTAAGAATTCATCATGTTTCTGAGTAGAACATCTCATTTGATTATGATTTGGAGACTTGGAATCTCATTCGTATCATGCATGTCATGTTCATGATATGTTTGCAAGTTTCAAGTTTTATTTTGCACAATTGGCATGCTTAGTTTTAGGCCCTTAATTCTTAACGTTTTACAAGTTTACATATGTTTCCTCAAGTTTTGGGCCCAAAAGGATGTGGTTTTTGGTTTGAAATTGAGTTTTGAAGCTTGAACATCAATCTGGAAATTCCAGAATTTGCACCTTTCAGTGGAGTCTGCGCTTGAGCGGAGAATGCGAGCTCCCAGAAGTTTACAAAATTTTGTAGACCACTCGAGCGACCGATGTTGCCCTCGAGCAGAGACCTTGTTTATTCAGTCTTATGCTCAAGCGACCGTCGAGCGAAAAATTCATACAACCAGTATTTTTGCAAACTTTGCAGACCGCTTGAGCAACCGATGTTGCGCTCGAGCTGACTGCCCTGCTTTTGAAAATTTGATTAAGTGTTCTAAGGCATATTTTGGCATCCTCATTACATCTTAGGCATTCTTAAGCCCTAATTAAGACATAGTAGTGAGGATAAAGAGTAGAAACACACCTAATTAAGAAAGAAATGATTTACACGAATTTCGAGCATGTGTTTCAATGTATATTCGTTCTGTGTTTGTGTAGGTCACGCACCGTAAGTTGTTCGATCAGTCTACTCTATATGTCTACTTCTTGATCCATCTGTGAGTAATAACTTAGTAAAGCTATGTTCAACTTTATTTATTTTTTGTATGATAAAATAAGATCTGTTTTCTGAAATGTTATGTTCTGTATAATGAATGATTGTCTAATTTCTGACAAGTATTCATGGCATCCTTAGCATATCTACTAGTTGTTACCCAGTATCAAAGGTTTCATTATGGAACTTATTATGTCTGTTATTTGTCACCCGTACCGGAGGCTCCATCATGGAGCTTAGCATATCTGTTATTTGTTACTCGAATCTGGAAGTTCCTATATGGAACTGGTTACTCATAACCACTATCTGTTCTGTATCTGTTCTATTAATGCCAATAGATGTGCCACGTATGAATAAGCATGAACTCTGATTTCTGTATATGATTTGCATAAGAATATGAATATGGATCTACTTCTGTTTCTGAAATAAATATGAATCTGTTTTCCGAATCTGATATGGGACATCATTCATATAAACTCCTTTACTTTATTATTATTCACTGGGCTCCCGCTCACTGTATTATTTATGTATGTAGGTGATTAGACGCGCGACCAAGCTCGATGATGATTGCCTGAAATTCTGTTTTGATGGCCAACCTTTGTGCCTCCCGATGAGGTCCTGGAAAAGTCATGTGGTCGAGTTTTGTAAACTAAGTTTAAAAGTTGAACAAGTTTTGTTTACCTGTGTATTGGGCTAAGTCCCATTTTGGTCTTATCTGCATGTGTGAATGACGTAAGACTTTGTAAATATGACGTCACATGTTTGTATATAAAGTTTTATATTTCTGTGTCATGTATGTCTACATAACTCAATGGACTATATATGTTTTATATTTCTACTTCCGAAGCCCCTTAATATGTGTTAATTTGTTCAGAGGCCTTCGGTAAGCCCAGGATTACTGGCCGGTTATGGCACTAAACCTAGAGGGGCAGGTTTGAGTTGTGACAATGTCTGCCTTGGATTCATTTAGAGTAAGTACTCTTCAGTGGTGATATCTTATGAATGAGCAGGGGAACATAAATAATAAATTTAATAAAAGTCTCCTTATTTAAAGTGTTGGAATATGAGTCACGCTATAAGGATTGTTCCTACCCATTGAACTTCCTTCATGGGATCTCCATTCACAGAAGTCAGGTTACTTCCTTAGTTGACTCCCTATAGGCTTAGACCCATCTCCCTCGATAAATCTTAGACTACACTCTTAGATACACGTTTTGTTAACTGATCAGCAATATTCTTTTCAGATTTCACAAAGTTCAAAGATACTACATTTTTATTCACTAAGCTTTTTATAGATTTATACCTCACTTGCATATGCCTATTCATATTTTTATTATTTTGTGCTTGTCTTACAAGTTCTATTACAGCTCTATTGTCACAATGTATGGAAAAAGCAGGTATAGGACTTTTCACAAGTGGAATATTAAGGAGTAAATTTTTAATCCACTCAGCTTCAGTACATGTAGTATCTAAAGCTATAAATTCTGATTCTGTTGTACTTCTAGAAATAACATTTTATTTTTTAGAACCCCAAAATATTGTTGCTCCACCTAACATAAACATATATCCAGTAGTAGATTTAACATCTATGCTATCTGTTATCCAATTAGCATCGCTATAACCTTCTACTACATTAGGAAAACCAGTAAAGCAAAGTGAATAATTTAGAGTTACTCTTAGATATTTAAAAACTTTTTCCACAACAACCCAATGATCTTTACTAGGATTATGAGTGTGTCTACTTGATCTCCCAACAGCATAGACTATATCAGGTCTAGTCTTATTAACAATATAGCAAAGTGATCCAATAATTTGAGAATATCTAAGTTCAGATACAGGTGCACCATTATTTTTCTTTAAATTCATGTTAGGATCAAAAGGAGTTGAAATAGGTTTGAGATTATAATAATTAAACTTTTTTAACATCTCCTCTAGGATTCCAGATTGGTTGAATGTAATACCTTTGGTTGTTTTTTCTCTAATTTTATATCCAAAATTATATAAGCTTCTTTTAAATCATTCATATCAAATTTTGAAGACAAATAAGATTTCACATTTTTAATTATATCTAAATTTGTTCCAAATAACAAGATATCATTAACATATAAATACAAAATAATACATTCTCCATTATCTTTATAGTATACACATTTATCTGTCCATTGATCTTAAAACCACATTCTAGAATTATCTTATCAAACTTTTCATACTATTGTTTAGGAGCTTGCTTAAGTCCATACAAAGATTTAACCAATTTGCAAACTTTATGTTCTTGTCCTTTAACTACAAAACCTTTAGGTTGCTCCATATAAATTTCTTCATCTAAATTTTCATTCAAAAAAGCAGTTTTAACGTCCATTTGATGAATTTCTAAATTATAAAGGAATGCTAGAGCAATTAAGATTCTAATGGTTGTAATCCTAGAAACAAGTGAATAGGTGTCAAAATAATCTATTCATTTCTTTTGTGTAAATCCCTTGGCTACTAATCTTACCTTATATTTATCTATACTTCCATTAGGTTTCAGTTTCTTTCTAAATACCCATTTGTAACCGATAGGTTTACTTTTAGGAGGTAGATTAGTCAACTCCCAAGTATTATTTTAAAGTATTGATTCAATCTCACTATTAATGGATTCCTTCCAAGGTGGTGCATCTAAGGATGACATAGTTTCTATAAAAGTATTTGGTTCTCCTTCAGTTAAATATGTATATTGAAAAATCTAGAAACCTCCTAGATGTTGATTTGTGATTATGTATCAATTTTAAGCAGAATATAACAATCCCAATCAAACAATCAAGAGAAAGAGACACAATGATTTTTACGTGGAAAAACCACAATTGGACACCTCCAACTGTGATCAAAAAACCACGGGCAACAGCCACAAGAACAATCCACTAAGAAGATATAAAGGAATTACACAGGTATCACTCTCAATTATCTAGCGAATTCACAACGCTTAATTGAACCAACCTCTATGTGCCTCTTCCAACCCCATCTTCAGCACGGAATTGTCTTTCTGATGAGCCACTCCGGATTCCCTCCAAAGCTTCAGGCTCGAATTCTTCAGAATCCACAACTGAAGAACAACTCTCTCTTTTGTGTATAACAAACAAATCTTTGATGTACTCTCTTTAAACCATGAGTTGAATACTCAATAAAACATCAAAGAAAATAACAAAATATCCCCAGATATAAACCTTTAAGAACCAAAAAGAAGATCTGGAGGACTTTAATCAATCACCTAGTTTTTGGGAGAAAACCAAGTATTTATAGAGAACCAAAAGTAATCCTAGATTGGGAAGAAAACAAACTCCTTGAAAAATCCGGATTCTGAGGCTCGCTCGAGCGAAGCTTTCCTGGCTCGAGCGAGGAGAGTAATTTTCATGATTTCTACTAGTGCCTTGGCTCGAGCGACGGATCCTTGGCTCGAGCGAGGAATACACTTCTTCAGGTTTTTGTATGGACGCAATCCTTGGCTCGAGCGAGCATTCCTTGGATCGAGCGAGCAAACCTTCGCTCGAGCGAGCTCTTCTTGGCTCGAGCGACCAATGGCAGACAATCAATTTTGAATGCAATTTTGCATTTTGCTTCGGCCGCGAGCTGACCGGGCAGCTCGACCCCCGTAATAATCAGCGAAGTGGCAATCTTGAAAGCATTTAACATCACAAACTTCTGCTGCATGGCTTGATTCGGGTTGGATTCGCATCTAATAAACTCATAGCCTCACTGAAATAAAAAAGTGCTAAAATAAATACAACTGAAAGGAGTTTTGTCAAACGGAGTTGCCAACAATAAAAACCTAACATATACAAATCATCTCCAATTTTTTTCTCTATTCTAGTTCTCTTACTCTTTCTAGGTTCTAAGTCTAGATGTTTGGAATCATCTCTCAAAGGAATAACACTAATACTAGTATTAGAAGTTCTATCTACAACCTGATTTAAGATCCTAATTTTCTACGGAAAAATATCTTCAAAAAATGTAGTTTCACAAGATTCAATTATTGTATTATTAGTAATTTCACTAATTTTAGAATTAATTACTAGAAATCTATTAGCACTACCGTTTTGAGCATATTCTAAGAAAACGGTATCAACAGTTTTGGGTCTTATTTTCTTTAACGCCCCAAATTTCTAACCTAAATGATAATACAACAATCATGACTCTTTCAAGGAAAACCAAATATAAATCTCCAAACTTACATTACGTGATACAATCGTTCTTCATGCTTATACATTAATCCAACAAGTAAATAAACAAATAAATACCCCCAAGGATTTACAAGTTTCTAAGGCTTGAGCCTGGTTACACAAAACGATTATCCAAACCCACACACATACAGTCCTTGGTTTACACACAGAGTCACAGCAAAATGAGAGTCTCGTACTCTCAACACATATTTCCTCGCCTTTAGTTAAGCGGCATGACCACATCTTTCCCTGCACAAAATCCCCGTAGGGTGAGCATAAAGACCAGTAAGAAATCTTTAACAAAGTATATACATTTTATACAAGTCTCAAGAGATGAAATGCACATGCCATGCTATACCCTTTTGAAAGAAAATCACATCTTTATCTTTGAAAACCACCATGCTCAAGGATGTCATACAATTTCAATTCTTCAAAACTTAACAATTCATTTCAAGAGCAGTAAATACGACTTTGGTAATCCTTAGGTTGGTGTCTGCAAGTAGACTATACAAGTACTACCAAATTGTCATTTTTACCGGTATTAACCAGAAGGCTCAACACTTATCCGCGTGAGTTTTCGGTCTTTCACCCCGGACTATCAGGCCAACTTATTCAATATCATCTACACCACCTATCAAGAGTTACCGACGTATTTACCCCAAAACCATTCCATGAAAACTCGTTTCTCAACATTCTTTTCTCAATGCAAGTTTTCAAATCAACTTTCAAAGTTTAATGTAATCAAATGAATTGATATGCCAATAACACAAGATGAATATAAATACTTTTATTCCAATTCATCATCCAAGGAATAACACAATTCCATCTTCTCAAGTATCCTCAACAATTAGTCATTTCAAGACTATTTCAACGTTTTGAACAATAATTTCCAAAATGAACAACAATTCTCATATTCCCTGAAATTCATCATTTATATAAATATAAATAAGAAAATTTTCAAACATCTATTTATTTTGACATACAAAATAAATATAACAATATCATTCATGGATTTTCAGTCTCTTTTAAAAAAAATCCCCAAATTCTAGGTTTTCTCACCAAAACTATACAACTCGAATCTTTTGAAAGAAAACTTTCCAAAATTATTTTTTCTTCAATCAACGAAAATCAAAACCCATAAGATCATTTTAAAAGAACAAGAGACAAACCCATTTTCAAAATCGCTTAACTTCTTGAATCAACAATCAATTTTCAAAGCTATCGAAAGATGATTTCAAAAATCATATAGATCTTGTAAAAATATATATATATAACTCTAAGAAAATCCCTACATCAAGTTTTGAAGAAGAAATGAGATGAAACCTCCAAAATCAACGATGTCGAAACTTGATCTTCATCGCACACAACAAAACCCTCGAGAAGTTAACCAACTTTGATGAAGAACCTATGGCAGAACTCTAATGGATCTTGAGAAATCAAGGTTTTGATCCAATTTGGCATAGGGAAATGTAGAGAGAAGGGAGAGGAAAGGGTTTTTAGAGAGAAAGAGACCTAACAAGAGTGAGATACACTCAGCCTAAAGAGAAGAAAAGACCAAATTTTCGAACTCACCTACCACCGCACGTGCGGCGCTTCTCCTACACTTGCACTCCCGCACCTGCACTCCCGCACCTGCATTTATTGCAGTAGCCAAACAAGCCCTCCCCTGTTTTCCATATGTGCGGCTCAAGCAATTTCGAATGCATTTTGCATTTTTTTTTCGCGTGAGCTGACCGAGCAGCTCAACCCCCGTAAGCTGACTGGGTCAAAATCGGGATCGCTATATTTTCTTACATTTAGGTTCTAGAATTACTACTTTTGCTAAACACCCCTCACACTTTCAACATTTTAAGATTAGGTACTCATTTTTTCCATATTTCATAAGGTGTTTTATCATTATCATTCACAATTACTCTATTTAATATAACACAAGCAGTAAGTATCGTTTCTCCTCACAAGCTCTCCGATAAACCAAAACTAATAAGCATTGCATTTATCATATCCTTTAGAATTTTATTTTTCCTTTAAGCTATTCCATTAGATTATGGAGAATAAGGTGGCGTTACTTCATGAATAATTCTGTGTTCTACACAAAATTTAACTAATGTAGTGGCCCAGGTTAGGGGCCGACCCATTTTCTTTTTTCAGTCGAGGCACATAGGTTGTCCTAGTTGTTTTGACTTTACTAGAGTAGTTTTGTCACGATCCAAACCCGCCCTTATAGGTTTATCGTCGTAACCGACCAATAATCCTTAGATTACCAAAGGCCTCTTAACAGAGTTTCATGTAATTAGGGGCTACGGAAGCAATATATATAAACATACATAGTCCACTGAGCTGTGAAGACATACATGGGACAGATAATTTTAAACTTTTATAAACGTACGAGTGACGTCAAAATGGTACAGTAATTACACATCACTCCATACACTATACATACAAGTAGGACTTGTCCAAAGTTAAAACAAAAGAACCAAATTCTGAAATACAAAAATATGGCCACGGGACTTGACATGATCCGGAACCTCCTCGAGAGGCGTGAAGGGTGGTTGACAAAACGGAATTCCAGGCCATCAACTTTGAGCTTGGTTACGCGCTTGATCACCTACATACCTAATATAAATAGTGAGTGGGAGCCCAATGAATAATAACCAAGTAAAGAGTTTTAATGAATGATGTCCATCACAGAGTTAGAAATCAGAGTCTTAAGGATATTCAGATTTCAAATCAGAAACAGATTCGTATACATATTCGCTTTTATTATCAAAATTCATACATTTCATATCATCGTACATGGCACATCCATTAGTGTTAACAAATCCGATGACCTACAAAGGGACGGTCGTGAAGGCATTCCGATGACCCACGAAGGGACTTGATGACCCATAAAGAGACACAAAATATCACATGATGCTATGAATGCCACGAGTATATTTCAAAAACTTGGACGATCATTCATTCACACATAGCATAATATTACAGAAAATCAATCGTTTCATATCCTTAGAAACTAATTAAAGTTAAACATAACTTTATAGAGTTATTACTCACAAATAATAGATAGCTCCAAATAGTCGAGTAGAGAAGGCCATTCAAATCTCTTGAGGCGCGTGACCTACACGGGTATAGACGAATACATGCAGAATTACACACCTGGAAACATTAACTTAATTTTTCTTGGTCTTGGTGTGTTTCTATTTCTTTATCCTTATTATGGTGTCTTAAACATGGCCTAGGAATGCTTAGGAAACAATGAGGATGCCAAAATGCATTGGAAAACACTTGGTGAAATTTTTGAAAACAGAGTCCCTTCTCAAGCGTAGCTTTCTACGCTCGAGCGAACTCGCAAAAATGTGAGTGGCCGCTCAAGCACAACCTTCTCCGCTCGAGCGGTCTGTAAACTTTGAAAAAGTACTGGTTATGTGATTTTCACGCTCGACAGATGCTCGACGGTCGCTCGAGCGTGAGACTTAACTCCCCGTTCGAGCGGTCAGCAAAAACATGAAACTTCTGGGAGCATGCATCTCACGCTCGAGCGGACTTCTGGTCGTTCAAGCGAAGATAGGAAAACAAGGGTGGTCGCTCGAGCGCAATATATTTCACTCTAGCATAAGTGCAAAATTTATAATTTCCAGATTGCACTCCTAAGCTCCAAACTCGAATCCAATGATGAAATTCATGTTCTTTTGGGTGGAAAACTTAAGACAACTTATGTAAACTTGGAAAACTCAGTGAAGTTAGGATTGTTTCGCAAAATCAAGGTTCAAGAGCATGTGAATTGTGCAAAATTCAAGCTCAAAGTTTTGAAACATAACATGCGTGGGTTATTATAAACTTCAACCTCCGAAAACAAGATCAAAGGAGGTCCAATGGTGAGAAATGTTACGAATTCTTCAAACCATGCTAGAATTACAAAATGCATGAGGGAAAATCTTCAAAAACAACTTCAAAATGCTATGAAACATGCATGCATGCATGATTTGAGTTACAATTCTTCAAGTTTAACTCAATTCTTGTATCAACCTTCCTAATTCTTTAGAGTTCAAGTCCTGCACATCATATTTAGACAATATAAAGGTTGAATCCTTACCTAGACTTCCGAAGATTAAGGGCTAGAGACTTAATTCTTGAATCTCTAGGTTCAATTCTATCTCTTCCTAGCAAGTCTCTTGGGTGAGCTCAATCTCTTCTTTGTTCTCCCTTTCTCATGTTTTTGAGTGTGTATAGGCTCAAGAGTGTGTTGAATGAAGGAAAATGGATGAGTGGAGGCAAAAGGGTGCCTTATATAGGCTTGCCTAATGATGGTTAATTAAGGCTAATCACATGGGCATCAAATTAATCTAATTAAATCGTTCCAAATCGAATTTCAATGAAACCTACCACAAATTTCTATAAATCCCAAATAACACATATGTCAAGTTAATTTCTGAATCGGATGCCGATAAGCCTTCAATTCACAAACCAAAACAAAAACATGAATAGATCTTTCTACAATTAACAGATATAAACACAAACAATGCAATGCACAAGTAATTAACTCAGGATTTCTTCTTAATTACTTGTTAGGCATACTTAAGCATGGATTAACCTTAATCATGGGTCGGGGTTGTTACAAGTTTGGACCAAGGTTGGACATCAGGGTGGTTGCGGAGTAGCACTAGAAATTTTCTAAAATAGCCTAGTCACGCCTGCGACCGTGAAGGGTGGCTGGTCACTCCCGCGATGCTGAAGGTCACGCTTCGTTACCTGTTAAGGTGGCAAGTTTGCACTTGCTATGGTGTGGACCGCAGCCATGATGAGTCGTCTATTTAAGTCCATAGTACGTTGAAAAAGTCACTTTTTTTTGCTTTTTCTCTCTCATCTCATTCCCATTCTGCCATTTTTGAGTTTCTTGGACCTAGAAGCTTGGGCTTCATCTAGCTACACTCATTTTCTACCCCTAGTCCTATAGATCAAAACGTAGAGAGTCACAATGATTTCACCGTCAGTGGATTTTCAGCTTTCTTTTCTTCACCTTAAGAGGTAGGGATTCTAGAGCTTCTTTTCAATACCTCGCTATAAATAGACTTGTGGTAATTTTTATGGCATTTAAAAGCATAGTTTTATAGTTGATTTCGTTAAAAGACATATGGGTTTATTTAGGTTAAAATTGGTGGGTTTGTGGGTTATGCTTATAATTGATTATGAGTTGTAAAATCATGTTTAGGATGTGAATTGGAAGGGTTTGGTATTTCCTTTGTAATTTTCTAATGTTAAAGAAAAGTCTAATTTTGAATAGAAATTGGGTTATGTTGTGGTGGTTTATGAATATTGGAGGTTTTGAATTTGTATTTGTGAATGTTAGCTACTGTTGTGTTTGTTGGGATTTGAAGTAGTGAGGTTTTATTTTCAAAACAAAGTGGGACCGATTACCTTTTTATAAAACATGAGAGTTTGAAATGAACGGGGAATATGGAATTACCTAAGGGTGTATTTATTGTTTTCAATTATGTAACTGGTGTCTAGAGTTTTGTCCTTGGCCATCGGTGGATGATGGTATTGCTTGTTGTTAGATATATGTTATGAGTATTGTTGTAGGGTGAGCTATGTAATGTAGGGTGGTATGTTGTTGATTGTAAATGAACATTGTAAATAGGCAATTCCATTATTGAGTTATGGATTAAGTTGTTAGAAGGAACTAGAATGCTTATGGATATAGCCATGTTATGAGACTGTGTGGGATTGTTGTGGTTTTGGTGTTTAGTAATTCATATTGTATTTTGGAAACATTTTGAAAATGTAGAAAAACCCATCGTTGAACGGTGGTGCGACTAAAGAAGATGCAAGGGCAATAGAAGAAAAAAAAACAAAAAAATACGTGGAGATTTTTTTTGGGATCCTGCCTACTAAAATTAGGGTTTCTTCATTTTTATATCTTTAGGTAAAGTATATCATATTGTTTTGCTGTTGTTGTTATTATTATAATTATTATTTATTGAGTAAAGTAAAAATGGTGTTTATCCTATTTTTAGTTCTTCTTTGTTGTTTTACTTTTGAAGAGGAAAATGATGTTTGATTTTCTTCATTTTTGTTGGTTTTTTTTCATTTATTTTTTTATTTTTTGTTCTTGCTCTTTCTTTTGATTTTTTTTTTTTCGTTTTTTGTTCTTTCTTGTTTTTTTTTTTTTTTTTTGTTTTTTTTTAAATTTTTTTTATGCTTTTGTTTCTTGCTTTTGTTTATGTTTGGTTTTTATTTTTTTTCACCCAAGCAGTAAATTAGCAAATGTTAAGTCCAAGTTTGGTTTGACATTGGTGTTTTGCTCTTTTTAGGGTTAATATTGTATTTACTCTTAGTTGTTTTTTCTTAGTGTAAGGTTGTTGTGAGAAAAAAAAATTATATTCATGTTATGTTGTTATGTTAATTGTTGTTTCTATGATTCGATACTTTTATATGTTTTTAAATTTATTCGTATTAGTTTGTAGATATTTATAATACTCATGATGTGAAGGTAATGTTTACAGTTGTATATTGATATGCATAAATCTTCAACACATATCTATGATTTTAATTTTTGTGTTATTATCATGCTTGATATATTTCTTTCGTTGGTTGTTGATTCCCCTCTCTCCTACCTCAAATTTGTTATTATCTTGTTTGCTTAAATTATTATTATTTTTTTGGTTCTACTTTTTGTGTGTTTTCTAACATCGAGCAAGTCTTGAGGGATCTTACACAAAGGTGTTTTGAGGTTTGTTATGTATTTTTGGTAGATTATATTTGTTTCTTGGTATTTCTTTCTCATTAGTTTTTTTTTTTTTTTTTTTTCATTCTTATTATGCAATATGGCTTACAATTTGAGCTAAAAATTAATTTTGTTGATTATATTCTGTGCTGAGGTCTTTGGGATTCTATGCTTAATATTAGGAGTTTTTCTGTCTTATTTATTTCGAGGTGATGCATTATTTTCTTGTATTATTATTTTGTAATGGTTTGTTTGGGGGGGGGGAGGAAATGGTATTAAATTGTTTCACTATTTGTTGGTCATTTTTAATTGTTTTTTGTTTTTTTGTTTTTTTATTTTTTTTTTTGGATTGTTTTTTTTTCCTTCCCCCCCTCCCCCCACTCATTTTTCTGCCTTTTTTCTTTTGATGTGTTTTATCTTTTCTGCTTGTAGAACCTTATAGCAATGGGGCTATGTCGCCACCTTGTTCTCTGCAGGTAAAGAAAATTTTAGTTGTTATTGTTATGTTATTATTTGGCTTTATATATTTGGTAGTTTGGCATTATTAGTCATATTTTGTTCTTAGTTACTTAATTTTAAATTTAAGTTGTTATGGGATAGTTTTTAAAATTTTCATTATGTGTACTTACATATATTGTTGGATTGTACCTTAGAGTCTATTTCTCATTTCCCCTTTTTCCTTGCCATTATGTTGTGCACAAAATAAAAGCAGAGATGAGATTCAAAAATCCAAGTCAACATATATATTAGAGTTGCTCTTTTTCTGTCATATGCGCTGAACTTATTCAGCATTGTTTGACTTTCATATGTTCGATTCAGTTAAGGTGAGGCTTAATCAGGGAGAATGAGGCGAACATTACAAGAAAAGACAAAGACCAAATTCTTTTTTTGTTTTTTTTCATCCGTACTATTTTGTTTAATTAAATTTATTAGCTACTCATTTTTTTTCATTAATTATTTTTGAACATATATTAGTTATTATTTTTTACTCATTATTGTTATTCATTATTTAAATTAATTGTTAGTTCTTATATATTATTTTACTTACATTACTATGCATCATAATATTCTTAATGTTTATTCAACACTTGCCTCCTTAATTAATTGTTAAATTATGTGATTTGCCTTAATTATGTGTTTATATGCAAAATTATATGTCATGTGTTCTTTGTGCCATGTGTTCATTGCATTGGATTAATGAAAACAGATAGAGAGAATTGGGAAATAAACCTGTCTGAATCAGTAAACCATACGCTTAAACTTAAATATTTGTGATATGCAATTAGAGCCTGAATCACTGTAGTACGGTTAGATTTGGTGTAAATTTAGATGGTGTGAGATGAGAATTACACTAATTAAGAGCATATGCTTTATTAAGCTAATTTAAGATTAATTAGAATTTAGTAGTGCTAGGCAACAAAAAAAGAGAAAGCGATAGAGATAGAAATTTGTATAGAGACTTGGGGAGAGGTCTAGAACAAAAGGAAGAGAAAGGGAGAAAAACTCTAGGGCAAGAAAGAAGAAGGGAAATTGAGCAATCTTCACCAAATCAACTATTTAAGGTAAGAATCTTTTTTAAACTCATGATATGAAGTTGTATTCTCCATGAAATGATAGAATCTAAGGTGAATCAAGAACAAAAGTGGTGCAAATTCGTGGCAAGAACCCAAAGAGGAAAAATATAGAAACTAGCTCAAGATGTGACTCCACATGGCATTCTTTATGTCTAACCACTTGCTTTTTGCATGATTTATGAGAAATATGGAGAAAACTCCATGAATTGGAAGGATTGGAACTTAACCCCGTTATGTTCTATGATTTATAATTTTGATTTTAGTAATGGACAACTCAAGTTTGATTTGAGTTTATGTATTATATTTGAGGTTAGATATGGTGAATTCAAGTTGTTTTGATGCATTTTGGGCCTTGATTTATATAAAATTGAACTTGGTTTTGAAAGGGGGAAAGTTTCATTTTTCAGCAAAATTTTCGAACTATTTTTCACCCGGACCGCTTGAGCAGCCTAGGCCACTGCATGAGTGGCCGGGCCTCCTCTGCCCAAAATTGTATTCTGAAATCATCACTCATGCGGCCAAGGCCATTGCACGAGCGACCAGACCAACACACGTACGGCCAACAAGGCAAGTTCCATTTGATTTTCTTTCTACTTTTCAGACTTCTGGGCCTCCGTTTACATGGTTTTTAAGTGGTGTTCATGTGCATTCACATTTCATAACTATAACGAGGATTAAGGAATGAAAAAGAGAGATTTAGAGATGAAGTAATAAGTAAATCGACCCATTGAGACTATATGTTGGACTATTGTGCTTGTATGTGTTTATGTTGATCAGACGTTGCATCCTAGCCACATGTTACACGGAGCCAACTGTGAGTAACAGTATTGTAAAGATATGTTTAAGCTATATTTCTTTATGACTGTTATTGTTAAGGACTGTTTCTAAAGCGATATGATTTACTGAATGAATGAGTATTCCACCTCTTGCAACATGCTCACGTGGTCCTCACCCGAGGGTAACAATATCATAGTTATGTTCACATGGCCCTTACCTGGGGGCAACAATACCGTGGTTATGTTCATGTGGCCCTTACCCGAGTGTAATAGTACCGCAGTCTATGTTCACGTAGCCCTTGGCCGGGGGTAACAATACTGTGGCCTATATTCATGTTGCCCTTTCTTGGGGGTAATAATACCATGGCCCCATGTGTACAAGACATTGAGTTATATGATCGTCTGTACTGACTATGATCTTAAAGACCGCTACATGTGCACGTGGATCCTTATGATCACTATGCTTTTCTTTAATGAACATGATATTGCTATGTCAATGGACTTGTTACTGTAGCTGCTTGACCTTAATGTCTAAACGGACATCATTCATAACCGCTTTACACATTTGTTATTCACTGGGCTTTAGCTCACAGTTTATATTTATTATGTAGGTGATCAAGCTCAAGAAAGGACCTAAGGGGGTCAACCTACCCTCTGTTTTGTAAAGCCAACCGTTATGCCTTCCTTAGATGTTTTTTTTAAAACTAACTCCAAGGCTTCAGGGTGACTACGAGTTCACACTTTTGGCTGTGATCTACAATGGTTTTTGAATTAAGATCTTTTGTTTTGTGCACTTTGGTTTTTGGGACCAATTCCTAGATGACGTAAATGTTTTGTACATAAACATGAGGTAGACTATGTACATATCTGTATAAGTTAAATGAAGGTGTTTCATTTCATGTATGTCACACAACTCATTGGACGAGTTTACTTTATTATTAATGGCTTCCACCAACCCCTTTTTCTATTTACTATTAAGCAGGCCTGTGGTAATCTCAGATTAATGGCTGGTCTTTAACCCTGTGGGGCAGGGAGTGGGTTGTGACAGAGTGGTATTAGAGCACGAGTTGTACCGCACACACGTGTCCAAATGAGCTATAGGATGTCCTAGAAAAGAAATTAGGTCATTATATTTCATATGTGAGTGTGTGTGGACTTGATATATGCATAAATGATATGAATATAAGAACTGTGTTGCCTATGTTTATTATTTTTTATTTTATATAGACAAATGGAGAATACAAGAAATGTAGATGACTCAAAGTCATCGGATGCTAGAATAGACAGGCTGGAAAGAATGGTAGAATTATTGACTGAATCTTTGAGGCAAAGAGAGCAAGCCCCATCTCCTCTTTCACCTCCGATGTAACCTGAAGCAATCAACAATGACGACATTATAGCCCTAACATAGAAGTTTAATAAAATGAAGCCGCCAACTTTCCAAGGACGTCTTGATCCGTTGAAAGCCGAGGCTTGGATCCTGGAAATAGAAAAGTTGTTTGTAGTTTTTCCATGTTCGGAGGTACAAATGGTTTTGTTAGCTACCTTTACTCTTTAAGAGGAAGTAAGGTGGTGGTGGATGCTAGTCTAAGAGGGCAATAATTCCATGACATGGGCTCAATTTAAGGAGGTTTTTTATGAAAAATATTTCCCTCAATGTGTCCCTGACCGTAAAGTATCAGAGTTTGAACAATTGAAGCAAGGTACAATGACAGTGGCCAAATATGAAGCGAAATTCACAGAACTTGCATGCGATGCGCCACACATGGTAGATACCAACTATAAGAAGGCTCACAAGTTTGAAGGCGGACTTGATGTGGAAGTGCTGGACTGGATGAATGTTCTTCACCTAACAAAGTATGTAGATGTTCTTAATTGCGCTCTCATGGCCGAGGCCAATATTACGGCACTTAAGCAAGCTAAGGCACCAGTGACTGAGTGGAAGGGAAAGAGACAAATGTTCAATTCTAAGAAGGGCCAAACTAATTTTTAGAATAAAAAGCAGAATACAGGGTCAACAACGAGTTCCAATCAAGGAAATAATTATATACCGCTATGCCCAGAACGTGGAAGAAGGCACAAGGGGGTGTGTTATGAAATTTTTGGGGCTTGTTTCCGGTGTGGTAAAACGGGCCACATGATTAAATAATGTCCTCTCTTATCCCAAGGCACAAACAGACCACTAGCAAGTTCTGTAGCATCCGTCTCTATACGGAGATTAACTCTAAATGCTACTACAGGAAAAGAAACCTTGAGGCAAGGTCAGGTTTTTGCTCTTGTACTGGGAGACGTTTAGAACACAGAGACAGTAGTGTCACGTATACTCCATAGCTATGTCCAGAATGCTTATGTTTTGATTAACTCAGGGTCTACGCATTCTTTTGTTTCATATGCTTTCTCTCGAAAATTAACTAGACCCTTGGAACTGATGAATTATTTGTTAGTTGTATCATCTTCAACTGGAGGGTCTATGAAGTGTGCATATATGTATCTTGCATGTGAACTTGTTGTTGGGGATATGCGTTTATATGTTGATTTGTTGCCCCTGAAGATTGATCATTTCGATGTAATTTTGGGGATGGATTAGTTATCGAAATATCATGCTACGATTGACTATGTAACTAAGCAAGTTATTTTCCGCCCACCTAATTTGCCTGAATCTACCTTTAACAGTGTTGGTGTTGTGACTCCCTCTTATTTGATTTAATCTATGAAGACATGTAAACTAATTGGAAAAGGCTATAAAGGATATTTGTGTTATGTATGGCATACACCTATTATTGATAAACAAAAGGTAGACAGTATTCCTATAGTTAGAGAATTCCCAAATGTATTTCCCGATGATTTTCCAGGGGATTTGATTGATAGGGAAATAGAGTTCACTATTGAGATAGTACCAGGTACACAGCCGATTTCCAAGACTCCGTATCGAATGTCGACTACCAAATTGAAGGAATTAAAAATTCAATTGCAAGAGTTGTTCGATAAGAAATTTGTCAGGCCTAGTACCTCACCATGGGGCGCTCCGATTTTATCTGTGAAATAGAAGGATGGCTCCTTGAGACTCTGCATTGACTATCATGAATTGAATAAGGTGACTGTGAAGAACAAGTGTCTGTTGCCTTACATTGACGACCTATTTGACCAATTACAATGGGCGCAAGTTTTCACCAAAATTGATCTTAGATCCGGATATCACCAATTGAGGGTCAAAGCGGAAGATGTAGAAAAGACTGCTTTCCAAACAAGGTACAACCACAATGAATTTCTTGTTATGCCTTTCAAAGTAACTAATCTGCCTGCTGCATTTACAGATTTAATGAATAGAGTCTTCAAGTCGTTCCTAGTCGAGTTTGTTGTTGTTTTTATAGACAATATTTTGATTTATTCCAAAAGTAAGGAGGAACATGAACGACACTTAAGACTTGCTTTACAAACTTTGAGAGAGACGAGATTGTGTGCTAAATTGTCTAAGTGTGAATTCTGGCTTGCTAGTGTTACATTCTTGGGGCATGTCATAACTAAAAATGGCATTTCTGTTGATCCACAAAAGATAGAGGCAGTTGTTAATTGGCCTAGACTGACTAGTGTTACTGAAGTCTGAAGTTTCTTAGGTTTGGCCGGGTACTACCGAAGATTTGTCAAAGATTTTTCTAAGATTGCTTTGCCTCTTACACAGTTAACACAAAAAGGGGTACCATTTAATTGGACTAGTCGGAGGGAGTCAACCTTTCAAGAATTAAAGACTCGGCTTGTGACTGTACCAATTCTCACCTTACCCTCAAGTACAAATGGTTTTACTATTTTCAGTGATGCCTCTTATAAAGGTTTGGGATGTGTGTTGATACAAAATGGAAAAGTGAATGCATATGCTTCTCGCCAACTGAGGCCACATGAAAAGAATTACCCAACTCATGATTTAGAGCTCACCGCAGTAATTTTTGCATTGAAGATTTGGCGCCATTCCCTGTATGGGCCAACATGTGAAGTTTATACGAATTACAAGAGTCTCAAGTACTTTTTCACCTAAAAAGAGTTAAATATGATACAACGGCGATGGCTGGAATTAATTAAAGACTATGATTTACAAATCTTATACCATTCGGGGAAAGCAAATACTATTACCGATGCCCTCAGCCAGAAATCAATTGGGAACTTGGCTTGTTTACTCACTGGACAAAGAGAATCGCTCCAAGATTTAGAAACAAGTGAAGTTGAGATTGTTTTACGAGAACAAGGCGGGACTTTAGCTACTATTACTGCACAAACGACACTCATTGAGGAAATTAAAGAGAAATAGCAACAAAATGAATTCCTAAAGAAAGTGATCGATGAAAGAGAATCTAAACCAAGACCAGGTTTCATTTTTGAAAATGAAGCATTGAAATGTCAAAGGAGGTTATGTGTGCCCAATGACGTTGACTTGAAGAAGCGAATTCTGCACGAAGCCCACAGGTCAAAATTCTCCATCCATCTAAGGAATACAAAAATTTATAAGCTGAATTTTTGGTGGCCTAGAATGAAGAAGGACATTGCCGAATTTGTGACACCAACAAGTTAAAGCCGAGCACAAACGACTCGCGGGATTGCTCCAGCCACTTCCAATACTAGAGTGGAAATGGGAGCACTTTACTATAGATTTTATCGTTGGACTACCTCGCTCCATTAGAGGTATGGATTCAATTTGGGTTATTGTTGACCGTTTGACAAAATCTACTCATTTCTTACTTGTGAAGACGTTTTATAATGCAGATAAGTTGGCTACAATTTATATTAATGAAATTGTGAGATTGCACGGAGTTACTGTGTCCATTGTTTCTAATAGGGATATGAAGTTTACTTCGAGATTTTGGTAAAGCTTGCAAAAGGCATTGGGGACCGAATTGTGACTGTGCAGTGCGTGTCATCCATAGACCGATGGGCAATCTGAAAGGACAATACAAATGTTGGAGCATATGTTACGTATATGTGTGCTAGATTTCCAAGGAAATTGGTAGACTCATTTGCCCTTACCCGAATTTGCTTATAACAACAGTTTTCACTCAAGCATTGGCATGGCGCCTTACGAGGCTTTATATGGCAGAAAATGTCGGTCACCGATTTACTAGGCTAAGGTTGGCGATAGACCTTTGTTGGGGCCCGAAATTGTGCAAGAAACAATGAAAAAAGTGAAGTTGATTCATCAACGGTTAAAGACAGCACAAGTCGGCAGAAAAACTACGCAATGTTTGACGGGATAGAGAATATGAAATGGGCGATCATGTTTTCATAAAGGTGACACCGATAAAATGGAAAACTCATTTTGGAGCCAAAGGCAAGTTAGCACCTTGATACATTGGGCCATATGAGATTATTGAAAAGATTAATCCAGTAGTGTACTAAGTGGCTTTTCCTCCAAGTATGGAGCACATGCTCAATCTGTTTCATGTGTCCATTTTACGGGATTATCTTCGAGATCCTTTCCATGTGATTGAGCTGACTCATGTCCTTTTGACTAATGATTATACATATGAAGAATAGCCCATTCATATTGGTAACTGTCGAATCAAGAAGTTAAGGAACAAGGAAATACCGTTAGTAAAAGTGGATTGGCAAAATCACGGTGGCATGTATGCAACTTGGGAAAGAGAAGATGATATGAAAAGAAGATACCAAGATCTCTTTCCATTAGACCTTAAATTTTTTATGGAAGAAGGTATTAAGTTTGGAGAACCAAACATCCTAAGGGGGAGAGAATGTGACACCCGCCTCCTTAATTAATTGTTAAATTATGTGATTTACCTTAACTATGTGTTTATATACAAAATTATATGTCATGTGTTCTTTGTTCCATGTGTTCATTGTACTGGATTAATGAGAACATATAGAGAGATTTGGGAAATAAACCTGTCTGAATCAGTAAACCATACGCTTAAACTTAAATATTTGTGATATGTAATTAGAACCTGAATCACTGTAGTATGGTTAGATTTGGCGTAAATTTAGATAGTGTGAGATGAGAATTACACTAATTAAGAGCATATGCTTTATTAAGCTAATTTAATATTGATTAGAATTTAGTAGTGCTAGGCAACAAAATAAGAGAAAGAGATAGAGATAGATATTTGTAGAGAGACTTGGGGAGAGGTCTAGAACAAAAGGAAGAGAAAGGGAGAAAAACTCTAGGGCAAGAAAGAAGAAGGGAAGTTGAGCAATCTTCACCAAATCAACAATTTAAGTTGGTAGGATCAAGTTGTTTTGATGCATTTTGGGCCTTGATTTATATAAAATTGAACTTGGTTTTGAAAGGGGAAAGTTCCATTTTTCTGTAGAATTTTGAACTGTTTTTCACCCAGACCGCTTGAGCGGCCTAGGCCACCGCATGAGCAGCCGGGCCTTCTCTACGCAAAATTGCATTCTAAAATCACCGCTTGTACGGCCAAGGCCACCGCACGAGCGGCCAAACCACCTCACGTGCGGCCAATAGGGCAGGTTCCACTTGATTTTCTTTCCACTTTTGGACTTCCGGGCCTCCATTTACATGGTTTTCAAGTGGTTTTCATGTGCATTCGCATTTCATGACTATGACGGGGATTAAGGAATGAAAATGAGAGATTTAGAGATGAAGTAATGAGTAAACCTATCCATTAAGACTATATGTTGAACCATTGTGCTTTTATGTGTTTATGTAGATCAGACGCCGCATCCTAGCCATATGTTACACGGAGTCAACTGTGAGTAACAATGTTGTAAAGATATGTTTAAGCTATATTTCTTTCTGACTATTATTGTTAAGGACTGTTTCTGTAACGCCCCACTACTTGCTGGCCCAAATAACTTGTGGGTCGACCAACAATACCCAAAAGCTTAAGTCCAAGTTATTTAGTAGCAAAGTAGTGGTGGTTTATATGCCCAAGATCACCCATGCAAACTTTCGATGTGGGACAGGGTGTTACAAACTCCCCCACTTATAAATCCTCGCGTCCTCGCGAGGGTCTATAATCAATCAGAATACCACGACAAGCTCATGGCCAGCCCAGAATAAGTGGCCCACATGGTTGTGTGCATGGGTCAGCTCTGATACCATTTGTAACGCCCCACTACTTGCTGGCCCAAATAACTTGTGGGTCGACCAACAACACCCAAAAGCTTAAGTCCAAGTTATTTAGTAGCAAAGTAGTGGTGGTTTATATGCCCAAGATCACCTATGCAAACTTCCGATGTGGGACAGGGTGTTACAGTTTCTAAAGCGATATGATTTACTAAATGAATGAGTATTCCACCTCTTGCAACATGCTCACATGGCCCCCGGGGTAACAATACCGTGGTTATATTCACATGGCCCTTACCCAGGGATAATAATACCGTGGTCTATGTTCACGTGGCCATTGCCCGAAGGTAACAATATTGTGGCCTATATTCATGTGGCCCTTGCCTGGGGGTAATAATAACATGGCCCCATGTGTACAAGACATTGAGTTATATGATCGTCTGTACCGACTATGATCCTACTGACTATGATCTTAAAGACCGTTACATGTGCACGTGGATCCTTATGATTGCTATGCTTTTCTTTAACGAACATGATATTGCTATGTGAATGGACTTATTACTGTAACTGCTTGGCCTTAATGTCTAAACCGGCATCATTGATAACCTCTTTACACATTTGTTATTCACTGGGTGTTAGCTCACAGTTTATATTTATTATGTAGGTGATCAAGCTCAAGAAAGGACCTAAGGGCGTCAACCTACCCTCTGTTTTGTAAAGCAAACTGTTATGCCTCCCTTCGAGGTTTCTTTTAAACTAACTCCAAGGCTTCAGGGTGATTACGAGTTCACCCTTTTGACTGTGATCTGCAATGGTTTTTGAATTAAGATCTTTTGTTTTATGCACTTTGGTTTTTGGGACCAATTCCTAGATGACGTAAATGTTTTGTACATAAATATGAGATGAACTATGTGCATATCTGTATAAGTTAAATGAAGGTTTTCGTTTCATGTATGTCACACAGCTCATTGGATGAGTTTACTTTATTATTAATGGCTTCTGCTAACCCCTTTTCCTATTTATTGTTAAGCAAACTTGTGGTAATCTCGGATTACTAGCTGGTTACGACTTTAATCCCGTGGGGCGGGGAGTGGGTCGTCACAGTTTATATTGATGTTGATACATATACTACACAACATGAATCTATTGATTCTCTTTCTAATATCCCTCTTCTGACAGTTAGATCATCATCCAGGGGTATAACTAGTAGTGTTTGGGAATATTTTAAAAAAATATATCAATAAATAATCATGATGGTACAATTACATTTAAAGCAAAATATAAATATTGTGCATATTTACTTAGTGCTGCATCTGCAAGGGGTACTAGCCATCTAAAAAGACATACTAACAAACATTTACAAAGCCAACAACCTAATATTAGAAGTCAAATGCAATTAGAAACTTCATTAACTGGTAATTTACAAACATTTTCATATGATCATATACATGCACAAAATTCTGTAGTTGACTATATTATTAAAAAAGAACAACATTTTACTACTAGTGAATGTTCCGATTTTACTGAAATGATTCACGAAAATTTTGTACTGTAATATCAAAGTTTTTCAAGAAATACAACTAGAAACAAGATTTTAAAGAAATCTGAGAATGTTTAAAATGAATTATTTGACATCTTTAAAAAATTTAATGGAAGAGTTTGTTTAACATATGATTTGTGGTCAAATAATGGTTTAGAATATCATTATATCACTGCATATTTTATTGATAATGATTGGAAATTAAATAAAAAGAATTATTTCATTTAAATTAGTTGAACTTCCATACACTGGTCATTTGCTTGGTGTGGAAATAAGAAATGTATTATATGAGTAGGATTTACAAAATAAAATATTTACAATTTGTTTAGATAATGCAGCATATTATAATTGTCGCGACCTAAATCCGCCCCTATAGGTTTAGCATCATAACCGGCCAGTAATCCGTAGATTACCGAAGGCCCCTTAAACAGAAATCAAATTATTAGGGACTAGCGGAAGCAAATAACAAATATACAATGTCCATTGAGCAATGCAGACATATATGAGACAAAAAAAATTTAAACTTTATGTGCATATATCATGCATCACCCTTAAGTAATCACATTTATACAGATAAGACAAAAAGGGACTTAGCCCTAATTATAGAATAAACAAAAACTTCAACTTTAATCACATTGCCATGACCACTTGACATATCTGGAATCTCCACAAGAGGCACATAGGTTGGCTAACAAGACATAGTCCAAACAGAAGCTCTTGGCCTGGTCACGCGCTTGATCACTTACATACATAAATAATACAGTGAGTTGAAGCTCAGTGAATAACAACAGAGTAAAGGTTTTTATAAATGATGTCCATAACAGATTCAGAAATCAGAGTTCATATCAGAAACATATTCAGATTCACATACTTATACAAATTTCATAAACAATTATACGTAGTACATCAGTTAACAGATCAGATTGGTCATAAAGACCCAGGTGCATAGTCGGTACCAACGACCATAAATGTCAATATCTTTGTGCACAAATAGCCATAGTATTGTTACCTCCAGGCAAGGGCCATAAGAACATAGACCACAGTATTGTTTCTCCCGGGCGAGGGCCACGTGCATATTGATTACGATATTGTTACCCCCAGACAAGGGCCATGTGAACATAAGTCACGGTATTGTTTCCCTTGGGTGAGGGCCACGTGAACTAAGGATGCCACAAATACATTTTACAAAAATGAACATATATTCATGATTCATAAAATATCATTTCAGAAAAAAGGTCATGTCATTTCAGTCAGAAAATACTTATAATCAAACATAACTTTACAAAGTTGTTACTCACAGATAACTCTAGAAGTAGAACAGACGGATCAAACAAACAATAGCGCATGACCTACACAAACACATAACATATGCACATTGAAGCACAATATCACTTCCTTGATCAAACTTGACTTCTCTTGTCTTTTTCTGTCTAAATGATCTAAAGTTCTACTACGCTTATTCTTTCTTGATTCAAATGAATCAAGTTCTCATTTCAGCTTGTCTATTCTACAATTCTACCATTCTTTCCAGCCTGTCTATTCTAGCATTCGATAACTCCGATTCATCTACATTTCTTGTATTCTCCATTTGTCTATATAAAACAGGAAATAATAAACATAGGCCAGCTAGTTCTTACATTCATATCATTTATGCATATATCAAGTTCACACACACTCACACATGCGATATAATGCCCTAATTTCTTTTCTAGGACATCTTATAGCTCCTTTGGACGCGTGTGTGCGGTATAACTCGTGCTCTGATACCACTCTGTCATGACCCAACCCATTAGAGACGTAACCGGCCAGTAATCCGAGATTACCAAAGGCCTGCTTAACAGTAAATAGTATTAGGGGCTGGTAGAAGCCAATGATATTAGTAAAACCAAAATGAATAAACAAATTTTTATATGCATCACTGCACAATCACCTAATATTATATCATACACGTGTACTAAAATCATATACAACACCTAGGGAATTAATCCTTTAATTAAAATTCATAAAACAAAAGATCTTAACTATAAGGATGAACTCGTAATCACCCAAAAGCCTTGGAGTTAGTTCAAAAGAAACCTCGAAGGGAGGCACAATGGTTGGCTTTACAAAACAGAAGGTGGGTTGATGCCCTTAGGTCCTTTCTTAAGCTTGATCACCTACATAATAAATATAAACTGTGAGCTAAAGCCCAGTGAATAACAAATGTGTAAAGAGGTTATGAATGATGTCTGTTTAGACATTAAGGTCAAGCAGTTACAGTAACAAGTCCATTTACATGGCAATATCATGTTCGTTAAATAAAAGCATAGCAATCGTAAGGATCCACGTGCATATGTAGCAGTCTTAAGATCATAATCGGTAGGATCATAGTCGATACAGACGATCATATAACTCAATATCTTGTACACATTTGGCCATGGTATTATTACCCCTAGGCAAAGATCGCATGAATATAAGCCACAGTATTGTTACCCCCGCGCGAGGGCCACATGAACATAGACCACGTATTGTTACCCTCGGGTATATCGATCCCGGGTTTACCCCTTATTGTACAGTAATCCGGACATGTGTCCGTGGATGTTAGTAGTTGAGTATTGTCTTGTTTACATCCTTTCCTACTTTGTATTTGAGTTATAGGATGTGTTGGGCAGGTTTGTTACAGGTTGGTTGTGTTTGGGAGCCAAGTGTTGCTGCCTAGAATTTTGGTTGGTCGCTCGAGCGAGAGTTGGTTTTTGTGTCTGGTGGCTCGAGCCAGAGTGGCTTCGCTCGAGCGAGCGATTGCGTCTGGCTCAGACCTGAAAGTTGCATTTCTTGGCTCGAGCGAGCTTTCTTCGCTCGAGCGAGCGTCGTGTTGCAAATCGGAAGATTTGAACTGTTGGCTCGAGCGAGCGTGTCTTCGCTCGAGCGAGGTCAGTTTCTTGTGTCTGGTCGCTCGAGCGACCAAGTCTTCGCTCGAGCGAGCCTGTTTATATCAGCTAGCAGCAGCCGACCCAAACTTCACTTTTTCAAAGCTTTTCATCCTTCAAACCCTAAAATTCGAGACCCTCTCTCTCTAAACTTACTCTCTCTCTAAGATTTGATCTACCTAGGGTGATTTCCTACCCTAAGTCCTTTGTTAAAAAGATAGAGGGTGACTTGGGCTTTGATTTAATCTGAAAATATTTAGTTTTGGAGCAAGTTGGGTGTTGGGTCTTCATCTCCATTTGAGCTCAAACTTTGAGGTAGGGATATCCTACTCCTCTTTATGGATTTTGCCTTTGAATTTTAGCATTTTGATGTGTTGGAAGTTGTTGTGTAATTTTGAGAAAACTTTGGGCCTTTGTGTAATTTTACAAAAGTTGGGGTTTTATTTATAATGAACCTAGAGGCATGTTTGGTGTAGAAACATGGGATTAATGTTGAAATAGTGATAGAAAATGGAACCTAAGGGTTGTAGTGTTAATTATGGAAAATGCCCTAATTACATTGATTAATTAATTGGGATAATTAATTGTAAGAAATGAGGAATTGAAATGTTGATTTTATAATCCATTTGTTGCATTTATTTTCTGTATAGAAATAACTGCTTTGGGCTATCGGTGGAGGATAGTCTTGATTGTTGTAGACAATGCATGATGATTAGGCAAACTAAAACTGATCATTGAAATGTGTCATTGAGTGTGATGGTTGAAGGAATACATTAAATTTATGTATTGATTGATGTGTATAATAATTGTTTATATGCATTGTGTGTTGCGTTGGAGGAGATAGGGGATGTACTCCACGGTTTAGGGGATGATAGGGGATGGACCTCTAAACCGAATGTTATTCGGGAGAAGATAGGGGATGGACTCCAGAGATATAGCTCATATGCTTATCTAGTGATGTGTTGACACAGCTCATATGCTTGTCTTTGGAAGTGTGATATTGCTCCTATGCATGTCTTTGGAAGTATTGATATAGCTAGTATGCTTGTCTTTTGTGGAATGGGAAATTGTTGGACATGAGTTACTGTCCCACATGAGTTGTTGACCAGGTTCTGAGCCATGGTTATAAATTGAGAATTTGTAAGAAAATGGGGAATGAAAGTGTAAAGTGTTGGCCACGTATCAACTGCTAATCTTTTAGTCATTATTCATAACTGGTTTAGTGTATTTCTACTGGGCTGTGGCTCACCCTATATGGGAACATCATTTTCAGGTACAGGTAGCATGCCACCTCCAAGGACATAGCTTGGGAGGCTAGTGGCGGGCAGACTTTTTCTTGTCTTCCTTTTGATGTATTACATGTAAATTCAAGCCAAGGGCTTAATGTGTAAATGAGTTAGTACTCTACTTTTTGTAACCAAGTGTTAACTTGGAAAGCTGTAAGCCCTTAGGGCATTTGCTTTTGTTGTTAACATGTAATACTTATGTAATGAAACTCTGTTAATGGAAGAATGTGGATCTTTTATATATCAATGCATGTCTATACTGTTGGGCTTTATGTTGTTATTTTGAGGGCGTTACATCGGGTAAGGGCCACGTGAATATAAGCACGGCATTGTTACTCTCGGGTAAGGGCCACGTGAACATAAACCATGGTTGCTTACCCAAAAAAAAAAACATAAACCATGGTATTATTACCCCCAGGTAAGGGCCACGTGAACATATTGCATGAGGTGGAATACTCATTCATTCAGTAAATCATATCACTTTAGAAACAATCCTTAACAATAACAGTCAGAAAGAAATATAGCTTAAACATATCTTTACAACATTGTCACTCACAGTTAGTTCCATGGAGCACGTGGCTAGGATGCGGCGTCTGACCTAAATAAACACATACAAGTACATTGGTCAACATACGGTCTCGCTGGTTCGATTACTCGTTACTTAGTCATTAAATCTCTCATTCTCGTTCCTTAATTTCCTTCATGTGTATAAGATGCGAATGCACATGAAAACCACTTGAAAACTATGCAAACGGAGGCCCAGAAGTTCGAAAAGTGAAAAGAAAATCAAGCAGAACCTGCCCTGTTGGCTGCACTTGTGGTGGCCTTAGTTGCACGAGCGGTGGTTAAGTAGTGTGCATTTTGGGGTAGAGGAGGCTCGGCCGCTCTTGTGGTGGCCTAGGTCGCTCAAGTGGTCTGGGTGAAAACCAGTTCGAAAAATTTGCTAAAAATTGAACTCTTCCCTTTTAACCAACTTCAATTTCATGCAAACAAGGCCCAAAACTCAAAAAAACATCTTCAATTCTATAACTCTAACTTCAAACAAAAACATAGCTTTAAAACAAAACCCATCTAGCCATTCATAATATCTAAAAGCTTGGAGTTAAGAAGAAAAACAAAACTATGCATGTGGTGAGTTCCCAAATCAAAACTCCATGAAGATTTCTCCTCAAATCTCACAACTCATGCTATAAACAAATGAATAAACAAGAATAATGCCATGGATGTAAACACCTTGAGCTATTTCCAAGAATTTTCCTCTTTAGGGTTCTAAACAATAACTTACACTCATTTTCTTCATAATTTTATGATAAGGACAACTTTAATTCATGAGATTTAGGGAAAATTTCTTACCTTAAGTTGATAATTTGATAAAGATTGCTCAATTCCCCTTCTTTTCCTTCTTACCCTAGAGTTTTCCCTATTTCTCTTCTTTTTGTTCTAGGCCTCTCCCAAGTCTCTCTACAAATATCTATCTCTATATCTTTCTCTTATTTTGTTGCCTAGCACTAATAAATTCTAATTAATCTTAAATTAGCTTAATAAAACGTATGCTCTTAATTAGTGCAATTCTCATCTCATACTACCTCAAAACACACTAAATTTATCCATGCCACTGTGAATCATGCTCTAATTGCCTATTCTAAATATTTAATTTTAATCTTATGGTTTACTGATTCAGACAGATTTATTTCCTATTTCTATCTATCCGTTCCCATTAATTCAATACAATTATCACATGGCACAAAGAACACATGACACATATAACACATGGCATACAATTATGGCACACAATTTTGCTTAGAAACACATAATTAAGGCAAATCACATAATTTACCAATTAATCAAGGATTCGGTTGTTATATTTAAAACATTTAAACACAAATTCGACAATTTCCTTCTTCATTCCCAGCCACCAAAAATTTAGCTTTAAATCTTGATACATTTTTGTATTCCCCGGATGGATGGAGAATTTTGACCTATGGGCTTCTTGCATAATTCGCTTCTTCAAGTCAACGTCATTGGGCACACATAACCTCCCTTGATATTTCAATACTTCATTTTCAAAAATGAAGCCCAGTCTCGGTTTAGATTCCCTTTCATCAACCACTTTCTTTAAGAATTCATCTTGTTACTATTTCTCCTAAATCTCCTCAACGAGTGCCGGTTGTGCAGTAATAGTAGCTAAAGTCATGCCTTGTTCTCGTAAAACAATCTCAACTTCAATTCTTTCTAACTCTTGGAGCAATTCTCTTTGTTTGGTGAGTGAACAAGCCAATTTCCCAATTGATTTCCGGCTGAGGGCATCAGCAACAGTATTTGTTTTCTCTAGATGGTACAAGATTTGTAAATCATAATCCTAGATTAATTCCAGCCATTGCCATTGTCCCATATTGAACTTTTTTTTGGTGAAAAAGTACTTGAGACTAATGTCATCCATATAAACTTCACATGTTGCCCCATACAGGTAGTGGCGTCAAATCTTCAAAGCAAAAATTACTGCAGTGAGCTCCAAATCATAAGTCGGGTAATTCTTCTCATGTGGCTTCAGCTGGCAGGAAGCATATGCAATCACCTTTCCATTCTACATCAACACATGCTCCAAACCTTTATAAGAGGCATCATTGAAAATAGTAAAACCATCCGTACCTGAGGATAATGTGAGAATTGGTGCAATTACAAGCCGAGTCTTTAATTCTTGAAAAGGCTGACTCCCTTTGATTAGTCCAATCAAATGGTACCCCCCTTTTGTGTCAACTGTATAAAAGGCAAAGCAATCTTAGAGAAATCTTAGAGAAATCTTTGGTAGTATCCGGCCAAACCCAAGAAACTTCAGACTTCAGTAACATTGGTCAGTCTAGGCCAATTAACAACTCCCTCTATCTTTTGCGGATCAACATAAATGCCCTTTTTAGTTATGACATGCCCCAAAAATGTAACACTAGCAAGCCAGAATTCACACTTACACAATTTAGAGTACAATTTCTTCTCCCTCAAAGTTTATAAAACAAGTCTTAAGTGTCGTTCATGTTCCTCCTTACTTTTGGAATAAATCAAAATGCCGTCTATAAAAACAACAACAAACTCATCTAGAAATGGCTTGAAGACTCTATTCATTAAATCCATAAATGCAGGAGGCGCATTAGTTACTCCGAAAGGCATAACAAGAAATTCATAGTGGTTGTACCTTGTCCAGAAAGTAGTCTCTTCTACATTTTCCACTTTGACTTTCAATTAGTGATATCCGAATCTAAGATCAATTTTGGAGAAGACTCGAGCCCCTTGCAATTGGTCAAATAGGTTATCAATGCAAGGTAACAGATACTTGTTCTTCATGGTCACCTTGTCCAATTCACGGTAGTCAATGTAGAGTCTCAATGAGCCATCCTTCTTTTTCACAAATAAAACCGGAGCGCCCTATGGTGAGGTACTAGGCCTGATAAATTTCTTATCCAACAACTCTTGCAATTGAATTTTTAACTCCTTCAATTCAGTGGTTGACATTCGGTACGGATTCTTGGAAATTGGCTGTGTAGCCGGTACTATCTCAATAGTGAACTCTATTTCCCTATCAATCAAATCCCTTGGCAAATCATCGGGAAATACATCTGGGAATTCTCTAACAACAGGAATACTGTCTACACAACACAAATATCCTCTACAACCTTTTCTAATTAGTTTACACGCCTTCATAGATGAAATCAAATAAAGAGGAGACATAACACCGACTCCGTTAAAGCTAAATTTAGGCAAATCAGGTGGGCGGAAAATAACTTGCTTAGTTACACAGTCAAATCGTAGCATGATATTTCGATAACCAATCCATCTCCAAAATTACATCGAAATGATCAATATTCAGGGGCAACAAATCAACATATAAATGCATATCCCCAACAAAAAGGTCACATGTAGGATACATATATACACACATCACCCTCCAGTTAGAGATGATACAACTAACAAATAATGCATTAGTTCCAATGGTCTAGTTAATTTTCGAGAAAAGCATATGAGACAAACAAATGTGTAGACCCCGAGTCAATCAAAACATAAGCATTTTGGGCACAGATAGAGAGTATACCTAACACTACTGTCTCTGTGTTCTGGATGTCTCCTGGTACAAGAGCAAAAACCCGACCTTGCCTTAAAGTTTCCTTTCCTGTAACAACTTTAGGATTTGATCTCGATGTAGAGATGGATATTGCAAAACTTGCTAATAGTCTGTTTGTGCCTTGGGATAAAAGAGGACAGTCTTTAACCATGTGGCCTATTTTGCCACACTGAAAACAAGCCCCAAAAATTTTATAACACACCCCCTTATGCCTTCTTCCACATTCTGGGCATGGCGGTATAGAATTATTTCTTTGACTGGAACTCGTTGTTGACCCTATATTCTGCTTCTTATTCTGAAAATTAGTTCGGCTCTTCTTACAATTGAACCCTTGTCTTTTTCCCTTCAACTCAGTCACTGGTGCCTTGGCTTGCTTAAGAGCCGCAATGTTGGCTTCGGCCATGAGAGTGCAATCAACAACATCTACATACTTTATTAGTTTAAGGACATTCACCCGGTCCAACAATTCAACATCCAGTCCATCCTCAAATTTTCTGGCTTTCTTATAATTCGTGTCTACCATATGTGGTGCATACCGAGCAAGCTCCGTGAATTTAGCCTTGTATTCAGCCACAAACATGGTGCCCTGCTTCAACTGCTCAAACTCTGACACTTTACGGTCACAGACACATTGAGGGAAATATTTTTCATAAAAAACCTCCTTAAATTGAGCCCATGTCATGGAATTATTACCCTCTCAAACTAGCATCCACCACCGTCTTGCTTCCTCTTGAAGAGTAAAGGTAGCTAACAAAACCTTTTGTACCTTTGAACATGGAAAAACTTCAAACAACTTTTCTATTTCGAGGATCCAAACCTTGGCTTTCAACGAATCAAGACCTCCTTGGAAAGTTGGTGGCTTTATTTTATTAAACTAATTCAACTTATCAATTTCATCTTTTTGAGCCATTTATGCTTTCAATTTCTAATCCCAACATAAATCCTTAATCAAATCATATACAAATCAAACCGAATAATTCTCATAAATCTCAAATTGAATCAGAATAATGAACAATTAAAATTCAAATCTCCTTAATTAATTAAATGCTAATTATTATACGTGGTGGGGTCGTCACAATAATCAAACTGTAGGCCATTTAAAATCAACTTTATAATTACTTGTTGATGGTGATTTATTTCTTGTTCGTTGTTGTACCCATGTTTTAAATTGTTAAAAAAGCTATGCATGTATGCGAGACTTCTGTGCTTGTAATAAAAATTACAGTTGTTACTATTATGTCTTCTGCTAATCAAATTTTGGAATATAGAAAAAACTGTTAATGAGAAAGTATGCCATTTAAAAATTAATTTTAGATATAGATAGTAGGCGGAATCCAACATATAATATGTTGAAAAGAGCTTGTAAACAAAGAAGAGCAATAGATTTATTTTTTGCAACAACATCAATAGGAAGAGTATTGACTCCCATAGAACTTAATTGGCGCCAAGTAGCCTTGTATAAAGATTTTTTTAAAAATTTTTGATACTTCAACAAAATTATTTTCTTATATATATATATATATTCCTACTTCACCATTTGTTTTACATAGGCTAGTAGAAATAATTAAAGTTTTCGTAAAATATATGGGTAATGGATATTATGTAACCATTATTACTTCAATGAAAGTAAAAATTTGATAAATATTTTGATCATTTGCCTCATCTTTTAGGTTTAGCCATAATAATTGATCCTAAGTGTAAAGAAGTTGGTTTACAAAAATTTTTAGAACGTATTTTCATTGATCAAGCACAGTTTGCCCTTATTATGTATACATGCAACAGATTATTTGAAGAATACAAGACAACTGTATCTGTAAATACAGCTATACACACTACACTAGCAGTCTCATCTCAAGGTGGAAGATTATGTGTATTTTCAGCAATAAAAAGTAAAAGAATATCTCAACATACAAGCGTAAGTAGTTCTGAACTACAACGTTATTTGGAAAGCCTGTGAGTTGATGATTTCGATGATTTTGACATTTTCTATGGGTGGAAACAAAATGAAATTATGTGGCCTGTGGTTTCATAAATAGCCCGTGATATACTAACTGTTTCTATTTCTACAGTTGCTTCGAAAACAACTTTTAGTGCAAGTGGATTGATGCTAAGCGATTACTGCAGCAAGCTTTTACCCCAAATGGTTGAAGCACTAATGATATCTAGAGATCATATGCATGTACTTACGAGAAGACAAAATTATAGTAAAAATAAGAGAATTCAAAATGATTTAGATGACATATCCTCGGGCAACGTGACTAAAATGTCTGTCTCCTCCGATGATTGATCAACAATTTGTTTTTTACTATTTCATTTCGTTTTTTTTTTTTTTTTTTTTTTTTGTAATATTATATTATTGAGGTGGCGTATAATGCAAATGATTGGTAGGCTAATAATAGGTGCCAACCTAATTCGGATGTACTTAACCTATAAGGATGCAATTGCTCTATCATCATCAATAATCTACACCTATTTATTTAATGGTATAAATTTTTGTAATATTTTATTTCATTTTGAAATAAAAAATATTCATTCAATAAATGTTATATAATTAATTTAATATTGTAATATTGAAAGTTTCATTTTCATATATATAAAATTATTCATTTCAAAAGAAAAAAAAATTACATAATTGCACATTTTTTTAGTTATAAGTTCATAATTAAAAAAAATAAGTCATACATAATTAAATTTAAATACCACCATGAAACATAACTAAACAAAACATTTCATTAAATTTAACTAAAATACTCTAATATAAATTTTCTTTTATTTTTTTATCCCTAATAAATGATCTACATAGATAATGTATTTATTGTTCATTTTTCTATTTAAAAGAACAAAAAAGGCCCACCCAAGCTCGGCCCGTGGCCTAAGCCCAAGCCCTATTGGGCTTGGGCCTCACTTTTCGACCCATATGCCCAACTCGCCAAAAAATGAGAGCCTACAATGCATGTTTGGGCCGAACTGAGCTCGGGCCCGGATGGGTATCCATAGCACGAATGCAGGATGGACAAAATTTTTGGCCTAACCGAAATGATGTTATTGCCCCTTTTTGCTCAAAGTCTCAAAATGATGCCGTTTTAGACATAAATCTTTTGGCAAAAATAATAAAGAGGAAAAAAAAAATTTCTTCTCAATAACAAACCCACGTAAAAGACAAAATTACTATCAGTCATGTCATGTCATGTCATCTACTTTTTCTTTTCTTTTTTTCCTAGGTTCAGAAAACATTTATGTTGTATTTAAATTATAAAATTGGATAGATTTTTCATAGATACGTGTTGAAGATTTATAAATATCAATATACAACTCTAAACATTACCTTTACATCATGAGTATTATAAATTTCTACAAACTAATACGAATAAATTTAAAAACATATAAAGAGGTCAAACCATAAAAACAACAATTAACATAACAACATAACATGAATAGAATTTTTTGCTCGCAACAACCTTACACTAAGTAAAAAAACAACTAAGAGCATCTCTAGCCCTTACCCGTTACTCATATAAGATTGAATTTCAAAATAAATACAATATTGACCCTAAAAAGAACAGAACACCAATGTCAAACCAAACTTGGATGTAACATTTGCTAATTTACTGTTTGGGAGAAAAAAAAATAAAAACCAAACATAAACCCAAAAAAAAAAAAAAGAACAAAAAACGAAAAACGAAAAAAAATCAAAAGAAAGAACAAGAAAAAAAAAATCAAAACATAAAAAATAAACGAAAAAACCAACAAAAATGAAGAAAATCAAACATCATTTTCCCCTTCAAAAGTAGAACAAGAAAGAAGTATTAAAAATAGGATAAACACCATTTTTACGCTACTCAATAAATAATAATAATAATAATAATAATAATAATAATAATAACAACAACATAGCAAAATGGTATACTTTACCTAAAGATATAAAGATGAAAAAATCCTAATTTTATTAGGCAAGATCCCAAAACAAATCTACACGTGTTTATTTATTTATTTATTTCTATTTCCCTTGCATCTTCTTTAGTCAATTTAGGATAAAACATCATATTATTCAGATAGGATTATGATTTGTGGCACAAAAAAATGGGTAAAATTAGGATTTGGTCCTTGTAATTTTTTTTTTACAACTCAGAAAAACTATTCCAAAAAAACTATTTTCACAAGAATAGAAAAACGATGAACAGGGAAAAAAAAATTAAAAACAAAAATAAAATATTGTATGTATGAAAACCATAACTTCTTAAAAACGAACTTGAATGATGGAAGAGGGGAGTGTGAGAACTTTGGTAGGAAGAAGAAGTACAAGAGCTCGTTCACTGCTTAGCTGCTGTGGACGGATGTCTACAGTGGCGGTAGTCACCGATGGGTCTCTCTTTCTCTCTAGGCAACATAAACGTGATTTGTGTTTTGTTGGTTTTGTTTTTAGGTTTTGGTAGTAGTTGACCCGTACAATACATATGCTATTTTTTTTTTCAAAAAATATTTGATGGTATAATGTGTGTTATAAAATAATAATTTTAATATAATTTTAATTATTTGTTTTGATAATATTGGTGCTATCGTTCTATAAAATTGTTACTTGAATAATTATATATATTAATTTTAGTTAAATTATTTGTATCTTTTGATAGTTTTAGTTCTATCATATTATAAAAGTGTAATTATCATATAATAATTTTGTATGATATATATTAAATTATAAAATAGTAAAATAAATACTCATTTTGATATAAAAAATAATAGTTAAATGAGGAAAAGAAATAGTAATATAAAATTAAAAGTAATTCTAACTATTTAATTTTCTTTTATATTCATGTGGAAAATAAAAATACGTAGAAATAAAAATTATATAAAATTTATTTAAAAAATTAAATATAATTATGTTGTAGTTGGATTATTATATAATGATTTTATATGATTTAATTATAAGATTATAAATAAACACTTTTAATTAAATTAAAATATCAACTATATAAAAAAATTCAACAATGACTAAATAAGAAAGAATCACATAACAACATCTAATCTCAAAAAGGAAAAATAATAAAAACATCCAAACGATAGATACATCTCAGTAAGTGAAGTGATTAATCATCTGTAATATGATGTCAAAACATAAAAGAATTTATTATTCAACAATTGAAAAAATAACTCAAATAGTAAATCTAAACTTTAGAGGTTTCTCGAGAGTATCATTATTGTGCAGTTTTTTTTCCTGTGAGTTATGATTATATAAAATAATGTAGGAAATGAAATATAATTTCATATATAGAATCACTATAAAATTTAAACGATAAATCCATAATATAGAATAATATATAATTGGTATTGGTATAGAATAATGCACGAAAAAATAAGAAGAAAAAAAAAAGGCAATAGCATTAAAAAAATCCTAATATTCTTGAAAGATTTAAGAAGAAAAACGCAAAATTGGTATTGGATTTGTGGATCATTTCAACTTATCATGAAAAATATATGAAAACAAATATTTGTTAAATAGAGTCTATATAAAATAGGTGAAGTTAGTATAATTTAAATTATCTTTGGGTTGGTGTAGAATTCTATGTAATTAAGAAAATACATGCTAATGTGACTCTCTTAAAAAAAAGTAAACCCTTAGAATGTGCCACCTAAGAACGAGAAAAACACTGCTTTTAATAATATATATTATTATAAGTAAAGATCAAGGGGCAAAACAGACATTTCAACACATGAGAGGTACTGTTCATCCGAGTCAGAAAACACTGTTCACTATACATTGATGCTTGATATATATTATATAGACATTGACCAAGAGGCAAAACAGACATTTCAACACATGAAAGGCTACTATTTATCAGAGGCAGAAAACACTGGAAAATTCTATTTCCACACACATAGTTACCTCAATGCACATCTTTTCTCAGTGCACACACTTAGTAGTTTGATTATTAATTTTTATTCTCATTCCACACACCAATTATACCAATCATACCCTTAACTCATATATTGTACACACACCATCGCAACCCTCTTTTCCACACACTAACCCTCTTTCCACACACCTATTCAAAGTTGAAGAGCAACATCTTTCCTGTTTCGGTTTACAGTGAAGACTTTAACAATGAAGAGAAACTCCATTGAACAAAATGAAGACCTGAGAGAAAAAAAGAGCAAACACTGCAACAATGGCAGTCTAGGGGCTCTTAAATGGTCGCGCATCACTTCAGATATCCAGAATGCTATTCGGGTCTTCCCTTTGTGGTTGTGGTACTTTTCAATCTAGACTTGACCAAAAAATAAATTGTATCCCTACAATCTGGTATCAACCTAGTAACCATTCCATGGATTACTTTCATAACTTTATCATCGTTCCTAAGAAAACTGCAGATGATACCTGCATATTTCAGCTCCTTAACATCGTTAACAGAGTCAATGATCAAATCTAGAAAGCAAATATATAATTGGTCGTCTATAAGGGACAAGCACAGGTATCATGGCAGTGTTCATAAGCAACCATGTTCTTAAGCAAAGAAATGGTTATGTCATCAATATTTATTTTACGAAGTGTCAGTATCCCACCATTCCATGTAGACTTGAATGTTATATATGATAAGTCTTCACCACGAGAGCAAGGCCTGAATTGGATCCCTATCATCATAAGGTCCACGCTTGAATGACATGCGAACCATTAAATGCTCTGAGTTTTAGATTTATGGGTATGACTGTTTAGAATTGAGCTGAGAGAGAGAGAGAGAGAGAGAGAGAGAGAGAAAATGGTGAGGGAAAATTTCCAGATGGAGCCATGTGATGTTCTCTGATTTGATTGCTACCCATGATGAAGTTAGGGTTTAGTTTAGTTTAGTTTTTTTTTACTTAATTCAAAAAGTGTATATTGATTTTTTTATATTTTTAAAAGATGTGTATAGAAAATATTTTTATATAATATTATGAGTGTTGGTGGATGTCCAATTATGGTCATTTTAATTTAGGATATAATTGTCATTAAAATAATATTTCATTAAGTGTGTGCACTAAAGTAATCAAGCGTGTGGAAATAAAATTTTCTAAAAATACTATTCACTATACATTGATGCTTTATATATATTGTATAAACACAAGTGTATGCCCGTGCCTGAAGGTACGATGTAAATAATATTGGGATTAAAATGTAATTGTAAATTGTACATATCATGTTAAAATTTGTAGAGTCTGTAGCACTTGATAAAAGATCAAGTCAACACTCTTACCATTAGTTTGTGGCTAACACTTGATACACTGGTGAGTGTCATAGTACCCCAAACCACAAATATCTGACTGAAATAACATAATACAGACAACATAAATACCACAACTTGACAAATAGTAATCTTTGGAAATTGTTTACATATTAAGATAAAGAAAGCAAATATTTAAAATAATTTTCCAATCAATCTGAAGAAAGCATTGACATATCTTTACATCGCGGAGGGAGCCCCAATATTAAATTTTCTGCAACAAAGAATAGACAATTTATATAACAAAACACATGAATCGTCATACTACATCAATGAATTTTGTAATCAACTATAAATTGAAAAACTAAATGCATCATATTATGAAGAAGAAATCAACTCTATGCCATAGCATCCCAACAATATAGCAATACATTTTTCATAAAGCTGCTTAAATGGTGAAATTTAATTTTGTAAAAAAAATAATTCCTGCAACTCATCGGGTTTGTCAAATTAATGTGAAAATCATCAATTACATCAACTACAGAATAGAAATTGTTGCTTTACAAAATAGCCAAATTAAAAAGATTTTAAAGTCATCTAATAGCCATCAAGTATTGCTAGTATCAATACCTGAAAGAAAATATATAGTAAGAAGAGTAAATTAAATAAGAAAAATTATAAATAGGTGATAACTTCACAAAATATTTAAAAACTCACTGATTTGTAATTTTTCCAATGAAATAAGAAGATGAGTAAAGAGAGCCAATATTACAGTTTGGTGCAAATCTCCATCGTCCTATGAAAATAAAAGAGAACATAATTTTCTTTGAAGACAATTAGAGGGGGAAAAGTGTATTTAAAAAGGAAAAAAAGAAAAGAAAAAAGAAGACAACTGACATGTCCATAGTAGTGACAACTTACATGTCCAAAGTAATAAATCAACTTACATGTCCAAAGTAATAAATCAATTCAATTCAAAAGAAAAACTATTTTTTTGGTACCACGTGGAGAACTCAATTGTAATAAACTGATTCAAAATAAAAGATCAGGTCAACACTCTTACCATTAGTTTGTGGCTAACACCTGATAAATTGGTGAGTGTCATAGTACCCCGAATTATAAATATCTTATTGAAATAACATAAAACAAACAACATGGATTGGGCCAAATGCAAAGTATAACCTGGCAAATAATAGTCTATAGAAATTGTTTACATATTAACGTGAAAATTATCAATTACATCAACTATAGACAACTTTAGAATAGAAATTGTTGCTTTTAATAAATAGCCAATTTAAAAGATTTAAAGGCATCCAATAGCCATCAACTGTTGCTAGTATCAATACCTGAAATGAAAATGATCTTAACATGTTTTCCTCTTATAGTTTTAACATAGTTCAGCTCCCTTGATCTTAACTTGTTTTCCTCCTATAATCTTAACATAGTCCCGCTACCTTGATCTTAGCATGTTCTTTGTCTCTAGTTTTACTACCTTCTTCGAAGCACTTGACAAAAAATGAGCACAAGTAGATAAAACTCCCAAGTAAATAATCAACCTCCTCTAATTTTAAATAATCAACTCCTAAGTAGAAAAAACAATAGGACAACTAAGGCAATATACTATGATCATGTTGTGTTTTCTTTTGATTGATAAAATAAAAGAAAGACATCCTAATAAAACGTCAATTTCCAGTTCATGTTATATCCATTTAACAATATCCAAGACACATGTCAAAACATAGAGTTGCAATTGAATACGCCAATCAAGTAAAAGGTTGAACACATAACTTTCAGGTATAATTAAAGTATGATCTCTTTCATAAACACTGCAAGTAAACCCAAACAAATTTGTCCCAAAAAAAAAAAAAAAAGTAAACTAACCAAAAACAAAGCTCCCCTGTTAAACTTTAAAAAAATTATAAAAAAAAAAAAAATTCAAAAATGGAAGTAATAAATAGACCAAGCAACCATATGCCATATTGCAAAGCACTCTAAACAAATGTTATGCAATAGGAAATAACTATTAAATCTTAGAAATGACAATATTAAATCTTAAAAAATTTCATGAACTAAAAAAAGACTTACACAATTTCATTCCCAATGGAAGCCAATTACTCTATTAAAGAATTAGGATACCTTTAATGGGTTAACATGGTATAATGAAATGCTACAAACATATATTGCAACAAAAACAAAAAAACAATTTAAATGAACATCAAATAGCTCCAACTATTAATAGGTATCAAAAAGATATTACTCAAATCTGCCGTAGCACAATCTATAAATTGTGCATTTATAAGTACAAAAGGAAAACAAAAGGTATGGAGTTTCAAAAGCAGAATAATATCAAACAATACTAAATTTTCAAAAGGAGCACGAGAAGTAGCTGACCTTAGATACGTTTAATTGGTACAAAAGAGCATGAAACCTGTTATAGGAAAGAAACATGTTCTAGATGAGAAATCAACAATTATGCGTGAAAACAAAATACAAACACACCTAAAAACACCCATACAGAGATGTCCCAAATTAACATGTGCATCTTTAGACAAAAATAAAGCCATTAAAATGACTGGAGGTAAAAAAATAAAATAAGATTTGCCACTACATAATCCAAACAAACATTATATTAAATACACTTAAGCCAAACTTAGCTATACTGGAAATGCAAAAATATTGGGGAATAAAAGGCTTTACAAAAATCTTGGAAATGCAACAAAGTCCACATTGGTGGAAAGCTTTACAAAAAGTGGGTCATAGCTATCGTCTATTTTACAAAATGTGCATACTTTACAAAAATATGTGTTTGACAATGTCTTCAAATTTGTTCTTTCCCACAATTCTTACGAACACCTCATCAATTTCCGAACATATCATTATAACAAAATTTCAGGGTAACAATATTTGAAGTGGAATCTGGCTCATCCTTGGGGAGGAAGATACTGATACGATCAAAAGACGTGTATTTGGATAATGCCACGTATAGTTGCTCATGACTAAAAACAAGTGTACGCAAATCAACCCCAACAAATTTCACAGATTGTCCTTGAGATTTATTAATGGTTAAGAAGTATGCCAATCGAACTGGAAATTGACGTCTTGTCATTCGGAAAGGCATTTCTGAAGAAGATGGAGTCAATGATATCATTGGTATAAATGTCAAATTGCCAAACTTCTTTCCAGTTAAGATTCGAGCTTCAATTATGCGAGTGTCGCACCTTGAAACCATCAATCTTGTACCATAACATAGTCCATTTTTCGGTGTAATGTTTCTTAATAACATTATAGAACAACCCACTTTCATTAAATGTATGCAATAAGGTAACCAAGTGTGTGAAAATAGAATTTTCTGAAAATATTGTTCACTATACATTGATGCTTTATATACATTGACCAAGGGGCAAAACAGATATTTCAACACATGAGAGGATACTATTCATCGAAAGTAGAAAACACTGTTCATTATACATTGATGCTTTATATATATCCCAAGGGGCAAAATAGACATTTCATATATATGTTCCTAGGAGGCACAAAACACGAAAAGTGAAACTAGGGGCAAAACAGACATTTTGTATATGTGTTCATAGGAGGCACAAAACACGGAAAGTGAAACCAGGGCAAAACGGACATTTCATATGTGTTCATAGGTGGCACAATGTGATACATGGCAAATTATTATTCGTGTGGGCACATCAATGAACAATTTCGCTTTATATATAGATATAGATATACACTGCGAACAGACCTAAGCCTCGTTTGTTTTCAGATATAGAATGGAGGGGATTGATAGTGATGAGATTGACAGTGAGGGGATTAAGTAAAATTGTGTTTGTCTTGATGATAGTTTTTAGTGTAGAGATTGCCAAATTATTTTTATATAAAATAAATATAAAATAATAAAAAAATACAAAAAATTAAACATTAATATTTTTTAAAAAATACCCAATATGTAAAAAATTTTAAACAAATAAAAATAAAAATAAAATAAAAAATTTCCAAAAAAAAAATAAAACAAATAAAATAATGATTTTTACTTAACAAAAAATACAAAAAATTAAATATTAATATTCAAAAAAAATACCCGACATGTAAAAAATAAAATAAAAAATAAAGAAAAATAAAAAATTTATAATCCGCTAGACTATTTTTCTAATACCAAGTCTTGGAGGCCATTCAAATCCTTTTGGGGAGGCCCATCCTAATCCGGAACTCACTATCAATCCCCTCTCCATCTCTCAAAATAAACACAATATTAATGAATCTCACCTCATTACCAATCCCAATCCCAATCCCAATCCCCCTTCTAATTCTCTAAACAAACGAGGCCATAAACCCATCTTTCCCATGCTCACTGTGTTTGGATTGAGTGATTTAGAGAGAAAAGAAAAGAAAAGAAATGGAGAGAAATGTATTTCTCTTCCTTGTTTGGTTATTTTAAGTGGAGAGAAATGGGGAGAAATAGAGAGAAATGGAGAGAAACTCATTTCTCTCATAACCCTTATTTTCAATCTTCCCAAAAGTGGAGAGATTGTGAGAGAAAAGAAATCCACAAATGTTTATATTTTCATAATACCAATTTTACCCCTATAAAAATAAAAGAAATAAAATGATTGAAAATATAAAAAGGTTATTTTGGTAATATAACATAAAATAATTTCTTTTTTTTTCTCTTAATGAAATCTAACCAAACAAGAAGGAGAGAAATCACAATCATTTCTTTTCTTTTATTTCTTACTTATCCAAACAAAAAGGAGAGAAATTACAATCATTTCTTTTCTTTTCTTTTCTCTTATTACTTAAGTAATCATTTCTTTTCTTTTCTCTCCTAAGTTACCAAACATAGTGTTAATTTTGTTTTGATGCGATGGCTAAAATGCCTTTGCGGCGGCAAGCTCACCACCGCCGGTTTCCGATGGCACTTGTCAGAAACACCGCCGATCTCATCTGTCTTCTGCCGCCGCTGGCGATTGTGTTGAGTCTGGCTTTTCTCTCTCCGAAATATCTCAGATCTACGTATGATATTGATGATTCTGGCTCTTTCCCTCTCTTACCGATGGCACTCGTCAGGATCTCAGCCCTCTTCGGCCGCCGCTGGCGATTGTGTTGAATATGGCTTTTCTTTAACTAATCTCGCCGAAGCATCTCAGATCTGCATATGATGGTGATGATTCTCGCTGTTTCCCTCTCTATAGTTGTTCTTTCTCTATAATCTCTCAGAAACATTTCAGATTTGAGTTTAATCTGCTGTCTGACCCCCAAAATTAGGTTTTTATTTGGTAGAAATTTGTACTATTACAATCTGTTTGTTTTTCTGCTCGCGAGTGTCGGGTCTGTACGAGTCGACTCGTCGAGTCAACTTGAAAGACGAGGTCTCCTTTGCAATTGTAGACAGTGAAGCCATTGCCAGAGAAGAAAAGAGAGGCTTTGAAAACGGTGAGATGGGTTTCTTCTTCATATATGAATCCATCTTCAATAACAACCCCACCTTTCATTTTTAATTCACATTCTTTCAGTGTTTTTGAAGATTTTCAATCCAATCTCCTTCTGGGTGTGTGCGCTTATACATATATATATTCTCTAGACTCCCTAGTTTGCTAAACATGATTAAATCTTTTTGTTTTTCTGGCTTGTGTTTGATGATATATATGCTCTCTATGGAATTTGCTGAGACTCAACATGATTAAATCTATTATATCCGATCTGCAGTTTTTGTGGATTGTACTTGATGATATGATATTGAATTTGCAGGGACTCCCAAGTTTGCTAAAATATGGAGCCCTTGTTATCCTTTTGAAGTTTTTTCCGGTGTTCTTTCGGTTTTCCGGAAGATTTGATGGTGTTTGTTGTGTGGGAAGTTTCACACGTGTGGCACTGTGTGGGCCGGCTAAGTATTGAAATCCTTCTAGGGCATGGTTTGGAATAGTCAAATTGGGCCTGACGATGAGTCGGGCTGGGCCCAGATCTCGTGGGCCAAATGGGTTTTGAATCGCCTTTTAGAGCGGTTTTGGAATGGTCAAATTGGGCCCGTCGATGAGTCGAGCTAAAGCCTAGCTCATCTTCAATCCCATGTCCAAATCCTGATTGCAAAAGCGCGACCCGACAAAACACCCACCCCCATTTTAGTTTTAATTTTTTGAATTTAATTTTTAAAAAATTAGGGGTTGTTTGGGGTGTCTTAAATAAGTGCACTTTTTGTCTTTTTGGACTAAAAAATTGAGGAAGAAAATATGGATATTTGGGTTAATTTTTTGACTTTTTATAAAAAAATATGTAATAAAAAATTATAAAAATTGATTTGTAGGGAAAAATTAGGATTGGGAGTTGTGCAGCCGTAATTGTTGACTTTTGGTGAATAGTGTTAACTTTTTAACTTTTTGAGTAGCTTTTTGGCTTTTTACAATATGCCAAACTTGGCCTGAATTTTTTATTTTTAGTGAATATTTTTAAAATTTTAGATATTTTTTTTTCTTTTTTAGACACCTTATTTAAATGTATTTAAAAAGTAAAATATGTGTGAAAAAAATATTTTAAAAATTAATAAATACATAAAAATAAAAATATGAAAAATATGTTAAATTTTTATATATATATTTTTATATTTTTGATATTTATTGAATTTTTAAAAGATTTTTTCACAAAAATTATTTTTTAAGTATATTTATGATAAGTATGTTTAAAAATTAAAAAAATTACTTAAAATATTAAAAAAATTCAGTGAAAATTAAAAAAAGAAAATCAAATAAAAAAAAATAAAAATGTAGAATTTTCTGAAAATTATATTCTGAAAACCAAAACCAACCAAGTGAATTACGTTGTTTACGTTGTTTATTCTACGCTTGCACATCTCGGCTGACGGTTGGAGACTTGTACATCCTTTTGCTGGTTTTGGGAAAGTTTGTTTTCAGATCTGTGAATCTACTTCCATCTCTCTCTCTCTCTCTCTCTCTCTGGGACTGTGAATCTGGTTGCATATCTCTGGTCTCTTGGAATTTTGGGCGAATTGAAAATGGAGAACCCCAAGCATCAAAGGTTAGTTCAATCAACTCTCTCAGTCCGTTTTACATAGCTAATCTTGGATTCTAATTGTAATTATTAATTTTATTGGAGAAAAACAATTTCCATAACTTCATGGAGTTGGATTGATGGTGGATCAAATTGTGGGTGGCAAAGGTGGATTGCCAAAGGAAATAGCACAGCTGGTTGTGCTTTGGTGGAGATGGACGTTGAGTGTGGTGGTGTAGTTGACAGAATGAAGAGAAAAAAAGAAGAAAGAGAAAGGTGGTACATGAGAGAAGGATGAAGAGTAATTTAGGATAAGTGATGTGTGAGAGGTGCAAAAAAGAGGCAATGAAACATTGCCATGAGTGGCAAGTAGTTTCCACCGCCCAATCAATTATACCTCAAAATATATAGGGGTGTTACATGTTTGTATGACTATTGGTCGTTCACTACTCTCTCAATTTGGAATTGGATAGGGCCATGATGCACGATCTGCAATGGATACATATGTGTGTGAGTGTATTTCTTGACATACACAAGCACACATAAATCAGTGTGTATATGTAAGTTGTAACCTCGATTTTTTTGGAAGCAATCAATTTGTGTTATATATATGAATATGTAGATATATGCGAATATGTAGATATATGCATGCATTCCTCTCTATCAAATACAAAAAATATTTAGAAAACAAACGGTATATTTAGAAGAGGAAGAGAGATGGATGGGTAAGATTGTCAATTCAGTTTATAAATTTGCATGTGACTTGCATATGTTCAATTTTGCAGTAGACTATCAAAGGGGCGCAGGATCTAAGTTTAAGGAGTGTACCCATCAGGTAATATAATTTGTTGCCTATATAAATATTCAAAGAAAACAAATAAAAAGGAAAGAAAGTAAGAAAAGAGAAGAAGAAACTAAAAGAAAAAACTCAACTTAGCTAAAAGGAATGTAAGTGTACCTCCATGAATGTGTATATGTAGAAATGTGTGTATGTAAAATTGTGTTATGACTCTTTCATAACCTTTTCGTTAGATTTGCTTTTCTCAAAAATTGACTATTGGATTTTATACTATTTTCATAGCCATAATATATACCATATTTTAAATTTCCAACCTGTCAAAGATTAAGGCTTTGTTTGGTTTGTGTTTCCCAAAAATTTTTGGAAAAAATTCTCTACAAATAAGTTTTCAAAAGTAATCAAACCAAACAAATTTTCCCAAAAAAATTTCCCAAAACTTGTTTGGTTTACAAGTTTTCCAAACAAATCTCTCTCATACACATCAAATCAATCACTTTTTCCAAAACTCTCTCTCAAAATAATTTTCCAAAACATCTTTTGAAAAAAACCAAACCAAACAACTTTCCGTACTTTTTATCTTTAAAACTCATCTCCCAAACTCAAACCAAACATACCCTAAGAATTTGAGAGCTATCTTATAGTTATGTCCGCATTTCTTCACATAATACAACTCTGATAGGAGGGCTTTGTAGATGAGAGCTCTAGCTATTTCTGTTCAACTTGAAATTTTCTTGTGCAGTTTGTATGGAAGAAATACTTAAATCGTAGTTTGTGGAGTTTAGATCCAATAAGAAGTTATGAATGGATGTAAGACTAAAAACTCTATATCAAGTATAGTTGATTATGCCCCATACATTATGTTTATACGTGCTATGTATTTAAGTTTATATATTTAATAATAAATGGATGGTATATTTATATATATGAAATAAATGTGTATATGCTTAAATTTACATGATATAAAATAAACTCATATGCAAGGAAAAAAAGCACTCAAATGCAAACCCACTAACTTGAAGGAGGAGAAATATCATGGATGTTTAGATTAACATCATGTGCTAATTGGTCAAGTGGTTTAAGTATATTTTTTGATGTGTAATTTATGTAGACTCAAAGTTGAGTGTTTTATTGGGGAAATGTGGCCTAAGCTGTTGGGTTGCCCCCTTAGGAGACTCAAGTGGTAAAGTATCTTCTTTTAACTTCAAGCCTTAATTTGCGCAAGTGTTAATTAATTAATTAATTTTTATTTGTTTCGTTTTAATCTATTTGTTGCCCTATGCTGCTAGGACTGCACACAGACCTCCTTTTAAGCATCAAGTTTCCCAAATATGGCCTGCATGTAAAAATAAGTAAACCTAAACCACTAACTGGTAGCAGATTTGGCTGGGTTCCTGTATCTGAATTGGCATTGCATTTGCCACCCCTTTACCATACCTACTACCTTATTTGCCCTTTTCTTTGTGCGTCCATTGGGTGCCAGCCCTGTGAATTCAATTGTATTGCACTTAACCCTTTATTTTGTATTCTAATGCTCATTTTATTCTCTTGTGATGGTTTGTAGGGAGCTGGCAACTAATTCTTATGATGAATTTCACAAAATTTTTTGGGTTTTCATTACATTGTTGGGTAGCATCCTCCAAACAACGTATCATCCATTTGAAACACATTATACAAAGGCGGTAGCATTCGTTGTCACTATTGTGATCTATTTTTCATCATTGTTGGCTGAATTAGTACTCCATACCAACGGCATAGATCATATTATAGTGAACAAATTAAGTACAACTTACTTAATTTGTTCACTATAATATGATCTATGCTGTTGGCAATATTGATCATTGTCCCAGCCATTGGATGGTTGGCTTTGGGCATATGGGTTTGTGTTTCTGGAATTGTTGTATATCGCTTCTATGATGAGATCAAAGATGATTTTGTCAAAATTGTTGCTGAATTTAGAAGCCTAATGAATAAATTGAGGAATGACAATGCAAATGAAAGTCTGGATGAGCAGAATGAAAGTCGGGATGAGCGGAATAGCAATGGCAATAGTCAGGATGAGCAGAATGGCAATGCAAATGAAAGTCGGGATGAGCCTCTTCGACTGCCTGTGTAATTCAGCATCAACATTTTTGTGGAGTTTAGGGCATCCACAATTGATGTGTTAAAGTGTTAAAAGTGAGACTTAAAAATGTACGTCAAGTTGTTTAATTTAGTGAGTGAATAGAGAGTGAATGGTGATACAATAGATGTGTTATGAATATATATATATATAAACAATAAATAAAATAATTGACAAGTGCAGTGGGGTGAAGTGTATAGTGGGCTCTACCTCATCTCACAGCACTTTCAGTGTGCCACTCTCTCCCTTCCTCTTCTCTTTTTCTCTCCCTCCTTTGCTTGTTAAAGAATATATAGGTAGCAGCAGTTGGAGAGGCTGGACGTCCGGTCGGTTAGACCCAATTTATTTATTTATTTATTTTTTTACTTGAAGGGTCCAGACGTCCAGGGGACGACCGGCCGGATGACCCACAACACTTCTCTCTCTCCCTCGTCGGCTAGAACGTTGGCTACAATTAACACACATTTTAGCATCTGACACTAATATTGAGCATTAACGTTGCCCTTAATAGTTCTATTGTGAAGACAAAACATAAAATAGCCGGCTAAAAAATTAACAGTTGACACTAATAAACTTTTAACAGCTCTATTGTGGATGCTCTTAGAAGCGTAATGGATAAATTGAGGAATGGCAATGCCGGATGAAAGTCAGCATGAGCATCATTGACTGCCTGTGTAATTTATCTTCATGCTGAATCAAGGTTTAGAGAATGTTATAAGCTCCACTGTGTTCGTAAGAAATAGCTCCCTGGGGTACTTTGTCATGTATGTTGTACTTTTTTGAGATAATGTTATTATATAATTTTTTAGAGATAATGTTATTAAGTTCCACTATGTTTGTAAGAAATAGCTCCCTGGGATAGTTTGTTATGTATGTTGTACTCTACTTGTTTTTCTGGTATTTAAAGAGGTTCCAAAGTACTGCGCGAGCTAGAAGGATGCGATCGGAATTAAAATGTGGATATAATTTGGAGTATGTATCTTTTTGCTTACCTATTTGAAATCTTATTCTAAAACGAAAGAGAACAGGAAGTCCAAAACCAAAGTAGTTTGTGATAGATGAGTGGATTTGAATCCCCAATACCCAACAACCTTTGGTTCATTTTCAGAGGAATTCTATCTATCGTGCAAATGAACACTGTTTAAGGATAGTAGTTGTATAAAGTCTATTGAAATTTAATATGAGAAAATTATGTAAAAATAAATTGAATTTATGATATATTAGCAATTGAGTTGACTTTGTGTAGTGTACGGAATAAATGTAAATTATTTTTAATTTTAAGCTATGTTATATATATTTTACAAAACCGATTTTTTTTTTTTTTTGTAATAACTCATTGATCTTAATTTTTACTATTTGACAGAAAATCGTCACAAAAATTTCAGCAAAGGTAAAAGCAAAAAAAGTAATCATTGCCAGGCCGTGTTTAAATGATGGTGAATGGGTCTCATTGCTATTTGCAAGCCCAATAAGGCAGTTTGAAACAAAATTAATAGTTTTTAATGTGTTTAAGTTTAATTTATTTATATAATAATTTGAATTTGAACAAATTATTTTTTTTAACACAATTTTGGAAGGGAAAATGGAGTATAGAAAGCTCTGAATTATGCAATGATAATACTTGAATATGGACATTACATTTAATAGTGGGATACTTAGGCTAAGTTGGGAACTTGTAAAAAAGTCAAAAAGTCAAAAAGTACTCAAAAAGTTAAAAAGTTAACACTATTCACCAAAAGTCAACAATTACGGCTGCACAACTCCCAATTCGAATTTTTTCCCTACAAATCAATTTTTACAATTTTTTATTACACATTTTTCTAAAAAAGTCAAAAAGTTAACCCAAACATTCATATTTTCAACCATAATTTTTTAGTCCAAAAAGACAAAAAGTACACTTTATTTAGGACACCCCAAACAACCCCTTAGTGCTTTGGGAAGTAGGTTAAAAAATAATTTTTTGATTTTTTTTTTGACTTTTTTTGAAAAAAATATATTAAAAAAAGTAGAGAGGTGATGTGATTTAAAAAAAGTCAAAAAGCTGACTTTTAACTAAAATAAGCCAAAGTTAATCTTGGATCTCTACCCTGTCAATCATGTTGGATTACTTATTAAAAACAAATAAAAAATTCTTGGTACTCATTAATTAATAAAAAATATAACTAATACTTCTTCTTTTTTTTAAATCTTTTTTTTCAAATTTTATACATTCTCTTTTCCTTCTAAATTTTGTACATTACAACACAGACTTCAAAGTCGATTAGAAAGTGCAAACATAAAAGTAAAATTTTAATCTTATAGTCATCTGCATTTTAGGATTTGTAATGGAAGAAGAAGAGAAATTACCAATTACTCTGATACATATTTTCAAGACATAATAAGTAAATGGTTTTGTTGCCGAGCACAATCTAATGTCAAAGTAAACGTTTTTCTAATGGTTCTGTTCTGGTGTTTCTCAACCCCATGCAGTTTCTTTGTTTCTCTTCATCACAGTGGATGATACGAAGCATCCATTGCCCAATCACAATATCAATCGCCTCCGATCCCTCTCATAAGTGGATTATCCGGGTTTTCATCTAGTTAATCTGAGTGTCGATTGCAAATATTAATTTAGATCAGACTGGTGAAAATGCACCAGCTGTAATTGGACGAGACCAATATAAACATTGTATTGTGTGCCTCTCTTCATATAAGAGAATTAAAGATGACAGTGACAAAATATCATCTTCCTTGAAGAAAAATTGAATCATGGATTGTGAAGAAAGGGGGAGGGAAAAAGAAATCATAGAAAAAATAACAAGAAAATGAGAGAAAAGCGTGAAATGATTTCATAAATTTCACTTCATTTTGTTTGCCTTGATAGTGTTCAGAGCATTGGTATCTTTTGGGAAAAACATATCCATATTATTCAGTTGCACCATCCTCTCTAGTTGCAAACAGAAGAGCAACTGGTATAGTTAATTAACATTTTCCTCCTCAATCAATTCCTCGTGAGAGGGTAAGAATGATTTAATACTGAAATCAAGAAGCCAACTAGTGTGAGACTTATATTTATTTATTCATTACTAGTGGTCATCCGTGCTATGCACGGCAGGTAAAAAAATTGATAATATATTTTTATATAAAATAATATAAATAGTTAAATTTTTGTATGCAAATTATGAAAACAAAGAAGATTTAAGTTCTACAATTTTATCACAATATTTATTATTTTTCAATTTGTCACAAATTTAATCATGTAACTTTCAATCCCCCTTGCTAGAATTGCAAACTTAGGTAAACCTCAACCTAAACTTAAGTTGAGCTTAAATTTTTTAAAATATTGAACAACATAGTTTTTAATTAAGTGAGAATTTATGCAGAAATTCAAAAATTCAAATTAAAATTTGAGTGGACTTAGGTAGAAACACGAAATAACCTGAATAACCAAAACAAAATTATATATATATATATTATATTATTTGCTATTTTTTTTAAATAATAAAATAAAATTAATTAAAAATTTAATATTAATGAACAAAAGAAAAAGCAATATACTTAAGATTTTCAATAGAATTTTTCTTGAAAATATTAAAAAAAAAATACACATTTTAGAAAGGGATCATCGAATAAAGGGTTGTTTGGGAAGTGCCATACTAGCTCACTTTTTTTTTATCTTTTTATCTTTTTTAAGTCACATCACATCTCTACTTTTCTATATATCTTTTCGTAACAGGTAAAAACAATATACTTAATTATCTTTTTTTGATCAAATCACATATCTACTTTTTTGTACATATTTTCGTAAAAAGTAAAAAGGTATACTTATTTAGCATTTCCCAAACTACCACAAAGTTGATATTAAAAAAATTACTTTTTATAATGGCATAAATAATTTAAATATGAATTTTTAGAAATTTTTTTAATTTAAAAATTACAACAAAATATTAAATAGAATAAAAATAAATTTCTTACAAAATAAAAGTATTTGAATAAAAAAAGGTAAAAAGAAAATTTAATATGTTATTTTCATTTAATCTGAAAATAATTCTTTATGAATAATAAATTATCACCTATAAACCTCTTCTCTTTTTTTTTAAATAAAAAAAAGTTTAAAGAACTATAACTTTTAATAATAAAAAAAATTAACGTTTCTTTCTAATTTATTTTAACAAAAGTAACTTTTTAACAATTTGAGCTAAAGATATCTTTATTCTTTATTTTAATTTTTTTAATTGACAATTGAGATTAAAAAAAAAAATCTAACAAAATCCATCAAAAGTACTAAAAAAGTTATGTTTGGTTCTTTTGTTTAAAAAAAAAAATTATATTAAAAAATATTATTGTTCAAATCCTTGTAGTTTAGAAGGATATAATTTTTTTTTATAAAGGAAAAAAAATTAATGGCGATTAATAATTTGAACACATGTATTTAAAACAAATTATATTTTGACCAATAATATTATAACACATCATTATGACACATGTGAATATTGCTCTCATTTTAATTGTAATAATATAATTTGCAGAAGAATTTAAATTTGAAATTTTATTTTATAATTTAATAAATGATGCAAAATTTAGGAATGAATATTGATCTCATTCCAATTATAATAACATAATTTAAGTAAGAATCCAAATTTAAAATTTTATTTTAAGAATATAAAACTAATTCATAGACCAATCATATTGTAATACGTATCAACAAAAAAATTAAACAAAATAAAAAAAAAATGAGAAAAAATAATTACAACTTTCAACCTTAATGAAATGAAAATATTTTGCAATTATAATAGTATATAGATATATAGATATATAGATAAATCATGGAATAGATCATTATTTAAAACTTATATATTATGAGATAAATCATTATAACTTTAAGTTTAAATTAATGGAATGCTTTTCATATTTAGTGCCCTCAAATTTAAATTTTGAAATTGATTAGTATACTTTCTATTTTTTATTTTATATATTTGATATGCTTTCCATTTGAAAGTCATAACTCAAGAGATATTATTTATTTATTTATTTATTTATTTGCTTGAATGAGAGTTATAAAGGATTTTTTTTTTTTTAAAAATTAGAAATTTTAGTTTAAGATATTGGAACTCTCACAAAACTAGTGGTTAGAAAGCCCCTTTTACTTATATAATATATAGATAGATAAATAGATTTAATAAAAATTTATATTTATTTTAGATATTTTTTTAATATACAAACTAGCATATCACCAGTGCTATGCACGGGTTGTGTTTCGCCACTTTGTCTTCTTTCTTTTTTTAAATGTCTTCTTTTTTTTATTATATTATATTAAAGTTTAATATTTTGATAATAATCATGTGTTGGAGTTTTCAAAGAATTCATATGTGTTGGACTTTTGAAGAAATTTTTTTTATACTTGTTCTTAATGCATTAAAGTGTTATTATGAGAGATAATAATCATATGTGTTGGATTTTTCAAGGAATTCATATGTACTTCACAATTATTTCTATATATGTGAATTGTGTTTTTTAAATGTCTTTTTTATTTTATTTTATATTATATTAAAATGGGAGCTTTTTTGATAAATCCACTTTCTAAGAGCTTTATTCTATCCAACCGATATTCTTTTTGACTATTCCATTAGGTCTTATTTGAGATAAGAAGACCAAAATATCATTTTCATCTACTTATGTTCCATTTAGTTCATATTATTTTCTTATGTTTCAATAAGTCCTATGGGTGACATAATTACCAAAATACCCCTAATGTGAATGTTCACACCGTCAATGTGAATGCTCATATCGCTAATGTGTAGGGCCCCGGCCCATGTCGATCCTCGTGGGTGCCCAGAAAAATTCGAGTCAGGGCGGGGGTGACAATGTGAATATTCACATTGACATGTTAACATTCACATTAATATGAGTGTAAAATTGGCCCGCGTCCCGTGGCGGCGCGAAACCCGCCCGCGGCCCATGAGTAACCCGGGGTGGGCCCGGTCCGGCCCGTTGACAATGTGAATATTCACATTGACATGTCAACATTTACATTGATAAGAGTATAAAATTGACCCGCGGCCCATGGGCGGCCAAAAGCCCGCCCGCGTCCCAGGGCGGGCCCGGCTCGGCCCATTGACAATGTGAATATTCACATTGACATGTTAACATTCACATTGATAGGAGTGTAAAATTAGCCTGCGCCTCGTGGCTGCCCGAAACCCGCCCATGGCCCGTGGGCGGCCCGGGGCGGGCCCAGCCCGGCCTGTTGATAATGTGAATATTCACATTAACATGTTAACATTCACATTGATAAGAGTATAAAATTGGCCAACGGCCCAAGGCGGGCCCAACCCGGCCCGTTGACAATGTGAATATTCACATTGACATGTTAACATTCACATTGATAAGAGTATAAAATTGCCTCGCGGCCCATGGGCGGCCAAAAGCCTGCCCGCGGCCCGGGGCGGGCCCGGCCCGGCCCGTTAACAATGTGAATATTCACATTGACATTGACATGTTAACATTCGCATTGATAGGAGTGTAAAATTAGTCCGCACCTCGTGGCTGCCCGAAACCCGCCCACGGCCCGTGGACAGCCCGGGGCGGGCCTGGCCATTTTTTTTAAATTTTTTTTAATTTTTTCTACCAAAATTTTATTATTTTCCACAAAAAAAGACACTAGGCCTCGGATCGGGCCTTGAATGGGCCTTAACCGGGCCGATGGGCCGGGCCGGGCTTCAAAGTGATGGCCTAGCCCCTAGCCTAGGGTCTCAGACTAGGCTCGAGCCTGGGCCCAAACGAGCCTTTCCCGGGCTGGGCCGGGCCGGTCCACGGGCCAAAAAATTAGGCCCAGGCCCTAGTCGTGGCACAAGGGTATTCGGGCTTTGGACGGGCCGATGGATCGAGCCTCAGGTCGGGCTGGTGGGCCTAGGCCTAGCCTCGAGCTTAGGTCGGGCTTGGGCAGGCCTGGCCATTTTTTTAAATTCTTTTTAATTTTTCCTACCAAAATTTTATTATTTTCCACAAAAAAATACATTGCGCCTCGGCGCGGGCGGGCTGGGTCTCGGACCGAGCCTTGAATGGGCTTTAAGCGGGCCGATGGGCCGGGCCGGGCTTCAAAGTGATGGCCTAGACCCTAGCCTAGGGTCTCGGACATGCTCGGGCCCGAACCCAAACGAGCCTGCCCCGGGCCGTGGACAGGCTTCGGGCAGCCTACGGGCTGCGGGACAATTCTACATTCCTATCAATGTGCATGTTAACATGTCAATGTGAATATTTACATTGTCAACGGGCCGGACCGGGCCTACCCCGGGCCGCGGGCAAGCTTTGGGCAGCGGGCAAATTTTATACTCCTATCAATGTTAATGTTAACATGTCAATGTGAATATTCACATTGTCACGGGTCGGGCCAAGCCCGCCTTGGGCTGCGGTCGGGCTTCGGGCCGCCCACGAGCTGCGGGCCAATTTTACACTCTTATCAATGTGAATGTTAACATGTCAATGTGAATATTCACATTGTCAACGAGCTGGGTCGGGCCCACCCTAGGCCGCTAGCCAATTTTATACTATTATCAATGTGAATGTTAACATATCAATGTGAATATTCACATTGTCAACAGACCAGGCCGGGCCCGCCCGGGACGCTCACGAGCCGTGGGCAGGTTTCGGGCAGCCACGAGGGGTGGGCTAATTTTACACTCCTATCAATGTGAATGTTAACATGTCAATGTGAATATTCACATTGTCAACTGGCCGGGCCGAGCCCGCCCCAGGCCGCGGGCGGGCTTTTGGCCGCCCATGGGTCGCCGGCCAATTTTATACTCTTATCAATGTGAATGTTAACATGTCAATGTGAATATTCACATTGTCAACGGGCCGGACTGGGCCTGTCCCAGGCCGCCCATGGGCCCGCCCCAGGCCGTCCATGGGCCGCGGGCGGGTTTCGCGCCGCCACGGGACGCGGGCCAATTTTACACTCCTATTAATGTGAATGTTAACATATCAATGTGAATATTCACATTGTCAACGGGCCGAGCCCACCCCGGCTTGCGGGCGGGTTTTAAGCCGCCCACGGAGCAATTTTACATTCCTACCAATGTGAATTTTAAAATATGAATGTTCACATCATAAAATTGCTAACCGTTTAAAAAATATTTATAAGGGTATCAAAATTAAATATAAAGGCATAAGTGTCCAAGAAAATAGTGTAAATCAAGAAAAAGGACTTTATGGAATAAAACTATACATACATGGGACTAAATGGGTTAAAAATTTTTTCATAGACTTCTTGGGTTAAAACACTTCTAAATGAGATTTATCAATAAAAATCCCTATTAAAATTTGATATTTTGATAATAATCATATGTGTTGCACTTTTCAAGAATTTTTTTTTATGCTTGTTCTTAATACATTAAAGTGTTATCATGAGGAATAATAATCATATGTGTTGAGACTTTTCAAGAAAATCATGTGTTGGACTTTTCAATGATTTTTTTTTTTTTTTTTTTTTTTTTTTTTTTTTTTTTTATGCTTGTTCTTAATACATTAAAGTGTTATTATGAGGATAAAGCTTGGGGATTGGGAGAAGTTAATAAATGCTAAGTTTTTTTTTTTTTTTTTTTTTTAAATCAAAAAATCAGGAAATTTAGATTGGGATATTGGAGCTCCCACAAGACTTGAGGATTAGAAATCTCTTTTTCCTTAATATATACTAGCCTATCACCCGTGCTATGCACGGGATAATTATAGATATTTATATTTGTTCTATATTTTTTTTAATATATAAATTATGTTTTTTAAGATTTTTTATAAAAATAATTTAATAATCTTATCACTAACCATAGTGTATGAGAAAAGTTGAAAAAGGTACTGAGTAACTATACACAGATTGTATCTATAATTATTTGTGTGAGGGGATTTTAAATGTTGATCAAGGGATTTTGACCAAATCAATAAATGCAGGCATGTGGAAAAACATATGGATTGAAAAAAGTTAATAAATGCTGATAAGGGAATTTTGACCAAATCAATAAATGCTGAGTTTTTTTTTTTTTAATAAAAAATTTAGAAAATTCAGATTAGGATATTGAAGCTCCCACAGGCCTTGGGGTTAAAAACCCCTTTTTGCTTAACATATAGTATAGATATAGATTATTTTTTTTAAAGATTTTTTATAAAAATAATTTAACAATCGCATCACTAACCATAGTGTATAGAAAAAGTTGAAAATGGTGTAGCAATATGTATGGGAGAAGAAAAAAAGGTTTCGCGGTTGGGAGAAATCAATAAATGTTGAGTTTTTTTTTTTTTTAAATCAAAAAATTAGAAAATTAAGATTGAGATATTGGAACTCTTACAAGACTTGTGGGTTAGAAATCACATTTTCCTTATATAATATATAGATATAAATAGATGGATATAGATATAGATATTTATATTTGTTTTAGATAATTTTTTAATATACAAATTTTTTTTTATAGTTTTTTTATAAAAATAATTTAATAATCCCATTCCTATATCATAGTGTATGAGAGAAGTTGAAAATTGTGCTACAGTAACTCACTATGAGAGAAGTCAAAAAGGCTTGTGGATTAAGAGAAGTCAATAAATGCAGAAGTTATTATTTTTTTTTAAATCAAAAAATTAAAATATTGAAATTGGGATATTGAAACTCCCACAAAGTTTGTGGATTAGAAATTCTATTCTCTTTATATAATACTAGCATATCACTCGTGCTATGCACAGATTGTGTTTACAATTATCTATATATGTGAATTGTGATTTTTAAATGTTTTCTTTTTTTCTTTTTTTATATTATATTAAAGTTTAATATTTCGATAATAATCATATGTGTTGGACTTTTCAAAGAATTAAATGTCTTTTTTTTATTATATTATATTAAAGTTTAATATTTTGATAATAATCATATGTGTTGGACTTTTCAAGAAATTTTTTTTATACTTATTCTTAATGCATTAAAGTATTATTATGAGGGATAATAATCATATGTGTTGAGACTTTTCAAGGAATTTATATGTGTTGGATTTCAAAGAATTTTTGTTATGCTTGTTCTTAATGCATAAAGTGTTATTATTAGGGTAAGACTTGGGAGTTTAGAGAAGTTAATAAATGCTAAGATTTTATTTTTTTTAAATCAAAAAATCAGAAAATTTAGATTGGGAGATTGAAGCTCCTACAAGGCTTGGGATTAAAAATCCCCTTTTACTTAATATATAGTATAGATATAGATAGTATATATATGTATATATAGATAGTGGTAACCCGTGCTATGCACGGAACTTTATAAATTAAAAAAAATTATTATTATAATCATTAGATAAGCTTTAAAGTTTTTTTTTTAGTTTTTTTATATTATGTTATAATATAATATATAAGATATAAATAAATATCTATAACTTTAATAAAAAAAAATATTATCTGATTTTTTGGGAAGAGAAAACGAATGTAAGTTTTAAATTTTTTTTTTTTTTTTTTTTTTCAAATTGGTGAGAGAGATTAGGAGGGAGAGATTGTGAAATATTTTTGTTATTAAATAAATAAATTAGTTAATATTTTTTTTAATCTATTTTGTAAATTAAAAAATTAATAATTTTAGAAAATTGATTAATTTGTCACATTAAGTGATTTAAAATTTTGATAGATATATATATAAAAAAAATACATAATTATATTACTAAATCATAATTTAAATTTAGATGTTATATTTTTTTGAGATCTATAGCTACATTTTTATCTTCTTTATTTTTGTGTGTAACCATAGTATATGAGAGAAATTAAAAAGGATGTTGCAGTAATTATGAGAGAAGTCAAAAGGGATTGTGGGTTGAGAGAAGTTAATAAATGTTAAGGTTGGGTTGGGAGAAACAATAAATGCTGAGTTTTTTTTTTTTTTTTTTTAAATCAAAAAATTAGAAAATTAGGATTAGAATATTTGAGCTCTCACAAGGCCTGTGAGTTAAAAACTCCCTTTTACTTAATATATAGTATAGATAGATAGAGATAGATAGATTGGCTAAGTGAGAAAAATTTATTACAATAAAATATATGATACTTTTCCAAGGCTCAACACGGCTAAAAAAAAAATAATAAAATTCACAAATGCGAAAAAGAAAATCTCTTACAAGTGGAGAGATTAGGCACTAGGAAAGACAAAACGCATATCCTCTCGTCTTTCCCAGTTACAAAGTTGTCCACAATACCATAATTTACCAAGCAAAGAAAGAGAACCAACCAGAAAAGGTTCCATTCTAGTGTGGGGCATTGAAATCCCCTCTTTCAAATAAGTCAATTAAATACTTTGGCCTGTGCTCTGTCACAATTCTACTTCAGCTTATACTCTTTTGGGACTCTTGTCTCCATTAATTGGATGAAAAGGCCATACATTCAGATTGTTGCGACTTGATAACAATGCTAGAGTGTGATGAAAAAAATTGCGGGGGATTGTTGGAAAAATGGTTTATATAGGCTTATTTTGGGTCGATTTTTAGCCAAAAATTGAGTGAGCCCCGAACGTCTTTTGGGGTGGGTCCGAAGAGGTGAAGTGTTCCTTGCCACGTGGCAAGTCACACGGTAAAGACGGTTCATCCAAACCATTTATGAGTGAATGGGAACATGACGTCGTTTTTGGATTCATGGAATACGAAATTTAAGGAAGTAAATGTGGGTTTCTTTAGAAAGGGTTGTCCCACATTGAAACTTTAGGAAAGTTTATTTGTGTATATAAGCTCTAGCCTACAATACTTGGGTTGGGCCCCAAGGGGCACCCCACGTTCATAAAAAGGAGGAGTTATGGACAAAGTGAACCTTAGCCCAAACTACCACACGTGCGCGCCGCCGCCGTCCGGCCAAGCCGTGCCGGGTGTGGGTTGTGGTTGGTTCTTGTATTAATTTTTTGGACAAAATTCTTTTGAATTTTTTCAAAAATTATTGCGGGAATTTTGAATTCAAATTTGTCCAAATAATTGTGTCCATTCCGACTATCATTTAAACAGATTCAAACTGCTACAGATCTGTTACAGTTTGAAACCGAATCTGTTTGTTTGTGTATTGCACCTATTCAGTTTGAATTCATACCTATTTGGCCCTATAAATACATACCATATTTCAGCAACTGAAAAATCTGAAAATCAGTCTGCAAAATACCTTTTGCTGTCCAATTCTCTTCTAGAGCATATATTCTTCATATTAGATTTAGAATAAATTAAAGAGAGTATAGAACACAGGTTTGGTTCGCCGAACAAATTTGTTTGAAGTGTTTCTACAAATTTGTGAAGATCATTGTATCCTGGGAGATAGACGCCACTCTACCGTAAGCACCGTAGCGGGGCGAATCCGTCTTAAGGACAGAGTGTCACATACTCGACTTGGTCTTTTAATTTTTATTTGGTTCGACAAAATAAATCCGGTACGTTATTTATTTATTTTGTTTGATTTAATTTCCATTTTATTTATTTACACAGAAGATTGTTCCAACACATGTGACATCTATTTAGCAAATTTGACGTCGAATGAGATGCAATTCGGGTACTGGTGCCGAAGCTGTATCTCTATCTATAGCAATGATTAAGGTAGCAGCTAATTGGTAAATGGTGTCACTTGCCAAATCATATGACCAATAAACTCAACTCAACTCAACTCAAGAGCATCTCAAAGAAAACATGACAATTGTTCAAATTGTTTTAGCTCAAGCAGCTTATGGGTTTCTAAAGAAAAGAAAAATATCATGGAGATATTGCAATTTAGTGATAACAATTCAAAACAATTGCATTTTTATGGAAATGCAAATGGATCTGTGTGTCCGTGTCACATGAAACATAACTATCACTTGCATCCATTTGCTTGCAATTATTTTAATTTGTTTTCACCTTTTTACAATTCCCCCAAGTATCATATAAATGGAAATAAAAGTAACAAGTTGGAGACCAGTAAAAACTTTGCAATTAGTTACACAAGACACAATTCTCATTTTCACACCTGATTTGTAATTAAAATTTCCATTTCCATTTCCATTTATGTGATATTCAAAAAATTAAAATTAAAAAAATAAAGACAAAAAAAAAAAAAAAAAATCAAGACCAACCACAATTTAATTTTAATGCTATCATCTACCAGATGAATAATAAAAAATGGTCAGGAAATAACAAAATTCATGTGCTTCATTAGCCCCAACGAAAAGTAAAACGCGAAATGAAAAGTAACAACTTAATAGAATCCTAGGGACATAAATGGCAGTGAGAGAAACCACCAACATCTATAGACAGACGATTACTTGGATCTCTGCCTCATCTTTCTACACTTCCTCTTCAATCTCCTCATGTGCTTCTTCTTCCACTCGAAAAGACATACAAATAAAAAGTGTAATTAGAACAAGCAAATAGATTCTGAAAGATTGGAATGGAAGGGACGAAGAGATCTTACCTTGGCTCTTGTCATGACAGTTTACCTTTCTAAAACCCTAGAAAGATAAGATATGAAGGGAAAGCATAAACCCTAGGGTTTGTATTATATATTTATATTGAGAATAAAAAAAATAAAAAGATAAAAAGTTAACAATATTACTTATTTATAAAAATTACCCAAAAAAAAAATGCATTTATAGATCACAATTATGCTAAGTATGACTCATTTCCCACAAATTATAAATCTACACCATATATCTGATTTTCAAAATAGGATTTGAAACACAACTCATGGTACATAACAATTTCCCACAAAAAGTATGGTAAGAGCATCCATCTCAGCTTCACTACATAGAAAAATAATTGTTGAATAAATGAGATTACTAAAAGATTATATTTTGACTTCAGTGATTTATTACCTTCAAAATTATGAGTAAAGCTTGTTAAAATTTTTATTTTTTTAAAATATATCTAGATTAAATATATTTAAAATTTTTTAAATTTTAACTAAAGGTGTGAAAAAAAGAAATGTATATGTGAGTTAAAAAACCAAACAGTCTGTCTTTGCACAACTTGAGAAAATATTGTAATGACAAACTCTAGAGAATGAAATTGGAGGGTTATGAAACTGAGTTTGTGTAGCTATTGCACTTTGTAAAGTATGTAGAATTTACTCATAAAAATAAGTTTAGATCATAAAAATTCTCATGTTCACATATCAACATATGAGAACTTGAGGGGCCATTAAGGTCCATCACAAGTTTTGTTTTAATAATTTGAACTCTTCATTTCGTAGCGCTCTCAATATATATCATTCATGAAAAAATTAGGCTATTTCGATAATTGTAAGATTTTTATTTTATCATATTTATCTCTAAGAAAATGAATGATCTATTTTTTAAAATGTATTTACCGTTCATTTTTTCAGAGACATGCGATAAAATGAAAATGTTATGATTATTGGATCGAACTGATTTTTTCATTAATGATATACAGTGAGAGCCTTACAAAATGAACGGTTCAAATTATCAAAATGGGATCTGTGATAAGCCCTACAAGCCCTTCAAATTTACTGAGATTTAAACTTGAGAGAAATCTAACCTTAAAGATAAGCCCGGTGGATCCTACATTGAGCACAATAGGCCCATTCTCGAATGTAATACCTAATCCATACGTTACGCTGATTAATCGATGGTCCTATTATTTTAAATTTTTTTATCAAGTAAGCGCATAACGTCTTTAATGGTCTCACATAAATTATGTGTTAGGGAAAGTCTACAATGTGCACCTTCTAAAAAGGCATATGATATGCACTTATTGTATGGTCCATATCATGCTACATCATAAAGAGTGATCTGCTAAATCAATCATCCAACAGGTTATATGAAAGAATCATAATTTTTTTCAAATATTATAACAATGTCATAATATACACCATGGTGTCAATCATAACAATATGACAACGACTCAAAACAAATGCAGTTATTTTCAACAAATTATCATATCATTTGAATCGTAACATTTTTTTATTATGATTCACATGACAAATCGTTGTTAGGAATTGACCCTTCCTAACCAAGATCGGCAAGACACAAAATAAGAAACAAGGAAGAAAAAACAAATCAAACAAAATACACACACAAGAACACAAAGATTTATGTGATTCACCCTAGAATAAGGCTACGTCCACGGCTGTTGCAGTTTTCACTATAATCAGAAAAAAATACAACTTTCTTAACCTAAAAGGGGCGCCCCCTCATCTATTTATAAGTATAGAATTAGGGTTACAAAGAAGCAACATGGGAATTACGAAAGTACCTAAAAAATTTCGGCCCCTCCTCCTTGGGGGGAGGCCCTCCCAAACCCCCCATTGGAACCAGTGTTTAAGTGAACAATAGGGTTGAGTGAACAGCACTTATCAGGGTCCACCGACTCAACAATCTCCCACTTGGAACCTGATAACACAAGCTCTTCATCATCTTCATCACATAGAGGAATGCCGCAACAACTCGATCTTCCTTCATCAATCTTGAAGGCCAACTGAAGTTTTTGTCAATGGTGACTGCCTTGGTTAACATATCTGCTGGATTCTTGCTACCTTGGATCTTCTCAAGAGACAAGACTCCATCATCTACAAGTGAACGAATGAAATGGTATCGCAGCTGAATGTGTTTCATCCTAGAATGAAAAGTCGAATTCTTTACAAGATGAATAGCACTCTGACTATCACTATGCAAAATACTCATCTCTTGGGTCTTACCCAACTCTACTAGGAAATTCTGTAACCAATCATCTCCTTCCTAGCTTCAGTAATAGCAACACACAGTCTCTATTGTAGAAAGGGCCACAATCTTCTGTAATTGTGAAATCCAACTCACTGTTATACCACCCAATGTGTAAACATAACCAATAGTACTTTTTCTGTTATCCATATCACCAACCAAGTTTGCATCAACATAACCATGTAACCCAATGCTGGTTCGTCTGAAACAAAGTGCCATGTCTGTAGTACCACTCAAGTATCTAAGGATTCACTTCACTGCCTCCCAATGCTGCTTGCCTAGATTACTCATATACCTACTAACCACTTCCACTGCATGTGCAATGTCTGGTCTAGTACAAATCATAGCATATATTATACTACTGAAAGCTGAAGCATATGGAACACGTTCCATGTAAGCCTGCTCTTTTTCAGTCTTTAGAGACTGCTCTTTGGTAAGTCTAAAGTGGCTAGCCAATGGAGTGCTCATTGGTTTTGCACCATCTATGCTAAACCTCTTGAGAACTTTCTTGACGTACTTAGCTTGTGACAACTTCAAAGTACCATTTGCATTGTCCCTGTGAATCCTTATACCAAGGATTTTGTTTGCAACTCCAAGATCCTTCATCTTAAATTGGTTGGACAAAAGTTTCTTCAATCTTTTTAGCTCTTCAATAGTAGATCTTGCGATAAGCATATCATCAACATATAAGAGCAAAATAATATAACTTTTGTCAAATTTCTTGAAATAACAGCAATGATCTGCTTGACATCTTGTAAAACCGCTGCTACACATAAACCCATCAAACTTCTTGTACTACTGGCTTGGGGCCTATTTCAAACCATACAAGCTTTTTCAAAGGTTGCATACAAACTCCTCTTTGCCACATGCCAAAAACCTTATGGTTGCTTCATGTAAATTTCCTCCTCCAAATCACCATGGAGAAAAGACGTCTTCACATCCATCCACTCAAGATGCAAATCTTCAGTGGCCACAATTCCCAGCACCGATCTGATAGTGGTCAACTTCACAATTGGAGAGAAAATTTTAGTGTAGTCAATCCCTTCCTTTTGCTGAAATCCCTTTGCAACCAATCTGGCCTTGTAGCGTTTACTCCCATTATATTCTTGTTTGACCCTGTAAACCCACTTGTTGTGCAAAGCTTTCTTACCCACTGGTAATTCAGTCAACTCCTATGTCTGGTTTGCCATGAGTGAATCCATTTCATCCTGCATAGCTGACTCCTACTTAATTGAATCATCAACCTACAAAGCCTCATCATAACTTTCGAGTTCACCCCCATCAAACAACAACAAATAATATAAAGATGGAGATCAATGCTGTGTAGGTTTAGACTCCCTTTCTGACCATCTCAACTTAGGAATAGGAGTATGCGGCTTAGTTTGTGGAATAAGATTTTCAAGATTATTTTGAATCCTACTATTCAAATCACTCTCACTAATCTCCTATAACTTAACATGCTCATGACATGTAACAGATTCAGATTCAGATTCAGATGTAGACTTATCCTTATCTTTATACATTACTTTCTCATTAAATATGACATCTCTACTTCTGATTATTTTTCGATTTTTATCATTCCAAAATCGATAACCAAATTAATCAACGCCATACCCAATAAAAGTACATTTAACAGATTTCGAATTAAGTTTACTTCTATCAACAGAATCTATATGCACATATGAAACACAACCAAAAACCTTCAAAAAAGAAAGATTTACCTCTTTACTGCTCCAAGCTTCTTCTGGTAACTCTCCATCCAATGGAACAGATGGGCCACGGTTAATCAGATATACTGTAGTGTTAACTGCATTTGCCCAAAACATCTTTGGTAATCTGGCATGTATCCTCATACTTCTAGCACGTTCATTCAGAGTTCTGCAATGCCATTCTGTTGAGGTGTCTTTCGAACAGTCTTCTCCATTCTAATTTCACTTTATGCACAATATTTCTTGAACTCATTGTCCTTATATTCCCCTCCATTATCTGATCTCAAGCACTTAATTTTCAAATCTGTTTCAGTCTCCACTAAGGTTTTCCACTTCTTAAAGGTAGTATAACTTTCAGATTTATGTTTCAAAAAATAAACCCATACCTTTCTTGTTGAGTCGTCGATAAAGGTAACATAGTATGATGATCCTCTAAGAGATGAAACTAGTGTAGGTCCCCACACATTTGTATAAAACCAACTCTAACTTTTCTGACTCCAGTTTCTTGCCATCCTTTGAAAAACTGACCCTCTTTTGTTTGCTGAAGATGCAATCCTCACAAAAGTCAATGTCCACCGATTTCAAATATGACAGTTTCCCCTTAGATACAAGTACCTTCTTCCCTTTTTGACTCATATACCCAAGCCTTTGGTGCCACAGATTTGAGTATTCCTTCTCACCAGCAACTACTACTACATCCCTATTGTTCATAGTCATATAAATGGTGCCTTCTTTTTTACCACGAGCAACAACCATGGCTCCTTTGGTGATTTTCCACAAACCACCCATGAAGGTTACAACATGACCTTCATCATCAAGTTGTCCAACAGAAATCAAGTTTCTTTTCAAACCAGGCACATGTCAGACATTCTGTATCTTCCAAACAGATCTGTTTGACAACTTGATTGTTACATCCCCTTTACCTACAATCTTCAAAGGTTTATCATTAGCCAGATAAACCTTCTTGAAATCACCACCAATGTAATTGTCCATGATTTCCCTCTATGAAGTAGAATGGAATGATGCCCCAGAATCTAAAATCCAAGATTCAAGAGGCCTGTCAATACTCAAGATCAAAGCATCATAAATCTCTTCCATTGTAGCATTAGCAGACTTCTGATTTTGATTACCTTTGTTCTTATTCAATGTCGGGCAATCTCTTTTTAGATGTCCATTCTTTCTACAGTTCCAGTAACTCCATCCCTCTTCAGTTCTTGACTTGTTTCTGTGTTTGGATTTTGATCTGTTGCAGTTTGGGTTTCTTCCCACTGATCTTCCTCTAGCTTCTATATTCAGGGCAGAACTTGATGTTTCCCCTAATTCCCTCCTGCAAATTTCTTCACTCAAAATTAAATCTCAAATATCATTGTAATTCAACTTTTCTTTTCCCAAAGAATTACTCATTGCCATTACAGTACCATTCCAACTTTCTGGCAAACTAGATAGAAGAATCAAAGCCCTAACCTCATCATCAAATTCGATAGATACAGAACTCAATTGTGTTTTCACAATATTGAATTCATTCAGATGCTCAGCCACCGAAGCACCTTCTGTCATCCTCAGATTAAAGAATCTACGCATTAAATAAACTTTATTTGAGGCAAAGGGTTTTTGGTACATGTTTAAGAGTGCCGCCATGAGACCTGTTATAGTCTTCTCCTTCACTATGTTAAACACAACGTTATAAGACAACGTTAACCGAATAACACCTAGCGCTGGGCGATCAAGTAGCGTCCACTCATCATCCTTCATCTTTTCTGGTTTCATCCCTGAAAGGGGCTCACATAGTTTTTTTTGGTATAGATAGTCTTCAATCTACATCTTTCAAAATCTGAAATCTATGTCATTGAATTTATCAATTCTAACCTTTTCGTCTATAGTCGTCGGTGCCACTCAAACCAATGCTCTGATACCAATTGTTAGGAATTGACCCTTCCTAACCAAGATCGGTGAGACACAAAATAACAAACAAGGAAGAAAAAATGAATCAAACAAATCACACACACAAGAATACAAGGATTTACATGGTTCATCCCAGAATAGGGCTACGTCCACGGCTGCTGTGTGGTTTTCACTATGATTAGAAAAAAAATTACAACTTTTTTAACATAAAAAAAGCACCCCCTCATCTATTTATAAGTATAGAATTAGGCTTACATGGAAGCAACATGGGAATTACGAAAGTACCCAAAAAATTTCGGCCCCTCCCTCCCCCCCTGAACCCTCCATTGGACCCAATGTTTGAGTGAATAGTAGGGTTGAGTGAATACTACTTATCAGGATCCACCAACCCAACAATCATAACTTTTACTAATGAATCATAACCATAACACTTTTTTTGTTTTTTTGTGTGTGTGTGTGTGTTTTTTTTTATCAAAAAAAATTAGAAAAACAAGAGAGGCAAACAGGACTATACCAAGATAATGATCAAACCTGATAAAGCAGATGGAGGATTTGTTACCCGATCATAATCCTTCATCTGGTTGCTGCGGAATAGATTCAAAGCTTGGGAATCAAGTGGTGTGGTATGGGACATGTTGGCTTTATTCAAGGTCAAAGATGGTCCATGATGCTCTCTTTGTTCTTGCCAAGATGAAAGACTTGAAAATCTAAGCTTCAATCTTGACCTACAACAGTTTGTTGAACAACTTAAGGCACACTGGTATCATGTGGGATATATATGATAAAATCAAAGCTAGTGGGACTCTTCAGAGTGAACACACCAATTCAATTCTAATAGATGGTCTATGCAGACAATGATTACTACAAGAAGTAGTATCCTTTCTGCAAGAGAATGAAGGGAAGCATTTTGGGCTCTATGTTACTAATTCAATACCCACATGTCAAGGTTCTGTAAAATGGGCTACGTAGTAAAATCTTTCTTTTGTATGATGTTGAAGCATGGACTACTTCCTGATGCATACAGTTACAATATTTTTATTTATGGGTTATGCGTAAGTTTTCAGATGCAGAGAATATAGATGGAACAATCAGTAAAATAAGGACAGAGAAGATCGTCGGAGTTGCACTTCGTAGGATGGTCTTCTAGGGTAAAGAAGATCACTGGAGTTGCACTTCACAGGATGGCCTTTTAGGGTGGAGAAGTGTAACGCCCTCAAAATAATCACACAAATCCCAACAATAAAGACATGCTAATATATAAGAAATTCACATCTTTCCATTCACCAGAGTCTTATTACAGAAAGTATTACATGTTAACAACAAAAGCAACTGCCCTAAGGGCTTACAGCTTTCCAAGTTAACACTTGGTTACACAAAAGTAGAGTACTAACTCATTTACACATAAAGCCCTTGGCTTGAATTTACATGTAATACACAAAAGGAAAGACAACCAAAAAGTCTGTCCGCCACTAGCCTCCCAAGCTAAGTCCTTGGAGGTGGCATGCTTCCTGTACCTGAAAATGATGTTCCCATATAGGGTGAGCCACAGCCCAGTAGAAATATACTAAACCAATTATGAATATTGACTACAAGATTAACAGTTGATAGATGGCCAACACTTTTACATTCATTCATAATATAACACAGTTCCAAGACACTTAAGTCTATATTTCCTTTCATTTCCATTTCATTCCTTTGACTTGCCATTACATAACCTTGGCTCAGAACCTGGCCAAACATCACACATGAGACACACACACTCATGCCAACACTTTTCACTTCATCAAAGATAAACATAACAGTTATCTCAACACTTCCAACGACAAGCATATCCGCTCTGTCAATACACTTCTAGATAGGCATACCCGCTCTATCTACGGAGTTCATCCCCTATCTCCTCCCAATAACATCCGGTTTAGAGGTTCATCCCCTATCTTCCCCTAAACCGTGGAGTACATCCCCTATCTCCTCCAACACAACACAATGCATATAAACAACAATTATATACATCACAAATCAACACAATTAATTATTCAAATTAATCAATCAATGTAATTAGGACATCCTCCATAATTAACATCACAACCCTTAGGTTCCAATTTCACTAATGTTTTAACATTAATTCCATGTTTATATACCAAACATGCTTCTAGGTTTATCATAGATAAAAACCCCCAACTTTTATAAAATTACACAATGGCCCAAAGTTTCCCAAAATTACACAACAACTTCCAACATATCAAAATGCTAAAATTGAAAGACAAAACTCATAAGGAGGAGTAGGGTATCCCTACCTCAAAGAATGAGCTCCAAAGGAGATGATGCCCAACACCCAACTTGCTCCAAAACCAAATTTGTCCCGATTAAAACGAAGCCCAAGCCACCCTCTAGCTTTTTAACAAAGGCCTTAGGGTAGGAAATCACCCTAGGTAGATCAAATCTTAGAGAGAGTGCAAGTGTAGAGAGAGAAGCTCTCAAAATAAGGGTTTGAAGAAGATGAAGTTAAGAAAAAGTGATGTTTAGTTTGGTGCTGCGTTGCTGATATAAACAGGCTCGCTCGAGCGAAGACCCCGTCGCTCGAGCGACAAGACACAAAAACTGGTCTCGCTCGAGCGAAGACACACGCTCGCTCGAGCCAACAGTGCAAATTTTCCGATTTGCACTACGACGCTCGCTCGAGCGAAGACGAACCAGCTCGCTCGAGCGAAGAAACACAACCTTCAGGTCTGAGCCAGACGCAGTCGCTCGCTCGAGCGAAGCCACTCTGGTTCGAGCCACCAGACACAAAACCAACCCTCGCTCGAGCGACCAAACCCTCGCTCGAGCGACCAGCCAAAATTCTGGGCAGCAACACTTGGTTTCCAAACACAACCAACCTGTAACAAACCTGCCCAATACATCCTATAACTCAAATACAAAGTAGGAAAGGATGTAAACAAGACAATACTCAACTACCAACATCCACAGACACATGTCCGGATCACTGTACAACAAAGGGGTAAACCCGGTGTTCTTGCCAAGATGAAAGACTTGAAAATCTAAGCTTCAATCTTGACCTACAACAGTTTGTTGAACAACTTAAGGCACACTGGTATCATGTGGGATATATATGATAAAATCAAAGCTAGTGGGACTCTTCAGAGTGAACACACCAATTCAATTCTAATAGATGGTCTATGCAGACAATGATTACTACAAGAAGTAGTATCCTTTCTGTAAGAGAATGAAGGGAAGCATTTTGGGCTCTATGTTACTAATTCAATACCCACATGTCAAGGTTCTGTAAAATGGGCTACGTAGTAAAATCTTTCTTTTGTATGATGTTGAAGCATGGACTACTTCCTGATGCATACAGTTACAATATTTTTATTTATGGGTTATGCGTAAGTTTTCAGATGCAGAGAATATAGATGGAACAATCAGTAAAATAAGGACAGAGAAGATCGTCGGAGTTGCACTTCGTAGGATGGTCTTCTAGGGTAAAGAAGATCACTGGAGTTGCACTTCACAGGATGGCCTTTTAGGGTGGAGAAGATTGCCAGAGTTTTGTTTGAAAAAGGAGGGTTTCGGACCAAAACAACGTGAGGCTTTGTGGGATGAGAACAAGCGCTAAAGAGAAAAAAATAACCGGTTGAAAAGATATTCAATTTTTCTAATAAAATTATTTAATGGTTCAGATTAATTTATATATATCTAATGATTTAAAATTAAGGTGTATATGATGTGCACAATTTAATCACGTGCACATCCTAACAGCCCCAATTTTTTTTTTCTTTCAGCACTTAATTCATTTTTTTAATGGTGCATTTAATTTATCTCTTTACTTCTTAAAAAAATGGTAGGGAGAGAGAGAGAGAGAGAGAGAAGAGTTTGGTTTGGTTTGGTTTGACTGTTTCACCATCTGTATGTCATATATAATGTAGTTTAGCCATTTTATGTGTGCTTGTTCTTATAAAGTGTTTTAGAATGTGAACCTTCAGGTAAAGAAAATTCAAAATTGAATTTTTTGACCGAATGCCCTTTTTTTTTAATGGTACATTTAGTTTATCTCTCTACTTCTTAAAAAAATGGTAGAACTTATCATACCATATAAGAATTCATATAAAATATGATAAAAAATTAATAAAAAATTTAGATGATATATAGCATCACTTTATTTTCTTAGCAATTTTTGTTGGGTTCATTCCAGCATCTGTGCCTTGTGCTCATTATATCATTATTAACAAGTAATATAACTATTTAATAATAAATTATTATGTAATCATAGTGAGCCTCATTATCCAAATGTATTCATCGAGTTGTGTTGAATTGCACTTACATTTTTTCTTTTTAGAACAATTAAAACCACATATATATAAAGATAGAAGAATATAGATAGTCCTCGTACAGAGAATTGAAAAAACATAGAAAAACATCGAAAACTAATTCTAAAAATGCAAGAGCCAGTATCATCAGCATGTCCAAACGAAGATAAGGAATTCTTTACCAGCAACCTCACACCGCAAACCTCAGCAACAAATTCCTGCAAAGATATCATAACACATCCAACAAACACATAAGTATAAGAATAAGAACAAATTACTAGATTAGATAGTTCTACGCCAAGGAGGTCAAAAAAGACTGGGGTTGCTGACACCGTCTTCAATGCATGGCTCTCTCTTGCACTTGCCAAGATCAAGATTGTAGGGCTGAAGTCTCGGTGCTCGAATTCTCTTTGGGCCTCCTACACGGAAATTCCCAACGTGCTCAAGAATTGGTGCTAGCAACTAAAGTCTTGGTGCTCAAATTTTTTTAGGGCCTCCTACGTGAAAATTTTCAAGTTGCTTCGAGATCGGATCAAGCAGTTGTGCTTCATATACCGTTGAGATGGGGGCTTGTCGTTCCGACAGAGAAATATCGTTATCCTGTTGTGATTGTGGCTCAAGGACACCCGGGTGATGTTCATTAGGTTGCACTTAAACATTAGGATCTTCAACCATGTCAACTGGTACATCAAATAGGGGCGACTTTTTTGTTTGCACTTGGACAACCGATAAGCTCTGGCAATGAAGAAATATGAATGCACCACCATCATTAAGGTTGTAACGCAGACTAAGAACAATAAAAAGAACATTTCTATCCAAGATCACCTTTTTCTTTCGCTTGAGAGGCTTTTTTAGAGTGGCTCCACTTGTGCCCCCTCTTACCCCACTACCATTATGTTCATATGGACGTGTGCTTCCTGATGGACCCCCTTACTAAAATAAACTCTTATGCCACACTTAATTGGAAAATCTGATGGGACCCTAGGAGGGAATTTAGAAAAAGTACTACCATTCATACCAATATCTTTATCCATAGCTGCAAAATTCCTATTCTAAAAGGTCCGCTCAGCATTTTCCTAATCAAAACGGAAATCATCATCTAGCATATCATTGATAAGAGCAATTTCAAAGGGGTCCAAAAACGAAGCCATGTCATCTTGCAACGAATGTTACAAATTGTCATGATTTGAGTCACTTTCTATCGCAATACCTTCACCTTTTTCTGTCCTTGATAGCCTCTTAATGACCGGAAGACAAACCTTCCAAGAGCACCAAGAAAGACCTAAAAACCAACCAGCCAAAGAGACCTCAAATAGTAAAGAAACTACACCACAAAAACTTAAAAAACACCAAACAAATAGAACCCTAAGTGCAGAGAAGAACCACAACCCACAAACTTCCTAAATATTGCAAGTCAATAGAGATTTCAAGAAAACCAAAGCATAAACCAGGACTAAATTTGGACTGAGAATAGGAGAAGTAAAGACTAGTTCTCCGCCAGAAAAGGAGGTCGAATACGGCTCATAGCACAACCGATAGATAGATCATACCTTTGCAACTCCCCTTTCCCGGAGAGATATGCGATCGGATAAAAATGAGTAAGGAGTGGTTTTGGAACTCCCTAGAAGTCGTCGGAAATCGCCTAGACTTCATGTGTTTTCTTTCTTTCTTTTTTTTATTTATTTATAATTTTATATATATATATATAATCAGTTAGTTGAATTGTACTTACATTTAAATGGAGAGAGTCACTTATTTTAGGAGATGGCTTCTCTCGGGTCGACATAGTGGATTGAAATATACTGTTGGGTTCGTAGGGTCGACCACGGGTCTGGTTTAGATAATTCGAGCGTTCAATGTGAAGAACTCCTTGAGTACTTTATTCCTGCAAAAAATCACATTGATCGGATATCGGTAGTCCCTTGATCAGAATACATTTTTGTTAATAATTTATTTTTAAAATTATATTTACCATTGACAAAAATGTATTCCGATCAAGAGGCTACCGATATCTAATGTACGTGATTTTTTACAAGCATAAAATACTCGACAAGTTCTACACATTAAACGATTTGAATTATCGAAACAAGACTCGTGGTGGACCCCACAGACCCAACAGTGGACTGGAGAGAAACCTCTTCCCTTATTTGATTTGACAATTTATTATTAAACTATGATACTACATATCAATAATAAAATAATAACATTGTTATATTAAATTTTAAGTTGTAGCGAGTCTTTAACGTCTTCCATGATTTTGGTCTTTACTTATTTTCCTAGCAATTTCTTGTCGAGTCCATTCAACCAAGTCTTGCGCCAATTAATAACATCATAAAAAATAAATAAATATATAAATAAAATAAAATGAACTTATGTTCATAGTCAAAAAGCCATCAAATAAGTGGTACATCAAAGTTTTTCAAAAATATTTCCAAACACAACCAAAAACTAAAAAAAGCTAACCTCGTTATCAAACCTTTTCAAGCCATCAGTGTCTTCAATGGCTTATGTTTTACTTGTTTTCTTAACATCTTCCTACTTATTTTCCTAGCATTTTCCTACTATTTTCCTGCTTACTATAGCAGCCACATGGTAGTTAATCATTGCTTTTTTAAAGACCACAGTTGGATCTATCTTGTGATAATTGATAGCAAATAATATGTAACTTGTTGCTTATTTTTGTAATAAATATTATGCAATTTTAGTGAAGTTATGATAATTTATAGTTCATAATTAAAGTTTACATATTTTTTTATCATAAAAAGTGTAACATTACCATAAATATATGTAATATTACTATAAAAATGTGTAATTTTATTTTTGAATTACAAATTGTCGTAATTCTACTAAAAAATTACGTAATATTTATCACCAAAATATATAAAATATATTACAAGAATGCATGGATAAATTACACTTTGCCCCCTTTATATTTAGTCACTTTCCCACTTTGTCCCTTAAAGTTTATTTTTTCTCACTTTGACCCTTCATGTTTCAATGTTTTTGCCAATTTACTCCTAAATCTAATTTCTGTTAAAATTAAACAGAAAATGACACATTGATAGTTACGTGACATAAAAATGTTTTGTTCTATATAACTCACTCCTTTGACACAAACTCAAATATCAATATAATAATATATTTTTTATGTTATGTGATCGTTATTGTGACATTTTCTATTTAATTTTGAACCGAAGTTAGCTTTAAGAGTAAAATGAGAAAAATTTAAAACATAAATGGCCGAATTGAGAAAAAATAAACTTTATGAGCCAATGTGGGAAAGTGATCAAACATAATGTAAAAGTTTTAGGTCCAAGTTTTCGATCCAAGTTTTCTAGAATTTGTTGGAATAATTGGTTTTTATAGGCTTCTTTTGAACCAACTTTGAGCCCAAAATTGAGTGGGTCCCAAACGTCTTTTGGGATGGGTCCGAAGAGGTAACGTGTTCCTTGCTACATGGCAAGTCACACAGTGAAGACGGTTCGACAAAACCATTTATGAGTGAATGGGAACTTGACGTCGTTTTCGGGTTCGTGGAATGGACAATTAAAGAATTAAATATGGGTTTCCTTGTAAGGCTTGTCCCACATTGAAACTTTAATAGAGTTTGTGTATGTATATAAACTCTAGGTGGCAACACTTGGGTTGGGCCCCAAGGGGCACCCCAAGTTTGTGGAAGGGAGGAGTTATGGACAAATGGAACCTTGGCTCAAACCACCACACATGCGCGCGTGCACCACTGCCGCCGTCCGTCCGGTCGAGTTGGTTCTTATATTAATTTTTTGGAGAAAATTCATTTGAATTTTTTCCAAAATTCTTTTTGAAATTAATTAATTTTTGAATTTAATTTTTCTGTCCATTTGTTACTTCTTCAGTCCAATTTTTTCAAACAGATTAACTATCCAAACAGTATCTGTTGTACCTGGACAGATTTATTTTTCCCAAACAGATTTAAATCTGTCCAGGCAAATTTGAATAGATTTTAACAAATCTGAGTTTGAATTGCACCTGTTCATTTGATTCCACAACAGATTTATTTTCAAACAGATTTAAACTATTTTTAACAGGTATAAAACTGCCTAAAACTGCTAGCGGTTTGGACTGGTTCAAATCTACCGAATAGATTCAAAACTGGCAGCAAATCTGTCCAGTTTAAATTCTGCACCTGTTTACTTTAAATTCTACCTATTCGGGCAGTATGAATGGTCACCTAGTTGCCAATAAATTGAAACCATTTCCAGCAGTTTTGATATCCTGAGATGATCCAAAAAAAAATCTAAAAAATTCTTTTTGCAGTCCATTTTGCTCTCTTGCATAATTTATTCTTCATATTAGTTTTTTAGGAAAATTAAAGAGAGTAAGAACACAGGCTTTTGTTTACCATACAAATTATTTGGAGTGCTACTACAATTTGTGAAGATCATTGTATCTTGGGAGATAGGCGCCATTTAACCGTAAGCACCGTAGCAGGGCAAATCTGTCTTAAGGACATAGTGTCATACACTTGACTTGATCTTTTATTATTCATTCGGTTCAGTAAAATAAATTCGGTATGTTATTTATTTTATTTGTTTGATTTAGTTTCAATTTATTTATTGTACATAGAAGATTGTTCCAACAATCTTAAGATAGATTCGAATTATTCTGTTTACAGAATTTTTCGTTTGTTTCCTTTTCTCTTTCTTCTTCTTATAGAAATTATTTTCTGTGATTTTACAAAATAATATTCTGGTTGGAAAACAAATAGTAGTAATATATTGTTTGACAGATAGTAGTAATATACAGTCTTTTTTCTTTGACAACTAGAAGTAATATACTGGTGTCATTAACAATTTAGAATATTTATTTGTGGAATTTTGTCAGAAATTAATTTTGGTTTTCAAAAATTATTTCTGAGTGTTCATTAATTAAAATTATGTTTTGGTATTTTAATTATTGAAGTGTTTCAGAAATTTAGTTTTTTGTGTGGAATTAATTTGGTTAAATAAAATTTTATTTTATTTTCATATTAATTGGAAGCAAAAGTTACAATTCTTGTTTCTTTTATTTTACAGATTTTAAAATTCTGTGGTTTTGGTTTAAATTTTCTATGTAGTATAAAATTCTAATTATAATTTTGTTTTATAATTTAGAATTCATGGCTACTGAAACTGGTCAAACTAATGCTTAAACAAGTACGAATATGGTGGCTGTAATTGCGCCAACCCCTCCTCCTATTGTGACTATGCCAGTTAATCACGGTGAGAAGCCAGAAAAGTTTGCAGAAACTGATTTTAAAAGATGGCAACAGAAAATGTTGTTCTATCTTACTATTCTAAACCTGGCTCGTATTCTCCATAAGAATGCTCCTACTCTGAATGAGGATGAAACTGACCGACAAATGGTTGCTGCGGTCGATGCCTGGAAACATACTGATTTCTTTTGCCGGAACTACATCTTGAATGGACTTGACAACACATTATACAAGGTCTGCAATCCTATCAAGACAACAAAGAAACTTTGGGAGTCTTTGGAGAAAAAGTGCAAAATAGAACATGCTGGCTCAAAGAAATTTGTGGTTGGCAAATTCCTAGACTTTGTGATGGTTGATTCTAAGACTGTGATCAGCCAAGTTCAAGATCTCTAACTCATTCTGCATGACATTCACGTAGAAGGCATGTCTCTTAGTGAATCCTTCCAAGTTGCTGCCTTAATTGAGAAATTACCACAAGGCTGGAAGGAATTCAAGAACTACCTCAAACACAAGCGCAAAGAAATGTCTTTAAAAGAATTGATTGTGTGTTTGAGGATTGAAGAGGACAACCGCAATTTTGAAAAGCGGGCTGGTAAGCATCCAATGGAGTCTAAGGCAAATGTGGTGGAACATGCTCCAAAAGCAAAGAAACGGAAGTTTTTTGTAGAAAATTCATCACAAGGCTCTAAAAGGGGGGAAACTAAAAAGTACAAGTTTAAAGGCAAGTGTTACATCTGTGACAAAGAGGGACATCGGGCCAAAGATTGTCGTAACAAAGGAAAAAGCAAAAGAAGAACAAGCAAGAAGCCTGCTCAAGCCCATTTGACTGAAGTGGACAATATTTCCAATGGTGTAGATGACATAAACTTTCTACAGTTGTTTCCGAGGCAAACCTTGTCAGAAATCCTAAAGAATGGTGGGTGGACACTGGTGCTACTCGCCATATATGTGCCAACAAAAAGATGTTTACATCTTATTCTACAGTGGACAATGGTGAACAACTTTTTATGGATAACTCTTTGGCTTCTAAAGTTACAGGACAAGGAAAGATTATTTTGAAGATGACATCTGGAAATGAACTCACTCTCAACAATTTGCTGCATGTACCGGACATTTGTTTCCAGATCTTTGTTGAGTAAAAATGGGTTTAGGCTAATTTTTGAAAGTGACAAGTTTGTACTTACCAAAAATGGGATGTACGCAGGAAAATGTTACATGTCTGAGGGCCTTTTCAAAATGAATGTAATGACTGTTGTACCCTCTGTAATTAATAAAAATACATCTTCTTTTTACTTGCTTGAGTCTTCAAATTTATGGCATGGTAGACTAGGACATGTTAATTATGGATCTTCGAGTAGATTAATTAATATGGAATGTTTACCTAAATTTGACATTGATTCAAATCATAAATGTGAAATTTGCGTTGAGGCAAAATTATCCAAAACTCCTTTTCATTTAATTGAAAGAAGTACAGAACCACTTGAATTAATTCATAGTAACATTTGTGATTTTAAATCAATTCAAACTAGAGGTGGGAAAAATATTTTATCACTTTTATAGATGACTATACTAGATATAGTTATGTTTATTTAATTCGAACCAAGGATGAAGCTTTGGAAAGTTTTATTCAATATAAGAATGAAGTTGAAAATCAACTTGGTAAGAAAATTAAGAAACTTAGAAGTGATAGAGGTGGTGAATATGAATCACTTTTTGGTGAGTTTTGTAAAGAACGTGAAATAATTCATCAAACCACCACTCCTTACTCACCTCAGCAAAATGGAATTGCTGAAAGGAAAAATAGGACTTTAAAAGAAATGATGAATTCCATGTTAATAAGTTCTGGATTACCTCAGAACTTGTGAGAGGAAGCAATACTTTCTGCTGATTATATACTTAATAAAGTATCCCGAAAGAAAGTGAATCAAACACTTTATGAATTATGGCATGAGAGAGTACTATCCTACAAATACTTAAAAGTGTGGGAGTGTTTGGCTAAAGTGGCTATTCCTAGTCCTAAAAAGACTAAGATAGATCCTAAAACTATTGATTGCATTTTTATTGGTTATGCCAAAAATAGTAGTGCATATCAGTTTTTGATTTATAAATCAGAACATTATGAAATGCATGAAAATACTATTATTGAATCTCGAAATGCATCATTCTTTGAACATGTATTTCCAAACAAGACTGGACAAGAGACTAGTTCTAATAAAAGATCTCATGATGTTGTTACTACTTATGATCAAGAACATAATCAAGAACAAGAGCAAGAGATAGATCAAAATGAGGAAGAGGAACCTAGGTGTAGTAAATGTACTAGAACCTCGAAATCTTTTGGTCCAAATTTTCTAACATTTTTGTTAGAAAATGAGCCTTTAACTTTTGAAGAAGCTATGTCCAGTCCTCAGGTTCCTTAATGGAAAGCAACTATAAACAGTGAAGTTGAATCCATATTGCAAAATCACACTTGGGAATTAGTGGACTTACCACTAGGTTGTAAACCTCTTGGGTACAAGTGGATTTTCAAAAGAAAAATGAAAGCAGATGGATCAATTGAAAAATACAAGGCAAAACTTGTGGTAAAAGGTTTTAGACAAAAAGAAAGTCTTGATTACTTTGACACATACTCATCGGTTACTAGAATAACATCTATTAGAATGCTAATTGCCATTGCTTCTCTATACAATCTAGAAATTCATCAAATGAATGTGAAAACCGCTTTCTTAAATGGTGAGTTAGATGAAGAAAAATTTACATGGAACAATCAGAAGGATTTTATGTTCCAAGAAAAGAAAAGAAAAGAAAGTTTGCAATTTAGTTAAATCATTATATGGTTTAAAACAAGCGCCAAAGCAATGACATGAGAAATTTGACAAAGCAATGATGTCAAATGGATTCAAAATTAATGAATGTGACAAATGTGATTATATTAAAAACACAAACAAAGGCTATGTTACAGTATGTCTTTATGTGGATGATATGCTTATCATAAGTAGTATAATGATATGATTAAAACTACCAAGAAAATGTTGAATAAACATTTTGACATGAAAGACATAGGGATTGCTGATGTAATTCTTGGTATGAAAATTACCAAAACATCAGAAGGTTATGCTTTGTCACAATCTCATTATATTGAGAAAATACTTGACAAATTTAGCAAAGATGATGATCATCTTGCTAGAACACCTGTGGATGTTAATTTATTTCTTTCGAAGAATGTACAGGAAAATATTTCTCAATTAGAGTATGCCCAAATTATTGGAAGCTTAATGTACTTGATGAATTGCAATCGCCCGGATATAGCTTATGCAGTAAGTAAATTAAGTAGATATATGAGTAACCCAAGAGTAGAACACTAGAAAACAATTATAAGGGTTCTAAGATATCTCTGATTTACTCGTTACATTGAGCTAAATTATACTAGATATCCAACAGTACTTGAAGGATACTGTGATGCAAACTGAATATTTGATACTAGAGACTCAAATCCACCAGTGGGTATGTCTTTACTCTAGGTTGGGCGGCTGTATCTTGTAAATCTTCCAAACAGACTTTCATTGCTAGGTCTATTGTAACGCCCTCAAAATAACAACATTAAACCCATCAATATATACATGCATTGATACAAAAAGATTCACTTTCTTCTATTCAGCAGAGTAATCTATTACAAAAAGTATTACATGTTAACCACAAAAGCAAATGCCCTACGGGCTTACAGCTTTCCAAGTTAACACTTGGTTACAAAAAGAGAGTGCTAACTCTATTACACATTAAGCCCTTGGCTTGAATCTACATATAATACATCAAAAGGAAATAGACAGCAAAAAGTTCATCCGCCTCTAGCCTCCCAAGCTATGTCCTTGGAGGTGGCATGCTACCTATACCTGAAAATGAAGTTCTCATATAGGGCGAGCCACAGCCCAGTAGAAATACACTAAACCAACTATGAACAATGACTAAAAGATTAGCAGCTGATAGATGGTCAACACTGATACATCCACAGAAATCACATCTCAATTATACGACTTACAAGTCCATGTTACTTTCATTTTCCCCTTTTTATTAGATGAGCATATGAACTCTATCAACACCACAACAGATAAGTATAAGAACTATATCCCACATTCACAGATAAGCATATGAGCTGAATCTATACTTCACTAGACAAGCATATGAGCTGTATCTACATTTCTCAAAGATAAGCATATGAGCTCTATCTTCACTTCTCTAGACAAGCATATGAGCTGTATCTACGGAGTTCATCCCCCATCTCCTCCCAACACTATCCGGTTTAGAGGTCCATCCCCCATCTTCCCCTAAACCGCGAAGTACATCCCCCATCTCCTCTTCTACACATAATGCATATAAACACAAAGGTTCTATACACAATCCATCAATACATAAAATTAATGTATTCTATCCACTGCCATACTCTATGACACAATCAATCGATTAGTTTTAGTTTGCCTAATCATCATGCATTGTCTACAACAATCAAGACTATCCTCCACCGATAGCCCAAAGCAGTTATTTCTATACAGAAAATAAATGCACAAAATGGATAATAATCAACATTTCAACTCGATGGGTGTTAAGTAATTCAACTACACCCTTTAAACCCGCATACTCCCAATCTCAACATTTCCAAATCAATTCCTCATTTCTCACAATTAATTATACAAATTAATTAATCAATGTAATTAGGGCAATTTCCTTAATTAACATTACAACCCTTAGGTTCCATTTTCATCAATGTTCCAACATTTATTCCATTTCTCTATGCCAAACATGCATCTAGGTTTATTATAAACGAAACCCCAACTTTTGTAGAACTACACAAAAGCCCCAAACTTTCACAAAATTACCCAACCAACCCCAACATCTCAAAATACTAAAATTCAAAGACAAAACTCATAGAGAGGAGTAGGTTATCCCTACCTCGAAGTTGGAGCTCGAATGGAGAAGAGACCAAAACCAAAACGCTCCAAACACCAAACTTTTTGGATCAAAACGACGCCCCTGACGATCAACCCAACTTTTACATTTACAAAGGCCGAAGGGAAGGAACACACTATAACTAGATCAAACCCTAGAGAGAAGGGAGTTTCTAGAGAGAGAGGCTCTCAAAATATCTTTTTGGAAAGTAAGAGAGAGAGAGAGAATGCAAAAAAGTGATTCAAAAATGCCTTACAGCTGACGGATATATGATAGGCCCGCTCGAGCGTAAAACACAACGCTCGAGCGTAAAGAACAAAAATCTGAGTCCGATCGAGCGCAATAAGGTCCGCTCGAGCGCCAAGACACCGAGATAAAGCAAAACCGCTCGAGCGTAAGAACTAGTCCGCTCGAGCGCAATATTCCATCTCCCAGAACTTTCCAGGAAAAGAACTACTCGCTCGAGCGCTAACAATCCCGCTCGAGCGCGACCCGTTCGAGCGCAATAAACCCGCTCGAGCGTAGAAAACACACCTGCAGAAGTTTTGCAGGGCCACGAAAATACTGGAAGTGTGCAAACCCCGCTCGAGCGCAAAATTGTCCACTCGAGCGTAACGCCAAAGACCAAACTCCGCTCGAGCGCAAAATGGTCCGCTCGAGCGTAACACCAAAAACCTGGGCAACTAGATTTGAGACTTAAACTCAACCAACCTGTACCCCACCTGCCCAAAACATCCTAAAACTCACACATGAGGAATCAAAGGATAACAACAAGGTGTACAACCACCAACTCCACGGAACCAACGTCCGGAATACAACAAATACAGGAAGGAAATACCCGGATCGCTATATCTATTATGGAATCAGAATTCATAGCTTTAGATAAAGCTGGTATAGCGATCCCGGTTTTCCTTTCATTGTTTAATTGTATTCCGAACTCAGTTCCGTAGATGTGTTGTTGTCTTATTCCCGTTTCCATCCTTTACTCTTTGTATATGAGTCTTGGGTCGGGTTGGGTAGGTTTAAAACAGGTTGGTTGTGTTTGGAAACCAAGGGTTAGTGTCCATTAAATTTTCATAATGGTTCATTTAATATCCTTATTAGTGGTTACAAACTTGTTCATTTAATATCCCTATTAGTAGTTCATTTACTATTCCAATTAGTGATCCATTCATATTCCATTAGTGGGATTTTATGACAAACTTGTCCATTCATATTTCTAACTAGTGTTCATTTAATTCTAGTTAGTGTTCATTTAATTTCAATTAGTGTTCATTTAATTCTAACTTGTCCTTTCATTTTCCAATTAATGGACTTTAATGACAACCTTCAATATCACTTGTTCATCTCCCTTTTGATTTCAAAACCCTAGAACTGTCTTCTCTCTCTCTCTAACTTTTCAAAGATTTTGCATGATTATACTAGATTCATCTCATTAGTAAGATACATGTACATCAATTAGATGGTGACTAATCATTGATACCTATATATATAATGTATAGAAGACTAATGCTAATACATTGAATGTGATGGATTTATTATGAATGAATCTTAGAGATGCATTATGTAACTATTATGAATATGTAAGATACATTAATCTATCTAATGAATTCATTAATATAGAGGATGCATTATGTATCATGAATGTATGAGATACATTAATCAATTTAATGAAGTTCATTGAATGAATAACTTGAGAGTTTCTCTCTCTAGACTACATCTTCTCTCTATAAATACATCTAGTTCTAGTGATCTTCTACCCTAGTTCCGTTGTATTGAGTGTGGAGCTTCTCTTGATCTTCATTTTGATCCGAAAAATTGTGGGTTGGAACACATCCGAGTATTTTCATCATCTTCTTTGAGTCTCTTCATTTGAGGTAGGGATTTCCTTGTTCTTTTTCAATACTCCGTCTATAGATAGACATGTGGTAGTTTTGTATTGCATGAAAATCATATCCGTGTTGGATTTGTTTGAAAATCATGAGGAGAACCTAGGGTTGGTTGTTTGAGAATGGTTTTGTTATCATTGAGTGTGGTTTGGACTAATTAGAGAGTAAAATTAGCATGTTATTGTTGAAAGAAGAGAAAGCCCTAAATTATATTTTGATTTGGTAAAATAAAAAGGGTTTATGGTTGAACAATGTTGGTAAATTTCTATTGTTAATACGAGTCGTGTAGAAGGTGTTAACAGTTAAGGGAATAATTATGGTATTGGGATTATTTTGAAATGAACGTATTGAATCAAGTTGGGTTATGGCTTTATTATCCATGGAATTGATTTTGTAAAATGAAGAGAATGTAATTGGTTTTGTGAAAAGGGAAAAGTGTTTTTGGAATAAGTGATGGAACATGTTGACTTAAGAAAATTATGAAAGTTGATCTTGAAAATGGTAAATGAAATGTTAACTCTATGTGAGACTCGAAAAATAAATTTGAGAAACTATTGTATCATGAGTGTTGAATACACACATTTGGGGGTTTTATCCTTACTTATCATACTAGTGTCGTTGTTGGGTTTAAGGTTTGCTTGAGAGTTGAGTCTCTTTTATTGGGTGTACTGAATACATGCATCTAGAGGTTTTGTCCTTGGTCATCGGTGGAGGATGACATTGTTGTGTTGAATTGTGATGTATGCGTTACACTTGTGTTGGTTAAACATTATTGAATAGTTTATGTGTATGTATTACACTTGTTATTTATGTTTTTTTTGTATTGACTGATTGAATTTGTATATGATAATTGTTTATATACATTTGTGTTGTGTGGGAGGAGATAGGGGATGTACTCCACGGTTTAGGGGAAGATAGGGGATGGACCTCTAAACCGGACTTTTGTTTGGGAGGAGATAGGGGATGGACTCCATTAGCATCACTATTATGTGTGCTTATTGATTTATAGAAGTGTTTCTATATGTTGTTGATACAACACTAAAATGTGTATCAAATGAGAAGTATGAAGTGTTTTGATATGAGCCTTAGTCTCATTTGTTTTGTTGATATTGGACGTAATGTTAATGTGATGTGTAGTTCACTGTTATAATTTGGCCAGGTTATGAGCCATATTGATAAAAATGAAAAGTTGAATAAATAATGGAAAGTAAAAACTGATATTTGGGAGTTTTAATTGTTATCGTCAGTGTATCTGAGTATGTTATGGGTTGCGATGGTTACAGTTTTGAAAGGCCGAGTTGCCTCATTTGTGGATTATATACATGATTGATAATTTGTTATTTCCCTTTTATTTAAGGCATGCATGTGTTGATATGAATGTATTGGGAACAAACTAAAATGCCATTTTGAGATTTTGGAAAGTGAGAAGGAAAATGGGGTATTTGTGAACATGTTTTCAAAAAAGGTCATTTTGTTATGAGTACGGAAAATGGGGGAAGAGTAATGGGCTTGGTGAAATTGTTTTTTTTCTAAAACTGTTTTAGTCATGAAAGTTTGGAAAAATGGGTAATGAAAAGGAAAGAAAGGTGAACCGCTTATAGCATTGAATGAAATGTCTGTTTTCGAGAAAAGTTCATACTTATGTATATTTTGCATAAACTGTCACATTACTATTCTAGTATGAGATTGAACATTCATGATCATAGCTATCTGTAAGTTGTTATTGTTGAGGATCATGTTGAGATCCCTACTGGACTATATGTTCATCCCACGTTGTTGAATTTTTTTTCAGGTGTTTAGCAGGATGTGCTACAAGATTTGGATCTTCTTATGTGTTGGCCACGGGGCCTCTTTGTTGTAGGCAGAATGCCATATATGAAAAAGGGTTGCACCCTTCATTTGATTATTTATTGTTGTAAGCCTGAGGGCAATTCATTTAGAATGCTCATGTTGTATTTAATTTTCATTCGAATGAGAGAATTGTTGTTCAACACTTTTAATTGAACATTTGAGTTTATTTCCGCATGTTATCTCTGAAATTGAATTAAGTTAAGGAACTTGGTAATGACTTCGAGTAATAAAAAGTGGGGCGTGACAACTGGGGAAGAGACAGAATGGCTTCGCCACTTCCTTGAAGATATTCCAATGTGGCCAAAATCGGTACCTGCTATATGCATACATTGCGATAGTCAATCTGCAATAGGTAGAGCAAAGAGTCATATGTATAATGGTACGTCACGACATATTCGTCGTCGACATAACACCGTGAGACAACTACTCTCTACTGGAATTATTTCCATTGAATATGTGAAGTCTAAAGACAACATAGCGGATCCGCTAACCAAAGGGTTAGCAAGAGAGTTAGTTAAAAATTCATCGAGGGGAATGAGACTTAAGCCTATTAAATAAGAGTTACCACAACGGCAACCCAACCTAGTTGACTAGAGATCCCAAGATCTAGGTTCAAAGGGACAACCGAGTTGTGGATGACTCAGAAGGATCACTGGGGAGTCAAACTCCTACCCATTTCTATGATGAAATAGTGATGTCTGCAGCGGTTTAGGTTAAGTAATACTTTTAATGATTCTTATATCTAGGTATAACTAGTGGAGTATGACAGGATGCTCTTCATAAGAATCACCTATATGAGTGTGAACTGAGCCGGTTCTATGAGATTTGTGAAGGGCTACAATTCTCTAGAGCACTCATGAAAGACCAGGTTGTTCAGGGCCAAAATGAACACAGTAGTGAGAACTAAACTGTGTTTGGTAATATACTTTGTGAGTTTTATTGTCTTGGTTTACACAAATGACTGAATAGTTCAAGACATCATATTCACCGGTTAGCTAGTAAATCCGATAGTGTCTCACAAGGGAAGGTTCAAAGCCAAAAGCTACATAGCCTTTGCAGAATATTTCCAATTTCTATATCCTTTGCAGAATATTTCCAATTTCTATACTCTCTATAATTAGATCATGTTGTTGCATTTTCTCTCCGTCAAATTCCATTCATGTGGGGGATTGTTGGAATAATTGGTTTTTATGGGCTTATTTTGGGCCAACTTTGAGCCCAAAATTGAGTGGGTCCCAAACGTCTTTTGGGATGGGTCCGAAGATGTGACATGTTCCTTGCCGCATGGCAAGTCATACGGTGAAGACAGTTCATCAAAACCATTTATGAGTGAATGGGAACTTGACGTCATTTTCGGGTTCGTGGAATGGACAATTAAAGAATTAAATGTGGGTTTCCGTGTAAGGCTTGTCCATCATTGAAACTTTAAGAGAGTTTGTGTATGTATATAAACTCTAGGTGGCAACACTTGGGTTGGGCCCTAAGGGGCACCCCAAGTTTATAGAAGGGAGAAGTTATGGACAAATGGAACCTTGGCTCAAACCACCACACACACACACGTGCGCCGCCGTCCATCCAGCTGAGCTGAGCCGAGTTGAGTTGGTTGTGGGTTGGGTTGGTTCTTATATTAATTTTTTGGAGAAAATTTATTTGAATTTTTTCCAAAATTCTTTTTGAAATTAATTCATTTTTGAATTTAATTTTTCTGTCCATTTGTTACTTCTTCAGTCCAATTTTTTCAAACAGATTAACTGTCCAAACAGTATCTGTTACACCCAGACAGATTAGTTTTTCCCAAACAAATTTAAATTAGGTTTCAACATATCTGAGTTTGAATTGTACATGTTCATTTGATTCCTGCAATAACCCCGATCCGTAATTAGCTACTAATCTGTATTTAATCTTGCTAATGAGAGGATTAAAATGAATTATGTGTTTATTATGTAAATTGCATGATTTTGGCTTTCTATCTGTTACTTATAAAAATATCTGTCTAGAAATTCCACTTTAATTTGGGAATTGAAAGCCTTATCGGCATTCGAAACCGAAATTGATTACATGAATGTGTTATTTGGAATTTTTAGAACTTTATGGTAAGTTCAATTAAAAATTGATTCAGTCTGATTCGTTAGGTTGTGTTTGGCTAGCCTAATATTCTAATAAATGTATTTTTAGCACCCTAATTATATATTTGAGCCTTATGCTCATTTTGAGCTCATCTTTTCATTCCCTTAGTGGAAAAATCTGGTATAACATTTTAGAGAGAGAAGGAGTACAATTCTAGAGTGAGAGGAGAAGAAATTAAAGGTGGAAGTTGAAGGCTTGCTTGAGTTCATCAATTTTATGCAAGAATCTAGTTAATTCAAGACTATAGGTATGAATTCAACTCCTAATTTATGAATCTAATTTATCAACAAAAAAATTATGAGTTTAAATGTGTCCATGAAGCTTAGAATGAGGATTTGGATTACATTTCATGCATACATGCTCATGTAGGTGTTAAATCACCATGTTAGCTTTGAGTTTCACCAATTGTGTTGAATTTGGAGGTTGAATTGTACATGCATGCATATTTCATCAAGTTTTGTAAGTCAATCCCATGCTTTGAAGCCTTCAAAGAGAATTTGGAAGAGAAATTCATTTGCATGCATAATTATATGGGGTTTTGACATGTTGAGTTTGATTTTGAACATCTAAGTTATTATAGTGAGTTAATTGGTGCATGCATGTTAGAGTCACCATGTTTAATCATTGAAATTCATGTTTTGAAAAGAATTTCCCTCATGCATGGGGCCTTTGAGCTCAATTTGCTAGTTTCTTAGGTTTTGAAGAAAAGAGTTTTAAAGAATTCACTTGCATGTTTTACTTCTTGAATTTCAAGTTGAAATTGTGAACTTTTGACAAACCTTGGGCCATGATTTTATGAATTGATCTTTAATCCTTTATATTCTGCAAGTTTTCTGGGTTATCTCAAGTTTTAGGGCCCAAGATATGTGTTTTGAAGGTTAGAATTCGAGTTTTGAGCTTGGAGGTGTAATCTGGAAATTCCAGATTTTGCATCCACGCTCGAGCGACCACTCTGAGTGCGTGCACTCTGCTCGAGCGACCAAAAGTCCGCTCGAGCGTGAATTGCAAGCTCCCAGAAGTTTCATGACTTTTACAGATCGCTCGAGCGAGGGAATGTGCGCTCCAGCAACCATTCACATTTTACATGTCCGCTTGAGCGAGGAAAGTTACGCTTGAGCGGAGTTTCATTTTCTGCATGTCCGCTCGAGCGAGGACCTTATTTTTAGAAAATTTTCTAAGTGTTCCAACTCATGTTTTGGCATCCTCATTACATCTTAGGCATTCCTAAGCCTTGATTAAGCCTTAGTAATGAGGTTATGGATTAGAAACACACTAAGTAAAGAGGGTACTAAGTTAAAAGAATGCAAGTGTGTGTTTTAATCTATGTGTCAAGTATGGACAAGAATCAAGGTAATAAGTAAGTAAGTTGTGTTGGCCTTGAGAATGTGAAATGATAAGATGTGCTTGTGTTATGTACTCTTGTGATTGTAGGTCAACGTCTGGAGATTGATTGACCGCCTACTGGAACCACTGTGAGTAACGTTATCGTAAAGATACGTTTATATGAAATTATGTTCCAAATGAAATGTGATAAGCTATGATTTCTGATATGATATCTGTTTACGTGAACAAACATCCCAAGTTTGAAATCTATTATGGCATCCATAGATAGTCCCAAGTCATGGGGGACGACATGAAAATGCGGGTCCATGACATACAAGTTTACGAGATCTCGTTAGCCACTTCATTGTGGTGATATGTGTTTAATCGGTATCCGGAACCGATTACTCTAGTCGGAAGACGTTATGTGATATGTTCTATGGGATGTACCATTATTATGTCCTGATACAAGAATGGTTATGCTATGATCTGCTTTAAGCTTACGATATGTTTGGATTTCGTTCACTAACCTCTTTACCATAATGTTATTCACTGGGCTTTAGCTCACTGTTTGTATATATATATATTATAGGTGAGCATTCTGGAGATCAAGACTGAAGGCTTTTGTCAAGAACTATATTCTGTGGTCAGCCAACCATTGTGCCTCACGTGGAGGTTCCCGACGTGTCCTGTATTTACTTTCTGTTGGTTCTGTATATGTATATACGTCTTGTGTTGATCGTGTTGGTTGTACATAAGTTACTGTAATATCTGTGGGTATAATATAATGTATGGTTGACTTATGGGTATGTATATAATGTTTTAAATATTCTGTTCTTCATCTAAGTCAGCACAGCTCATTGGACAATTATATTTATGTATTTGCTTCCGCTAGCCCCTTAATTTTTGTTAATCTGTTCAGAGGCCTTCGGTAATCCAAGGATTACTGGCCGGTTACGATGCTAAACTCATAGGGGCAGGTTTGGGTCGTGACAGAGTGGTATCAGAGCACGAGTTATACGGCACACACGTGTCCATATGAGCTATAGGATGTCCTAGAAATGAAATAGGGACATTGCATTATCATGTTTCAGTGTATGAACAATTATGAACACATCCTTATTGAAAATAAGTTGAAGTGAACCCTATACTCATGATCGAAGAAGTTAAGTGGAAAACATGTAATGTTAATTTCAATATCGAATGTGGAATCTATGCGAACATGAACGTATGAAAGTAAGGGATCATGTGACTGTATCTGAATTGAAATAAAAAATATAAACACGTCTGATATGAAATGAAATGTGAAATCAATGAGAGCTTCCCTATATTGATAATTACCCCGTTTTTGTATAGATCAATGGAAAGGACAAGGACTATAGACGAATCTGAATCTTCTGACGCTAGAATTAGCCGGTTAGAAAGAATGGTTGAAGCGTTAACCGAAAATCTGAAACAACAGCAACAAGGGCAAACATTTGTACCTGAATCAGCTAATTATGATATGATAACATTGACACAGAAATACAATAAGATGAAACCACCGGAATTTCTGGGGGGTATTGAACCATTAAAAGCCGAGGCTTGGGTCTTAGAAATTGAGAAAATATTTGAGCTATTTCCATGTACTGAGGCACAAAAAGTTTTGTTGGCAACATTCACACTCAAAGAGGAGGCTAGGAAATGGTGGATGTTAGTGCGAAATGATAATGAGGGCGTGACATGGGATAGATTTAAAGAAATTTTCTTTGAAAAATATTTTCCCCAATGCATCCGAGATAGAAAGGTATCCGAATTTGAACAACTAAAACAAGGCAAAATGACTGTGGCCGAATATCAGACAAAATTTACTGAGTTAGCCCGATATGCACCCCATATGATCGACACTGACTACAAAAAGGCTAGAAAATTTGAAGGTGGGCTTGACCTAGATGTGTTTGACCGAGTTGGTGTTTTGAAACTGTCGAAATATGTAGATGTCCTTGATAGAGCCTTAATGTTTGAGGCAAATATAACAGCATTGAAAATATCAAAATCAACATCATCAACTGAATCAGAAAGAACGAAACAGAAGAAACAAAAAGTTGAAATGGCTAGTAATTCGATAACTTCTGCAAATGAAAAATCTGGGGCAATAACTGTGAACAAAGAGAGTCGGGGAAGCAATGTGAACAATGACATACCTGTCAGTAGAGAATGTGGGAAACAACATTGGGGCATTTGTCGCCGTCTGTTAGGAGCTTGTTTTAGATGTGGTCAAGAGGGACACTTGGCTAAATCTTGCCCGCGAACTCATTCGAACAACAATAAGCCTAAACCTATACCCTAGTTCTAGAGGATGCTCGGAATACTGAGACGACTGACACAGGTATTACCTTAACTATGTGCAATTGTTAATTTGGGAATTTGTGTGGAAATCATTGTAAACACTCCATTTTTGACCGTCCTCAAGACTTGGACGTTACCGTTTGAACACTCGGTGATTATCCATGTTTGTGTTCGTCTTGAGTTTCCGGAGGTCTCGGCTACGCGCCTCGCCTTGGGATCTCTCGACTCGACTGTTTTGTGTTTGGTTTTGCACCAAACACTTGTTGTTTTGCTTCTGAGGGTAGAGGAAGGCTTGTTGGCTATCCCCACACCTCACCGGCCATGGCTTGAGGCCACCGGCCCTGTTTTGTTTCTACCGGCCATTGGTGATGGCCGGTGGGTACTCTTTCTGGTCGGTCGACCATTGATTTGGTCAATTTGTCATTTTTGGCTGGCCGACCACTGTGCATCTGCTTTTGGCAGATATTTTATGCCAGCATGCTGGCATACACTTTGCACCCCCTCTATACACATGTATGGAGGGATTTCACTCTTGCTTAGCTTGTTTTGTAAGCTTTGCAAGAGTTGGAATTCTATAAGAGGAGGGCTTCTCCTCCCTCCTCAAGGGTTCCAAGAAATTCCAGAGCTCTAAGATTAGGGTTAGAGGATTGTGTATCTATTCTATCTCTATATCTCCTTCTCCTTCCATTTTGTGTGTGTTTAAGGTGTTTTGTTCATAGTTTTGTACACAAACACCTAGTGTTACACTTTCCTTTGGCTACTGAGGTACTAAGGAGTGATTTTCAGAGTTCTTGAGTTGATCTAAGCTTGGAGAGGCTGCTAGAATAGTCTTTGTGAAGAAGGTCTTCAAGGGTAAGAACTTTACCCCTTTATTCTCCATTTTTGCATAGGCTTTTAGCCATCCTTGCATCTATTTTTAAGCTTTGTCTATAACTAATAAAAGTTCTGATTTTGAGTGCTTAAAATAGTTGTTCAAGGTTGTTTTGGTGTTTGGGGTTGTTTGACCCCTCTTAAGCCTTGTTTGGCCCCATTTTTGTGCTATTTTGGTGAGCTCTGGGACCACCTTGTTTTGGACTCCTCACCACTGAAATCCAGAGGGATTTCACTGAAATCTGGTGCTTTAAGGTCCTAAGAAGGAGAGGGCCATCCCCTCTCCTTGTTACCTTCAATACTTGTCATTTTAGCCTCATGTGTGAGCACCTTGATTAAGTTCATATTGGCCATGTCTTAGCTGATATTTAGTGTTATTTTGCCATGATATAGCACTGTTTTAAGTTTGTTTAGACACGCCATGCATGCCTTGCATACTTGTCTTGTAATGCCATGAAATTGCCTTAACATGCTTTGTGCTTTGAGCCTTGTTTTAGCATGATTTTGGCTTAGCTTTGTGAAGCTTTTGTGCATGATTTAGTATGCTTAAGGCTTGTTTGGAGTTGTTTTGGCCATCCATGACATGCTTTGTATAGCCACCTTGCATTTTGGCTTGTTAGCCTTGGGTGTGTGAGTGTTGAGCATGCATTGCTTAGCCTGTTTCAGTGGTTTGGCACCACTTATGGCATCATTTCAGTCCTTGTGGTATGCTTGTATGCTTGCTTTTGATGTTCCTTTAAGACCTTAAAGAGTTTGTGTTTCATGCTCCATGAATGTGTCATTGCGTATGCCATCATGTTTAGGCCTCTAGGATGCCATGTCAATGTGTCTTTGGCTTTGTTTTAACATGCTAAAACTCTGATTTTGGTTGTTCAAACCATGTCATGTTTGGTTTTGCTAAGTGTAGTTCAATACCTCTTTGGTGAGCCTTACGCCTTGGACCATATTGCATGCTATGCTTGTCTTGTTTAGTTGGTTTGGCACCATACTTAACATGATTTTCAGAGCTTGATATGTATGCCATGTGTCCATGTTTATCTTCTTTTAAGTGTTCTTAAAAGTTGTCTCTTTGATGCTCAAGTGTTGGACCATGTTTGCATGCATGTTTGTATGTAAATTTGACCTCATTTCCATAGCATTTGGCCACTGTTTTGGGCCTATTTGAGAGCCGTCCAAATTAGTTTAAGTCCATCCTTCGCATGTTGTTGCATGCTCACCTTGCGTGTTGTTGCATGTTTGGCCTATCGCATGTTGTTGCATGTTTGAATCACATTGCATTTGGCATGCATTCTTCCTTTTGTTTTGGTTGTTTAAACATGTTACATGTCTTGCATGTTTGCATGTTTACATTGCATCTTGCATGCTTGTTAGCTTGCATACTTGTTACATGCTTGCATGTTTGCGTGTGTGTTCACATGTTCATGTTGCATACCTAGCTCACATGCCTAGGTTGCATTGCATTTGGCATGCATGCCTTGTCTCTTGAATTGATTATGATAGGGGTTGGGCCCATTGTGTGTTTATGTGCATTACATTTGACATCAAAATGCATACTTGACTTTTTGGACCATCACGCATTGAAATGCGCGATTGGTGGCCCGAGGGTCGAGTACCATACTCCCCTGAGTCTTAAACATGATAGGGAGAGTGGTTGTGCAAACATTTGCTTTGAAATGCATTGCCATGTCTTGTCTGCCCCCTGCTGCTGTCAAAACAGGGTTCTGCAGGAATGGATGGCCGACCGACCACATTAAGTGCCGATCGACCAACAATGGATGGCCGAGAGCTCAATAGATGGTCGATGACCATTTTACCATGGCCGGTGGTGTTTCCTCTTGGCCAGTGACCTCCCACAACCTTTAGGGAGTGTTCCAGAACCAACCTTGGGACTTGTGCAATTTACAGAGGCAGAGCAGTGTAAACAGAGGCAGCTTGTGCATGGCGACGGATTTCCGAGCAAAGTCGAGCATTCACGCATCTGCTCCTCTCCCCGAGGCTGCTTATTGTTTTCTTAACTTAATTAATCTATTAATTAGTTAAGTAATTTGTAATAATTAATTAGCTTGTTAGTTAGTTAATTTGTACTATTCTTTTGGACCCTCCGAGCGAGGGCGAATTTGTAATAAGTGTGCGTGTGTGTGTGAATGTCTTCCCACCCCACGTCTTTCTCCCTTTTACTTACTTGCTTTTGATGGTTGGTATTAGGGCATATTTCAATTAGTATCCTTATGCTATGCATGCGTGCATTCATTCATCTGTATTGCATGCACCGGGCTCGGCGCATCATACTAATTGCATAGTATTTCAAATCTAACTTGAATATATGTTATCTGCTGCATTTCACATGCCATCTATAGATTAGCCGAGTCTATTCTAGTTGCATTTTGCCTGCGATGCATTAGCCATCTTAACATAGACTTGGATCATACATTTGATTACTAACATGTTCCTTGTTTTGGCTTGGAGTACTAGGTGAGTGTTTATGCTTTAGCATCTCGCATGTATGTGAATGTTAACATGAAAGCATGCTTGCCATGAGGCTAACTGCTTAGTTGATTTACTGCCTGAATGCCTGTGGGTGAAGGTTGAATTGCTTGAATTGGAACAAGTCGTTGAAATCCGTGTTTTGGCCTACTTGCGAGTAGCAAAATTCAAACTATCTTTCAAACAAGCGGATATGCAATACTTTGTTCCAAATTAGGCGATCTAGTCTATACTTTTGTGTTGTGCGCATCACATAGTAAGATTAGCTAATTAACCGGAATAAGAATGCATAATGCTTTCAAAACTAGATATCATGGTTAGTAGAGGCCGATCTTTGATCGGGCGAGAGGGGGTGCTCATAGCTGACCTTCCCCAATCGTACCCAAGTTCCCGAGCCGAGGCAACTTTGGTGATGACGGACACGTGGCCTTAGGTAACGAGTCAGTGTTTCCTAAATTCCCCCAAAATAAACTATTTAGGTGGCGACTCTGTATCTGGCAAAGCAGTCCATGTTTGGCACTTCTTTACAAAATCTGTTTTCCAAAATGATTTGTCGGATTTGGACTCTTTGGTGATTTATCAATCTTGCATTGCACATTGCGAGATCAAATTAAGAACCGACACAAATTGAGTCCGAACTGTGGTGAGGCCTACGAGGGCGCGTCCACAGTTTCTGGCGACTCTGCTGGGGAGTTAGAGAACTTGACTCGAACTCATGATATCTTGTTTTGATTACACTTATGTGTTTCTTTGCATTGCATGTGCATTGGTACGCTTAGGACACCGTGTTTGCTGTCTGCTATTCCTGAACGGTTTGCCGGAGGCTTGCTTTGTTAAGCGTGCCATAAGGCTTACCGGTTACGGGCTCTGCCACGATGGGAACACAAACCCCCGTTGTCACCGGGGCACCTTTTTTGACCATTCGACGTAGTGCATATTCAGAATCCATAGTGACCATTCCAAGCTAGGACAGGTTGTTTACCCGATTATAGGTTGTTTGAGACCGCTGCGTACGTAGTGAAACCCTAGCTCCTGACAAAATAGGACAGGGAAACCCTACCCCAACATAGGGGTGTTTTGGCTCTCTTTTACTTGCTATGTGCTTTTGGAGTGTATCTCTACAGGGAACGCATATACCGGTTTGCAAATCTGAGTGTCAGGCCTGAGGGCATCAGTATCAAGTTTTGAGGAATCAATTATATCTGCGGGTATCAGATTCAGTTTTTGGGGCAGTGATTTTGGGGAACAGTGATCAGTAGTAGAGTACAGTTATTCAGCTATGCTTGTGTCTGTTCTGATTGGGCCGAAATGCTGCATGTTTTCTCTTTCAGTTCAGAGATTTAGTACAGAATAGCCAGTGTTCTCCTTTGCTGAGGCAAGACAGACATCTGATCCGTCAGTCACTGTTTAGTTCAGTGGACTTATGATGACGCAAAGTTTAGAGAAAATTGTGGTTATGGCAGCCACATTAGACCAAGGGATCATCTTGCAGGATGAGACCAATGTTGATGTACTGCATCCGCCCAGGTCGCCTGTCACACACCCGATCTGGATACCCCAATTTTTTCAAGCTCGTGAGCCCACCACGTTTGAGTTGATGGGAATGATTGGTGACCTTCAGAGGTCTGTGGCTGATCTCGCCTACGGAATGTCGGCTTCACCACCAACTACATCGTATGCCGGGAATTTTGTACCACAGGAGCCCTCGCTACTGGGGCGAATTGTGATCGAGCTCAGCCAACCCGAGGTTGTTTCAAGCTATAGCAATGACGTGCCAACAACAACCGGGTTTCGCTCTGATATAGCAACCCAAACCCTCGATCAAGCTGAGGCTAGAGGTAAGAACAAAGTGGGAATAGATGCTGATCCCGTTGAACAACTGCTGTGGGCAGTCGAGGCTTTGAAAGCCGGGGGGTGCAATAAACAGCAAGTACTCGCAGTCGTGGCTAAGACTGTGGATGATGCTTTCCCCACTCCAACCGAGGAGAGTTCCCGTCAGGTGGAAAATCGGGGCAGGCCCCGTCATGCCAGAACAGTTCCCTTCAATCCCAACCCTGCATCGGGAAAAGATCAGAGAGCCAAGGTAGCACCTGCCGACCCTTTTTCGAGTACATCCAGCAAAGGTCCACAAACATCGAAGTATCTGCCCCGAGGGCGCAGAGCCTTTCACACCCTCTACATGCCTCTGTCTAAGGCACTTCAAATCCTGGCTGAAAAGGGGCATCTTAAACCCCTCGAGCCCCGGCCTCTCCCTAGTCATCTTCCAGCAGGCCATGATGCTACTCAGTACTGCGTGTACCATCAACAGACCGGTCACCCCACCGACAATTACTTCCGCCTTCGCCATGAAGTACAGGACTTAATTGACAATGAGGTCATCCTCCCACCTACCTTAGCAAAGTCTGTCACCACTGAGCTGTTGGACTTCGAGGATACTACAAGCATGTGATCAGGGGTTAGACCACCTGTGGGCGGTGCTCGGTGTATTTTAGATGTGGCGTCTGGCACGCACTGTTTTGAGCATTTGCGAATGCTGATTTTTGTAATTTCTGGCTTGGGTGTTGAGTCAGTTCTTTGGTTTTGTTTTGAGTCTGTCTCTTTATTTTGAGTCTGTCTTTTTGCTTAAGGGTCTGTCTTGTTGTATTGAGTCAGTCCCATTGTATAGAAATCAGGTGATTCCAAGGTTGTTGCCTCGGATATCATTGTTTTGTTTTGTAATTATCCTTTTGCTTTCTTTTGAGTTTGTCTCTGCTGTGGAGCCAGTTGCAACCAGGAAATCTGACTGAAACAACTGCAGCTACCATGTTTCTGTGCTTATTGCTACTTTGAGCTAGTTGTGCCAGAGGATTTGAATGAAACGGAGGAGCATCTCACCTGCTGTTCTGCACCCCGAACTCATTGCATTGACTTAAGTTTTTTCAAAACCTTTTGAACACTGTGGTGAAAACAAAGAGGAAGGAATTCCTCGAGTTTTGCAAAATTTGACCAATTGAGAGAAAGAGAGGCATGCTAAGCCTTTAATGAATGAGATCATGTTTGTTAACGTGAGTACTGAGAAGGATCCTGGCTTAATCCAGATTGGTCCTACATTATCTTCCGCGCGAGCGATTTGTCGCTTTCTTAAAAAATTTTAAAAAATGTTTTGCACAGTCCTACGAAGACCTGTGTGGAATCGCTCTTGAGATTGTGTAGCCTAGGATCGCTCTCAGCCTCAAGATTCAACCCCTTGCTCTCAAAACCTTTAATGTGCATTCAGAATGTTCAACAACCAACTGCAATGTGAGGCTTGTATGGCCGGATCAGAAGCACCCCTCGAACAAGGGGCAAAAGACGTCAAAGAATGTACTCGAAAAGTCCACAACGAAGAACGACAAGAATGCCAAATTGCAGAAGGGAGGAAAGAAGACAGTTTCTGCTAAAGAACAACTGAGTTCCTATCTACAACACTAGGGGCAAATTCAGACCCCTATTGGATGGACTCCTGCATCATCATCAAACAACAGCCACTCTTTTGGATTCGGATGACTTCAGGATCTCAAAACCATTTGGCATGGACAAAGCTACACTTTTACCTTTAAGAGGCTCGCTGGGCCGAAAACCCGGAAGGGCGACCCAGGCAAAAGTTAGAGCAAGAAAAAAATACAAAAAAAGAGAAAAATGCAAAGAATAAAAAAAAAAGAAAAAGAAGAAAAAGAAAAGAATTGAAAAGAAAAGAAAAACAGAGCTCGCAAGGTTGAAAACCCGCAACGGGCGGCCTTGGCAAAAGTTAGAGCGTAAAAAGTGAAGGTTAATACACGAGTGTACCTTAACTGGAACTACGTAAGGCTTGATTCCCATGTTTGGGATATGTAGGGAACTTCATCCTCAAGTCCAGCCACCAACACTTTCAAAGTGACTGTGTCCATATATTGGTTTTGACCATCTTCGTCTTCTCTGTATCCGAGAGTTCGGTTGCGATCATCACTAATGAGAACTGTTCACGGTATGCTGCAGCGTTATCCAGACAAGGGGCAACTTTCCGTTGCCATGAGTCGCCATTCAAACAAAGGGCAACTTTCCGTTGCCATGCAGCTCTCTTCAAGCAAGGGGCAATTTTCCTTCGGATCTGAGGTTGTGCATCTCGAGAGTAGGTTCTGTGCTCGTTGAGCACTGGCTGTTTGCCAAAACGGTTTTTGAGAATTTTTACTGAGGTTGACTAATTTCTTGAAAATTATTCCATCTTTTCCAAAACTGAACCATTTCTTGGACCCAAAAAAGAAAAAATTTCAGTGCTTATAGCCTGACTTGCATGATTTTGAATCAGAAAATCGAACAAGTATGCTAATCTAACTCGCATTTTGATTAAAATTGTTTTAGTAGAAAACCAAAAAAATGGTCAAAATAATGAACTAGCGGCACAGTTGAGTCAGGCTTCCTGTCTTTCCCCCATCGCCAGCATACTTGCCAGAGAGGGCACAACTGGAGCTGTCCGTAAAGGGCTGAAAGCTCTCTCATCCTCCAAGCAACGAGGTATCAAACCAAGTGCGAAGCACGAATTGCAATGGGTCAAGATACTACACTCCCTCATCTGGGGCATTGGCTAGACGCCACCAGAGGAAATAGCTGCGAGCTAACAGTGTTGGGCATGAACCCACAACTTTCTGTTTATCCATCAATCACCCAGGGGAGGGATAAAAAAGAAGAGAGATTGAAGAATAGAGAGATGTGCGATGAGGAAAAAAGTGAGAAAAGGGCTTTTTTCAGAAAAACAGAGCCTGAGGGCCGAGTGATGCGAGAATCACAAATAAGAAAGGGTGGGAACAATACCCGAAGAAACTGGCTCCTCGCAAACTGAGAGGTCTCTTGTCTTTGTAACACGTCTGTGTGTCGTGTCTTTTGTGTTGTTTACCTCAACTTTTGTTTTGAGTCTTTTTGAGTGTTACTCAATGTGTTTAGGTTGTGTACCTTCTGTTGAGTCGTAGTATGCTATGTTCAGTTGTAGGCTCAATACCCGTTCGAGAATTCATTTCTCATTTTTTTTTTTAAAAAAATAAATCGTTTTGTGTTCAGAGTGCTGTGCCATTCTCCACGTTTGTTCTGCCACATTTGGAGCATCTGAGTGTGTTTCAATTTCTGCTGATTCCACCTTTGTATTCCGTCTTTTCAGATTGGACTGTTTGTTCAGGATCCGCCGTGTCCAAATGAACAGAATACTGTGTTATGGGCTATGAGTTCAGAATGAGAAGTGTTCAGAATGAGCTATGTATATGAGCTGTGTGCCGTGTAAACCAAAGCGCTGTGTTATGGGCTGTGTGTTCAGAATGAGCAGTGGGTTGTATGAGTTGTTTTGTCGTTGGCCAGTTCATTATCTTGTTATTACAATGCAAGTGTTCCAATTTTCAAACAAGAGATCAATCTCACTCACAATATTATGTAAAGTGATGCAATGCGATGCGGTGTGATGTACAAATGTAACACTTTCTTTTTCAAACGAAGAGCTTGTTTCGTTTCATCATCTCTTTAAGTACATAGCTGTGAAGAAAACAAAATCTGTCTGCGGCAATACAAGGTACTCAAGCTACCAGCAAAAAGAAAAAGTAAAACAAAAAAGAAGAAAAGCAGCAAAAGTCTGGATCAATGTCAACTGGCCTTAGGCTTGAGGGTCTGTCCTCGTCCTCTTCCTGGACGAAGGTCCAGGAGCATCATCGCCAACTCCGTAGTCTGAGCCTGAGTCATCCCCGGTCTCCTCCTTGGACGACTTTGCCTCTGCCTCCACCACTGCCTCGGACTCATCATCATCTGGGACTGGTGCTCGAGAGCTGCTCCCAACATGAGTGTGCCCCACTTTGGTGCGGGGATATACTGTGCCACCTCGACCTCCCCCTCGAGCAGGAATAGAAGGTCCAGCTGGAGCACCTTCTGCAGCCGGAATCTGGAATGGGGCCTGAAAGGAACAAATGGCAAACGCATCAGTATGATACGCAAAGCAGAATATGAATACTGTGAGCAGTGTATGAGTACAGAGCATGAATGTTGTCAGCAGTGTATAAATACAGAATGCAGTGACTGTGTGCAGTGTATGAATGCCGTGAGTAATGCTATGGACGGTCTGCGGGTTACAGTGTATCAAATGCCGTGAGGGCCGTGTATCAAGTGCTGTGTTGATAATGCGATGCATCAGATCATGTATGGAACAAATTGTGCAAAGTTTGAGACTGCGGTTGAAGGAACTTACCGGAATGCCGTAGATAGTCAATAGATCGAGGCTCCACTGAAGCATCCCCATCACGGAGGCGGTCAACTCCAAGGACTGGCGAGTATACTCGGAGGAGGCCTGCAAAAGTGTTAGAAGTATCAGTATTCTGCGGAATATCAAATAGAAATGAAATGAAATGACTGTGCAGAATGCAAAATGAAGAAAGTACATACCGGGGGCAAGTCATAGAAATCGACTAGCTCGTGATCAGCCAGAGAGGGAGCGAAGAGGATTTAATAAGTCTCCCCACCCTGCCCTCTGCATGTCATCATCGTGGGCAGTGCTGGCCACCTAGCTCCCCATCCTCTCCGCGGCCCACTCCTGCCACGGGCCAGAGCCATCCTCGGCGCTCCTGCTCCTGCTCCTACTCTAGCCACTGGTGCCGTAGGCCTCTCTCTCCTAGCTCGATCGCCACTACTCAAAGGCCGCATGATGTAGGTCTGGATGTACTCTGCATAGTCGCCCTCGCCCCTGAAGCCCTCCGCATCCCAACCGATCGTGTAGTCCATCATGTCCTCGAGGGTGTACATCTCTGTATGCCTCATGTGAGTAGGAGGTGGACCTGGGGCTATCTGCTCTAGTAAACCTAAGGTCTGGCGCAGGAAGCGCTCTCCCAGGTACCAAGCCCGACAGACCGGGCCTTCCAACAGAATCCTAAATCGGGCGGTCTCCTCAGCACTAGCATACCGCTCCCGAACTGCGGCTGGCAATGGAGCCCAGGGCTGCCAGGTAACCTGCAAACAATACACAGTTGTTTATCTGCTGGTATCGAAAGAATAATGTAAAGCAAAGCTTAAATGGACTATAAATTCTAAAATACCTCTGCGACGGTAATGGTATCGAAGTAGCGACGGAAGAATATGAACGACTCCCGTGGTCTCCGCACGCATCTCACATCGAAGCATCGAGAGAATAGAACGCCGAGGGGGACCTCCTCATCTGGCACTGGGGCAAGCCTCGGGAAGTAGGCGTAGACCCACAACTACCGAGTGCAACATAGCAAATATCAGTATGCTTATCAGATAAAGCAGTTTACAAATAAAGCAGAATGCAGAAGAAAGCAGATAAATCAGAAAACAGTATGCAGTGTGCAATGTGTCATGTACAGTACGTGCAGTATACAGTCAGTGTAAAGCAGATTGCATATTTGCAGTGTGTGCAGTGTACGGTTAGTTGGCAGCAGATTGTGCAGTATATGAAGTATTGTGCAGATGTGTGCAGTGTATGAAGTAGATTATATGTGTGCCGTGTGTGCAGTATATGATGTGTGATGCGCAGTGTGTGCAGCGTGCAGAGTACAGATAATGTAAAGCAGAAATGTAAAACAGAGAAGAAAATGTACCTCCCAAGCCCGCCAATAGCCTCCGAGCAGCTGTCCGCTGAGGCGGGAAGATGAACTCATATATCCATAGAGAGTGGCCAAGCCTGCGCCACCCCAGTCATAGAGGCGGATCCTGGTCACGTCCACCAGAGCACTCAGCAGACAAAGGAACACGGTGTTTGCCCGGTCGGTGAAGAGGGTCGTCCCCAGTAAGAACATAAGAAAGTCGTGTGCATACTGCTCCGCCTCCTCCTGAGCCATCGGTGCCTCCTCAGCTAAGGCTGGCTGAATCCTGAAGTGGTCCTTGAACCACGAATATTTGACGAATCCTGGGCAGGCAAGAGGTGACAACTTTCCAAGCAAGTACATCTGAGCGGCCTCCCACTCATCTATATCTGTGTTGAAGGGGATTGGATCACCCCCTACCCCGATGCCTGTGAGCATCGAGAAGTCAAAGGGAGTCATCGTCATATCTCCCGTGGCTGAGAAGTGGAAGGAGTCAGTGGTGTCCCACCACCTCTCCACCAGAGCAGCAAGAAGAGGCATGCTCGCAATAAGGTGCGAGAGTCCCCTGCAGAAAGTGCCGAAGCTGGCCTGGTCAACGATGTGGCGAATCGCGTCCGGTAGCTCCATATACCATCCTCGGGCGGCAACATTCCCATACCCCCAGAAGGCATGGGAATCCCCCTGTATTTAAAAGCAAACAGTTGTGAAGCAATATTAAGTTTTGAAGAACATTCAAAATTGATGCAAATACAGCGTGTGTACACGTTTTCATATTCAAACAGACATCGGGTGCCGGTGTGCTCACAGTGAACTACAGCATATGATGTGTCAGTGTGTTTGAATGGTTCAGTGAAGATACAACGTGTGTGCACGTGTTCAGATTCAAACAGACATCGGGTGCTGGTGTGCTCACAGTGAACTACAGCATATGATGTGTCAGTATGTTTGAGTGGTTCAGTGAAAATATAGCATTTGTGCATGTGTTCAGTTTCAAACAGATATTAGGTGCAAGTGTGCTCACAGTGGGCTACAGCATATGGTGTATCGGTGTATCCGGGCCCGAACAGTTAAAAGACAGAATCGACTATTGCAGTTATACATTCTACTTTGCAGAAAATGAAACCGGGAAGAGTATACCTCGGAAGCGCCGTATGACAGATGTGACTCTGGCTCGCGCAAAAGAAGCTCTGGTGGCACGGCCCTATCAAAACTCCTGAACTGGCGAAGTCTGTCAGGAGGCAACGCGTGAATCGTCGGTCTGTAGGCCGCCGGATCGAACGGTCGAATGTGAAGAGGCAAGAGCTCGGCCTCTGGGTCCATATCCATCTCCAGGGGAGCCCCACCGCCTAGAATATCGTCTGCCATTTCAAGGGTAGCGTGAAAATGGCCGGAAATGTAAAAACCGGGCGAGAATATGAAAAGTCAACTCCGGGAGGGTGAAAAATGGCTGGAAAAGCCGGAGTGCGAAAAAGGCATGAGAATCAAGGTAAACTCGGGGGAAACAAACCCCGAGTGGTGGAAATCGAGAAAAAAGGCACCGAAAACAAATTTTGTTCGGTTCAAAATGTTCGAAACAGCGAGGGTTTCGCGAATCAAACGTTGAAACGGGCCCGAAAATTGAGAAAAATGATGGATCGAAGGAAGAAAAATCGCCTAGAGAGAGAGGGTAAGAGTTTTTGAGCAAGAGGCAAGTGAAGAAATAGGATTTAAAGCCCTATATTTAAAGACCCGTGGTCGAAAAGACAAAACTGCCCCGATACAGGAATTTTTGGCCGGTCGGCCAAATATATGGCCGATGGCCTTGTTTTGTGGCCGATGGATGGCCGGTGGTCTTCCTCGGTGGCCGATGAACCTCCTACACCGTTGTTTAGGTCAAATATGTGGTTTGGGGCCTTCATTGCTCAACACAGCGCAAGGACAGGCATTTTTGAAGCCTAACCGGTCTCCGTTTTGACCTCGGACCGTGTCTTCTGCGTGCCATCCTCAAATACGTGCAAGCTGTATCCTTTTTGTATCCTTTTGTCTCTTGAGAGGCTCGGAATTTGCTTTACATGCATTACGTTACAACGTCTTGTTGTAAGCACGCGTTGGTTATACGTCATTTCACTTGCATTGTTATGCACCTCTTAACGGTCTAGGAAACCTTAAATCCTCTGAAGATGCAAGTCCTTTGGTGTTTGTCGTGCCCGAACGGCTTTTGGTAGGTTTCATCTTAGGCCGCATCGTCATGCGCACCTTACATGCATTGTCATGCATGGTCCTTGTCACGCATCATCATGCGTACCTCACATGCATTGTCATGCATTTCAAAAAGAACATGCGCTGTCGCGCATTTGAGTCCCCTTGCATTGTCATGCACATTCCAGTTGCATTATCATGCATTTTTCCTTCTTTTGCATTATCATGCATTTCAAAAAACAAAAAAAAAAACATGCATTGTTATACGTGTTTCATTAGCATTGTACATCACGTATATTCATTGTAAATATTGCATTTACATACATCCCTGTAAATATTGCATTTACATATATTACAATATGAATATTCACATTAATGACATGTTAACAATATGAATATTCACATTGACATGTTAACATTCACATTAATAGGAGTGTAAAACTGGCCCGCATCCCGTGGCTGCGCGAAAACCCGTCCGCGGCCTATGGGCGGCCTGGGGCGGGCCCAGTCCGGCCCGTTGACAATGTGAATATTCACATTGACATGTTAACATTCACATTGATAAGAGTATAAAATTGGCCCGCGGCCCGAGGCGAGCCCGGCCCGGCCCGTTGACAATGTGAATATTCACATTGACATGTTAACATTCACATTGATAGGAGTGCAAAATTAGCCCGCGCCTCGTGGCTGTCCGAAACCCGCCCACGGCCCGTGGGCGGCCTGGGGCAGGCCCGGCCCGGCCTGTTGACAATGTGAATATTCACATTGACATGTTAACATTCACATTGATAAGAGTATAAAATTGGCCAGCGGCCAGGGCGGGCCTGACCCGGCCCGTTGACAATGTGAATATTCACATTGACATGTTAACATTTACATTGATAAGAGTATAAAATTGGCCCGCGGCCCATGGGCGGCCAAAAGCCTGCCCGCGGCCCGGGGCGGGCCCAGCCCGGCCCGTTGACAATGTGAATATTCACATTGACATGTTAACATTCACATTGATAGGAGAGTAAAATTAGCCCGCGCCTCGTGGCTGCCCGAAACCCGCCCACGGCCCGTGGGCGGCCTGGGGCGGGCCTAGCCATTTTTTTTTAATTCTTTTTAATTTTTTCTACAAAAATTTTCTTATTTTCCACAAAAGAAAGACACTAGGCCTCGACGCGGGCCGGGCCTCGGACCGAGCCTTGAATGGGCCTTAACCGAGCCGATGGGCCGGGCCGGGCTTCAAAGTGATGGCCCAGGCCCTAGTCTAGTGTCTTGGACTAGGCTCGAGCCTGGGCCCAAACGAGCCTTTCCTGGGCCGGCCCACGAGCCAAAAAATTAGACCCAGGCCCTAGCCCTGGCACTGGCACAAGGGTATTCGGGCTTTGGACGGGCCGATGGATCGAGTCTCAGGTCAGGCCGGTGGGCCTGGGCCTAGCCTTAAGCTTAGGTCGGGCTTAGGCGGGCCTGGCCATTTTTTTTTAATTCTTTTTAATTTTTTCTACCAGAATTTTATTATTTTTCACAAAAAAATACATTGCGCCTCGGGCGGGCTAGGCCTTGAACCAAGCCTTGAATGGGCCTTAAGCTGGCCGATGGGCCGGGCCGGGCTTCAAAGTGATAGCCTAGGGTCTCGGACATGCTCGGGCGCGGACCCAAACGAGCCTGCCCCGGGCCGTGGGCGGGCTTCGGGCAGCCCACGGGCCGCGGGCCAATTCTACATTTCTATCAATGTGCTTGTTAACATGTCAATGTGAATATTCACATTGTCAACGGGCCGGGCTGGGCCGGGCCTACCCTGGGCCGCGAGCAAGCTTCAAGCAACGAACAAATTTTACACTCCTATCAATGTTAATGTTAACATGTCAATGTGAATATTCACATTGTCACGGGTCGGGCCAAGCCTGCCTCGGGCTGCGGTTGGGCTTCAGGCCGCCCATGGGCTGCGGGCCAATTTTACACTCTTATCAATGTAAATGTTAACATGTCAATGTGAATATTCACATTGTCAACGGGCCGGATTGGGCCTGCCCTGGGCCGCTGGCCAATTTTGTACTCTTATCAATGTGAATGTTAACATGTCAATGTGAATATTCACATTGTCAACAAGCCGGGCCGGGCCCGACCCAGGTCGCCCACAGGCCGTGGGCGGGTTTCAGGCAGCAACAAGGCGCAAGCTAATTTTACACACCTATCAATGTGAATGTTAACATATCAATGTGAATATTCACATTGTCAACGGGCCGGGCCGGGTCGGGCCCTCCCCGGGCCGCGAGCCAATTTTATACTCTTATCAATGTGAATGTCAACATGTCAGTGTGAATATTCACATGTCAACGGGCCGGACCGGGCACGCCCCGGGCCGCGGGCAGGTTTCGCGCCGCCACGGGACGCGGGCCAATTTTACACTCCTATTAATGTGAATGTTAACATGTCAATGTGAATATTCACATTGTCAACGGGCCGGGCCCGCCCCGGCTCGCGGGCGGGTTTCGGGCCGCCCACGGGCCAATTTTACATTCCTACCAATGTGAATTTTAAAATATGAATGTTCACATCATAAAATTGCTAACCGTTCAAAAAATATTTATAAGGTATCAAAATTAAATATAAGGGCATAAGTGTCCAAGAAAATAGTGTAAATCAAGAAAAAGGACTTTATGGAATAAAACTATACATACATGGGACTAAATGGGTTAAAAAATTCCTTCATGGACTTCTTGGGTTAAAACACTTCTAAATGAGATTTATCAATAAAAATCCCATTAAAATAAATAGGTGCATTTGATAAAAATAAAATTAAAATAAAAAAATAACATTTTATATAAAATAAACTCAATCCGCTCACTATTTTTCTAATCTCATCCAAAATCTAACCAAGCTAATCCACCTAGAGTCTTAATCCTCTAGTGTATGCCCAAACCAAACATGCCACTGATGAACCCCACCTCATACCGAATCCATTCCCATGGCCAAACAAACGAGCCCTTATTGCGTATTACCCATTATTATTTGCTAGTCTTTCCAAGACTTTTAGCACCTCTGTTGAGGGGTAGCGTACCTGAATCAACTCAAGAACAGTAGTGGATTAGATTTTTTGAATTTTGTTCAAATATTAAAGCGTGACCTTATGATATTACAATTTTACTAAATTAGAACTTTTGATTACAAGAATTTTTAAGATTTCTTGTATTACACCCAATGAATTAAATGACCAAATGATTTACCTAGTCATTGGGAATGGTGCTAAAGAGAAATCTCAAGACCAAAATATCCAAAAAGAGTACCTTTTAGATTATCATCCCATGACAAAGGAAAGGTGATGTTATTTTGCCAAACAGTCAAAGGAATTGCACCAACTGAAGGAGAAAATATTGGAACACTAGCCTTTAGATTTTGCAAGTGGCTTTTTACTAAAAGAATAGACTCAATAAAGAAGCCATCACTCCCAACTTGAGCAATTCATTTCATTTCCATTGTTATGCTTGTGCTTCACAATGCCCTTAAACATGAGAATTGCATTCTTTGCTTGGCTTTTCTCTATCACTATTCTCTTGATCTTCTGCATTTGTATTGTTCTAGTACACAGCCAACGCCTCAATGATCAGAGCGCATTGTTGCTCCAATTGAAGAACAGCCTCACATTCAATTTAGCATTTTCTGTCAAGTAGCTAAATTGGACTCAAGCAAACGATTGTTGTGGTTCGCAGGTCATGTCGCTAGTCTATATCTAAATTTGTCAAATGCGAATGTTATTGGGCAAATTCCAATTGAATTGTCATACATGACAAAGTTGGAAGGGCGTTGCTTGCTGCTCTGTTTATTTCTTCCTCTTTTTTTTTCCCTTCATCAACAAAATCACATCATTTTGACTAATTGAAAGAAACACTAGAGAATTAAACTCTAGAGGATCTGAAAGCCTTCAATCCAATGGCTTCTAATTGCCTCTATCGAAGGACAAATCTGCAGTATTATTAATTTAAAATATATGTATAGGTTATAATTATTTAGATAAAATTCATATTACACCAATTTTAAAGCTCACCATACAACTCAATTCGAGATAAATTTCAAAATATATTTTTATGATTCATAACATTTGTATTAATTAATTCCCTCACATTTCTAACCACAGTACACTGAAATCATATGATTAACAAAGCATATCATCGAATATAATCCATGCTCAAAGTGTCAATGTCTCACAAAGTTATATATTAGTAGTCAAATAACAATTTAAGGTTATGTTTGGATATTACATTTGAGAGAAAATTTACAAAGAAAAAAAAAATTCTCAATTTTACTAACAAATCTATTTCATTTTTCTCTCACTTAAAAAATTCTTACATAAATTTAAAATCCAAACAAAGAATTAAATTTTTATTTTTATTTTTATAGTTGATAGGTGAAATAAGGAAAGAAAAATTACATTTGTAAAAGTAAGATTTAAACTCAAACATCACATCAAAATTTATGTTGAATGAAGAACACAAAGTCTGGAATGAAGACTTCATAACTCGAGCTGAATCTTTAGTCATAAGCATGTCGTGTGAATACAATTAGTCTTTTAGAATTCTCCCAAGTAGTTTCAAAATTTATAGCACCACCACCACACATCAATGCCAGAATATTCACAGCCCTTTGTTCAACCTTGCCAGAGCCTCTTGCATCCACCTTCGATGAACATCTCACTCTCTACATGGCTTTTCTTGTTCATCATACTTCCCAGGCAATGCCATGACCATGAGCTATTGACATTGCTCAAGCAAAGCCTCACATTTGATACTTACCTTTCCTCCTCCAAGCTCAAGTCCAAACTCACGTCATGGAATTCAAGTATTGATTGTTGTTCTTGGGCTGGTGTGACATGCAATGATAGCCATGTTATCAGTCTTGACCTCAGGTGGGATTGGCAACATGAGCAATCTCTTTGATCTCCAATATCTTCAGAGCTTGAATTTGGCCAACAACTCCTTCCATGCTGCTCAAATTCCATCTGGGTTGGGAAGGCTTGTTAGGTTAGTTCATCTCAACTTCTCTAACTCAGGCTTTGTTGGTGAAATTCTCCTAGAGATTTCTAGCTTGACAAGGCTAATTATGCTCAATCTATCTACACTTTACTTCCTTGGAAGTCCTAGACTAAAACTTGAGAAGCCAAGTCTGAGAATGCTTGTTAGGAACCTTACAAAGCTCACAGAACTCTATCTTGATGGCATGGAAATATCAACTCTGGTAGATGATTGGTGCCAGACCATTTCATTGTCACTGCCAAATTTGAGAGTGCTGAGCTTGTCTAACTGTGATCTTTCTCGCCCTCTTCACCCCCCCTCCAGACGCTCCGATCTCTCTCAGTAATTCAATTAACAATTTGTCTAGTCCTATCCCAGAATTTGTTGTGAATTTCTCAAATTTGACTTCTTTGCGTCTCAGAAATTGTCAGTTGTTTGGAACATTACTGGAAAAGATCATCAAGGTACCAACACTACAAACTCTTGACTTGTCAAACAATGGATTACTTGAAGGCCCTCTACCCGAATTTCCTCAAAAAACCTCTTTTCAGACCCTTTTACTTGGCTACACAAACTTTTCAAGGAAATTACCAAATTCTATTGGTAATCTTGAGGGGTTGTCTATACTAATTCTTGGAAGTTGCAATTTCACTGGACCAATTCCAAATTCATTGGTAAACCTTACCCAACTTGGCAATTTGGATTTGTCATTTAACATGTTCACTGGTTCAATCCCTTCATTTCCAAAAAATCTTTTTCACATAGACCTCTCTCATAATGATTTATCAGGTCGTATTCCTTTCACCCACTTTGAAGGCCTTAGGAATCTTGTAGATATCAATCTACGCCATAATTCATTTAAAGGGAATATTCCATTGTCTTTGTTTGCACTCTCATCACTGCAAATAATCGATCTTCCTTTTAACCAGTTTGAAGGTCAAATTGCCGAATTTCCAAATGCATCTTCGTTTTCCTTGGCTTTCCTCAACATGAGTAGCAACAAATTAGAAGGGTCTGTTCCCATGTCATTTTTTGAGCTTAGAAGCTTAACTGTCCTTGATCTTTCTTCCAACAACTTCAGTGGCATTATGCAACTAGAAATGATCTAGACCCTCCATCAACTTAGATAGCTCAACCTTTCATACAATGGCTTGTCTATCGAAACACATGGAAGTTACTCTAGCCTGCCCTTGTTCCTCAAGATCTACTCATTAGGATTGGCTTCCTGCAAGTTGCAAAGTTTTCTTGACCTACAGAACCAATCATTAATGTTTCACTTGGACCTTTCTAACAACCAAATTTACGGGGAAATACCTAATTGGATTTGTGAAGTTGGTAATGGCGGTCTTCTTTACTTGAATCTTTCCCATAATTTCCTTGTGGAGATTCAGGAACCCTATGAAATTCCTAGTCTCGATGTCCTTGACCTGCTTTCTAACCAGCTCCTTGGGAAAATCCTAGTACCATTGAGATACATTTTCTATGTGGATTACTCGAGCAATAGATTTTCCTCTTCAATCCCTACCAATATTGGCAATTTCATCTCCTCTGTTTATTTTTTCTCTCTTTCAGATAATAACCTCACTGGAATTATCCCCGAATCAATGTGCAATGCTATTTACCTTGAAGTGCTCGACTTGTCTACCAATTCTTTTAGTGGCACAATACCGCGTGGTTCAATTGAAAAGAATGCCAGAGAATGGAATGACACACTCAGGGTGCTGAATTTAAGTAAAAACAATCTATGTGGCAGCATTCCAATGACATTTCCAGAGAATTGTGGTTTACAGACCCTAGACCTTAGTGGCAATCACTTAGAAAGGGAGGTTCCAAAATCTCTAGCTAACTGCACAATGCTAGAGGTTTTGAACCTTGGGAACAATCTGTTAAGTGGTACCTTTCCCTGCTGGTATACGGGTTCTTGTATTGTGATCCAACAAATTTCACAGATCTATAGGATGTCTAGCAATCAAACCTGCATGGCCAATGCTTCAAATTGTTGACCTTGCTTCCAACAATTTTAGTGGGAAGCTGCTGCCACAATTTTTCTTCAACTGGAAGACAATGATGGCCAATGAAGAAGAAGCATCATCCAAGCTTGATTACCTGCGCTTTGAATTCTTATCACTCAACCATTTTTACTATCAAGACGTGGTAACAGTGAGAAACAAAGGTCTACAGATGAAGCTTGTGACAATTTTGAATGTCTTCACCAACATCAACTTCTCATGCAACAATTTCCAAGGGGAGATATCGAAGGAGATTGGAGACCTCAAATCTCTTTATGTTCTTAACTTATCGCAAAATGGCTTCACAGGTCAAGTCCCTTCAACACTCAAAAACTTGAAACTGCTTGAATCACTTGACCTCTCATGTAACAACCTGATAGGGGAGATCCCTCCACAGCTTGCAAGCCTCAGTTTCCTTTCAGTCTTGAACCTCTCATTCAATTAACTAGAGGGGATGATACCGAGAGGCAACCAAATCCAAACATTCACAGAAGCTTTATTCCAAGGGAATAAAGACTTATGTGGGCCTACATTAAATGCAAGCTGCCTAGACAGAATGGAAGGCTTGTCACTACCAACATTTGAAGTAAATAAACATTTGAATTATGTGCTTGAGATTGATTGGGCTATCATAAGTGCTGAAAGTGGATTTGTGGTTGGGTTGGGAATTGTCACGCCCCAAACCCGCCCCAAGAGGTTTGGTGACGAGACCGGCCAGTAATCCTAGATTACCACAGGCCTTTCTATACTTAACATAAATAAAATGGGGCTCGCGGAAGCACATGTAAAAACTATAGTCCAAGAGCTGTGCATTAATATGAACATACGTTTCATGCCAAAAAAAAAGATGTTAATTACCCACATCCATTACATAACATGATCATAAACATCACATACAACTCTATCACAACTGTACAACAAAACTAAACAAAAGCTCACAAAACGGCCTTCCAGGCCTAGCCCCAGCTCGGAGGCACTCAAAACTTCTGGTTAGGCTTCAAACGGCGGCTCGACAAGGCCCCGCCTAGGCTTGACTCCCTGAATGCTCACCTATAATACATAAATACAAACAATGAGCTAAAGCTCAGCAAGTAACATTAACGTAAAGGGGTTAGTGAACGAACTCCAACATTCTTATAAATCCGTAAACATATCAGTCATAACCATAATCAAATCATCTCATAAGAACATACATAATGGCATACTCCATAGAACCTTTTCATAACCTTCATGTGTCGACTAACGACTAGAGTAACCGGTCCCGGACACCGATTAAACACATACCGAGATCTCGTAAATGGGTCATGGGTTTGTCCTTCCATGCCGTCCCCCATGACTAAGCGCATGGGCCTGCATGTTCTCGCCCCCACAACCGAACTAACTATGGATGCCATACTAGATTCGCAATTAGGACATTCGTTCACAGAAAACATTATCATTTCAAGCATATCATATCATTTATCATTTTGAAACATAATTCATAATAACATATCTTTACAGAAACGTTACTTACAGTGGGTTTCCGATACCGATTACACGGTCTTCACGTTTTATCCTGCAAACATAAACAGTATAACACATTTCTTATCATTCATCAAATCACCTAGTTCATGCCATTTCCATACTTCTTTTACATTCTTTCATATTCATTTCATGCTCAATCTAATCCTTCTTTGCTTTAATTCATGCTCATGAGATGTCAAAATATGCAATTAACATACTAAAATCATGTAAAGCAACTTCCCAAAATGTTCTGAAAATAAGCCCTTCCGCTCGAGCGCAACTTTGGCCGCTCGAGCGGCCAGTACAATTTCCCCAAAACTGCTGAGAGGTCGATATCTACGCTCGAGCGGGCTCCCCTCCGCTCGAGCGGACCCTGCGAAAGTCTGAAATTCTGGTTCTTCTTCTACACCTCACCCTTTTATCAAATACAACTTCCACTCTTAGAAAACCAAGGTTTAAGACACTTGATCAACAACATAAATGAAACATGACAACTTCAATTCAAGCCCAATAGCATCATATATCAAAATTAATCCATGAGTTGAGTTGAAAAACCATGATCATATACATACAAGCTTCATATCTCTATAGCCATGGAGATCCTACCTCAAATTGGCCAAACATGTAAAGAAACCATGATTTAAAACATAATCCTCATACTATTATGCCATAATCTTGAATCCCCATGCTAGCTACCAAGAATCAACAATCAATTCCATAAAAATCTTACCTTGATTCCTTGATTTGGAAGAACTAGACTTGGTTCCCCTTTCCTTTTCCCTTGCTTCCCCTTGATCTCTCTCTCTTTCTCCCGAGCTCTCTCTTCTCTCTCTCTTTTCCAGATATTTTCTATCTTTGGTTTAAGTCAAATGAGTCAACAAAGTCTATCTTTATCTATATATAACATATACACCATAAAATCAATTCGTGCCAAAAACGTGAGCCAAACAAGGCTTAACGATTCAGACGAAATTCAGTCCCCAATTTAATTTCTCAACTGGTTCTAAAAATTCCCGGTATCCCATAGGCGTGTTCAATTTCATTTTCTGAATCCATTACGGTCATCAATTTCAGTCCCGAAGTCGTAATTCCAACAGATATTTTGCTAATTCAAACAGATAATCTTCAATTAAATCATATAAATGCATAATTAATTACTGATAACTGTGACACACAATTCCGGGTCGTTACAGGAATCATCATATGGTCTCTTGTATTCTGCAAGAGATGGAGGAGATAGTACTATGGACATGTTGATCATGTTCTTTGGAGGATTTTAGGTATGCAACAACTAGGAAGAGGCAATCATGGAAACAAAGGTTACACAGCTCAAAGAAGGAGGCTCTGATCTTGGTTGCCTAGTTGGTTAATGTTGTTAATGAGAGTTGTAATTCACAATTCTTAATAATAGGTCCTAGAAACCTTTTGGTTCATCATGCTATTGATCTAAGTTAAGTCGATTGAAAAGAAAAAAAAAATGTCAATCATGATGATCAAGTTCTTTTTCAAGATTCTCTTTCGAGAACACCAATGAACAAGAGAATTTAGAAATGCTATTAGTAGACTGTTAGAATATTTTTAATAAAAATAAAATATTATTACTCCATCACTTATTGTGTTCCAAACATTGTTTTAATTACCCATTTAATTCTGTCACTTTCTTGAAATTATTTCACTCCGTCAATACTTTCATGAGAGAAAGAAAAACAATTTTAGGACAGTGACAACATGACTCCTAAATTCTCACAAGTTATTTTGTTCTCAACTCTAATTTATTTTCTATTATCTTTTTGTTATTTTTATTTATAATGCTTGTTTGGGAGCGGGCGACCATTGGTTTAATGGTAAAATCTTGGCCTAATAACTTTGAGATTATGGGTTCAAGTCACAGGACAACCACTTTGTGCACTATGCCAAAGGTTAAGTGTATACCTAATCTTTCCCCTCCCAAACACACATTAATGTGTACTAATTGAGTGTTGTTCTTTTTTCTTTTTCTTTTTTTTTTATTTGTGTTAATTATTCAATTTGTTGTTTTGCTAGACTAACCGACCGGAGGTTGACGGCGAAAGTATGGAAAAAGAAAAAGAGGAAATATAAAATTCAGTGTAAAATTAGAAAGGGAGAATTATAGTACAGTGTGATATGGAAAAAAAAATTATAAAAACATATGGGATACAAGTTATTATGTGGTGGGGTGCAAATAAAAAACTGTAGACTTGCACCTCTCCATATTTTTGTAATTCAAGGGGTCAGCTGGAAACAAGTTTCACTTGGGTAGCAAGAAAATGGTTGCACTAACTGTTGCTTTCTACACTCCTTCGATTAGCTACAGGGCAAGCAAGGATTCTCTCTCTTCCCTCTCTTCATCCTTGCTTGCCTTTAGCTCTAGCTACCTTGTCTTAGCTAGGCCTTTCAGACTTGCTTTCCTTGCCTTGCGTTGAGCGGATTCAAAACGCCCACCGCTCTACTTTTCATCTCAATTTCGCTTGTCTGATCAATCACACTAATAGCTTCAATAGTTCATTGAAATTTTGTGTAGTTTTTTTGGTATTTCACCAGTTACTAATCCAGTATATGTATAGCAGGGATATAGTTTCCCTAAGTAGAAAAAAGATTACATGTAAGTGGTAAACATTAATAATTAAAATTCTAAACTTTTTCATGTGTTTGTCAAAAAAATTGCTAAAGCCCACTGGGCTGTAATTCCCCAATGCTGTGTTTGGTTGGGGGATTTGAAGAGAGATTTGGAAAGGAAAATGGAAAAGATAGGTGAAATGTAAATAAAACATGCCTAAATTTCACCTAGTTTCACACACATTTTCCCTTTCCCTTTCTAAATCCCTCTCCAAATCCCTCAACCAAACACAGCACAAAGAAAAATTTCTTGTTAGTATTACTGTTGGATGAGCTGTTGGTTGCATAGCATCGATAAACCATATTATTAAAAAAGAGAAAGAAAAAAGAAAAAGAAAGACTATCAAGTGACTTGTAAGATGTATTTGATAATCCATAGGTTTAGGTTAGCTTATTTTACCAAGAGAGGCTGCAAAAAAAAAAAAAAAAAAAAAAAAAAAAAAAAAAAAAAAAAAAAAAAAACCAACAACAACAACAACAACAACTTAACCATATTATTCAAAAATAAAATATAGCGATCCCGGTTTCCCTTTTCTTTAATTGTTGTATCCGGACTTAGGTTCCGTGGAGTTGGTTGTTGTGTATATCTTGTTTACATCCTTTACTCTTTGTATTTGGGTCTTGGGTTGTGTTGGGCAGGTTTGAAACAGGTTGGTTGAGCTTAGAACCAAAAGTAGTTGCCCAGATTTTGACCTGTCCGCTCGAGCGGAGATTTTGACGCTCGAGCGGGAAAATCACCCTTCTAGTATTTTCCTCTGCAGTGGTGGACGCTCGAGCGGGAGTTTGGACGCTCGAGCGGGAGTTTGTGTGTGACGCTCGAGCTGGGAGTTGGACGCTCGAGCGGGGACCTGGTTCTGCAAAAGTTTTGGGAGCGTGTATCCGGCGCTCGAGCGGCGGTTTGGACGCTCAAGCGGGAGTCTGTGAGTGATGCTCGAGCGGGGGTTTCCACGCTCGAGCGGGGCGATTCTTATATAAAACCGAGATCCAACTTTTTGGATCACTTTTTCAACTCCATTTCTCTCTCTTACTTTTCCAAACCGCCATTAGAGACCTTCTCTCTCTAAAACCTTACCTTCTCTTTAGGTATTGATCTAGTAAGAGTTGTTTCCTCACCTTTGGCCTTTACAAAAAAGTTGTTGATCGTTGAGGACTATCTTTTGATCCGAGAAATTTGTGATTTGGTGTAACGCCCTCAAAAATGATAACATTAAACCCAACAACGAAGACATGCTAATATATAAGAAATTCACATCTTTCCATTCACCAGAGTCTTATTACAGAAAGTATTACATGTTAACAACAAAAGCAACTGCCCTAAGGGCTTACAGCTTTCCAAGTTAACACTTGGTTACACAAAAGTAGAGTACTAACTCATTTACACATAAAGCCCTTGGCTTGAATTTACATGTAATACAACAAAAGGAAAGACAACCAAAAAGTCTGTCCGCCACTAGCCTTCCAAGCTAAGTCCTTGGAGGTGGCATACTTCCTGTACCTGAAAATGATGTTCCCATATAGGGTGAGCCACAGCCCAGTAGAAATATACTAAACCAATTATGAATATTGTCTACAAGATTAACAGTTGATAGATGGCCAACACTTTTACATTCATTCATAATATAACACAGTTCCAAGACACTTAAGTCTATGTTTCCTTTCATTTCCATTTCTTTCCTTTTTACTTGCCATTTCATAACCTTGGCTCAGAACCTGGCCAAACATCACACATGAGACACACACTCATGCCAACACTTTTCACTTCAACAAAGATAAACATAACAGTTATACCAATACTTCCAACGACAAGCATATCCGCTATGTCAACCCTTCTAGATAAGCATACCCGCTCTATCTACGGAGTTCATCCCCTATCTCCTCCCAACAACATCCGGTTTAGAGGTTCATCCCCTATCTTCCCCTAAACCGTGGAGTACATCCCCTATCTTCTCCAACACAACACAATGCATATAAACAACAATTATATACATCACAATCAACACAATTAATTATCAAATTAATTAATCAATGTAATTAGGACATACTCCATAATTAACATCACAACCCTCAGGTTCCAATTCCACTAATGTTTCAACATTAATTCCATGTTTATATACCAAACATGCTTCTAGGTTTATCATAGATAAAAACCCCCAACTTTTATAAAAATTACACAATGGCCCAAAGTTTCCCAAAATTACACAACAACTTCCAACATATCAAAATGCTAAAATTGAAAGACAAAACTCATAAAGAGGAGTAGGGTATCCCTACCTCAAAGAATGAGCTCCAAAGGAGATGATGCCCAACACCCAACTTGCTCCAAAACCAAACTTGTTCCGATTAAAACGAAGCCCAAGCACCCTCTAGCTTTTTAACAAAGGCCTTAGGGTAGGAAATCACCCTAGGTAGATCAAATCTTAGAGAGAGTGCAAGTATAGAGAGAGAAGCTCTCAAAACAAAGGTTTGAAGAAGATGAAGTTAAGAAAAAGTGATGTTTAGTTCGGTGCTGCGTTGCTGATATAAACAGGCTCGCTCGAGCGAAGACCCCGTCGCTCGAGCGACCAGACACAAAAACTGGTCTCGCTCGAGCGAAAGACACACGCTCGCTCGAGCCAACAGTGCAAATTTTCCGATTTGCAGTACGACGCTCGCTCGAGCGAAGACGAACCAGCTCGCTCGAGCGAAGAAACACAACCTTCAGGTCTGAGCCAGACGCAGTCGCTCGCTCGAGCGAAGCCACTCTGGCTCGAGCCACCAGACACAAAACCAACCCTCGCTCGAGCGACCAAACCCTCGCTCGAGCGACCAGCCAAAATTCTGGGCAGCAACACTTGGTTTCCAAACACAACCAACCTGTAACAAACCTGCCCAATACATCCTATAACTCAAATACAAAGTAGGAAAGGATGTAAACAAGACAATATTCAACTACCAACATCCACGGACACATGTCCGGATCACTGTACAACAAGGGGTAAACCCGGGACCGCTATATTTGGAGCATCTTCATTTTCGTCATCTTCTTCCCTTGGGCTCCGAATTTGAGGTAGGGATTCCTACTCACTCTTATGGGTTTTGACCTAGATTATTGGGCATTTTGTTAAATGGAATGATTTTGGGACTTAGGGTTTCAAAAAGTATAGATGGGGGTTTTGTCATTTTGATTCTTAAATATGTATTTTGGGTTTCAAAATGGTGTTATTGTTATTGGTTGTTGATATTTGAACCATTGGGTTAATATTGAGAAATGGGGAAGAAAGCCCTAATTTGTATATAAATTAATTGGCATAATTAATTTGGGAAAGTTATGGATTTATGAAATTGAGTTGAATATAATGAAATTGGCTCATTATGAGATGGATTAGTGAAGTTGGATTTGTTAATCGCTCACTTTTGGAAATATGGATATTTTATCTGTTGGTGCTTTTATTATGTGTTTAGAAATAATTGTTTTGGGCTACCGGTGGAGGGAAGCTATGATTGTTGTAAACAATGCATGATGATTAGGCAAACTAAAACTAATCAATTGGATGTGTCATAGAGTATGACGGTTGACAGAATACATTAACTGTATGTATTGATTGATTATGTATATGACCTATATGTATATACATTGCATGTATGGAAGGGGATAGGGGATGTACTCCACGGTTTAGGGGAAAATAGGGGATGGACCTCTAAACCGGATGTTGTTTGGGAGGAGATAGGGGATGGACTCCGCTGATACAGCTCATATGCTTGTCAGTTAATGTGTTAATACAGCTCATATGCTTATCTATGGAAGTGTTGATATAGCTCATATGCTTATTTGTTGAAGTGTGGATACAGCTTGTATGCTTATCTGTTGAGATGTTGATATAGCTTATATGCTCATCTATCGAAGTGTTGATATAGCTAGTATGCTTATCTATTGTGAAATGGGAAATGTTTAATATGAGTCATTGTCTCATGTAAACTGTTGTCCAGGTTCTGAGCCGTTGTTGTGAATTGTGAACTTGATAAGAAATGGAAAATGAAATGAAACATGGACATAGTGGTTATATAATGGAAATGGATTATGAATTGATTTATGGGACTTAAACATTTATCAATTGCTAATGTCTTAGTTACTACTCATATTGTGTTTTAGCATATCTCTACTGGGCGTTGGCTCACCCTATATGGGACATTATTTTCAAGTACAGGTAGCATGCCACCTCTAAGGACATAGCTTGGATGGTTATGGGAGTTGAAGACTCTTTTTTTGATTATTTTGTTTGTATTACATGTATATCAAGTCAAGGGCTTATTTTGTATAGAGTTAGTACTCTTCTTTTGTGTAACCAAGTGTTGACTTGGAAAGCTGTAAGCTCGTAGGGCATTTGCTTTTGTTGTTAACATGTAATACTGTTGTAAGAACTACTCTGATGAATGGAAAGGTGTTGATTTTCTTATATCACTGCATGTCTGAATTATGGGTATTATGTATTATTTTGAGGGCGTTACATAAAAAATAAAAAAGCACTTTCCAGTCTATCCTAGTAAATTTTTTTAAAGGAAATGCTTAGCTTAGAAAATGATACACAAACCACTTCACAAAAATAAACAAACAAACGAAGCATATATTGATGAAAGTAGAAACCCCAGTCCCAGAAAATGTTTTGCCACTGTTACATGTTGTTCATAGTTTGTACAAAAAAGGCAATGTTTTCCTTATTCACAAAGAGGTGGGGCAAAAGTTTTTGAAAACTGTAGAAAGAAGATATCATATTTTCCTCCTTTCAACCCATGCTTGACCGAATAAGCATGTAGTTTGCGAGTCATTGTGTGTATTTGAAAATTATTCATACAGCCTTGTACAGAATACCGGGAGATGGACAAGTTGTTGGATTTATCTATCATAAAAAATTCACCACTCCCAACTTAAGCTATTCATTTCATTTCCATTGTTGTGCTTGTGCTTCACAATACCCTTAAGCATGAGAATCGCATTCTTTTCTTGGCTTTTCTCTATTCACTATTCTCTTGATCTTCTGCATTAGTACTGTTCCAGTACACAGCCAATGCCTCAATAATCAGATCTCATTGTTGCTCCAATTGAAGAACAGCCTCACATTCAATTCAGCAGTTTCTGTCAAGTTACTAAATTGGACTCAAACAAACGATTGTTGTAGTTGAAAAGGTGTGACTTGCGACAAAGCAGGTCATGTCACCGGTCTAGACCTGAACAGAAAATCAATCTCCGGTGGAATCAACCACTCGAGTATTCTTTTCAGCCTCCAGTTTCTTCAAAACATGAATTTCGCTTACAATAATTTCATCTTCACATAAATTCCACTGGGTTTCAGCAAACTTACTAGACTGACATATCTAAATTTGTCAAATGCAAATGTTGTTGGGCAAATTCCAATTGAATTGTTATACATGACAAATTTGGTTACTCTTGATCTGTCTACTCTGTACTTCTAAAGAGTGCTTTCCCCGAAACTTGAAAACCCAAATTTACTAACCCTTGTTCAAAACCTCATAGGGCTTAAACAACTCCCACTTGACGGGGTAAATAATTCAACCCAGGGTAGCCAATGGTGTGAGGCCATTTTGTCTTCACTGCCTTATCTACGAATCTTGAGCTTATCCAATTGCTATCTTTCTGGCCCTATTGATTCTTCTCTTCAAAAGCTTCAGTTTCTTTCCGACATCCGACTGCATCAGAACAATCTCTCTGCTCTAGTTCCGGAGTTCTTTGCAGACTTGCCGAATTTGAGATCCTTGCATCTCTGCTTTTCCAACTTGTATGGAAAGGTTCCGGAAAGGATATTCCAAGTATCAATGTTGGAGGCTCTTGACTTGTCAGAAATAGTACTCTTCAGGGGGTTTTGCCACAGTTTCCTCCAAATGGATCCCTTCACACCCTGGTGCTTAGCAACACAACTTTTTCAGGGACATTACCAGATTATGTTGGTAATCTGAGAGTGTTGTCTAGAATCGAGCTTTCAAGATGCAATTTTAGCGGACTAATTCCAAATTCCATTGCAAACCTTACTCATCTTCTTTATTTGGACTTGTCATACAATAATTTTATTGGTACAATCCCATCCTTTCAGATGTCCAAGAATATGACATACATAGACCTATCTCATAATGCTCTAACAGGTCATGTTCCCTTCCACTCACTTTCAAGGCCTTTCAAATCTTCTAAATATTAATTTAGCATACAATCCATTCAATGGGAATATTTCTTTGTCTTTGTTTTCACTACGATTGCTGCAAAAAATTCAGCTTTGTAATAACCAATAAGGCAATATGGTGGTCCAGTTATTGGATTTTCTAAGGAATCCTTACCTTCGTTGGATACACTAGATTTGAGTAGAAACAAATTACAAGGATCAATTCCCTCACCTTTCTTTGAACTTCGAAGTCTAAATGTCCTCATGTTTTCTTTCAACAACTTTAGTGGCACCATACAGCTAGAAATGATCCAGAGGCTCCAAAATCTCACAGAATTTGAACTTTCATACAATAGCTTGTCAATTGATGCAAGTGAGAGTAAGTCAAGCTTGTCTTCCTTTCCCTAGCTTGACATCTTAAAATTGGCTTCTTGCAAGCTGCAAAGATTTCCTAAGCTACGAAACCAATGAAGAGTGATTATTTTGGACCTCTCAGCCAACCAAATTTCAGGGAGAATACCAAACTGGATTTGGAAAATTGGATCTCTGATGCAGTTGAACGTCTCTCATAATCTCCTAGTAGATTTGGAAAAACCATTTAAATTTCCTAGTCTTTTTGTCCTTGACCTGCATTCTAACCAACTTCATGGGGAAATTCCAATACCACCAGAGTTTGTTACCTATGTGGATTACTCTAGCAATCATTTCAACTCTTCTATACCTGCTAAAATTGGCACAAGCTCACCTTTGCTTATTTCTTCTCTCTTTCAAGTAATAGGCTGACAGGAACTATCCCTGAATCAATATGCAACACAAGCTTCCTCAATGTTCTTGATTTATCCAATAATATTTTCAATGGCAAAATACCTCCATGCTTGATTGAAAGGAGTACTGAGACTCTTGGGGTGCTGAATTTGAGAAATAACAATCTTGGTGGTAAGATCTTGGGGACATTTCCGAAAAGTTGTGCTTTGGAGACACTAGACATCAGTAGAAATCATTTTGAAGGGCAGGTTTACAAATCTCTTGCCAATTGCACAGTGTTAGAGGTTTTAAATTTTGGTAACAACAACATAAATGATAGCTTCCCGTGCTTTTGGGGGAACTCATTTAGCTAGCACATATTAGTTTTGCGATCCAACAAGTTCCACGGAGACATTTGCAATTGTTAACCAGACCATAATTTCTGGCCAAAGCTTCAAATCATTGACCTAGCTTCAAATATGTCATGCCCATATTTTTATTACTCAAATAACATTACTAATATTCATTAATTAAGTCCATTTACAAATGACAATTCATCCTTTGATGAAATGATGAATAATTAAATATACATGTTCCCTCTCATTATACAACAATGTCATTTACATACAAATAAAAGAAATTTTCTAAGACTTACAATAAATAAGAGAGCGTTGCCCTTTACAAAGGATAAAACTCAGCCAAAGAAATAATTAAAAAGCACTACAGCTCATCACCACTTTATAACCATGCCAAGGTAAAAACCTGTTGTTTGATCCTCAAATATAAAAACATTCCCTATACACATGTACAGGTAGCGGGTAAGCAAACCACTAGCTCACCAAACAATCTTATATTATAATGTCAAAAGACATGTGGGTACAGTGATACAATGTTGCCATACATATATACAAAAATCATACTATGCCATAACCTTATGATTTTATTATCTAATCCCTTAAATCCAATTTATTTAATTAACCATAGCTAGTTAGCTTAAATAAATAAACATATTTCAATGGCAACAAAACATCCTTTTCAATCTATTCAATTACCCCATTGCCAGTTAAATCAAATAGTTAAACAATTCATAATGACATCCAACAATGCATCAAATGCATTTTATACAATCTTATGAGATGAATGCATATGCCATGTCATGCTCAAAATATTTTTCTCATCTTTTGGAAATCTTGTACACAATGCCAATTTGAAAACACATTAATCCAACAATTTCAATAAAATTTGAAGGGTGGTAAATATGACACAAGCAAATCCCCAAGGCTAGTGTCTGTAAGTAAGCTTAACAAGCACTACCAAACCCCACTTTGCCGGTCTTTCACCAAAAGGCACATGGTACCTCCTTACCACTTTACCGGTCTTTCACCAGAAGGCACGTGGTACCTCCTCACCACTTTACCGGTATCTCACCGAAAGGCATGTGGCACCTCCTCCGCGTGTGTTTTTGGTATTTCGCCATGAACCGTCAGGCCAACTTAACCAATACCAACTACACCTTCTATCCGGACTTACCAACATATTTATCCCAAAACAAATCAATATGATCTTATTTCACAAAACAATTCCTTTTTCAAAGCAATAGTTTTCAAATGAAATCCGAAATCAATAATAACGAACATGAGATGGAATGTCCATGCAACATGTACCAATGCATTATAATGTATTTCCATTTTCAATTTCCTCCAAACAATCTTCTATTGTGATCAAAATTCATTTTAAATTTCCCCACACAATTCTCCATTGTGATCCAAATTTATTTTCAACTCAATGTGATTCCACAATATATATATATATATATATTTACCGAGAGATAAATAACAAAATTACATTACATGAATTCTCTACTTGTTAATCATCATTTCAAACTTGGTTTAATCAAGACAATTCAATAACAAGCTACACAACAAGCTTCAATTAAACCATTTCTCATTTCTCCATGGAATTTCCTCTTTATACACAATCATAGGTGTTTCTCAATCATAAATCCAAATAAGCACAAGTGAATAATTCCAACACTTGATCAATTACATCAAAATTTTCTTTTGACTATAATTATAAGATGTAACATAAGTATTCACTTCCGAATTATTAACATTTACTTCATCAAGTTAATAAAATGAATAAATTTAATAACTCAATTTATATTTCAATTCAAACATCCATTTGCTTCAAATGAGCTAAAATCACATTATTTTCTTTTCTTGTCAAAGACTATCAAAACAATTATGAATTTGAGGTAATATTATGATAAAATAACTCAACTAGTAAAACTAGGGACCAAATACCATACCACGTCAACTTAATCTGGCTTATTTCTCCAAATCTCATACTTGGTCAACTTCATCACTTTTCATCTCATAATATTAAAAGTTAAGAATTAAACCCAATAACACACTTTTAATTATGTAGGGTTTAAAATATTAACCAAACTAATTTAATCCATCAAATTAGTAAGTTCATTATATTCACCATCTTCCAAATTAATAACACCAAACATAACTTCACATGTCTCATCCCTCAAATACACCCATATTTCATGCCTAGCCAATTTTCGCCAAATCTCTACAAATAACAATTTCACAACTTTTCTAAAACTAACAAATCAACATGATATTTACATCAAAATTTATGAAACATGCCCAAGAGTAACCTTGTTAAGGTTGAGAGCTCAATAGTACACATTTCATATTTTCATTTTCACAAAAATGAACAAAACCTAATCATCAATATATCAACATTCACAAAACATCATGAATATAACACTTTTAGAGTTTTTAATCCCAAAACCACTCTATAATTCCTATTTAACAATTTACACAATATTCAACGACATCAATTTATTTTTCTCAAAAATAAATTCCAAAATCAAAGATGAGATGATATTTCAACATTATTTTTCTCAAAGTAAATTATCTAATCATGAAATGAAGGAGATACAACCCATACAACTATTATTATTATTTTTCCTTCTTTTTTTTTGGGATTTTTTTAACAAAATTATCAACACAAGATGATTTTCCCAAATCAATCTCAAAATAACAATATTCTTTACAGTTCAACATAATTTTTCTTCTAAAAATTAACCAAACAAAAATCTGAGAAATATGTATATGCAATACCTCCTATAATGACATATTTTCTCAAAATATCCCTAACATAGCTTTAAAGTAACAATATGGAGAAACTCCCTACCTCATATAATGAAGGGGAGCAAATCTGAAAGACAAACCTCGCCTGATCATGAATCCAACACTACCATTGCGAAGATGACGATGAGCTCTTCAACTTTCATTTACAAAACTTTTGCAAAATCTCACTCTAAAGACTCACACTCTAAGCTTAAAGCTTCAGCAACTATGAAGAAAAGAGAAAGAGAGAGAGAGACGGACAAAGAGGGTGAAACCCCTCTGTCAAAACCAAACAAAGAAAACAACAATGACAGAGAGCTCTAATTTTGGAGGTTTAAAGAGAGTTTTAGTGATGTGGTAAGAAAAAAAAATCAAAAACATAGGCACACATATCACATCACATGTGGGCCCCACTCCTTGCCACATCACTAGAGCTCTCTTTAGAGCTCTCAATCTTTATTCCAAAGAAAAAGGAAGGAGAAGGAAAAGAAAACATGGACAAGGAAAGAGGGAAGGGGGAAGGGGGGCAGCCCCCACGTGGGTTGCCTTCAGAAGAATTGGTTTCCCAAAAAAATAAATAAATAAATTGTAATAATACCTCAAAATTTTTGTAACATAAATTATAAAATGATAAAATCTTTCTTACCATAAAATATAATATTTTGTTCACTTCGAAATATATATATTTTCATTCACTACAATAATATATAATTTTTTTCACCATATGGTACGCACCATAAATTCAACTTTCAAATATATATTATAATCATATATAATAAATAATAACAACTCCTAAGATGGTCACTACCATCACATAATTAAAAAGACTAAACAGTTAAACATGAGTCATAAACAAACTCAAATTAAATTGAAACTAAGTCATGAGTCTTAAACTAAATTCTCACCCATAGGTCAAACATAGTCCAATTATGTACCAAAATAGACCCAACAAATTTATTTCAAGTCATGGTCCAAACACCCAAAACTCATTTTCAAACTCTGCTATAAATTAAACAGAACATCAATCGGTCCGTGAATTTTCATAAAATAAATGCTTGTCCTTTATTCTAAAATTTTAACACAACATACTAGACTCATATGGGGACAACATAAAAAAAATTCAAAATTTTCTAAGAACGGAAACTATTTAAAAAAAAAAAAAAAACAAAACAAAACCAGACTGTTTTCGCACAGAATTTACACAGTAGTCCAAATCCAAAATTTGCTCAATTAATTTGTGCACTAACTGAATATTTTTTTAAAAAATTGGGTCATCACAAAATAACTTCAGTGGTGATCTGCCAAGTCAAGCCTTCTTACATTGGAAAGCAATGACTAGGGGTGTAAATCTAGCTTGGCCTATGTCGGGCCTCGCTAGCTCCCGCTAAAATTTGGGCCAGCCCACGGGCCAAAAAATTAGGCCCAAGCCCAAGGGTATTGGGGCCTTTGGCAGGCCGGTGGGCCTGGCATGGAGCTTAGGCCAGGCTTGGATGGGCCTGACCATTTTTTTTTTGTTTTTTTTTTTTAATTTTTTCTACCAAAAGTTTATTATTTTTCACTAAAAAAGACACTAGGCCTCGGGCGGGCCGGGTCTTGAGTGGACCTTAAGTGAGCCGACGGCCTGGGCCGGGCTTCAAAATGATAGCCCTAGTCCTGGGGTTCGGGTTGGGCTCAAGCCTGGGCCTAAATGGACCGGGCCCATCCTAGGCCACGGGCGAGTTTCGGGACGTCCATAGGCCACGGGCCATTTTTACACTCCTAGCAATAAAGGCTGCCAATAATGCAAAATCAAATTTCAATGACCTGCGGTTTGAGTTCCTAAAACTATTGGCTTCTACTATCAAGATACAATGGCACTCAACAATTAAGGGATGGAGATGGAGCTAGTGAAAATTTTAACTATTTTTACCTCCATTGATATCTCGAACAACAATTTCTAAGGGGTGATACCAAATACAGTTGGGGATCTCAAATCTCTCTATGTTCTTAACGCATCGCAGAATTGTAGCTCGACTTTTTCACGTCCCCTTTCGAAAGCTTGGAAGAAAGCCCTACAATTCAAACTCCCGCAGTTCTGAATCTAATCTCACAAGTGCAATATGAAATTGATAAACACCAAAGAGTCCAAATCCAGCAAATCGTTTTGGAAAATTGATTTTAGAATCGAAAATGCCAAAATTGGACTGCTTTGCCAGATGCAGAGTCGCCACCTAAATATTTTTTTTTTGGGGAAATTTAGGAAACCCATGACTCGTGCCAAAGGCCACATGTCCGTCATCACCAAAGTTGCCTCGGCTCGAAAACTTGGGTATGAGAGGGGAAGGTCATGAATTGAGCACCCCCGCTCGCCTAATCAAAGATCAGCATCTACTAATCATGATATGATTTTTACCAACATTATGTGTTCCTATTTCGGTTATTGAGCTAGCTTTACTATGTGATACGCACAAGCAAGTATAGACTAGTTTGCTCAATTTAGAACAATTCAATTTCATGTTTGTTTGTGAAAAGGGTTTGAATTTGCCACCTCAAGTGGGCCTAAAGTTTACGAATTTGCCACTCAACAAAGTGGGCTTAAAGTTGTGAATTTGCCACTAGACATAGTGGGCTTAAATGTACATTTGTTGAATCGTTCCAATTCAAGCAACAAGTCCATAGGCATTCAAGCAGTTTAACAAGTAAGCATTTAGCTCATGGCAAGCATGCTGCTAGTCATGGCAATCACTCACACTCATGCAAGTATGCTAAAGCACTAAAAACTCACCTAGTACTCCAAGCTAAGAAGATATGCGTTAGAAAAATATGCATGATTCCTAACTATACAAGATGTCTAATGCAACACATACAAAGAATGCAATTAATAGGCTTGGCTACTAATATGTCATGCTATTCGATTTTGATAACATGCGGTCTAAGCATGTATTCAAAGAAATAATGAAATGACAATGTAGTTTGAATGATGCACCGAGCCTCGGTGCATGCAATACAAATGAATGGATGCAAGCATAAAGCATAAGGTATGCTAATTGAAACATGTCCCTAATCTAACCATCAAGGTGGGTAAATAAAAGGGAGAAAGACACGGGGTTGCAAGACATACACATTATTACATTACGCTCTCACGAAGGAAAGTCTAAATGAATAAACTAGCTAACTAAGCTAAGCTAATTAAGCTATTTAAGCTAATTATTACAAAACTTGAATAAATAGGTAAACTAATTAACTAATTATTACAACACTTGAAATGAATGATTAACTAACTATCTAAGCTAATTAAGAACTTAACTAGGCTAAGCTAATTAAATATTACAACACCAACTAATTAGTTACAACTAATTAGGCTAATTAAGTATTACAACACAATTTATTATGCTAATGAAACAATTAAAGAATCAAACGTATTTGATATGAGCATAATGGAAGATGGACGGAGGTTGCATGCGCATCGCCTGAAAACTACTCTATCTGACCAGGCCGCCTCTGTCTCTGTTTCTACAAAATTGCATTGCTGGCCACACACCAAAGGCCGACCATGAATCACTGATGGCTGGCCGGGCCTACAGAGGGCCGGTCGTGCATTGATTTGGTGCAAAGCTCTGTTTTTGTGCTCTGAGGTGAAATCAATGCAGATAGAGCATTTTCAAGCTTTGTTTGTTCTTCCTTCCTTCTCTGTCATGGGAAAGCCTCAAGAGAAGGTTTTGATTCCAAAACCATCAATGAGCAATATGATCGCTTGATGATCTCAAATATCATTTTGGACAAAAATCAATGAATGTAATGCAAATGACCACCCCTCCATTTTGTCATGGAATTGTAGACACCCCATTTTTGACTGCCCTTAAGACTTGGGTGCCACTCATTGTTTACTTGGTGATGAAAGTTGTGCAGTGCAAAGGTTTGGTTTCTTTAGCAAGAGGAGCTTCAACTCCCAACCTCACACCCCTTTTTGGACCAAAGCCTTTTGACCAAAATGTTTTTTAGACCTTAAAATCCTCTCTTTCAAAATATTTTTGAAAAATGATTCTACGATGTTCCGAGGCTCACATTTCGTTAAATGTTGCGCTTTTCAGTAAACCGAGCAAGGACAAAGTGGAAATGAATGAAAGAGAGGTGAACTCTTTGAAAATCTTTCAAAACACCTTATTTAGGGGTTTGGAGTTGATGAAAATGGGAGACGAGAAAAGAAAACTAGTTGAGGAGAAGTTTGGCATGAATCTGGGTAGGATCGAAACTAAGCAGTCTTCACTCAAATAGGCATATCTCTTACCACACTTGGAATTTTGATGTGATGCTGCCACAATTAGAAAGAAGACTTCAAGGGATTCAATTTAGGCTCAAGAATGACCTGCAAAGGTGTCACGACCCAAACCCGCTCCTATAGGTTTAGCATCGTAACCGGCCAGTAATCATTGGATCACCGAAGGCCTCTGAACAGATTAACAAGATTAAGGGGCTAGCGGAAGCAAATACATAAATATAGTTGTCCAATGAGCTGTGCTGACTTATATGAAACAAAATATTTAAAAACTTTATATACATAACCGGTAGTCAACCATACATCCATTATACCCACACACATTACAATATTTGAAGTACAGCTAACAGAATTACATCAAGTCGTATATATACACAGAACCAACAGAACTTGAACACAGGACACTTCGGGAACCTCCATGTGAGGCACAATGGTTGGCTGACAACGGAACACAGACCTGGACAAAAGCCTTCAGGCTCGAACTCCAAAATGCTCACCTATAATATATATATATATACAAATAGTGAGCTAAAGCCCAGTGAATAACATTAAGGTAAAGGGGTTAGTGAACGAAACCCGTACATAACATAATCATAAAGCAGAACAGAGCATAATCAGTCTTATATCAGAACATAATAATGGTACATCCCATAGAACACATCACAGAACAGAACGTCTTCCGACTAGAGTAATCGATTCCGGATACTGATTAAACACATATCACCACAATGAAGTGGCTAACGAGATCTCATAATTACTTGTATGTCATGGACCCGCATTTTCATGCCATCCCCCATGACTTGGGACTATCTATGGATGCCATAATAGATTTCAAATATGGATCTTTCGTTCACATAAATAATCATTTCAGAATTCATAGCTTGATATATCACATTTGGAACATAGTTCATATCAACATATCTTTACAGAAATGTTACTCACAGTGGTTCCAGCAAATGGTTAATCAATCTTCAAACGTTGGCCTACAAACACAAAGGTACATAACACAACATATCTCGTTATTACACATTCACATGGCCAACACAGCTTAACTTTCTCATTACATAGGTTTCTTGCTTCACACATTGTTTCAAACACACATTGATAATCTCTTAACTGAGTACATTCATTCCTTAGTGTGTTTCTAGTCAATAACCTCATTACTATGGCTTAATTAAGGCTTAGGAATGCCTAAGATGCAATGAGGATGCCAAAACATGCCTTGGAACACCTGGTAAAATTTCTGAAATTAAGGTCCACGCTCGAGCGTAGCTTTCCTCGCTCGAGCGGACATGCAAATATGAGAGGGGTCGCTCGAGCGAGACTTCCTTCGCTCGAGCGGTCTGCAAACTCGGAGAAAGTACTGGTTGGTCTCAATCTACGCTCGAGCGACAACTTCCAGGCTCGAGCGGACATGCAAAATGTGAATGGTCGCTCGAGCGCACAATCCTTCGCTCGAGCAATCTACAAAAGACATGAAACTTCTGGGAGCTTGCAATTCACGCTCGAGCGGACTTTTGGTTGCTTGAGCGGAGTGCACGCACTCAGAGTGGTCACTCGAGCGTAGTGCACGCACTCAGAGTGGTCACTCGAGCGTGAACTCCCATGCTCGAGCATGGATGCAAATTCTGGAAATTCCAGATTTGATCACCAAGCTCAAAACTCGAATTTAACCTTCCAAAACACATCTCTTGGGCTCCAAAACTTGAGATAACATAGTAAACTTGTAAAACATGAAGAATTTAGGGATTATTTCATAAAACCATGGCCCAAGAGTTTGTTAAAAACTCACAATTTCAACTTAAAATATGATGAATGTTCATGAACACAACATGCATGGGTTTCCTTGGTTTTGAGCTTCCCAAAACATGACCAAACACCACAAAATAACTTGAAACTTGATGATTTCCCAAAATAAAGATGAATTTCAAACATGCAAGAGAGAATTCTTAGAGTTCATGCTCAATTTGTGAGAAAATGCACATGCATGCATGAGTTAACTCTAAATTCAACATCCTAAGCTCAATGTACACAATTAAACACATAATCTTCAAGTTAATAGCTTAGATTCATGATTTAGGGGTTGAATTCATACCTATAGTCTTGAATTACTCTTGTTCTAGCACAAAATTGATAAACTCAAGCAAAGCCTTCAACTTCTACCTTTAATTTCTCCTTCCCTCTATCTAGAATTGAGTCTCACCCTTACTCTAGAATGAATTCTCAGATTTTCCCACTTAAACTAAGTTTTGTTGAGTACAAATGAGCTTATAAGGCAACTTATATACTTGTGGTGTATTAATACATAATTTAAAACATAAGGCTTGCCAAATGCAACTTAACGAATCAGACTGAATCAATTTTTAATAAAACTTGCCATATGATTCTAAAAATTCCAAATAACATATCGATGTAATCAATTTCGATTTCGGGCGCCGATAAGGCTTTCAATTTCCAATTTTAAAGCGGAAATTCAAACAGATATTTCTACAAGTAACAAATAGGGAGCCAAAATCATGCAAAATACGGACTAAACAAATGATTTATTTTAATCCTCTCATTAACATCATTAAATACGGATTAGTGGCTAAATACGGATAGGGGTTGTTACAAAAGGAGTCCAGATAAAGGAGATATTCCCATTTGAAGTTGGGCCCAAAAATCAGATTTTTCTAGCCAACCAAAGGTGGAGGTTTTTGGCCATGGATGGGCTTTTCTGGCCATGTGCTGGCCACTTGCCATTCAAGAGTGACCCTTTCCGGCCAGAAATAGACATGTGCGGGCCATCAATGATGGCTTGCCAACAATTGATGGAAAAAGTCAGATTTTTGCAGATATTTGTGTTCCAGCTGTCCATTTGGGATATTTCCGACCTAAAGCCTCATTTGTCAATATATATAGAGCCTTCTCTATTGTTTTGAAGGTTAGAAAAATTTAGGAGTGATATATTTTGGGAGCCTCTTTTTCTATAAACCTCTCTCTCTAGACTTCTTTCTCTCTTGAGCTTTTGTGCTTAGAAGCTTGCATACTTCAAGCTTTAGCCTATCAACGCTTAACCAAAGTGGTTCATCTTTGGGTTGATGTTGCTTGAAGCTCTCTTGGAGCCTCCTTTGAGCTCTAGAAGGTGGTTTCAGCTCAGATTTGTGCCTATTGTGTGCTTTGCTTCAAAGGTATAGAACTTACCCCATTTAAGCTTATTTTGCACACTTGTTTTGCCACCTTTGCAAACTATTTTTGAGTTGGTTTTCAACTGTAAAAAACTTTTTTTTGAGGCTTAAAAATGGTGGTTTGAGGTTTGATTGGAGTTAGGGGTGGTCCACCATTCTTGTAGCTTGCTTGCTAAGTTGTTGTGCCATCTTTCAAAGCTTTCTAAAACAACTTTTTTGGATCTTTTAACCACTGAATTCTAGGGGACTTTCAGTGGTAAAAACTTGGTTTTGAGGTCCAACATAGGAGGGGGTAGCCCCCCTTCCTTGTGTCTTGTTTGCAAGTGTAGATAGCCTAACATGTGAGCATGTTTTTCTACTTTTTTGTGACTTAATCTCAGCATGTTTTTGCTACTGATTTAGCATGTTTTAGCTCTGTTTTGAGCCTTCTTGGCCATATGAGCTTTGTCTTACATAGTTATAGTGCAAATGCCTTCACCAGCTTAGTGTTTTAAGGCCTCTAACATGTTGTGCATGTATTGATTGCATGTTGTAGCATCATTTTACATGTGATTTCAGTGTATATAGCTCTGTCACACTCTCACTTATTTCACTCTTTCATTGGTTTTGAGAGTTGTGCCTTGAGCCTTGTTTGCAAGCTAACACATGAGCATGTTTTTCTTGCCTTCTATGCTTCAATCTCAACATATTTTAGCCATTGTTTTGGCATGTTTTAGCTCTGTTTTGAGCTGGTTTGGTCATTTGAGCTTGATATTGCATGCCTCTAGTGTAGTGCTCTTCACTAGTTTAATGCTTTTGGCTTCTTAGCATGTTGTCCATGTATTGCTTGCATGATTTAGTGCCATTTTTCATGCCATTTCAGCACTGAAAAGTCTGCAACCTCCGTCTATTCTTCACTTTTTTAATTTTCTTTGAAAGTGGTCTTGAGCCCCTTGTTGGCCTGAGTGTGAACTTGAGGCTCTTATGCCTAGTGGTTTTAACCCTCTCATGAGGGTTCCTCCTAACCAATAGCATAAGGCCTCTTTCATGCTCAAGACACTTGTGGCTTGGGCCCTCTTTCCAATTAGAGGACTTTCACATTGGACTTAACCGATTAAAGAATTGATCGGTAATTAAAATCTGTAAACAAGAATTGGACAAGTAAAACATGACCAAGATAAGCATGTTGTGTTTGCATTGCATTGTGTTCAATTGGACGTTATATTGAACACAAGGTAGATTTGTCCATTTCATACTCAAAGTGATGAAATGAGCCACGCTCCTTTGTCTCCATCACCCTTGATCATGCATGATAGGGTGGTGGTCCTTTGAGTCTTGTTTTGTGCATTTATTGAAAGTGTACAACTTGGATCTTTGGCCATCATGCATTGAAAATGCTTGATTGGTGGTTTTGGATCCAAGAGTGCCACTCCTTTGATGTTTTGAGATGATAAGGAGGGGCACAGTACAAACATATCCTTGGAAAACCCTCCATTTTCTTCTGTTTGTGCTTTGTTGCAGTGTGGTGATTCAGCACACCAGTGGCCGATAGTGGCCCACTGATGGACGGCAGTGCTACATCTTTGGCCGGTAGTGCCTGTTTTTGGCCGGCAGGTGGCCGGCAACACCAATCATGGCCGGCAGGCCACTGGTGCAATCCTCAGCAAAGATTTGCTAAGTTGGAGCAGAAAGTTCTTGGAGCAAGTTCAACCCTGTAAACAGAGCCTCTCAAGAGCAAACCGGAAGGCGTTTCGGGGCGAAAACCGAGTGCATGCATATTCAATTTCCTAAAGCAGAGCTGAGGCAGCGTAGTTTAATGCATTACATGTTTAGTTAGCATGATTTTGTAATTTAATTAATTAGTTTGCTAATTAGTTAAGTGTTGTAATAATTAAGTAGCTTAGCGTAGCTATTTCTTTATTTTGTTTTGTAATAATTAGTCTAATTAGTTTAATTAGATTAGCTTAATTAGCTTATCTTAGTGTAGCTTAGCTGATTCATTCAGACCGTCCTTCAAGAGGGCGCAATGTTGTAATAAGTGTGCGTGTGTGTGTGCATGTCTTCCAACTCCACGTCTTTCTCCCTTTTACTTAACCGCTTTCGATGGTTGGTTTAGGGTCATTTTCAATTAGCATACCTTATGCTCGCATGTTGCATCATTCATTTGTCTTGCATGCACCGAGGCTTGGCGCATCATTCAAACTACATCGTATTTCAATATTTATTTTAATACGTGTATCAAATTGTTGCATTCATATGCCATCTTAGATAGCCGAGCCTATTTAGTTGCATATTGCATGTGCTGCATTAGGCATCTTGTATAGTTAGGATCATGCATTGTTTCTAACTAGCCTTTTGTTTTGGCTTGGAGTACACTGTAAGTTTTACGCTTTAGTATACTTGCATGAGTGTGAGTGATGCCATGTTTTGCATGCTTGCCATGACGCTATTTGCTTACTTGCTAAACTGCATGAATGACTGTGGATGAAGGTTTTGTTGCTTGAATTGGGACAAATCATGATTTGCGACCCTCAAGTGGGCTTAAAACATGATTTGCGAAGTGGCAAATCATTTTTTAAGCCCACTTGAGGGTGGCAAATCCACACTTTAGCCTACTTGAGGGTGGCACTTTCAAACCATTTTCGAAAACAAACATGAGTCGATTTGTTCCAAGTCTTGCGATTTAGTCTATACTTGCTTGTGTGCGTCACATAGTAAAGTTAGGTTAACAACCAGATAAGAACACATGAGGTTTATAAAACAACATATCATGCTTAGTAATAGCCGATCTTTGATCGGGCGAGCAGGGGTGCTCATTTCAGGACCTTCCCCTCTCGTACCCAAGTTCCCGAGCCGAGTTAACTTTGGTAATGACGGACACGTGGCCTTTGGCACGAGTCAAGGTTTCCTAAATTTTCCAAAAACAAAATATTTAGGTAGCGATTTTGTAATCTGGCAAAGCAGTCCAATTTTAGCATTATTTGATTCAAAATCTAATTTTCCAAAATGATTTGCCGGATTGGACTCTTTGGTGTTTATCAGTTTCACATTGCACTTTGTGAGACTAGATTCAGAACCGTGACAGGAGTCCGAACTGTAGGACCAATTCGCGTCTCTCCGAAAGGGGGAGTGTGAAGAAAGTCGAGTCCACAGTTTCTGGCAACTCTGCTGGAGAATTAGAGAACTTGACTCGAACTCATGATATGTTGTTTTATCTACATTTGTGTGTTTCTTTGCATTGCATTTGCATAGGTGCGCCTAAGTCACAGTGTTTGCCATCTGCTATTTCTAAATGGTTTGCCGGAGGCTTGCTTGGAAAAGCGTTCCATACGGCTGCCCAGTTACGGGCTCTGCCACGATAGGAACACAAACCTTGGATCTGGACTACCGTTGTACCGTTTGATCCCCATTTCACTTCTCGGTGTTAGGGGTGAGAGGTCTATTAGGTGGTCTTGCTAAGGCACCCTTTTCGACCAATTGACCTAGTTGCATATCGGAAGCCTTAGAGACTGTTCCAAACTAGGACAGGTTGCTCACCCGAATGCAGAATTGTTTGAAACCGCATGTTTGTGTAGTGAACCCCTAGCTCCTGACGAAACTAGGAAAGGGTAACTCTACCCTATCATAGGGGTGTTTTGGCTCTCTTTAACTGGTATGTGCTTTACAGTGAAACTTTACAAGAATGTGCATATCAGTTGCGAGTTTTGTATCTGATTGTTGGGGCAAAATTTACTAAAGAGTACAATCATTCAACTATGGTCATATCTGTTCTAGTGAAATTAGGCTGAGGTGCTGTCTGTTTTCTCTTTTGCAAGGTAGTCCTAGAACTATAGCTTTAGAAGGCTCCGATATCCCCCGGGTACTCTGGACTTGTATCGATAGACTTTGTCAGGTCAAAATTGGTTTAGAAGCAACCTGTGTTTACCTCACCCCCAACGGTTACAAGATGAAGGAGGTTCAGGTAGAATTCACCAGTGCAATTTCTACAACAGTCACCCCTTATTTCACCAGGGTCTAGTCTAGTCTGGGAACAATTATCTGCATTCAGCTCAGTACGAGATCAATCACCCATTTCCATGGCTCAGTGTCCCCCAGCCAGTGTGGAAGAACAGATACAACACCTGCAACAGACAATCGAGGCACTGCAGCAGGACGAAGTTCGTCGGGCTGAAGTCACGACTCATCAGGCCGAAGTGATAACCCAGCTACAACAACAACAGCCACAGCTGGCTGCGGCCTCTGCATCTTATGCACCTCCCACGGGTAACCTGACACCCGGAGCCACTGCCCATACTGCTAATGTCCAAGAGACTCAGGGCAATCTGGCGGAGCTAATCCCAGCACGGGCCTCTAAAGCTCCTATTTATCAAACCAAAGCTCCATTTGAATTTGAGGTTGACCCAACTACACTTAAGGTCAATAAACTGGAGAAGCTATTGAAACAAACATAAGGAGTGAACTCCATCCCAGATTTCGAGGACGGGTATACTGAATCTGCAGTTACCTTACCGGAGCGGTTTAAAATGCCGCATATCGACTGCTTCGACGGCTCTGGAGACCCAATGGTGCACCTCTGCCTATTTTCTGATATCCTAAGGCCAATGGGTTTGACCCCAGCCTAGAAGTTGTCTCTCTTCGGCCGAACCATGTCTGGGATAGCCGTAATCTGGTATGCTAAATTGAAGGACTCTGTGAAACAAAACTGGGAAGAGCTGGCTGAGGCCTTTATTGCTCAATACTCCTTCAACACACAGATTGAGGTCACAACTCATGATCTCGAAGCCACCTGCCAAGAACCAAAGAAGGGTTTCTCAGAGTTTGTGATAAGATGGAGAGCAAAGGCTTCGATGGTGACTATAAGGCCTTCCGACAAAGATCAGATCAGGATGATTGTTCGGAATCTGCATGGCAAGTTGCTGCAGAGGATGATCGTTCTACCTCTGTTTACCTTTCCAGGCCTTCATGAAATGGGGGTTCAAATTGAGGATGCCATCAGACAAGGGATTTTTGCAGAAGATAATGAGCCTTTGAAGAAGAACGTTGTTCGCAGTTCCACTGCTACTACTGATGGTAGCACTGCTGCAAAAAGCTTAGAAGTAGACACTATCATCACTTCCCTCAATGGCTAAAAACCAACTACTTCAACTCGGCCCCAAGCCCGAAATTTCCATTCTCTTTACATGAGTCTCTCTCAAGCTTTGAAAATGCTGCGAGAAGAAGGGTACCTATAGCTCCTAGAACCTCAACCCCTTCCAAATCCTCTTCCACCAAGATATAACCCAGCTAAATATTGTGCCTATCATCAACAGCACGGTCATGATACGAATCGTTGCATCTGCCTCTGTCATAAGATTCAGGATCTTATTGACGAAGAGACCATAACTCCACCAAAAGGACCTCGGGATAGTACTGACCCGTCACCTCTACATTTCAATCTAATCCATGCACTCCCATCCACCTACAACCCCAGCATATACATCACCCCAGCTCGTTTACCCAAGACTGAGATGTTCATTCCAGAAAGCATGAAATTGTGCATGATGGATGCACTCAAACCCCAATCATCTCAAACCCCTGAACCCATTACTTCTGAGCTGATTAGAATGATTAAAGATCTTCAGAGAACTGTGGCAGATTTGGCCTTTGGGATATTGGTTCCGTCATCGCCCATATCACATGCCAAAAATTTCATGCCAAAAGGCTCTCCAATCTTGGGGCAAGTTGCAATTGAAAATGGCCAACCTAAAGCCATCCCAGGCCTGGGCAATGACATGTCGACGATAACTAGGCTCTGCTCTGATATGGCAACCCAATCCCTTAGCAAAGTGGAAGCAAATGACAAGAACAAGGTAGGGGCAAACATTGGTCCCCATGAACACCTTCTGTAGGCTGTTGAGGCTTTGAAAGCCGAAGGACTGAACAAACAGCAAGTGCTCGCAGTTGTTACAAAAACTGTGGATGACACTTTTGTCGCTCAAGTTGGGGGCATTTTGAATCAAGTGGCAAGCCGGGACAAGGGATGTCGTACCAGAAACGCCCCTTTCAGCTCCAATCCTACACTCAGAAGAGATCATCAAACCCAATTAGCACCTGCTAACCCCTTTGCTAGTAGATCCAACACTCCACAAACCTCGAAGCACCAACCCCGAGGCCAGAGGGTCTTCGCCCCGCTTTACATGACCTTGTCCAAAGCTCTCCAAATCCTTATAGGACAAGACCATCTCAAACCCTTTAACTCTCGGCCTCTCCTGGATCCCCTTCCAACTAAGCATGATCTGGCCAAGTACTATGCCTTCCATCAACAAACCGGCCATGACACTAACAGTTTCTTTCGTCTTCACCATGAAATACAAGATCTGATTAACAACGAGGTCATCGTTGCACCAGGTCCTGCAAAGTCTATTGGTACTGGATCGATGAACTTGGGGGATAATGTGACTATGTGATCGGGGAGGAATCACCTACTGATGGCGCTCGTTTTACTCCAGATGTAGCGTATGGCATGCACTGTTTTGAGCAATTTGAAAATGTTGTTTATTGTACTTTCTGATTTGGGTATTGGGTCAGTTTTGTTGTGTTGTATTGAGTCTGTCTTGTTGTATCGAGTCAGTCCTGTTGTGTTTGAGTTGGGTGATTTCGGGGGTGTTACCTCGGGCATCACTTGCTTGTTTTGTGTTTGTCTTTTACACTTTTTTTTTGAGTCCGTTTCTACCCTTGAGCCAGTTGTGGCAGAAGATCTAAATGAAACGGCAGTACATTTTCACCTACTTTTTTCATGCCTTTAAGTCATTACATTGACCAAAGTTTTTCAAAACTTTTCTAACACTGTGATGAGCACACAAGGAGAGTGTTAACAACCGAGTGAACCTCAACCCGGAACTACGTACGACCTGATTCCCATCTTTGGGATACGTAGGCAACTTCATCCTGAAGTCCAGCCCCAATCATTTTTAGCCTGCTTGGCTCATCCATGTTGATTGGCTTATCCTTGTTCAAACTCGGCTATCTTATCCATGCGCAAATTGGCTTGTCTTTGTTCAAATTCAGGTGTCCTATTCCGTTACAAGATTCAGCTGCAAGACAAATCAAGTTTAGATCTGAGATTGTGAATCTCGAGAGTAAATTCTACGTTGGTCGAGTAGTGGCCATTTGCAAAAATAGTTTTTGAGAATTTTTATTGAGGTTGACTAATTCTCTCGAAAATTGTTCCATTTTTTCAAAACTAGACCAATTCTTGGACCCAAAAAAAGGAAAATTTTCAATGCTCGCAACTTGACTTTCATGATTTCAAAGCAGAAAGTCGAACAAGCATGTTAATCTAACTCTCATTTTGGTCAAAATTGTTTTAGTAGAAAGCCAAAACACAAAAATGGTCAAAATGATGAACTAGAGGCACAGTTGAGTTAGGTTTTCTGTCTTTTTCCCGTTATCAGCATACTTGCCAGAAAGGGCACTATGTTCGCCAGAAAGGGCACAACTGAAGCTAATAGCAAAGGGCCGAAAACTCTCTCATCCTCCCAGAAGTGAGGTATCAAGCCAAGTGCGAAGCACGAACTGAAAATGGGGCTGGATGTTCGATTCCCTCATCTGGATGATCACCCCCAAATTGACATCTGACCCGGAACAGGAATATAGAAAATGCAATGTGTAAGGCCAATCAATTGTATACCTAGCCGGTGAGACGTATTAATCTCGATCAAGCCAGGCCAGGGGCATCGTCAACCGACGTCAGTTGCAGATCTACTGCACATCCTGTCACATCACAACCCCTCTGTGGGAAAGCTCACTAGTTGCGAGCGAAAGAAAGAGAATCTAGTAGAATGCTAGGGACAAGAGCCCACAATTTTCTGTTTATCCATTAACCACCCAAGGGAGGGATAAAAAAATAAGAGAGATTGAAGAATAGATAGATGTGCGCTGAGAGAAAAAGTGAGGAAATGGTTTGTCAGAGAAATAGAGATTGAGTGCTAAAGTGATGTGAGAATCACAAATGAGAAAGGGTGGGAAACAATACCTGGTGAAGCTGTGTGCTCCTTGTGAACTGAGAGGTCCCTCTCCATTGGAACTCGTTCGATTGTTGTGTTTGTTGTTTTTTATTCTTGTTTTAAGTCGTTTCGAGTGTCAACAGATGTGTTTAGGTTGTTTACCTTTCTCTTTCCCTTTGTTGAGTTGTGGTATGCTGTGTTCAATCGTAGGCTCAATACCTAGTTAAGAACTCGTTTTTCAATTTCAATTTCAAAAATAAATCGTTTTGTACTCAAAGAGTTATGTCGTTCTCCACATATGTGCAAAACAGGGCTTGTTCTTTCATAAAACTGCAGGGTTCAACCCAGGTTATATGAGAACAATAGAACAAGGACCTAACTGAAGCTATATAGGTTCCAGACTGCAAAGCAAAAGAAAAGAGGAAAAATTTGGAGCATCTGAGTTTGTTTCACCTTCAGCAAATTCTGAGATTGCATTCTGAATGTACCTTTTCAGGCCTTGTGAATGCTCCGAAGTATGAATGTACCTCTACCTCAAGCTCAAGCTCAAGCCTGCTTCAAAGTTAGAATGACGATCAGAAGTGGTCTCCCTAAGTACCATTCCCTCTCAGAGACATCTTGGCTGTGTTTGCAATGAGTTCCTGGAAGATCAACTGCGACGGTGGAAACTAGAGTTCGAATGGCTGATGCCTAGATCACAAAGGTTTGGAATTTCCGAGACTAAAGTCTGGTTTAAATACCCAGGGGTGTATCCCCGGCTTGAAATCTGTATTGAAGCCCCATAGGTTGAGGCAGTGTGTGTGCGCCTCAATTCTGGATACTGAACCAACCTAGTCTGTCACCCCGTTGGAGAATAGGGAAAGTTGTGAATATGATCAGCAAGAAAAACGGTATCCATGGCTTCCACATGAAGAACCCTTGTCAGCATTTCAAGACCTTTGTACTGAGAGTTGAAGGTAAGAGTTCGAGGAACACAAGGGGGAGATCTCTGTCAGAGTAGAGCGGTTCATCGCCACTCGCCCTATGAGGTGCTTGTTAAAGCGCCGCTTTGTTTGTTTATTGCATTTCCCTAAACATCATGTACTACTTTGCTTGTAACATGTATCATATTATCGCACGTATTGCATTTATGTGCATCTTGTGTTATCTTGTATCATTTATCCATTTACGCTGAGCAGAGTTTAGGATCGTTATCCCCCGGGGCTTTCTCAGGATGTGTGGAATGCACTCCTGATTGCTTTTCTTTGGACCTCTTCTCATGATTTCAGCGTGGTTTGAGTGTCCCTTTCCTCACACGATTTCAGCGTGTTTGGAATTTATCTCAGGATGCGTCACGATTTTAGCGTGGTTTGAGTGTCCCTTTCCTCATACGATTTCAGCGTGTTTAGAATTTATCTCAGGATACGTGGAACGCACTCCTGATTGCTTTTCTTTGAACCTCTTCTCACAATTTTGATGTGGTTAGAGTGCTCATTTCCTAACACGATTTCAGCGTGTTTGGAATTTATCTCAGGTTGCGTGGAACGCGCTCCTGATTGGTTTGTCTTTGGACCTCTTCTCACGATTTCAGTATGATTTGAGTGTCCCTTTCCTCACACGATTTCAGCGTGTTTGGAATTTATCTCAGGTTGCGTGGAACGCGCTCCTGATTGGTTTGTTTTCGAATCTCTTCTTACGATTTCAGCGTGATTAGAGTGCTCCTTTCTCACAGGATTTCAACGTGTTTAGAATGTATCTCAGGTTGTGTGGAATGCGCCATTGAGTGGTTGTTTTCAGATCTCTTCTCACGATTTCAACGTGGTTAGAATGTCCCTTTGCTCACGCGATTTCAGCGTGCTTGGAATTTATCTCAGGACGCGTGAAGCACGCTCCTGATTGCTTTTCTTCAAACCTCTTCTCATGATTTCAGCGTGATTAGAGTGTCTCTTTCCTTGCACGATTTCAGCGTGTTTGGAATTTATCTCAAGTTGCGTGGAATGTGCTCCTAATTGGTTTTTCTTTGGACCCCTTCTCACGATTTCAGCGTGGTTTAAGTGTCCCCTTCCTCACATGATTTCAGCGTGTTTGGGATTTGTTCTTCCTCCTCTCACGATTCCAGCATGGTTAGAATATGTCACCCTTTGCATCTACTGCATTGTCTGTTACATTCATTACATCATACAATGTTATCGCCTACATCCTTTCCATGTTAAGCTTAGTCTGGCATGTGCCATACTTTTCACATTGAAACATAGCTCTGCATGGGTACGCGCCTATTCCACTAAGAGAATTGTGGTCTGAGGGTTTCGGCACCTTTTCTGTGTTAAACGTGCTTTGTTTTGTGTCCATGCCTTTTCTAGGTAAGATGTGGTTTGGCCGCACGCCTTATTCACTTCATCCATTGCATTCATTGCATTGTACTTTGTTTTGTTACATTTGGCATTTAGGATCATGATCTTTCCTTAGTAGATCATTCCTCATTTATATCATCCCACCCAATTACTTGTATTCTTTCTGCGAAACACACAGTTCTGCATGTGCATGCACCTATTCCACTAAGAGAATTGTGGTTTAAGCGCTCTGGCACCTTTTCTGTGGTAAACGTAGTTTGATTTGCATCTTCATCCCTTTATGATATTTGTGTGGTTTAGCACTGCTCATGGTTTGATCATATTATTGCATTGCATTGTATATCATTTACACTATTTTGTTTTATTATGTATCATTTTACATTCTGCCCCTAAACTATGTTGGTTTGATTCCTTGCAAAGGGATACGTAGGCAACCTTCGAGTTCAACCAACTGCATCTGTATTTTGTTTGTTTGCCAAAGTCTTACGGGCTTGTCAAAAAGGGTCGTCTCTGGGCTTTGACATTCACTCACGTCATTTCATGACTCTGAGCTCTGTCAAATAGGGGCAACTGTAGACACCCCATTTTTTACCGCCCCTAAGACTTGGGCGCCACTCATTGTTTACTTGGTGATGAAAGTTGTGCAGTGCAAAGGTTTGGTTTCTTCAGCAAGAGGAGCTTCAACTCCCAACCTCACACCCCTTTTTGGACCAAAGCCTTTTGACCAAAATTATTTTTAGATCTTAAAATCCTCTCTTTCAAAATATTTTTGAAAAAAATGATTCTACGATGTTCCGAGGCTCGCATTTCGTTAAATGTTGCGTTTTTCTACAAACCGAGCAAGGACAAAGTGGAAATGAATAAAAGAGAGGTGAACTCTTTGAAAAATCTTTCTAAACACCTTATTTAGGGGTTTGGAGTTGATGAAAATGGGAGAGGAGAGAAGAAAACTAGTTGAGGAGAAGTTCGGCATGAATTCGGGTAGGATTGAAACTGAGCAGTCTTCACTCAAACAGACATATATTTTCCCACACTTGGAATTTTGATGTAAGTATGCCACCATTGGAAAGAAGACTTCAAGGGATTCAATTTAGGCTCAAGAATGACCTGCAAAAAAGTCCAGATGAAGAAGATATTCCCATTTGAAGTTGGGCCCCAAAAGTAGATTTTTCTGGCCAACTAGAGGTGGAGGTTTCTGGCCATGGATGGGATTTTCTAGCCATGTGCCAGTCATGAATGGCCTTTTCCGGCCACCTACCATCCAAGAGTGACCTTTGCCGGCCAGAAATGGACATGTGCCGACCATCAATGATGGCTTGCCGGCCATTGATGGAAAAAGTCAGATTTTTGCAGATATTTGTGTTCCAGCTATTCCAGCTGTCCATTTTGGGATATTTTCGACCTGAAGCCTCATGTGTCTATATATAGATAGCCTTCTCTATTGTTTTGAAGGTTAGAACAATTTAGGAGTGATATATTTTGGGAGCCTCTCTCTCTACAATCCTCTCTCTCTAGACTTCTTTCTCTCATGAGCTTTTGTGCTTAGAAGCTTGCATACTTAAAGCTTTAGCCTATCAACCCTTAACCAAAATGGTTCATCTTTGGGCTGAGGTTGCTTGAAGCTCTCTTGAAGCCTCCTTTGAGCTCCAGAAGGTGGTTTAAGCTCAGATTTGTGCCTATTGTGTGCTTTGCTTCAAAGGTATAAAACTTACCCCATTTAAGCTTATTTTGCACACTTGTTTTGCCACCTTTGCAAACTATTTTTGAGTTGGTATTCAACTGTAAAAAACTCTGTTTTGAGGCTTAAAAATGGTGGTTTGAGGTTTGATTGGAGTTAGTGGTGGTCCACCTTTCTTGTAGCTTGCTTGTTAAGTTGTTGTGCCATCTTTCAAAACTTTCTAAAATAACTTTTTTGGATCTTTTAACCATTGAATTCTAGGGGATTTTCAGTGGTAAAAACTTGGTTTTGAGGTCCAACATAGGAGGGAGTAGCCCCCCCTCCTTGTGTCTTGTTTGCAAGTGTAGATAGCCTAACAAGTGAGCATGTTTTTCTACTTTTTTGTGACTTGATCTCAGCATGTTTTTACTACTGATTTAGCATGCTTTAACTCTGTTTTGAGCCTTCTTGGTCATATGAGCTTTGTCTTGCATAGCTATAGTGCAAATGCCTTCACTAGCTTAGTGTTTTAAGGCCTCTAACATGTTGTGCATGTGTTGATTGCATGTTGTAGCATCATTTTATATGTGATTTCAGTGTATATAGCTCTATCACACTCTCACTTATTTCACTTTTTCATTGGTTTTGAGAGTTGTGCCTTGAGCCTTGTTTGCAAGCTAACACATGAGCATGTTTTCTTGCCTTCTATGCTTCATTCTCAGCATATTTTAGTTTGGTCATCTGAGCTTGATATTGCATGCCTCTAGTGTAGTGCTCTTCACTAGTTTAATACTTTTGGCTTCTTAACATGTTGTCCATGTGTTGCTTGCATGATTTAGTGCCATTTTTCATGCCATTTCAGCACTAAAAAGTCTGCAACCTCCCTCTATTCTTCACTTTTTTAATTTTCTTTGAAAGTGGTCTTGAGCCCCTTGTTAGCTTGAGTGTGAACTTGAGGCTCTTATGCCTAGTGGTTTTAACCCTCTCTTGAGGGTTCCTCCTAACCAATAGCATGAGGCCTCTTTCATGCTCAAGACACTTGTGGCTTAGGCCCTCTTTCCAATTAGAGGACTTTCACATTGGACTTAACCGATTAAAGAATGGATCGGTAATTAAAATGTGTAAACAAGAATTGGACAAGTAAAACATGACCAAGATAAGCATGTTATGTTTGCATTGCATTGTATTCAATCGGACGTTATATTGAACACAAGGTAGATTGGTCCATTTCATACTCAAAGTGATAAAATGAGCCAAGCTCCTTTGTCTCCATCACCCTTGATCATGCATGATAGGGTGGTGGTCCTTTGAGTCTTGTTTTGTGCATTTATTGAAAGTGTACAACTTGAATCTTTGGCCATCATGCATTGAAAATGCTTGATTGGTGGTTTTGGATCCAACAGTGCCACTCCTTTGATGTTTTGAGATGATAAGGAGGAGCACAGTACAAACATATCCTTGGAAAATCCTCCATTTTCCTCTGTTTGTGCTCTGTTGCAGTGTGGTGATTCAACAGACCAGTTGCCGGCAGTGGCCCACTGATGGCCGGCAGTGCTACATCTTTTGCCGGCAGTAACTCTTTTTGGCCGGCAGGTGGCCTTTAACAACCAATCATAGCCGCCAAGCCACTGGTGCAATCCTCAACAGAGATTTGCTAAGTTAGAGCAGAAAGTTCTTGGAGTAAGTTCAACCCTGTGAACAGAGCCTCTCAAGAGCAAACCGAAAGGCGTTTCGGGGCGAAAACCGAGTGCATGCATATTCAATTTCCTAAAACAGAGCTGAGACAGTGTAGTTTAATGCATTACATGTTTAGTTAGCATGATTTTGTAATTTAATTAATTAGTTTGCTAATTAGTTAAGTGTTGTAATAATTAAGTAGCTTAGCATAGCTATTTCTTTATTTTGTTTTGTAATAATTAGTCTAATTAGTTTAATTAGATTAGCTTAATTAGCTTATCTTAGTGTAGCTTAGCTGATTCATTCGGACCATCCTTCGAGAGGGTGCAATGTTGTAATAAGTGTGCGTGTGTGTGTGCATGTCTTCGAACCCCACGTCTTTCTCCCTTTTACTTAACTGCTTTCGATGGTTAGTTTAGAGTCATTTTCAATTAGTATACCTTATGCTCGCATGTTGCATCATTCATTTGTCTTGCATGCACCGAGGCTATTTGCTTACTTGCTAAACTGGATGAATGCCTGTGGATGAAGGCTTTGTTGCTTGAATTGGGACAATTCAATGATTGTGAGTTTTAAACCCACTTTACGAAGTGGCAAATCATGTTTTCAGCCCACTTGAGGGTGGCAAATCCGTGCTTTAGCCCACTTGAGGGTGGCACTTTCAAACCATTTTCGAAAACAAGCATGAGTCGATTTGTTCCAAGTCTTGCGATTTAGTCTATACTTGCTTGTGTGCGTCACATTATAAAGTTAGATTAATAACCGGATAAGAACACATGAGATTTATAAAACAACATATCATGCTTAGTAGAGGCCGATCTTTGATCGGGCGAGCGGGGGAGCTCATTTCAGGACCTTCCCCTGTTGTACCCAAGTTTCCGAGCAGAGACAATTTTGGTGATGACGGACACGTGGCCTTTGGCACAAGTTAAGGTTTCCTAAATTTTCCAAAAATAAAATATTTAGGTGATGACTCTGTAATCTGGCAAAGCAGTCCAATTTTGGCATTATTTGATTCAAAATCTGATTTTCCAAAATGATTTGTCGGATTGGGGTCTTTGGTGTTTATCAATTTTACATTGCACTTTGTGAGACTAAATTCAGAATCGCGACAGGAGTCTGAATTGTAGGACCAATTCGCGCCTCTCCGAAATGGAGAGCGCGATGAAAGTCGAGTCCATAGGAATGAACTCAAAAAAGGAAGTTGATTCGCTTCAAGGACATCAAAAACATCATGAATTGATGCTTGATGACCCTTGACACAAGAAACTTGGCATAACATTCGGCCAAGTTCAAACTATTAAGCTATTTTCTTTAAGTGTGTTAATCCAAGTTTTAAGCCAATTATTTTAGTCATTGCCATTTATTAGTCCATTTGTCCATGGTGATGTTAAAGTCCTCTAAACAAGAAATGATGTCAAACAAGAGGTTCTTCTAAGACATGAGAAGGAGACTACACCGTTGAAGATGAATCTCCGAAGAGATTAAGCCATTAAGTGCAGGTCTCATTTACATGTATTAAACAACCTCAATTGGTTGAAACCATTCTCATGAATGAAAGATATGGATGGTTGATTAATTAGTAAACTTAGACTCCAAACATGGAAGATGAACAAAGAAAGCATAACAAGTAACAAGTATGCCAATTTATGATACCACAAGTGTATCAAACAAGGCATGAACCAATTGAAAAGGGCTAGACAACCTCAAAACAGCCCTTAGTACATGAAAATCAGAGGTAAAACATGCATGAAAAGAGCTTAAAAATCTAGACACTAAAGAAAAGAATTAAGGCTAGTAAGCAAGAATAGGAGGGGTGGCTAACCCCTCCACTTTTAAAGCTTCAAAACATGGTTTTTAGCCTTTCCAAACCTCTGAAAATCAGTGTAAAAAAACCAAAGGAAAAGAGTGGAAAAGAGAAGGTTTGGGTTATAAGTAAAGGTATAGAAAGAGCAAGCTCTCTCTACCCTTTTGGTAACTCTCCAAACACTTCAAACAAGCTCAAAACAATCCAAAACATCAAGAATTATGAAGTAAATGATAGAAGTGAAGGCAAGAGAGAAGAATATAAGCTTATACCTTTCAAGGGGTAAGCTTGTTGTGGATGCTTCAAACTTGGTTTCAATGCACTCTCAAGCTTGAATTATACCTCTCCAAGATCAACCAAGGCTCTAGAGTGGTAAGACAAGGTTGTGTATGGTGTATAGAGGTGATACAAACAAGCTAGGTTAGCTCAAAAAATGACTTGCAATGGAAGAAGAAGGAGACAAGAGTTTTCAAGGTGTATTTATCACTTCTAGAATTTTGTTCAACCCTCAAAACAATCCCAGAGCTTTGGTTTTATAGAATTCGAGCTCAAAAGGTGATAAATATCTTCAAAAATAGACAGCTGGCGGCATCCCGCCCAGAACAGTGTTTATCGCCATCGAAGGCTGGTCGGCCATTCATAGCCACGGCCCGCCATCATTGATGCACGGCCGAACCTTGATGGCCTCCCCTGTTTTTTTGGTTCAAACTCAGCTCAGGGTAGGAAAAGGTCCAAAAATAAAACTCATGGGTCCAAATAAGGTAAAGGGTGAAGATGTGAGGTTATTTCTAGAGCCTGACTGATTTCGAATCGCTGTAAATTCATAATTCAACTTTCATCATTGAGTGCATTAAACCAAGCGTTTGAGTCTTGCGGGCGGTCAAAAATGGGGTGTCTACAACAATGCCCTCACGGGTCCAATTCCATCATCAATTGGGAACTTGGCACAGCTTGGATCATTAGACCTTTCACAGAACAGGCTAAGTAGGAGCATCCCAATGCAACTTGCAAGCCTTACATTTCTTTCATTCCTGAACCTGTCATATAATCAATTAGTCAGAATGATCCCAACAGGCTCTCAAATTCAAACATTTTAGACACTTCCTTTCAAGGAAACAAGGGATTATGTGGGTATCCTTTGAACATCAGTTGCAATAATGCCTCATCGGTACCATCACTAGTGTCGAGATTTGACGGAGTGCCCATAGAATTTCCACTTAGTTTAGAGCCTAAAATCTTTATAAGTGCTGCTGTTGGATTTGTGGTGGGTTTGGGAATCTTCATTGGGTTACTTGTTTGTTGTAAAAGATGGAATTGAATGAATGCCTCTTAAAACATGTTGATCAAGTTCTTGAGAGGATTTTCCATCTGGAAGAAAAATGAAGATGAAGAAATTGTAGACAACGAGCTTACAGAGATCCCATTCGGAGACTTTAGTGTTGGTGGAAGGTTAGGATAAATCTTAACACAACTATATTATTGTTTAGGACTTTCTTGGTTCCCTTTTTCTTTCTTTTTTTCGTAATAGTTTAGGTGTGTTCATTACCACAATGTTAAGTATCAAATAATTGGTAGTGATAAGGTCATTGGCGTAAGGAGTGATTTAGAAACTATACTGAATACAACAATGCTAGTAGCCCAAAAAAGTTATTAAAAACATATTTTGAAAAAGTATTCTGGACCACACATCATTTTTCTAGATAAATTTTTCTGATAATTTTTCTGGGTTTCTATTTTTTTTGTATTGAATAATAGCTTGATTAGATGTTTTCTAAATCTAAATGTGTCACGCCCCAAGCTCCGTGACAACGCCGCACACTCATTTAAGTGAGCATGCAAGGCTAAGAGTCCAATCACATAAACCAACAATGTAAAATACTCAAATTAAATCTTTAATTATCATAATGCCAAAATCCATAAAAATAAATAATTCTTATCATATGAAATTGTCCACCAAGTCCACTAATATAATCCACTAACAAAATAATAATCCAAGTACTTAAATCATAGTCCTCTTCTCGGCACTCCCACAAGTAAAAAACCCACGCAGCTCTACTCCTCAAAATTTGAAAAAAATAAAATAAGGGTAAGCTAGACAGCCTAGTGAATAACCAACCATCACTGCCAAATGGATCAAGTATACAAAAAAAAATAAATATAGTCAATAACCAATAATTATATTTTTGCTACAATTCAATAAATAAACAATTATTTTGTAAGATGGTTTCATAGTTGAAAACAAACAGAGTACCAATACATTCTAGTTGAAAAGACAATGAGATAATTTGAAGAAATTTCGTTGTTCAAATCGATAGTTCAATATTCAGATGGTTCAATGATGTGATTCACAAAACTCAAGTCTTGGTGACTACGGTCACTTAACCCGTGACAAGGCCCAAAACTACACATAGGCTGGTGGTAAAGCCCCAAAAGAAACTAGTTTCTGTGCCAATAAATAACCCCCATTGGCTACGGTCCAAATCATAGTCAAACTAGAGTGATGTTCAAAATTCAAACAATATACAACTTTTAAATAAAATATTCGATATTTTCAGAATAAACATTTAGTACAATTTTCAGAATAGTTCCACAAAATATTCAAATAATTTTCATAATAATGTTCGATGCTATTTTATACTTGACCCATATTTTATTTTAAGAGAACATGAAGACTATAAATAAATACTTATAATTTTAAATGATTCAATAGGAATAAAAATGTACCAACAGTGATAACAGTGATAGAGGGTTACTTACCTTAAACACTTAAAATAATATTCCACCACACTAACTCCAAACCCCTAGCTCCACCAATTCAATCACACAAACCTAATAAATAAAACCTCAAATAAATTAATATTTTGATGTCTTTCACACACCAACAAAAACCCATTATATATATACATATATATATGCAGTGCTTAAAATCCAAGAGACACCAAATCAATCCACCCAATTTAATAGCCAAGCACACCTTATCTAATATACCAAACTCTATTGTCAAAACTACACCTACACAATAAAGTGCACTGTTATCAACAACCCACACAATATACTATACACGTTGCACCATACATCTATTAGGCATCCCCATAGATTTTCTTTTTCCATGACCTTTAGACTGCCTATTGATCCATTTACATATAATAAACAATGGTGTAGAAAGTTACCTTAATCAATGAGCATCAAGAATGTTCCCCTTAATTCCTACCGCCACTTCCCTTGAATCCTCTCTTTTTTTCTTTTTTCTTTTCAAACCCTTGCTACCTCCAAAACCCTCACTAAGCCCCTGTTTTGTTTTTTTTCCCAAGACTTAAAGCTACAACATGTGGGCTTATTAACCTAATTTTCCAAAATTACAAAATTACCCATCTAAGTAATAGAAATTATAATGCCATCTTATAACTAATTCCTTGATATTACTAAATGACCTATATAAATTAATTTAATTACTAATCTATTCCATAAAATCATTCTACACATAACTTGGATTTTACAAAATGGATCTTGAAAGTGAAAATTGTTTTGTTCACACATTTGAGAAGTGTGTGAAAAAAGTATAATTTGTAAGTCCTATATATATACAGTGAAGCTGGAATGGAATGGGTGATAGGAGGTGGCTCGACTGGGAGAGAGGCAAGGGCGACTAGGGATGGGCTGGGAAGAGGGAGATCACAAGGTTGGAAAGTATGGATAGAGAGATCACAGGGTTTGTGGGGAGCAGAGAGAGTGGTCAGGTGGGTGGGTGGGCGAGCAGGTGGGCTAGGCAAAGTGGTAATGAAAAGGGCTGGGATGGGAAAATGGGGTCTCAGGGAGGGGAGAAAGGGGGTTTAGGGCTGGTTGGGTCAAGAAAAGTATAGCAGGAGGAGAATGGTGGCAACAGGTGGATGGGACAGGAGTTGTAGGAGGTGAAGGTTAGGGTTTGAGATTGGTTGGGGAAAAAAATGAAGATGAAGGGTATATTTGTCTTTTAATATATATATATATTGGCTTTTTCTTACATTTTTTTTCTATGTTAACTCTTTATTTTGACCTATATGGTACCCTTTATTAACGACGAGGAAGCAAAGTGCAAAATGATCAAGAAAGTTTATTGGCTATTTTTAGATGAAAGTAAAGTATTGTGGGATAAAATTACAAAGGTAAAAGTACATTTTTCCCTAATCAAGTTTGCTAGCATTAAGGCACCATTTAGAACTTGAAACATATTATAGAGGTAGATCCCAATAAAATGAATCATAGAGAGTTTGAGTGATGTTCACAATGAACAAAATCAGACTCCATCAAGGTGGTCCAATCCAATGCCGTGTAGCTTGGTTCAGTAAGACTCAACTTCAAATCCTTCCATTAAAATATTTTTCAAGTAGAATTTATTGCATTTTGAAGTACAATCCACTAGCTAATGCCCTCTACTCAACATGTTTGCTCTACGCTAGTAACAATAGCAATAAGAATAACACTTTTCTCCAGTCTAGATACATGTAGTTTGCTTACTATGAATCTATTTTAAAAATCTGAATCGTTTATCTTGTCAAGCCCACTAAAAAGATTATTCATATAAAAAATCAAGTTAATCGAATATCAATAGTAACATGATCAAACCACAAAATCATGTAAAACAAATAGATGGTTCAAATCATTGTCTATTATTTATACCGAAGAGAAGCTCACAATATGACTGACTTATTTGACCGCGTATCTTCCCTAGTTTTCTCAAGAAGTAATTTGTTGGGTCTTGTGGACCCTGATAAGTACCGTACTATAGCGATCTCGATTTTTCCTTTCATTATTTATTGTATTCTGGACTCGGCTCAGTGGATGTGTTGTTGTCATATTCTCATTCCCATCTTTTAATCTTGAATTTGAATCTTGGGTTGTGTTGGGCAGGTTTGAAACAGGTTGGTTGTGTTTGGAAACCTAGAGTTGATGCCTAAATTTTGGCCTTCACGCTCGAGCGGGGCTTTTGACGCTCGAGCGGGCCCTTCGTTTTTGCTTCTCCACTCGAGCGGGCGTTTTGACGCTCGAGCGTAGTTTTTCATCTCTCAGCATTTTTCTCTACAGGTCATCGGACGCTCGAGCGGGGCTATTAACGCTCGAGTGGGCCTCTTTGATTTTGTTCCTCCGCTCGAGCGGGGATTCTGACACTCGAGCGGGGACCATGTCTGCAAAACTTCTGAAAGTGTGCAATCGACGCTCGAGCGGCGCTTTTCATGCTCGAGCGTGAGTCTGTGTCTGACGCTCGAGCGGGGGGACTTTTATATTAGTCCAAATTTTGACTTTTTGGATCACTTTTCAACTTCCTTTCTCACTCTAACTTTTCAAAAGCTCCATTGGAGAGCACCTCACTCTAAACCTCACCTTCTCTCTAAGAAATCATCTAGCCCTAGTGATCTCCCACTTTTGGGCCTTTGTAAAAAGTGTTGATCTTGGTGTGGGCTACATTTTGATCCGAAAATCTTGGGGTTTGGAGCACCTTCGAAATTCTTCATCTTCTTCTTGAGCTCCGAATTTGAGGTAGGGATAACTACTCATTTTTATGGTCTTTGATATAAACTTTTAGTCATTTTAATATAATGTTGAAGTTGGGTAACTTTAGGTGTTAGGGTTTCAATTATTTAAAGAGGAGTTTTGTTCTTTGGGCCATTTCATGTGTATTTTGGGTCTCAAATGATGTTATTGTTGATATTTGAGCCTTTTGGTCAATGTTGAGAAAGATGGAAGAAAACCCTAATTTTTGTTATGAATTAATTTATATAATTAATTTGGGAATGTTATGGAAATATGAAATTGAGTTAGGGATAATGAAATTGGCTCATTATGTAGTAGAATGGTGGAGTTGGATTTAACAATCACCCACCTTTGAGAATTGTTGATAATTTATCTGTTGATGCATTTATTATCTGTTTAAAAATAACGGCTTTGGGCTATCGGTGGAGGATAGTCTTGATTGTTGTAGACACTGCATGATGATTAGGTGAATTAAAACTAATCAATTTGAGTATATCATTGAGTATGACAGTTGGAATAATGCAACGAATGTGTGTATTGATTGGTCATTGTATATGATAAGTATTTGAATACATAAGTGCCAAGTACCGCGGATGAAATTTCTGTAAAATGGCAAATTTGAAAACATTAGACATAGGTGCCGAGTCCCGCGGATGAAATTTCCGTAAAATGGCAATTCGAAAATATTTATACATGGGTGCCGAGTCCTACGGACGGAATTTCCGTAAAATGGCAACTAGAAAACAATTATACATGGGTGCCGAATCCCGCGGACGCAATTTCCGTAAAATGGCAGTTGAAGTATTGTTAGCATGAGATGTAGTCTCATTTAAGTTGTTTGGCCAGGTTCTGAGCCGTGTTTATAGTTGAGAATTGGATAAGTAAAGGATTATGGAACTGGATCGTACTGTATGTTGGTTTTTATCAGTTAAACATTTATCAAATGCTAATGTTTTAGTTATTGCACATATTATGTTTAGCGTATCTCTACTGGGCGTTGGCTCAATCTATATGGGATATTATTTTCAGGTACAGGCGACATGCCGCCTCCAAGGATGTAGCTTGGGAGGTTATGGGAGCTGAAGGCTTCCTTTTTGTGATTTATTATGTATTACATGTAAATCAAGCCAAGGGCTTATTTTGTATTTAGAGTTAGTACTCTTCTTTTGTAACCAAGTGTTGGCTTGGAAAGTTGTAAGCCCGTAGGACATTTACTTTTGATGTCAACATGTAATACTTTTGTAATGAACACTCTAATGAATGAAATAATGTTTTACTCTCTTATGTCTAATCATGTTAAGAATGTATGATTTATGGATTTTTTTTAGGGCGTTACAACTTGGTATCAGAGCGTACCGGGTTTGAATACTTTGGGTACGTGGGAAGTGATTAGTATCACAATGGGTTTGTCTCGCTTGTTAGAGACTTAGATGTAGTGTTATGTGCTTATGTGATAACATGTTTATGTGGCTATATGGGTATGGGATTTAGTTTCTAGGATGTTGATTTGATCATTGGGTTTCTGTGAGTCCTATTAGAAAAGCACTTGATCAATGTTGTTTCTAACTGGAACTCTAGCAACGCCTCGGGACTGTCATTATCCGGAAATGAAATTCGTAGGTGCTTATGTGATTATGTGCTTACGTGAAGTGAATTACAGTTGTCCATTGCATTAGGACGTGAGTGTTATAGCTTCGGTACATTTGTGAATGTGCTAATGTTCTTCGTTACCTTTATTAGAATGTCAGGACGAGGACGTGGTGGTAAGCGTGGTAGACGTGGTAGGCAGGAGATGCCTATACCGGATGAGGTTCCGGCGTAGCAGGAAGGTGTTGGTCAGGCCAATGTGGCCGAGCCAGTAGGTCAGCAAGCCATGGGTGCCTTAGTTTGCGAGATAGCAGGAGCATTGAAGGAGTCCATGGACATTCTCAAAGCTGAGAATCAGGTCCAGGCCCATGTTGCTAAGGCAGGGCCTTCTTTTCTGAAGAGAGAGTTTTTCCGATCTAACCCGGACGAGTTTGTGGGTGATCCGAAAAAACCACTTAAGGCTGATGAGTGGCTAGAGCAGATAACAAAGACGTTTGAGATGCTTGGCATCGAAGACGGGGCTTTGAAGGTGACCTTGGCATCCTTCTAGCTGAAGGGAGACGCGGGTCAATGGTGGAAGTTTATTCGGGGCCGTATTGGTGGCACGTGGGAGGCCTTTGTAGACGTTTTCCAAGAGAAGTTTCTATGCCCAGCTGTTAGGGAGAAATTGAGGGACCAGTTTTGTCAGCTCAAGCAGCTAAGTATGCCAGTGGCCAAGTTTGAGGCCACTTTTACCAGTTTATCTAGGTTTGCACCTGAGCTTGTGGCATTTGAAGAACACCGTTGTCTTGAGTTCGAGAAGAAGCTGAGACACGGGCTCAAGACCAAAGTTGGGGGATCCATGACCCGGGAGTACGGGCATCTTGTGGATGCCATGCCCCATATGGAGACTATGATGCAGGAGGAGGAGGAGAGGATGAGGGGCTCCAAGAGGAGTCAGGATGGCCAGGGAGATCGCAGGAGGCAGAGGGGTTCTAACCCTCAGCAGTCCCAGGGTGGTTTAGCGAGATCTACCTTTCCAATGCCGAGTTCAGGTTCTAGGAGAGGCAACCAGGGAGACTTTACTTGTTTCAAATGTGGTCAGCTAGGCCACAAGTCTCCAGCTTGCCCGCAGAGGGAAGGAGGTCAGAGAGCAGCTTCATCTTCGGCTCGACCTCAGAGCCAGAGTCAGGGCAGAGGCCAGTCGTCCTCTTGTTACCAGTGTGGTCAGATGGGGCACCTGAAGAGGTTCTGCCCACAGTTGGATGGCACACCCGGTGCGTCTGGTTCGAGACAGACGCAGAGTTCTCAGCCGGCACAGTTTGTTCAGGCCTCGAGGACCAATCAGGGGGCTTCATCATCTCAGTCTGTGTAGCAGTCTTTTGCTCCGAGAGGTGAGCAGGTTGACCAGAGACCTACTGGGCGCGTGTATGCTGTTACCATGCAGGATCTTGTACCGGTTCCATCTGTTGTGAGAAGTACCTTTTTGTTTTACAACTCGGTTGCCAATGTGTTGATTGATACGGGTGCATCCCATTCTTTTATATTTGCTGCTTTTGCTTCTGTTTTGGGATTGGAGTTGGCACAGTTAGCATCTCCTATTTGTGTGGTATCACCTGTTGGGGGTGAGTTGATTTTGAAACAGGGGTGTCGAGACTGTGATATAGAGGTAGCTGACCGCCGGCTTCCATTTTCTTTTCTAGTTATGGCTATGTCGGGTTTTGATGTAATTTTGGGTATGGACTGGTTATCGTCATACCGGGCTGTTATTGATTGTTACCACCAGAGGGTCACTGTATGTACCTTGAGCGAGGATTGTTTCCATTTCTTGGGGGATCGGGTTTGTAGTGTTTTGCCACCGGTGTATGATCCGCGAGGGCGGAGTGAGCTTAGTGGTCTTCTCGCTAGCTTTATGAGTGGTGAGTGTGATAAGACCTGGATTGAGTTGCCGAGAGTGGTTTGCGAGTATTCGGGTGTTTTTCCCGAGGACCTTGTTAGTTTACCACCTCATCGAGAGATTGAATTCTCTATTGACCTAGTGCCTGGCACGGCACCGATTTCCATGGCACCTTACCGTTTTTCCCCAGCCGAGTTGAGTGAGTTGAAGATTCAACTCCAAGAGTTGCTAGATAAGGGTTTTGTCCACCCTAGTGTTTCGCCGTAGGGAGCACTAGCCCTCTTTGCTAAGAAGAAAGATGGTGCTTTGAGACTTTGTATTTATTACCAAAAATTGAATCGGGCTACGGTTAAGAATAAGTACCCTATGCCTTGTATAGATGATTTGTTTGACCAGTTAAAGGGGTCCCGTTGTTTCTCTAAGATAGACTTGAGATCAGGTTACCACCAGTTGAGGGTCAAAGAGGAAGATATTCCGAAGACGGCATTTCGTACGCGGTATGGCCATTATGAGTTTCTGGTGATGCCTTTTGGGCTCACCAATGCACCGGCAGTGTTTATGGACTTGATGAACCAGATATTCTAGGAATTCTTAGATCGTTTTATGGTCGTCTTCGTGGACGACATTCTGATTTATTCACCTTCGGAGGAGGAGCATGAGGAACTTGAGAGTGGTACTTGAATTGCTTAGAGCCCATAAGCTATATGCCAAGTTTGGGAAGTGTGAGTTCTGGCTAAGAGAGGTTAAGTTCTTTGGCCATGTAGTCGCCGGGGAAGAAGTGTCTGTTGATACATCCAAGATAGAGGCAGTGCAAGATTAGGCACAGCCTAAGAGCGTTTTTGAGATCCGTAGTTTTCTGGGATTAGCTGGGTACTACCGCCGATTTCTGAAAGATTTCTCCAGGCTAGCTTCACCGTTGACTAGATTGACACGGAAAGGGGTCAAGTTTGTGTGGAGTGAGACTTGTGAAAAGTTGTTTCAAGAGTTGAAAGTTACACTTACTACTGCTCCAGTGTTGATTATTCCGGAAAGAGGTTTGGGTTATGCGGTATACTGTGATGCCTCACGAGAGAGTTTGGGTTGTGTGTTGATGCAAGAGGGGAAAGTAGTAGCTTATGGCTCACGCCAGTTGAAAATACACGAGAAGAATTACCCTACACATGACCTAGAGTTAGCAGCTGTGGTTTTTGCCTTGAAGATTTGGAGGCACTACCTGTATGGTGAGAGATTCGAGGTGTTCTCAGATCATAAGAGTTTGAAGTATCTGTTTACACACAGAGACTTGAATTTGAGGCAGAGAAGATGGATGGAGTTTATTGAGGATTACGATTTCAAGTTGCACTATCACCTAGGAAAGGCCAATGTGGTGGCCGATGCCCTTAGTAGGAAATCCATTAGTGATGTAGCTTGTATAGCCATCCGGGAGTGGGAGATGTTGGGTGCACTTGGCGAGTTCGATTTGCTTCTGAGCGAATCCGTTGAGGCTGCGGCCTTGTTTTCTGTAGTTGCGTAACCTACACTTGTGAATCGAGTGTTAGAGGCACAGAGAGGTGACCTTGAGGTAGAATCCCTCTGAGAGAAGATCTCCAACGAGAAGGTTGAGAAGGGTTTGACTGTGTATCCCGACCTGAGTGTGAGATACCGAGACCGTCTGTTTGTGCCGGAGTCTTGCCGAGAGGAGGTACTCCGAGAGTTTCACCATTCACACCTTGCGGTACATCCGGAAGGCACTAAGATGCATCGTGATCTGGGTCGCCAATTTTGGTGGCGGGGTACGAAGAGAGATGTGGTAGTTTTTGTGTCTAAGTGCCTTACTTGTCAGCAAGTGAAGGCCGAACATCAGAGGCCAGCGGGTTTGTTGCAACCCTTGCCTATTGCTGAGTGGAAGTGGGAGCATGTCACAATGGACTTCGTTGTAGGTCTTCCGAGGACTCAGCGGGGTAGTGATGCTATTTGGGTGGTTGTAGATCGGTTGACTAAGTCGGCGCACTTTATCCCTATGCGCATGAGAGATTCGGTAGATCATCTTGTCGCCTTGTATATTCGGGACATAGTGAAGTTGCACGGGGTCCCAGTGTCGATCGTCTCAGATAGAGATCCGCGTTTTACCGCTAGGTTATGGCAGAGTTTGCAGAGTGCCTTGGGCACTAGATTGACCTTTAGCACGGCTTATCATCCTTAGACTGACGGGCAATCAGAGCGTACTATTCAGATCCTTGAGGATATGCTTCGAGGTTGTGTTCTTGACTTTAGTGGGTCGTGGGAGAGGCACTTGCCCTTGGTGGAATTTGCCTACAACAACAGTTTTCAATCCAGTATTGGTATGGCACCGTTTGAGGCCTTGTATGGCCGACCGTGTAGGTCTCCAGTTTGTTGGGCCGAGGTGGGTGATGCATCTTTGTTGGGCCCGGAGTTGGTGAGGGAAACGACAGAGAAAGTTGAGCTTATCCGTAGAAAGCTTGTTACAGCCCAGAGTCGCCAGAAGAGTTATGCCGACCGTAGGAGGAGGCCTTTAGCATTTGAGGTGGGCGATCATGTCTTCTTGAAAATATCACCTAGGCGGGATTTGATGAGATTTGGGAAGAGTGGGAAGTTGTCCCCTCGGTTTATAGACCCTTTTGAGATCCTTGAGAGGATCGGTGAGGTTGCCTATCGTTTAGCTTTACCGCCGCAGTTGTCCGGGGTACATGACGTGTTTCATGTTAGTATGCTTCGGAAGTACGAGCCGGATCCATCGCATGTATTGGATTGGACAGACTTAGAGGTTGATGAGGATGCCTCGTATGAGGAGAGACCGGTGCGGGTCTTGGATAGGTGGGAGCAAGTCTTGCGAGGCAAGACGATACCTTTGGTGAAAGTTTTGTGGAAGCATCACAGAGTAGAGGAAGCCACTTGGGAACGTGAGTTGGAGGTCCGAGAAAAATATCCGAACTTGTTTGTTAATGTCTAACCATGTAATGGGAGTTTTATTTTGTATTGGTAAACCTTAAGAGCTTTGAATATTTCTCAAGTTGTAAAACATGGTATGTGTTTTGATTTATAGAAGCATTGTTGAATATTCTTGGAAAATGGAAGTTATTTTAGCATTGCATATGTTAATTCTATTTTAGAAATGCAAATATATTATTGGCATTGAATTTGTAATTGAATTGTAGAATATGTGTTGAAATTGGTGAATTTCAAGGAAATGCATGTTGGTAATGCATGTTATAACTGATGTTGGAAATTGCCTCTTGAATGGAGATGGGATGACCAGTAATGGGTCAAGATGTTGATATATATTGAATTGTAATATTGTTGAGAATTGAGCAAATTTGCTTTTGAAAACTTATACTTAATTTCTGGGACGAAATTCCTTAAGGGGGGGAGGTTATAGCTATCCCAGTTTTTCCTTTCTTTATTTATTGTATTCCGGACTCGGCTCCGTAGATGTGTTGTTGTCATATTCTCGTTCCTATCTTTTAATCTTGAATTTGAATCTTGGGTTGTGTTGGGCAGGTTTGAAACAAGTTGGTTGTGTTTGGAAACCTAGAGTTGATACCCAGATTTTGGCCTTCACGCTCGAGCGGGGCTTTTGACGCTCGATCGAGCCCTTCGTTTTTGCTTCTCCGCTCGAGCGGGTGTTTTGACGCTCGAGCGTAGTTTTTCATCTCTCAGCATTTTTCTCTGCAGGTCATCGGACGCTCGAGCGGGGCTATTGACGCTCAAGCGGGCCTCTTTGATTTTGTTCCTCCGCTCGAGCGGGGATTCTGACTCTCGAGCGGGGACCGTGTCTGCAAAACTTCTGAAAGTGTGTAATCAACGCTCGAGCGGCTCTTTTCACGCTCGAGCGTGAGTCTGTGTCTGACGCTCGAGCGAGGCGACTTTTATATCAGTCTGAATTTTGACTTTTTGGATCACTTTTCAACTTCCTTTCTCACTCTAACTTTTCAAAACCTCCATTGGAGAGCACCTCACTCTAAACCTCACCTTCTCTCTAAGAAATCATCTAGCCATAGTGATCTCCCACCTTTGGGCCTTTGTAAAAAGTGTTGATCTTGGTGTGGGCTACATTGTGATCCGAAAATCTTGGGGTTTGGAGAACCTTCGAAATTCTTCATCTTCTCCTTGAGCTCCGAATTTGAGGTAGGGATAACTACTCATTTTTATGGTCTTTGATATAAACTTTTAGTCATTTTGATATAATGTTGAAGTTGGGTATCTTTGGGTGTTAGGGTTTCAATTGTTTAAAATGAGTTTTGTTCTTTGGGCCATTTCATGTGTATTTTGGGTCTCAAATGATGTTATTATTGATATTTGAGCCTTTTGGTCAATGTTGAGAAAGAGGAGAGAAAGCCCTAATTTTTGTTATGAATTAATTTATATAATTAATTTGGGAATGTTATGGAAATATAAAATTGAGTTGAGGACAATAAAATTGGCTCATTATGTAGTAGAATGGTGGAGTTGGATTTAATAATCACTCACCTTTGAGAATTGTTGATAATTTATCTGTTGATGCATTTATTATCTGTTTAGAAATAACTGCTTTGGGCTATCGGTGGAGGATAGTCTTGATTGTTGTAGACACTGCATGATGATTAGGTGAATTAAAACTAATCAATTTGAGTATGTCATTGAGTATGACGGTTGGAATAATACAGCGAATGTGTGTATTGATTGGTCATTGTATATGATAAGTATTTGAATACATAAGTGCTGAGTCCCGCGGATGAAATTTCCATAAAATGGCAAATTTGAAAACATTAGACATGGGTGCCGAGTCCTGCGAATGAAATTTCCGTAAAATGGCAATTCGAAAATATTTATACATGGGTGCCGAGTCCCGCGGACGGAATTTCCGTAAAATGGCAACTAGAAAACAATTATACATAGGTGCCGAATCCCGCGGACGCAATTTCCGTAAAATGGCAGTTGAAGTATTGTTGGCATGAGATGTAGTCTCATTTAAGTTGTTTGGTCAGGTTCTAAGTCGTGTTTATAAGTTGAGAATTGGATAAGTAAAGGATTATGGAACTGGATCATACTGTATGTTGGTTTTTATACTAATGTTTTAGTTATTGCACATATTATGTTTAGCATATCTCTACTGGGCGTTGGCTCACCCTATATGGGACATTATTTTCAGGTACAGGCGACATGCCGCCTCCAAAGATGTAGCTTGGGAGGTTATGGGAGCTGAAGGCTTCCTTTTTGTGATGTATTGTGTATTACATGTAAATCAAGCCAAAGGCTTATTTTGTATTTAGAGTTAGTACTCTTCTTTTGTAACCAAATGTTGGCTTGGAAAGTTGTAAGCCCGTAGGGTATTTACTTTTGATGTCAACATGTAATACTTTTGTAATGAACACTCTGATGAATGAAATAATGCTTTACTCTCTTATGTCTAATCATGTTAAAAATGTATGATTTATGGTTTTTTTTTAGGGCGTTACACGTACACTAAGCCCCGGGTCCAACGGGGATTTGGGGGGCCTCTCCTGGGTACTTTAGTAATTTCTTGTTACTTCTGCGTTACTTTAATTTCTATACTTATAAATAGATGAAGGGGGTGCCAATTAGACTGTAGAGAGTTGTAATTTTTCTTTTATCGTAGTGAAAAAATTAGCAGCCATGGACATAGCCTTATTTATAGGGTGAACCATGTAAATTTTTGTGTTTTGTGTGTGTGATTGTTTAACTTTATCGTTTGTTATTTTGTATCTCACCAATCTTAGTTAGGAATAGTTGGTTTCCTAACATAATTGTCACAAGAAAATAAATAAATCTGGAGTCGGGGTGAAAGCACCAAGAACATGAATTTCAGATTGAGATATCTACCGATTTCTTTGGCTGATCTAGATCAAATCAATTATACCAATCTTGACTTGTAAGTAAAATAGAAGAAACAAATAGTAAAAACAGAGTATGTGGAAACTATTATGTCAAATTCTTGTGGCTTTTATTGAAGCAACCACGGAGTGGGTTGGCATGATATTTCAACAACAGTTAAGGTAGATTTTAAAATTCAAATTAGCATAACGATTGATTTTAAATTTTAACAATATGTTATAATATTATAAATTGAAACAAAGATCTCTATACCATGTAAGAGAATATCTAAAGGCAAAAGTGACCAACTTGTTTTTAGTGTATTATTATTATTTTCTACTAATCTTTGCAATGATATTTCAATCAAAGCTGAGGAATATTGTCCATTTCTATCTCGCAAATCAACTCAAAAACAATAGTGACTTAATAATTATCGAAACGAGATCTTATGATATTATGCTTTTAAAAATTTAAAACTTTCGATTATATTTTTAATTTTTTTTATTAAATCCAATGAATTAAGTGACCAAATGATTTACCCAGTCAGTGGGAATGGGACTCGAGAGAAATCTCAAGACCAAGATATCCAAAAAGAGTGTACCTTTTAGATTCTAATCCACGACAAAGTAGGACCACTTCTGAGAAGAAAGGTGAGATGCTATTTTGCCAAACAGTCAAAGGAACTGGACCAACTGAAAATGACTAGCCTTTTTTTAATTTTTACTAGAAGAACAGACCCAATAACAATCCAATAACGTGCATGGTTGTTAAGACATCTATTAAAGTGTCTTTTCCAATCTTCAAATTGTAAGTTGGGTTAAATTTTTTTTTGGTCTCACAATATGAATCTTGTGTCATTTTAATTTTAAATTGTATTAATTTGTATAGTTTTGTTTGGTGAATTGCTTGTAAAAAAAAAAAATTTAAATCTGTATCAAAATATTTAGTGCAACTTCTGTTTATAACTTATGAAATAGAAATAACTCAAATAAATTAAAAATACCTAATTATTGAGAAGCAGAGGTGCTTTAGCTCATGCCTTTGGTTATCAAAATTTAACTTGCAAGAAGTTGCACCAAAGAACCTTATTGGGACATGATTTTTCAAAAATGGGCCTTACCAACAAATTTTGTAACATTCTATTCATTTATATACATTTTTGTATCTGATTTCATATTCAGTTTATGTATATTTAGCATTGTTGTTAATATTTCCATTTCTTTCTTGTATACATCTATTGGGATGCTTGACATTTTAGTTCTTTTTTCTTTTTTGAATTCTTTTATTACCTAAAAAATGGAAGACATTTATTTTTTAAGTTTTTATTGGATTGTAGTTGAAAAAGAGAGCTACTATATATCACCGTAATATTTTATCAACACTATTAACTTCTCATGTGACTTTCCATAATAGGTGCCCTTGCTTTTAAATATAATGGATGATATATATGTATACATATAGTTTATTGTGTAGATAAATATAAGAAGTGAAAAAATGCTAGAATTTTTTCAGTTTCAAAAAAATATAAGAAGTGAAATAAAATGCTAGAATTTTTTTGTGTGACAAAATATTATTTTTGGTTAAAAAAATATAATCAAATTGGACAGGTCAAGCTTTTTGGAATTAGTATATTCTCAAAATCAACTAAAATTTGAACATATTAGAAAATTGAAATTTAGACAAGTTTTAATAAATTAGGTTAATATATTATAAAATTGAGTCAATGGTCTTTCATAAAAAAACAAACAAACAAACAAAAATCCTTGAAATTCAAGGGTTTCATACATGACTCTATTGATGATGACAAGGAACCATTCAAGTCCAAATGTCATTCCAAGTAACCTTGTTCACATTGTATTTAATTTGATTTTATGCATTCATGTGAAAGCAAGAAATTTGCACCATTTTCTTACTGTATGCATTATATTATTATTGTTGTTATTACCTTTTCAAATGTAAATAATTTAAACTTCGGCCAGGTAATCACGCAATTAGTGGTAGACATGAGTAAGATGACCCGTTCAAACCGTTCATAATTTGTAAGTATGGAATTTTTGATTACTTGATTCATAAGCTTGGGTAAAACAAATATTTTAAACTCTATTTTAATATGAATTATACTTAGAAATAATGTTTCAAGCTCAACTCGCTCACACATTATATGATATTATATATATATATATATATATATGTGTGTGTGTTTATTTTTACATTGTTTAATTTTATTTTTATAAACATAAATTATGTGTTAGTCGTATCCCTTAGAATTTCCCCTAAAAAATTTTCTCAAAAACAATGTCAAACAAGTTTTTCATATCAAATTTGTTTATTTTCAATTTTCGAGAAAACAAAATACAAATAGAAGAGTGAATAGATAAAAACTAATTTATTTAAAATTTTCTTTATTTTTTTAAAATATAAATTTAAAATATAAACACATTTTAAATTAATTGAGGTGAAAATAAGAGCTTACCTATTGCTTCCGAAGCCAGACATAAAGCCAAAGGATACATCAGTGTTTTGAAAGGGACCCACATTGACTCTGAAAGCTGCCCTTCAATCCAATATCTTCCAATTGCTTCTGCCGAAGGGCACTAATTAAATTAATCTTCAGTATTATAAAAAAAAAAAATTTAAAAAAAAAAAATTACTCAGAAAATTATTTTAAAAAACACATCTAAAGTTTATAATTATTTTAGATAAAATTCAGGGAAAATTGGCCTAATGTCCCTCCTCTACTTTTGATAGGAGGAGAGGTCCAAAATAATATGTTTTGATGGCTAAGGTCCCTCAAATTTGTTTAAGGTTATAAAGTACCTAAATTACCCTCCTTTATAAGATAAATTTGTTTGAATATTATATTGTTGACTTAACTGAGAAATTTTGGAAACCGAATTCGCAATGGAGATTTCGTCGGAGTTTTCGTCGAAGATTTCAGTGGAGATTTCATGGTGGAGATTTCGTCGGAGATTTCAATGGAGTTGACGAGAAAGATTGCTACGATCGTGTAGGTTTCGTTGGAGATTTCGTCGGAGATTTCAGTGGTGTTACAGTGTGTTGATCGCGTAGATTTTCAGTGGAGTTGAATCAGGTTTGTTTTCGATGGAGATTTCACATGCATTTTGATTTTTGTTTTGAATTTTTGTTTAGAGAGAGGCCAGTTTGATATAGTTGATTTTTATTTTTGGAATTAATTTTTGATTCTTTGTTTTTTAATCAATTTCAAAGAATGTTGACAGTGTGTTGATCGCGTAGGTTTTTGAGTGGAGTTGAATCAGGTTTGTTTGCGATTTAGATTCCACATGGATTTTGATTTTTGTTTTGAATTGTTGTTTAGAGAGAGGCTAGCTTGATAGAATTTTTATTTTTGGAATTAATTTTTCATTCTTTGTTTTTTGATCAATTTCAAATAGTGTTGACAGTGTAGTTGATTTTGATGTTTAGAGTTCATTTTTCGTGCTCTGTTTTTTATCAACATGCTGATCAATGATAAGTTTTGTTCTATGTTTTTTCAAACCAGAGAAATTTCATTTTCTGCACTTTTGTTGGTGTAGTCCAGAGAAAATTATAAGTGCATATGGACATATTATTAGAAGTTTCTAATGCAGATAGAATATGAGAAATTGAATATAAGTTCATAAATTTCTCTGGACTTGTATTTGTAGTTCAGAGAAAATTGTAAGTTTGTTAACTCACTTTCAGTTTGTAGTTCAGAGAAAATTATATGTTTGTAGAAGATGAATAGAAGTTTTTGTTTCTTTAAGCAAAAGTTATTTTTTGTGTTTTTTTTTTCAATTTAGATGGGCAATGCAGTGTTTTTTGTTATCTTGAAGGTGTATATAAGTTTGTAAATTTCTCTGGATTTTTCTATGAGTGCAATATTGCAGAATGACGCATAGAAAATTGTTAGCTTGTAGTGAGGTGAAAATCACGGAGAAGCCCATAATTTCATAACAGATATTCTCTGTGATTTTTTTCTATGATTGTGTTTAATAGTTAGCAGTAAATTTCTCTGTGATTCATTAAGTTTCTGTGATTTTGTTTTTTATCATCTTGAAGGTGAATATCAGTTTGTAGATGTCTTTGGACTTTTTTTTTAAGTTCAGAGAAAATTATAATTTTTAGAAATTTCTCTGGACTTTTATGTTGTTCATGTGAAGTGTTTCTATGTTAAACAAATTATTTTTCTTGTTTTTTGTTTCAGTTTCAATGGACAGTGCAGTGTTGTTGCTGTGCAAATATGGGAATGATACTATTATCATTAATGTTTCATGCGAATTGAATTTTGAGGAATTGGTTGTCATTTTGTGTAAAACATGGGAGAATTTGAAACCTGAGACTATGTGTATTTCATATTCTATTGTGGGCCATCCGAATTGTATGGTTCGAAATAATATTGATTTTCTGAATATGTTGAGGGTTGTTTGTGCACGCGGTGTTGATATAGTTGATGTTTCAGTTACTAGATGTAATACTTATGCTGAAAAGGATGAAGTGTAGTCTAATTGGGTAGATGTTGTGAATGGTGAGTGTAATAGGCTGGTGGATATTGAAAGGAATTCACTCTCTAAGTTTTGTTCTCACCAAGAAAAGGTGTTATTGTCGGCTGATTGGCAGAATAATATTACGAGTGTTGGACAAAAGTTTGAGGGTGGTGTGGTTGAGTTCCGTACTTTTTTACGCAAGTATGCTATTGAGGTTGGTTTTCAGTTTATGTATGTTAAAAATGACAAGCTGAGAGTTACGGCTGAATGTGCATATAAGAAATCAAGAGGATGTATGTGGCGTGTGCATGCTTCAGTTGAAAAAACAAATGGGTTCTTCTACATAAGGACTTTCAACAATGAACATACGTGTGGTGTGGCGGTTCGTACAAGTAAACATTCGAGGATGACTTCCAGCTTAGTTTCTGGGCTGATACTTGAAGAGGTAAGTGCAAAACCTTTAACTCGTCCAGTGGATGTTGTGAAAGAAATGAAAGGCAAGTATGGGGTCTCAATTAGTTATAACTGTGGTTGGTTGGGTGTTGAAAAAGCAAAATGTAGTACATATGGGGATTCTTGTTTGTCATTTGATCAATTACGGTGGTATTTTAATGAGGCTTTGAAGAACAATCCAGGTAGTCATTTTGAGTTAGATTTTGAAGATAACAAGCGTTTCAAAAGAGTGTTTGTGGCTTTTCATGCATGCACAGCTGGTTTCAAATATTGTTGGTGCACAGCTGGTTTCAAATATTGTCGGTCATTGCTTTTTCTTGATGGAACATTTTTTAAAGGACGATACAAAGAAGTTATGCTTGCTGCAACGGGGAAAGATAGGAACGAAGGTAATTGTAAATATATATAATTTTATCTAACTATGTGAATTTTCTATACATGTAGGAATTCAGTGAATGTGATTTTTCTCTGACACTTTGAATTTTCTCTGGTTTTGGCGACTGTGTTGATTTTCACTGGATTTTGGTCAGTGTGTGAATTTTCTCTGGATGTTGTCATTGTGTGAATTGTATCTGTAGGTGGTCACTAAGTGAATTTTCTCTGGATATTATGATTGTGTGAATTTTCTCTGTAGTTGGTCACTAAGTCAATTTTCTCTGGATGTTGTCAATATGTGAATTTTCTCTGGAGTTGGGCACTAAGTGAATTTTGTCTGGATGTTGGCAGTGTCAAATTTATGTTGTTGTTTATTGTTCTAATTTTCTATGCATGTGTATATCTGATATGCTTGTTCCTGTTTGTTTTGTAGGTTTTTTTCCTGTAGCTTTTGCTGTTGTTGATGCTGAGAATAAAGACAATTGGTGTTGGTTTCTTGAACATTTATGTGAAGTATTGGGATCAGAAAGGGTGATAAGTTTCATATCAGCTCGACATTCTGGTATTGTGGAGGGAATTGGTAGGTTTTTCCCTAACTGCTTTCATGGATTTTGTCTTGAACATCTAAAGAGAAATTTGAGGGATAAGTTGTCATGTGGAAACACAAATTTGGTTAGGGAGACAATTGTGTCCAAGTTTTCAGAATGTGCATATGCGCCAACAAAGACATCATTTCATTTCAAGTTAAATGAATTAAAAAGTAAGGGAGGAGACATTGTGAGTGTTTTCTTGAGAAGTTTACCATATAAAAATTAGAGTGATGCATATTTTACGGGGAAACGTTATGGTGAGATGTATTCAAATGTTACTGAGTCATTCAATTCATGGATACAAGAAGCTTGGCACTTGCCAATAACAAATTTGGTGGACATGATATGGTTACAAATTATGAATATGAGGTCTGATAGGAGGTTGCTCTCTAGTAAATGGAATAAAGTTCTGTGTCCTCATATGGATAGTGTATTAGAGAAGTATTTTTTGGATGGGAGGACATGGAATGTGAGTTTATCATCTGATAATGTGTTTGAAGTGCATTGTTTTCCTTCGGTTATGGTTGATTTTGGGTTGAGAACTTGTTCATGTCGAAAATGGGAAATAAATGGGTATCCATGTCAACATGCTGTTGCTGCAATTTTTAGGAGTGGAAGGAATTTGAATTCATTTGTTGAACCATTTTTTCATACTGATATGTATCGTCAAGCGTACTCATTTTCGATTGGCCCAGTTCCAACTGTTGAAAAACCTCTGTGTAGCATTGAAGATGCTATGATTTTACCTCCATTGAGCAAGAGACCAGCTGGAAGGCCGAAGAAGAACAGAATTGCTTCTACTGGAGAGTTTAAAAGGGTGATTAAGTGTAGTCGGTGTGAGAGTATTGGTCACCATAATAAGAGGACATGCAAGAAACCTTTGTTAAATAGTTAAGGATAATACATTTTGTTGATTGAATAATACATTTGATGATTAGTTTCTGTATTTTGTTTTGTGAAATGTATTTTTTAGATAGGGTATATAATAATATCAATCAAATTCATCCAGAGAAATTTTTGCAATATCAGTTAAAATGTGCATTGTATTTGTTGATATATACTATAGGTAGTGGGTTTGTAATTCCTGTCAAATTCATCCAGAGAAATTTGCTATGGTAGAGAAAATTCTGTGTGATGTGTTTTGTACTAACACAGTGCATTATAAATTGCATGATCATATAGGCACCTTCTTTGGCATGATACGAGTTAAATTTCTCTGTGAATTTGTGGTAACTTCATATCAGTCATTTCAAGAAATGTGCATACCAGACAGAGCATACACAAAATTATTGTGGTGAGTACAACCAAGAAACAAAATTAAGCTCTTTTGAAATTTCTCTGAGTTGAGAATTTCTCTAGACTAGGGAAGAATTTATCTAGAATCACTTTAACTCAGAAATTTTTCTCAAAGCTAGAGAAATTTTCCTCACCAACCCAGAGAAATTCACAACTCAAAGATTCCATTTTGTGTCAGCATTCGAATCCATTAATTTCATCCGAAAAAATTTTTCACTATCAGAGAAAATTATCTGGGCTTTGTGTTTTGAAATTTCAAATTCATCCAGTGAAATTTTCCAGTAGCAGATAAAATTACTGTGTGCTTTTGTGTTTTGTTGAGTTTGATGATTGTTTTGTACCAACACAAAGCATTACAGATTATATGATCATATAGGCATCCCCTTGGGACGATACAAGTTAAATTTCTCTGTGAATTCTGGTAATATCATACCAGAAATTTCTGCAGCCAATTTTCTCTGTGTGGATTGTGTTGACAATGACAATGAAAAATATATATTTTTTTTAACCATCGATAGGTATGAAATTTACATTAGTCGAAATTAAAAAAAAAATGAAATTTACATTAGTCAAGAGAGTATGTATATGGATAAGTCAAGCATCATTATTCCTTCAATGTGTCAACAAAAAGCTGAATGGTTAATACTGTATGGATATATACATATATGTGAGACAATTTTCTCTGTCTGGCTATGTACATTGTCTTCCTTTCACTAGTTTCACTATTACATGTTTGGTTCTTCTGGAGGTATTTCAATTGGTTCAGTCCATGATCGGCCAACTTCGGTCACAAATCTCTCTATGAGTTCTACCCTCATCAACCTGATCTCTTGTGTGGACAATTTGGAGCTGATAGGTTCATGCTTGCTATATTGTTTCATTATATAGCAGACAAAAAGGCCACAATCCAGACTGCATACAAATTATAGGTATAGTTAGTTTTAAGAAACATGCTAATCAGAGTATCTTATTTATAGATGTATGAAACTTACGAATCACTTTCTTGTTGTGGAGCATTGTTGACATACTCAAAGTCATAACTTGTGTTTTGTGAGTTTATCAGTTTGAAAGAGGGTTGTGATTGAGCATCTCTTTCAATGCAAGCTTTCAAAAAAATTCTCCACATAATCTTGCTGCAAAAAAATAGTTTTTAAATAACAAAGAAATTTACAAACAAGGCAATGGGATTGTATGAAAATTATCATCACATAAAGATTATGATGGATCAGAGAAATTTGCACTCGTTACCATTTGTTTTGCATCTTTGACATATTTGTCTTCTGCGTCATCCCTCCTTGGCCTCAGTGAGTTGTAGAACCTCTATAAATTGTCTTGTTTTTCCAGGACAAGCAAGGTCCAGTGATTTCCAGCTGTGGACTTCTCATTACCTCCAGTATTTATTGGGAAATGGAGGAACCTGTAGTTCCTCCATGCTGTTTCAATGCGCTTGTCAAATAAGGACACTCGAAAATATTGATTTTCTGTCATCTTGATGAAATTTTGTGTTCAGAGAAAATCCAAGAAGTATCTTAAGAAGAGAAAGTAATAAGTAAATTCCAGAGAAAATCAAATAAAATAGTAGTAACATACTAAGCTCATGGAAGTGAAAAAAAATGAGGTTGGTTGTTGTCTTTCTCTCATTTGGTCAGCCAAAAGTATCTCTCCATAGCCATCAATGACCTAAAAATTATGATTTATAATTGTAATATTGGTTTATAAAGGCTGATGGAACATTGCAGAGAAATTTTGATGAAAGGGAAAGGCTTACATTGTTGGCAATTTCTTTTTGCTTTATTAGGTTTCCAATGTCTTCGAAGGTAATGAGGTTCAACTCACTTATCCAAATTAAAGCCCTACAAAATGACAAAGAAGGGATTTAATTGTTGTTAATGGAATATAAGTGTGTAATTTGTTGTTTGTTATCTTCTATTTTGTTTGTTGTACTTACTCAAGTCCAGACACATTTGATATGTGCTGCAACATGTCTTTTATGTGATCTTTTATCAATCTTGAAATCGGAAGAGTTTGTGGAAAGACCCAAGATTTTCTGATGTTTATAGGTTGAGGCAAGATGTATGCATCAGCATCAAGCACTTCTTTGTCCTTCGTGCTTTGCTCAGCTTGCTTTGCAGCTTGTTTTGAAGCTCTAGTCACTTTCGCAACTTTGGGATATTGAAATTCTGGATCATGCTGCTTTTCCTTCCTTTCTTTTGCCTTTAAATTTTTGATCATTGACGTCGGATCTTTTTTGACTGTAGACAGTGAAAATATTAGTAAAAGTGAAATTTCTCTGAAGTAACAGATGATATTTCAATATGTAAATTTATGTGATTCAATATTTTCCAATTACCATAGACTTTCGTCTTTTGTTTCGGTTGTTCTTTGTGTGCCATTTCTTCTTGTTCGGTTGTTGGTTGTTGTTCAACTTGCATTCCAACTAGACACAGTGAAAATCAAACAAGCCCCAAAAATGGAATAAGAAAATAGACAGAGAAAATGAAATGAGCAGTAGAAATCAATAGAAATAAGCGGCAGAAACTAATGTGTTCAGAGAAATATAACTTCTAGAGAAAATTTCCAATGTCAGAAAATTATAATAAATAGAAATTTCTTTGAGTTATGCTGACACAAGGACATAACTTTTTGTGGCTCAAGATTTTCACTGACCTTGTGGTTGAAGTTATATTGGTGTTCTGTATGGTTGTGTTGCTAGTTGGACTGACAGTTCTTGAACTTGTTCGTGCAATTTAGCATTTTCTGTTTCAAGCTCCGAATTTGAATTCCTCGACTGTTGAATTGTTTTCATATCGTCTTGTTTTTCAACCTCCAACATCCTTAGTTTCATTTGGATTGTGCTTTCTTTTTCTTGAAGTTCTGAGTTAAGTGATGTCAGGGTTCTTATTGAAATATCCTTTTCAGCAAGTAATTCCATCCAATTTCTGTCTTCTTCTTGTTTAGATTGAGAAAGTGCCTTCAGTCTTTGACGTAGATCAACAAAAGTGCTCGACACAGGGTATAAGCTAAGCACGTCTGTCAACGACTTACGCTATACCCTGTGTCGAGCACTTTTGTTGGTATCAGAGCCAAGTTTAATGTATTACATAGTTTGTTTGATTAATTTTTAATTATCCATATATGGTCACATCTAGACTAATGAGTACTGCTTCCTCAGAACAGAATATAGTAGCCCCTACAGTAGCTACCACAGGAGCCTCTACCTCAGAAGCTAGAGAGCTTGTTGCATACCAAGAAGTCAAAGAAGCCTTAGACAAATGGACAATCCCGAAAGTAGATCCAAAGGCCATCTATAAGATTGGTACTTTAAATTTTTTCAGTAAAAAAATTATAAAAACTTTTGAACATGCTGCCCCAGTAGAAAATAATGATACATTAATGTATTTACTTAATATTCAGGATCTTATGCCCTTCTTTAAGGAATACAAATATGTTCATATAGGACTTGTCCAAATTGCTTTAAAACCCTTGACTATTCTAGGTCAAAATACCAGTATTCAATGTACTCTACAAGACGGTAGGTGTACTAATTGGAGAGCTTCGCTCATGGGAGCAATGGAAACCAGTCTAGCCCATGGTCCAGTATATTTTGATATATATCCTAATTTCAGTATTGCCTGCATACGATTAAAAACTTCTTTCATGTCATAATGCTTAGGTGGAAGAGTTTCTTCTTCCTTTTGCTTATAACACATTTCAAGAAATTTTAATTTTGCGGCTGGATCCTTAATTTTATCTGCAATATCTAAAAGATTTTGTTCAGAATCGGTAAGGACATTAATACTAGGGCCAATATTAAGTCCATTCATTTCAACTATTGATTTCCAATAATTGAGTTCATTAGAAATTTGTTCAACAGAACCTTTACAAGGACAATTTTATGGAGATTCTTCTAGTTCATCTTCATCTGAACTGGAAGAATAAATAGCAGCAAGTTCGTCTGCTTCTTCCTCTGCTGAAGAACTGGATTCAGAAATTAACTGTAAAATCTTTTGCTGGACTTCATTATCTAATGCTAACTCATTAAGCTTAGATTGGATCTTAGCTCTACACTTATTAGCATAATGACCTATTTGTCCGCATTTATAACATTTGATAGAGGATTTATTTTTCTGGAAAGATTTTCCTTTTGCCTTGGATTTATATCTAGGTTTAGAAGTTTGAGGCTGGACTTGAGTTTTGGAGTATTTTGGATTTCTATAGTTTATGGACTTCTTATATGGTTTAGAATAACTCTTATAATTTCTTTGTTTGGTAGGATACTGGATTTGAGAATCATAGGCAAATTGTTCACAAAATTCGCCTAACTCTTTTCTTCCTGTAAGGTGTTGTTGTTGATTCCTCAAATTCTTGAGGCTGATGCATTGTTGAGCCAGAAATGCTATCACGTTGTTAGTCCATCGGCTCATTACATTCTTCTTCATCACTTTCCTCATTTTCTTCTTTCTGTTCATCTTCTTCTTCATCTTCTTCTTCACTGTCTTCTTCTTTCTGTTCATTCTGTTCTTTGTCTTCTGCCTCTATTTCTTCACTTTCTTCTCTGGCTTCTTCTTCTCCACTACTTGCTTGAGCTTCTTGTCCATTGATGGCTTCGTATTCTTCTATGTTGGCTTCTGCTTCTTCATTGAATTTGACAATTGCTTGACCTTCAGATGAATCTTGTAATGTCTCATTGAATTTGACAATTGCTTTTTTTGATTCTTTCTTTGTCTTTTTACCAAGATAGAACTCCTCTGATGGGTTTTTGACTAGCTGCTTGTTATCTATCTGTAACAGGAGGCTCTTTTATTAGAGAAATGTTACAAAATTCACTGAGAGAAAAAATTTAAATAAGGAAAATAAAATTCATCTAATGATACTAATGGGAAACAAACTTCAGAGAAAATTGTATGGGCCAGAGAAAATTACAGACAAGGAGTTAATTTTATGAGGCGGAGAAAATTATGAAACGAGCAACATAATTTAGATATCAGAGAAAATCAATCAAGGCATATAAGTTAATGTTTGACTATAATTATGTGAGAGAAATTTGGATTCCAGAGAAAATTTATTAGAAGGGAAGAAATAAACAGTGTTTATGAAAGATGCAAGGCAAATAAGTTATGGGCCAGAAAAAATGAGACACATGGAGAAACAATTTTATGGGCCAGAGAAAATTATGAAACAACCAACATAATTCAGATATTAGAGAAAAGCAATCAGGGCATATAAGTTAATGTGTTACAATTGTGGTCAGAGAAATTTGGATTGCAGAGAAAATTGAGGGAAACAAAGCAATTGTCAGAGAAATTTTGGAATTTCACTGAGATTTCAAGAGCAATAGGAATCTAACCTTTTGAGGTGCAAGAGAGTGGACTTGTGTCTTCTGCAACTGTTTCGTCAAGGTTTGGAGGTTTCACTTGGCACATCTTAGGAAGTCAGTTGTGTTACTGTGTTCTGAGTCAATGATAGTTGCATGTTCACATAGCCAATACTGTGATGAAAATTAAAGTAAATAAAATTTTCTAAATGCACAAATTTGTAAGTATGATAACTGCAAATTTGAATGGATGTTATACTTACCAACAATGCAATGACACACCCCGTAACTTTTTCTAGAGTTTTGTGCAATGCCATGATAGAATCAATCAATGTTGATGTGATTGCTTCTGTCCAATCATACTGTTTCATTGATTCAAGAGGTTCCACATACTGTATAAAAACCTACCCTATTGAATTCCCACTTGTTGCAAAAAATAGGGTGAGACACAAGTACAATGTAACAATGATTGCTACATCTTTGAAGTCTGTTGGTTGCTTGCCTTTCATTGCTTTGACCAAGGCGTTTTTAAGAACAGGACCAGTGAGCCTTGTGTCCTTTTGGAATCTTCTTCTTAGGAATGCAGATTTTGGCTTTTTAGAGTATCTTAATGACATGGCTCCTTTATCTCATTCCAAACCAAAAATCAAGGTCATGTCATTTGTTGTGAAGGTCAGGTTCTTCTTACCAACAGTGAATGCTTTTGTGTTTTTCATTGTAACATTTGATTATAGCAACTACATCATCATCGGATTTCCTAGATTTCTTTGGATCCATCCTTCCACTGGTTAGAGCTTGGATCAAATACCAGAATGGGGTCTTTTGAAGCTCTACAAGTTGTTTTGAATTGAATTTAAGTGTTTGAAAAAAGGAGACAATAGATGAGAGGTTGGATCGGAATTGAATGGTGTAGTGAGCTCTCTTTCTGTGGAGTTTAACAGGTTTTTTCCCCCTTGAGCTTGAGTCTTTTGAAGTTGGGGTACTCATGTGGATGCTAGTTGCTTCATCACCTTGTGTGATTTGGAGAGGAGTTTGTGGTGTTTTGCTGCTGGTTTTTGATCTTAGATCATAAGAAGACTGAGAGAGTTGTTCTTTCTTGCTTGGTGTTTCCAGTGTTTTGCTGCTGGTTTTTTTATCGTAGCTCATAAGAAGACTGAGAGAGTTTCTGTTTCTTGCTTGGTGTTTCGGTGCTTTTATGTTTTGCCATTTCTAAACAACGATTAAAACATAAAGATGTCAACATTAAATCCCAGAGAAAATTGAACATGCCAGAGAAAATTGGACATATCAGAGAAAATTACAGATAAGGGAGAAAATTTTAGATGTCAGAGAAAATGACAGTTGAGGGAAAATTACAGAAAATTGGACATGCCAGAGAAAATTGGACATTAAAAATTAGATGTTAGAGAAAATCAACAAAGCATCACAAACATGGGAGAGAAATTTTCAATAATTGTTAAAATTACATATAGAAGTAAACATACCAAAGAAAATGAATGACAGAGAAAAGTAAACATGGCAAGGCAAAGAAAATTTTCATTCTACAATTAGCAAGATAAAATAAACAAAGTATTGTAAACATGTCACTGAAAATTACACCACATTGAAACCAAGAATTGAACAAAATAAACATACCAGAGATAAATACACATTCTGGAGGAAATTACACATTCTTGACAAAATTTCCATTCTAGAGAAAATTTCAATTCATAATATTAAAATGCCAGAGAAATTTACATACACAACCAGAGAAAATTAACCAAGATAGAGACGCACAAGGGGAGGAAAGTGATGTGATGTTGTCAGAGAAAATTATGAATACCAGATAAACTTAGACAGAGGCAAGAGAGTAATAGACATTACAGAGAAAAATGCATATTTTAGAGAAATTTACAACGCAGAGAAATTCATAGACAAAATCACAGAAAAATGTTCAAGAATAAGATAAAAACACAGAGAAATAACTTTTTTTCAAAATACACATGTCAGAGAAAATTCAAAGAAGAAACATTCATTCCAGTCCATAATATTAAAATGCCAGAGAAAATTAAACATGATAGAGACACACAAGGAAGGAAAGTGATGTAATGTGGTCAGAGAAAATTTTAAATAGCAAGAAACTTAGACAGAGGCAAGAGAGTGATAGACATTCCAGAGAAAGATAGACATTCCAATTCAAAATACATATTACAGAGAAATTTACAGAGTAGGGAAATTTATAGACAAAATTACAGAAACATGTTCAAGAATTAGATGAAAACACAAAAAATTACTTTTTCAAAATAAACATGCCAGAGAAAATTGAAAGAAGAAACATACATCAAGCAAAAATCAGAGAAATTCAAATGCCAGAGAAATTTATAGATAAAATCACACAGACATGTTCAAGAATAAGTTCAAAACACACAGAAATAACTTTTTCCAAATTCAGGTAGCTTTTTATTATGAAAGTGAAACCCTAATTTATGGAAGGGTAATATAAAATGCAATTAACTGTGTTTCCAGAGAAAATCTAGTTGTATTGTAGAAAAACTTACCAGAGTTAGGATGAAACTTTGAATGACGAGCTGATATGGCTTGAGATGAAGATGCGACGTGACGAAGGTGGACTGAGATGACGATGAGCAGTGAAAACGAAGCTCTAAGAAAGGTCAGAGAAATTTGTTTGGAAGGAATGGGAATGATTTGTGCAGAAGAGAACGAAACTCTAACGTCGATGGTGAAGATGATGTTGAAACCCTAATTCTGCTATTCTAGTGTTCGTGAAGATGCTGGATGCTTGGAATGGAACTAGACGTCGGAATGAGTATCGTTTCTGTGTTGATTTCGGCAAGGGTATTTTGGTCCACAAAAATAATTAAAAACGCGCGCCAAGTTGTTGAGGGATCTGATGCATCACTATTTTTTTGGGTGTCCTTTATCCTCTAAATTAGTATTGTTAGGGAGCTGGAAAAAAATTCCCCTAAAATTTATACTATACAAATTTTAAATTTATACCATACAATTTAATTCAAGATAAATTTTAAAATATTTTTTATGATTCATAACATTTCTATTAATTAATTTCCTCACATTTCTAATCTGAAGTCATATGATTAACAAAGCATATCCATCTAACATGGTTCCATAATTGCTCAAAGTATCAATGTCCCACAAAGTTAAATAGTCGTAGTCAAATAATAAATATAGGATACGTTTGAATTAAACTTGTAAGGAAATTTCTAAAATATATATATATATATATTTACTTTTGATTTTATTAACAAATCTATTTCACTTTTCTTTCACTTAAAAAATTCCTATATAAATTTAAAATCTAAACACATAATTTTTTATTTTTTTTTAATAATTGATAGGAATGAGATAAGGAAAGAAAATTTGTATTTACAATAATAAAACTTGATTTCAGACATCACAGGTTACATGTCAAGAATTTTTTTATTTTTATTTTATTTTATTTATTTTTTTGTTTTTAAGAATATATTTGGAATAAGCTGGCTCACTGAACTACATTGGACAGAATCTTATGGAATCTTATGGAGAAAGGGTCAACCAAACAACCAATGGGATTGTTTAATTACTCACACTATGAACTCTTATATAGCTCGGATCTTAATTTGGTGAATTAATAATTAAAATTTTCATTTCACATTTTTTATTGAAGATATTTTAAAATTTTAACATTGATAATTATAGGAGATGGTGATAGATTGTCTTGACTTTGTGGATTGGAAAGTCTAATTGGAACCAACAAGCCTTTTATGATGATTCGTTGGGGGTAATTATTCACAAGACTTTTTAGTTCATGTGATATTTTTCTATTATAATAAACTTTATTATTTTAGATATTTGATTCACAAAATCTTAATTTTCATATTTAAAATATTTTATAAATGATTTTATCCTTAGCAACTTAGTAATGTAAACATTCATATTTAACGGTATAAATGTTCACATTGACAATGTGAACACATTGATAATGTGAATGTTCACATCGTGGAACGTTCACATTGTCAATGTAAATATTAATGCGCGCTTCATAATATTATTATTAGAAATATTTTAATAATTTTGTCACTCATATAATTTATTGAAACATAAAAAAATAATTTGAATTAAGTGAAACATAAGTAAGTGTAACAAGACTTGTGAGTAATTACCTAGGTTTTCATGTATAAATTTATTCATATTATAGAATCATGAAGAAAGATAGAAAAAAAAAGATTAATTTGATAATTGTAATCAAATTATTTCATCAATTTTTTAAAAAAAAAAATAAGAAAATGGATGATAATTATGATTTAAAAAAATAAACCATCTATAAATGAAATAATGTGACCATGATAACTAGATCAAGTTGATTTTTTAAAAAATAATTTATACATAAAAATTTATAGAATAAATTAATATAATTATTAAAATATGACCCATAATAAACTCACGAACCTAATTAGAGCATCTCATTCACAGAGTCCAATTGAAGACAATCTTCAGAAAAGATTAGAAATGAGTTAGACTTCTCCAATAATCTTAACTGGAGAGAACTTAAAAAAAATTATTCAATATTCTTGAAGTAATATTTTATTCTATTTACAGATTAACACTTAATCAGTTGTTTTTTTAAATTTTAACACAAAGTAGTGGCTCTTGTAGATTAGACCAATAACTACTACTTTGGAGCACCACTAGGATTTGCTCTTAGAGAATTGAATAATTTCTCAAGAACTTGAGCGGCTACCAGTCCCCGTTTTGATAACCGGTCTCGTTTTGATAACCATTCATTTTCTAAGGTTTTGAATATATGTAATTCATGAAAAAAATTAATTGATTCGATAATTGTAATATTTTCATTTTATCACATTTGTCTCTGAAAAAATAACAACAAATATATTTTTAAAAATAGACCATTAATTTGTTTTGGAGACAAATACAATAAAATAAAAATATTACGATTATCATATTTAACTATTTTTTTTATTATAAATGATATACATTAAAAATCTTACAAAATAAATAATTTAGATTATCGAAATAGAAACTATAGTAAACCCTATAGGCAGTGACGGAACCAGAAAATTAAATCAGAGGGGGCATTTATTAATTATAATATTAAAAACAAATTCAAAAATATTTCACATAAATTTTTACGATTGACTTTAAGAAAGATAAAAAAAATAATATTATTTGTAACTAATATATCATGGACAATAAAAAAAAAAAAAGTTATGATTCTTAAATTAAATTATATAATGCTAATTATATAAAATTTGAGTAAAAATTCAATATAATGGTAATACCACGTCATCATAAGCATGTGATATCATTAACCAATAATAAAGAAACACATGGAGGGTGAAAATGTAACTAACAATTCAATAAATTATATATCTTCATAGTAAAATTAATTATGGTTGCATGCCAATAATAATAGACATCACCATTACATTAAAAAAAACAATTATAAATTTTTCTTAAATAATAATATAACTTATCGTAATATTTTAATTTTCAATCAAAACAACCATTATTGTTCTCATGATTTTAAAAATATTTCACTCTGAAAAATATTTTTATAATTTAAAAAACATATTTTCTTTCTATTTGGTATTAAAAAAAAAAAAACAATACAAAACTCAGGGGCACGTGACGCACTGGCTCCTCTCTCGCTCCGCCCCTGCCTACAGGCCCCTCTAATTCTCTTAGAAATGTGAAAATGAAAAAACACCAAACCTATTAAAAATTATGTACCTGATATTGGTCAGAAATTAGAAATTATGTGTAGTTGACTATAGTTGGACACGGAAGGACCAATCAAACTCTAGACAAGTCAAATTCAAAATAGAGAGTCCTTATTCGTTCGTTGATTCTTGTAGCCGCATCAATGTGAATGCAATATGCATAGCTCCAATGAGAAAGAAATAAAAATCTTACACTGAACGTGTTAAAAACACAATCTATACAAATCCAAAACCAACCAAAAAAAAAAAAAAAAAGCTAGCTTTTGCTTTTTATCCATTTTGAGTTGCATCACCTCTCACATTTTTTATCCACAAAAAGACAAAATAGATCAAAAAAATCAAAAAATCAACTTTTTACCAACTTTCCAAAACACTCCAAAGACACCGTTTCAGCTATACAAATAATTATGGATGTGCGCCATGCAGGTCAAATCGTCTGAGAGTAAAATTATAAATCGAATGACAAATTGACGGATTAATAAATCGTGATTGGACGATTTTGGACAGATTAGTGGATTGAAGGATATTCTAACTAATTATCAAACATTTGCATAAAGGTGTTTTGGTAAGATGATTAAAAACTGGCTTTTATCTTTTAACTAGATTTTTTTGCATCTTTAGAAAGAGATTTGAGAAGTTGATAAAAAGTTACTTTTAGCTTTTTTAGTTAATATTTATTTATGATGTTACATCACAATAAATTGACCAAAATACCCCCACTCAATTTAGAAAATTTACAATTTCATCCATGTGGCTCATTTTGCACCTTTCCAAATGGTTTGTTGAAAAAAAAGCCAAGCTGTTGGCTGTGTTTTGAAGCTGCAAAACGCAGCTTTTTATTTGGTTCCAAATCACCCCATAATATATAATATTAATTTGCATAATATTATATATATATAATACAAACTAATTTTACATAATAAGTTTCATATATATAATTATTAATTTGTAATAAATTTCACAGCTTAAATCTCTTTCACACTTATTTTTATTTTGATATTTCATTGAACGTTAAAAAATGTGTATTAACTATAGCGGAGCGGGACAATTTGAAAGGCTGATTATAAATTTTAAAATTTAATCCGCAGTTAACGGATAGAGCGATACAGATTAATACAGGTCAGTGTGATTTTAATGGATATTTTGCAGAGTCTTTCTAACAATGCTAAACACAAAATGATTCATAGAAAATGTAATGCAAGCTGAGACTAAACCCAGTTTATGGAGGGACCCATTTTCAAAATAGGGCAAGGCTTTTCTCCGGTCTGACATAAGACTAGAGCGTGTTGTTGGGTCTACGAGGGCTCACCATGGGTCTTGTTTCGATGATACAAACCATAAATGTGTAGAACTCGTCAAGTACTTTATTTTGATAAACAATCGCTTTAATCGGATATCAATAATGACTTGATCAAATTAAATTTCTGTCAATGGTAAATATGATTTCAAAATAAATTGTTGACAAAAATCTTATCCGATCAACGTAATTTTTTGCAGGCATAAAATACTCGACCAGCTCTACATATTTAACGGTTAAGATTATCGAAACAGGACCCGTGGTGAACCTCATGAGCCCAAACAGCACGGTCCAGTCTACTATGTAGGCTGAAGAGAATCTGAATAAATGACTATGTCTGTATTTTAATCTTGTGTCCTTAACATTAGTCTTTGCCTTGACTGACTCTTCTTCATTTGATCGTCCTATTCGTTTCGCTTCCCCCTCCTTTCTCTCCCCACTCTTACTCTTTATTGTTTTGCTTATTCTTTGACACTGTCAGTCACTGCCGTGCCAAAGTAAACTTGCTCGGACTCTGATCGTCCCAACCCACTAGCCCAAAGGTCAAGTTGATACTCCATAGCCTCTTTCAGTTCACTGTCTTACGGGTGATTGTGGTTCTCACATTTGTTCCCAATGAGGATTCTTTTACTCTTTTCATGGCTTTTCTTGATACCCTTCTTCACAATCTTGATTGGCAACGACAGAGTATTGGTCTCTGGCCAATGTCTCAACGATCAGAGCTCATTGTTGCTCCAATTGAAGAACAGCCTCAGATACAATTCAGCAGTTTCTGTCAAGTTGGTAAATTGGACTCAAACAACTGATTGTTGCCGTTGGAAGGGCGTTACTTGCGACAAAGAGGGTCATGTTACTGGTCTCGACTTGAACAGAGAATCAATCTCAGGTGGAATCAACCACTTGAGTAGTCTTTTCAGTCTCCAATTTCTGCAAAACCTGAATTTGGCTTTCAATAACTTCAAGTTCACACAAATTCCACCCAGTTTTGGAAACCTTACCAGACTGACACATCTGAATTTATCAAATGCAAATTTTGCTAGGCAAATTCCGATTGTATTGTCACACATGACAAAATTGGTTCTCTTGATCTATCTACCATGTACTTCCCTGGAGCACCTTCACTGAAACTTGAGAACCCAAATTTATTAAAGCTTGTTCAAAACCTCACGGGGCTAAAAACACTCCTACTTGATGTGGTAAACATTTCGGCCCAGGCAAGCCAGTGGTGTGAGGCCATTTCATCTTCACTATCTAATCTGCGAGTCTTGAGCTTGTCCAATTGCAATCTTTCAGGTCCTATTGATTCTTCTATCCAGAAGCTTCAGTTTCTTTCCGACATCCGACTTGGTCAAAACAATCTCTCAGCCCAAGTTCCGGAGTTCTTCGCAGATTTGCCGAATTTGAGATCCTTGCATCTCTGTTCTTCCAACTTGCATGGAAAATTTCCGGAAAAGATATTCCAAGTATCAACATTAGAGGCTCTAGACTTGTCATACAATAGATTACTTCAAGGGTTTTTGCCACAGTTTCCTCCAAATGGATCCCTTCACACCCTGGTGCTTAGCAACACACATTTTTCTGGGACATTACCAGATTCTGTTGTTAACCTGAAGATGCTGTCTAGAATGGAGCTTCCAGGCTGCGATTTCAACGGACTAATTCCGAATACCATGGAAAACCTTACTCAACTTGTTTATTTGGACTTGTCATCCAACAGTTTTACTGGTACAATCCCATCCTTTCAGATGTCCAAGAATATCACATACATAGACCTATCTCAGAATGCTCTAACAGGTCATGTTCCTTCCACTCACTTTCAAGGCCTTTCAAATCTTCTAAATATTGATTTAGCGCACAATTCATTCAATGGGACAATTCCTTTGTCTTTGTTTTCACTACCATTGCTGCAAAAAATTCAGCTTTCCAATAACCAATTTGATGGTCCAGTTATTGGATTTTCTAACGAATCCTTGCCTTCATTGGATACACTGGATTTGAGTAGAAACAAATTACAAGGGTCAATTCCCTCATCTTTCTTTGAACTTCGAAGTCTAAATGTCCTCTCGCTTTCTTTCAACAACTTCAGTGGCACCATACACCTAGAAATGATCCAGAGGCTCCAAAATCTCACAAGACTTGAGCTTTCATACAATAGCTTGTCAATTAATGCAAGTGACAGTGAGTCTCGCTTGTCTTCCTTTCCCCAGCTCGGCATATTAAAAATGGCTTCTTGCAAGCTGAGAAGATTTCCTGAGCTACGGAACCAATCAAAAATGATTAGTTTGGACCTCTCAGCCAACCAAATTTCAGGGAGAATACCAAACTGGATTTGGAAAATTGGATCTCTGATGCAGTTGAATCTCTCTCATAATCTCCTGGTAGATTTGGAAAAACCATATAAATTTCCTAGTCTTTCTGTCCTTGACTTGCATTCTAACCAACTTCATGGAGAAATTCCAATACCACCAGAGTCTGTTACCTATGTGGATTACTCGAGCAATAATTTCAACTCTTCTATACCTGCTAAAATTGGCAACAAGCTCACCTTTGCTTATTTCTTCTCTCTTTCAAGTAATAGCGTCACAGGAACCATCCCCAAATCAATATGCAACACAAGGTTCCTCAATGTTCTTGATTTATCCAATAATAATTTCAGTGGCACAATACCTCCATGCTTGATTGAAAGGAGTACTGAGACTCTTGGGGTGCTGAATTTGAGAAATAACAGTCTTGGTGGTAAGATCTTGGGTACATTTCTGAAAAGTTGTGCTTTGGAGACACTAGACATCAGTAGGAATCATTTTGAAGGGCAGGTTCCCAAATCTCTTGCCAATTGCACAGTGTTAGAGGTTTTAAATGTTGGTAACAATGAGATAAATGATAGTTTCCCGTGCTTCTTGGGGAACTTATCTAGCTTGCGTGTATTAGTTTTGCGATCCAACAAGTTTCACGGAGCCATTCACATTTGTCGACTAGGCCATTATATGTGGCTAAAGCTTCAAATCATTGACCTAGCTTCAAATAACTTTAGTGGTGATCTACCAGATAAAGTCTTCACACATTGGAAAGCAATGACGGTTGCTGATCATAATGCAAAACCAAATTTCAGTCAGCTGCGGTTTGAGTTCCTAAAACTTAATGGCTTCTACTATCAAGATACAGTGACACTCAACAATAAAGGGATGGAAATGGAGCTAGTGAAAATTTTAACTATTTTTACCTCCATTGATATCTCGAACAACAATTTCCAAGGGGTGATACCAAATACAGTAGGGTCTCTCAAATCTATCTATGTTCTTAACGCGTCGCACAATGCCCTCACAGGTCCAATTCCATCATCAATTGGGAACTTGACACAGCTTCGATCATTAGACCTCTCACATAACAAGCTAAATGGGAGCATCCCAGTGCAACTTGCAAGCCTTACATTTCTTGCATTCCTAAACTTATCATATAATCAATTAGTTGGAATGATCCCAAAAGGCTCTCAAATTCAAACATTTTCAGACATTTCCTTTCAAGGAAACAAGGGATTATGTGGGTATCCTTTGAACATCAGTTGCAACAATGCCTCACCGGTACCATCACCAACACCAAGCTCTAACAAGTCAGGTTCTTTTGTGGTGAAAAAGTTCAATTGGCAATTCATATTTACAGGGTTGGCGTTCGGGATAGGAGCAGGAGTCATTATTGGGCCTCTAATGTTCTGGAAGCAAGGGAGCAAATGGTGCAACAAACACATTGAGAGGTTCGCTCAGATGATTCTTCCAAGTTTGGGTTTCATTTTTGCTTGGTGTGATTATGTGAAGGTTGAGCCAAAGGGTAACATTGAAGAAGAAACCCAAGATGACAAAGAAGACTCTGATGAAGATGAAGATGAAGATGCGAGAGAAGATAAAGTATTTTCTGGGCGATATTGTGTGTTTTGTTCGAAACTTGATATCCATGTGAAGAAAGGCATACACAACCCGAAATGCAATTGTCATCATGACTCACCATCCATTTCTTCCTTGTCACTCTCTCCTCCTCCTTCATAGTTACAATTATCAAAATTTTGAATTGTGGGGTTTTTTCTTTCTTTCTTTGCCCTGTACATTTTCTTTGTCGCAAAAAGCAGGAAAATCAAAAATTTGTGTTCTGTGTCTCTGGCTCATTGAGGAATTTTATCAAACAAGTAGAACTCATTGAATTACCCAATCTTGATCTTCACAACGAACTACCCAATCAACCAAAATATGAAGTGATGAACTAAACCAAGCAGATTGATCACAAAATTTTATAAATTACTATAATGATCATTTCATCAAAAGGGTATAGTGATAAACCAAGAATCAAAATTATAGTCCTAATATAATAACATCATAACATGTTAAGAGATTTAGCGTGAGAGTTGAGAATTCAAGTACCTTGTGTGAGGCACAACGAAGTGGATAATGAGACTAACGACAATTCGACCGTTGGAAAAAGAAATTTTCAGAGCGCACGCAAAAGCATATCCTGGAAGACAATAGTCACGGACATGTTCGTTCATTCCGGTGAAGAATCCAAAACAAAATGAAAATGCATACATATTAACAAATTTTATGAACGTTTTAATGGTGGTTTCATTTTTTGGTGATGTATTCTATTCAATTTATAACACATCATTTACAAAATTCATATTGATTCAAAAATTATAATGGAGTGTTTGATGGACATTATTTTAAGTTAAAAATTGATAATTAGGAAGTAAAAAATTTAGTTTTTGAAAAATTAATTTTTTTAGTTTATTTAAATTATTTTTTCTTAATAAGTTATAAGCAGAAATTACATTAAACAGTTTAATACAAACTCCTAAATTAAAATAAGTTATAATCTGTTTGTATAATTTCCAAACACCCCAAATACACTTTCATCAAATTTGTCAAAATTTTAAAAAATTGAAAAAAATAAAATACAGGTAGTCTAGTTTTTTTGTAATTATGACTATTAGATTAGTTTGATTTTTGTAAATGACACACACACACACACACAAAAGGTTACAAAAATTAATAGAATATATGAAAATGTTTGAGATCTCAAAAAATTTCTATAATTATAATCACAATGATATGGTATAATATGTGTTAATTTTTAATTTATTTTACACTCAATGATATAAGGTCTAACTCCTTGTCATATTATTGTTGGTTTAACATTACTCTAATTGCTTTCTTAAAATAAGATGATACAAGAAAAAATTATTTTAATGTAATTTGAATGTAAAAATTTTCAGATATGATGATATTTTTTTGTATTGTATCATATGTTTGGATTGACGTGAGATGGAGATTGATTGATAAAATTCAATCATATGTTTGGATTGACCAAGGGATCGCATGCGTGTTGATGTTGGTGGCATTGGTGCTCTCATACCTCATCCACACCTTGGATGTCCCCATCAACTTTTAAGTTGGCGGTTTGCCTGGGACATGAAATGAGTCTTTGTGTGTAATGTTCTGACTTGAAAATTGTTTGATTTTGTGACTATTGCTAATTTCATTCTCTATTTGATTGTCACTTTGATTCACCTTTTAATCACAACTTTTTTTCCTTACAATTCTATTAGTATATTGGCTTATCTATTTATTTAGACATAGTCTATAAGGCACGTATGCAACCTAGTATTTGTGTTCTTTGTCACATGGTGGGAATATTTGTGTAATGTGGATGGAATCACAACTTCATTTTTCGACACATGGTGAGAATATTTGTATAATGTGAATGGAATCACAACATCAATTAAGGAATGGATTAAAGGGTAAACAACAAAAATTCAATATGTTGAACCAATTGAAAGCGTATTTTTAATCTTTGATTTGTAGAAGAAAAAAAAATTGATCCTTTTCACTTTTTTCATTCTTTTTTCACAAATTTAAAATTGAGAAAAATATAATTTAGTGGGATCTTCTCAAAATAATTACAAATTAATGGAATACTTTATCAACTTTAATAATTGAAGTTATAAACTCTTTTATAAAAACAGTCTATTGATTTGCAATTTCTCCTTTAAAATTCGAACAAAACATAAGTTTTGGTCTCCCAACAACATAGGACCCAATTAGGCCATAGTTCACAATCTAGTTTTAGTAGTTCATTCCAATACTAAATGAAACATCCAATCAGTGGAACACTGTAATAACCCTCGTCACTGTTTACCGAATAACCACTGATTACCGCTAAACTGGGACTGATTACGATTGATAACTGAAGTAATTGAAATACTGAACTGACTGACTGAAATCTGAAACTGATTAATTGACTGTATTTGTTTAAATGCATATTCTATCTGTTCGATTGTTTAACTATCTGTTTGTGTTTTATGTTTAAATTGCTGAATTGAAGGCCTTATCGGCGGCCGAACCGGAAGTCGATTAGTGTTTCATGATCATCATAATTTATGTAAATTTATGGTGTAATTATCTGAAAATCGATTAGGTATGATTAAATTAGATTAAATAGTGCTAAATTACAAGAGTTGCATTATTTACCAAATTGCCATTGATAGTGGGCCATGTAGACTAATTATATTGGAGCCTTTATACACTCAAACAAACATTTCATCAGCTCATTCCTCACCACCACCGAACTATAGAGAGAGAGTGAGAGAATTGCTTGGAGACTTGAAGTTTTGGAAGGAAATTTGCATAATTGAGCCTCCGGACTTGTAATTAAGGAACCTAGGTATGAATTTCATCCTTTTGATTGTGTCTTTAAGTTGATTCATGCATGGTTCATGTCTAATTAAGGAACTAAGTCATGTTCTAGTTCGAACATGTTGAATTATAGCTTAATTCATGCATGCATGGTTGGATTGTTGAGTTTCAAGTTGTTTTCATGGCAAAATGTTACATGCATGCTCAAAATTATGTTAAGTCCATGTTATCATCATGTTTTTGAAGGAATTAGCTCATTTGAGCTTGTATTTAAAGCTTTGAAAATTATTTAATTCATGCATGTTTGCATGTTCTTTATGTTCATGAAGATTGGTTTGAAAATGAGTTGAATTAAACTACCCTTGGGCTTTGATTTTGCAAATTGATCTTTGAAACATACAATATCATGTGTTTACAAGTGTTTTCCAGATTTTCAGCCCAAGAGGATCGATTTTAATGCATTTGAACTTGGTTTTTGGCTTGGAGGTGCAATCTGGATTTTCCAGATTTTGCACTCCCGCTCGAGCGGGGAAAGTGACGCTCGAGCGGAGGCATGTGTCTCATGCTCGAGCGAGCGTCGAGCGTCCGTCGAGCGTAGATTTCGCCTATCCAGTACTTTTACAGTACGCTCGAGCGGGGGATTTGACGCTTAAGCGTGTACCTTTGTTACATGTCCGCTCGAGCGGGGAAACCCACGCTCGAGCGGGGCTCTGTTTTTCTGAAAATTCTGAAACTGTTTTCTGTGCACATCTTTGCATCCTCATTCCATTCTAGGCATTCTTAGGCCTAGTTTAAGACATCTTAATGAGGATTTAGATGTAGAACACACTGAGGCAAATTAGGGATTAAGTTATTATCTTTCCCAACTGTGTAGCTTAGAGTGTGTTCAATCTGTTAACTGTGTAGGGTTGGCTTTCCGAGGAGACGCTCTAACTTACTATAGCCCAGAACTCTGTAAGTAACAACTGTGTAAAGATATGTTCAAAATGATTATCTTCTGAACAATTGAACTGTACTGCTTTCTGAACTGATTACTGTTAACTGAATGAATGTATGTCCTATTTATTGAACTATATTGTGGCATCCTTAGCACCTACTGTTTACTGTTACTGTTACAGAGATCTCTGTCGGTTCCCTTGTTGGAACCACTACTATTTACTGATTGATGGCCATCATTTACTGTTCGGTCTTTTAAGACCTACTGTTTACTGTACTGTTATGCTAATGGATGTACCACATATGACTGAATGACTGATATACTGAATCAATGAACTGTTTTCATTACTATAAGGACATTCATTCTTAACCCCTTTACGCATTATGTTATTCACTGGGCTTTAGCTCACTGCTCATATATATATGTAGGTGTACAGGCACCAGACTGCGGCTAGGAGCGTCGGGGGTAAACTCCAGTTTTGTTAAGCCAACCACTGTGCCTCACTGCGAGGTTCCGAGCCTGCCAAGCTATGGCTTTGGGGTGTTTTATTTCCCCCGTCTGTCTCAGTACCTCTTTTGAGAATATTGTATGAACTGTATAGACTGATAGCACTATAATGTACTATTTTAATGGGGATTAAGTCCCTGACCTGACTGATTGTAAATATTGTGCATGACGTTCTGTACTGTGTATATATGTATATGTATAAAAAATCTTTTTGTATACAGACTGTCACAGCTCATTGGGCATTGTCTATTTATTGTATTGGCTTCTGCCAGGCCCCTGTACTCTGTCTTACTGTATTACTATTAAGTAGGCCTTTGGTAATCTCGGATTACTGGCAGGTTACGGTGCTAAACCCATAGGGGCGGGTTTGGGTCGTGACAAACACTGTCAAATCTGAATCTCTAATTTATTTATGGATCTTTAAGTTGAGTTGCAACATAAACTAATCTCCAGAAAAGTCAACCTATCCAAATTAAATGAAATAAAGGAACAAGTTTCTCATCATAAACCATCATTCTTGCTCATTGACTCAACTTTCCCTTGTCTCTGTTTCGTTAAGAGTGAATTTATTCACTTTCTGTATAGATAGAACAAAATGAATTAGCAAAACCAAGCAGAGAACAACAGTCTTATACATACACATATATTCACAAAACAGGTGAACAAATAAAAAGATCGAAGAAAAATTGTAATCAATATGCATCATGGCAAGGACATCACTTTATAGCATTTAAGGGCAACGAAATGAATATTGTCTTAGTGTAGATACCCCATTTTTTACCGCCCTTAAGACTTGGGCACCACTGATGTTTTACTTGGTGATGAAAGGTGTGCAGTGCAAAGGTTCGATTTCTTCAGCAAGGAGAGAGTCAAATCCCAACCTTACACCCCATTTTTGGACTAAAACCATTTTGACCAAAATATTTTAGACCTTAAAACCCTCTCTTTCAAAAATATTTTTGAAACAAAGTTCCTACGATATTCCGAGGCTCGCATTTCGTTAAATGTTGCGCTTTTCGGTAAACCGAGCAAGGACAAAGTAGAAATGAATGAAAGAAAGGTGAATTCTTTGAAAAAAAATCTTTAAAAGATCTGGTTTAGGGGTTTGGAGTTGAAGAAAATTGGAGGAGAGGGAAGAAACCAACTTGGGGAAGAAGATGGGCATGAATCGTTAAGAGATAATCGAGCAGCCCTTGCTAAATCAAGCCTATCTATTTGTATAGTTGGATTTCAGCTATGAGGCCACAACCATTGAAAATAAGACTTCCAGGGCTTCATTTTTCACTCAAGAATCTCCTAAAGCCGAGTCCGGATGAGGGAGATATGGTTGGTTGAAGTTGGGCATCAATCCGGTTGGACTGAAACTGAGCAGTCTTCACTAAAAGAGGTATATCTCTTAGCAAACTTGGAATTTTGATGTGAGGCTGCCACCATTGGAAAGAATACTTCCGAGGCTTCAATTTAGGCACAAGAATTACCTGCCAAGGAGTCCAAACGAAGGAGATATGTCCGTTTGAAGTCGGGCCTGGAAACAAATTTTTGGTGGCCGGCTGGCCACCTGAAGTGGGTGACAGCCATTTTTCTGCTTTTTCAGCCTTGTTGGCCACCTTTGGGCACTTGTCGGCCACTTGTTCCCCTCACCGGCCACTTAAAGTGGACGATCGGCTAGAGAAGGTGGCCGACCGGCCACCTGAAGTGGTCGACGGCCATTTTTCTGCTTTTTAGATATTTTCTTTGCCAGCTGTTGGTCACTAAATGCATCCTCCATAGGATGGAAACAAGATTTTAGCTTGTTTTCCTATATAAAGGGAGGTCCCTCTCCCATTTTGAGGGTTCAGAAATTTTGGAAGCAAAAATTTCACTCTCTCTGTCTAGAATTCTCTCTCTCTCTATATTGTGTTTGAACTTGAGTTTTCTCTACAATTTTGCAAAGAGACCTTAGCCAAACACCTTCACCTTGGAGTTAAGGTCCCTTGAAGCTTGGTTTGAGGTCTTAAACTTGATTTTGGCTCAGAATATTTGTTGTTTGCTGTTGTTCTTCAAGGGTAAGGCCTTACCCCCCTTTTAAGCTTTGTTTTAGTCACTTGTTTGGCCACTTTTGCATGTTGTTTTTGGCCTAGCTTTCAACTACAAAAACCTCTGTTTTTATGGTTTAACAATGGTGGTTTAAGGTCTTTTTGGAGTTAGGAGTGGTCTACCCTCTTTTGTTGCTTATTTGCTAAGAATTGTGCTACCTTTTTAAGCTTTTCAAACAACCTCTTTTTGGCCCTTTAACCACTGAAATCTAGGGGATTTTCAATGGAAAAAACTTGGTTTTGAGGTCCCAAATAGGAGGGGGTGGCCTCCCCTCCTTGTGTTTTGTTTGCATGTATTGATGGCCTAATAAGTGAGCATGTTTTTCTACTATCTCATGGCTTGATCTCAGCATATTTTTGTGACTTTTTTGCCCTGCTTGAGCTCTGTTTTTGGTTGGTTAAGTCACTTGTTGCTTGCTTCTTACACTTGTAGTGTAATCATGCTTACTAGCTTAACATGCTTAATGAGTTAGCCTATCATTTTAGCTTGTGTTAGCTCCATCTCAGCATGTTTTTGCTCATGTTTTGTCATGCTTTAACTCTGTTTTGAGTGGTCTTGGTCATATGGCTCATGTTTTGCATAGCTATAGTGCAAGTGCCTTCACTAGCTTTGTGTTTAAAGGCTTCTAATATGTTTTACATGAGATGATTGCATGATATAGCATCCTTTAGTATGTGATTTCAGTGCATATACCTCTGTCATACTCTCGCATACTTCACTTCTTCATTGCTTTTGAGGGTTGTGTATTATGCGTTGCTTATGGGCTAACATGTGTGCATGTTCTCCTAGTCTTTTGAGCTTCTATCACAGCATGTTTGGACCATTATTTTGGCATGTTTAAGCTCTATCTAGAGCTGGTTTGGCCATTTGAGTTTGATAATGCATGCATCTAGTGTAATGCTCTTCATTAGTTTTATGCTCTTGGCCCTTAACATGTTGTGTATTTGTTGATTGCATGTTTTAGCATTATTTGTCATGCCATTTCAGCACTGAAATTCTGCAACCTCCCTCATTTCTTCATTTTTCCTTTTGTTTTAAGGGTTTGTTGGCCTTAAGGTTGTGTTTAAGCATGAGTTAGAGTTTGTGCTCAAATAGCTTTAACCCTCTTTTGAGGGTTCCTCCTAGTCAAAGGCATGATCTCTCTCATGTTTTAAACCATCCTTTAGTTGACCCCTCTCCCATTAGAGGACAATCACTTTGGACCAAATCAATTAAATGATGGCTTGGTAATGCTAAAATGAGTAAACAAAATTGAATCAAGTAAAACATGACTAAGATAAGCATGTTGTTTGCATTGCATGTGTTTGGATTGGACGTTAATCCAAACACCAGAAAAGTGGGATGTTTCATACTCAAAGTGATGAAACATGCCACGTTTCTTGGTCACCAGCACCCTTGATCATGCATGATAGGGTGGCGGCCATTCGAGTCTTATGTGCGCATTCATGAAGCTTGTACAAGCTTAGTCCTTTGGCCATCATGCATTAAGATGCTTAATTGGTGGCTCGAGAGCTGAGTGCCACACTCTTTTGAGCTTGAGAAATGATTAGGAGAGTGACAGTACATACATTTCTTGCAAAATACCTTGCTTTGCCTCTATTGTTCTCTGTTGTAGCAAAAACAGCATTTTGGAAAAGCAGGTGGCTGACCGGCCACTTGAGGTAGACGACTGGCCAGTTAGGGTGGTTGACATCCACCTTTTGTGGCCGGCAGTCCACCAGCGGGTTCCTGTTTTGAAGCAAAGGCAGTCTGGAGATTGGCACAATGTTCAGAAAACAGAGGGGAGTGCAAACAGAGACAACCGACTGTAAGGCAATGGATTTCCGGGATGACGCCAATTGAGCATGCGTGTCTCCCTTGCCCGCGAGGCCACTTTATTGCTTCATTAGCTAGTTGTAACTAACTAATACATGTGTTGTAATTAATTAGTTTAATCCGTTTTGTAATATTTTAATTAGCTTAGCATAGATAGTTATTCAAATTCAATTCAGTTTGTAATTAATTAGCTAGAATAGTTAATTAGTTGTTTTGTAATAGTTAGCTTAGCTTAGTGTAGCTAGTTAGCTTATTTATTCGGACCCTCCTTCGCGAGGGCGCAATGTTGTAATAAGGATGCGTGTGTGTGTGCATGTCTTCCAACCCCACTTCTTTCTCTCTTTTACTTAACTGTTTTCGATGGTTAGTTTAGGGCATATTTCAATCAGCATACCTTATGCTTGCATACGTGCATCATTCATTTGTCTTGCATGCACCGGGCTCGGTGCATCATTCAAACTACATTGTATTTCAATACTTACTTGAATACGTGTTTCAAAGCATGCTATCAAGTTGCTTCGTATGCCATGACTAGGTAGCCGAGCCTATTTAATTGCATTTTGCATGTGTTGCATTAGGTATCTTGTATAGTTAGGATCATGCATGATTTCTAACTAGCTTTTGTTTTGGCTCGGAGTACACTGTAAGTTTTACGCTTTAGCATACTTGCATGAGTGTTAGTGTTGCCATGATAGCATGCTTGCCATGAGGCTATTTGCTTAAGTGATTAACTGCATGAATGCCTGTGGATGAAGGCTTGGTTGCTTGAATTGGAACAGTTCAACAAATGTGAGTTTTAAGCCGGCTTTGCGAAGTGGCAAATCATGTTTTAAAGCCCATCATGTTTGGTGGCAAATCCGCGCCTTAGCCAACTTGCGAGTGGCATTTTCAAACCATTTTCGAAAAACAAACATGAATTGTTTTGTTCCAATTCTTGCGATTTTAGTCTATACTTGTATACTGTGCGCATCATATAGTAAGTTAGCTAATAACTGGAATAAGAACACATATGTTTATAAAACAACATATCATGCTTAGTAGAGGCCGATCCTTTGATCGGGCGAGCGGGGGTGCTAAAGTTCCCGAGCTGAGGCAACTTTGGTGATGACGGACACGTGGCCTTTGGCATGAGTCAGGGTTTCCTAAATTTCCCAAAATAAAATATTTAGGTGGCGACTCTGTAATCTGGCAAAGCAGTCCAGTTTTGGCATTATTTAATTCAAAATCTGATTTTCCAAAATGATTTGCTGGATTGGACTCTTTGGTGTTTATCAGTCTCACATTGCACTTTGTGGGATTAGATTCAGAACCGTGACAGGAGTCCGAACTGTAGGAGACCAATTCGCACCTCTCCGAAGAGGGGCGCGCGAAGAAAGTCGAGTCTACACTTAGTTGGTGTCACGACCCAATCTCATCCCTATAGGTTTAGCGTTGTAACCGGCCAGTAATCTGAGATTACCACAGGCCTGCTTTATAGTAATATAGTAAAAGGGGCTGGTGGAACAATAAATAAAACAATATATCGTCCAATGAGCTGTGCGGACTTACATGAACAAACAAACTTTATATAATATATACGATATTCACAGATATTCCCATAAGTCCATGTCACCTCTATATACAAAATAAAAACATAAGTTAGGGAATTAAACCCCATTACCAAAACAGTAATAACAAAAGTCATAGAACATTCATGTCACTTATACACAAGTTCAAAAGGGTGAACTTAAAACCACCCAAAAAGCCATAACACTTGCCGATTCGAAACCTCGCAGTGAGGCACGATAGTTGGCTTGACAAAATAGGGTTCGGGTCGACCAGCTATGTCTGTTCCGGTGCTTGCTCATCTACATATATATATTAAATAGTGAGCTACAGTCCAGTGATAACAATTATGTAAAGGGGTATATGAATGATGTCCTTATTACAATTCAAAATAATCAGTTTCAGTAGTGAATCAGTTCACAAAACAGTCTTTCATACATTTCAGAGTCATATGAAATCATAACAATCATACGTGGTACATCCAATAGTTGAACATTATAGTAGGTCTTAAAGATCGAACAATCGTTTGATGGCCATCAACACAGTAAATAGTAGTTCCAGGAATTAGAACTGACAGAGATCTCTGTAACGATAGCAGTAAACAGTAGCAGGATGCTATGTATGCCACGAATACAGTTCATAAAATAGGACAATCATTCATTCAATAAACAGTATCGTTTCATAAACAAGACTTAGCAATATCATTCTCAGAAAATAATTAACACTTGAACATAGTTTACAACATTGTTACTCACAGTGGGCTCCCTGAATTACGTGCTTAAGATGCGACGCCCAACCTAAACAAACAAATTCAGCATAACAACTCAATTACATTCAAGTCATTCAGTTGGTTCTATTCAGTTCATTTGTTTCTTATTCGGTTTCTTTTTGTTACTTAACTGTTTGGTTATTCCTATTCGTTCGTTTATTCTCTTTTCCATGAGATGCGAATGCATATGAAAAACCTTTAAACACCATGTAAACGGAGGCCTGAAAGTTAGAGAGAACAAGAAGAAAACAAAACTGAGTCGGCCCTGCTGACTGCACGTGCGGTGACCTAGGCCGCTCGTACGAGCAAAATGCAAGTTGCAATTGAGGCCTAGCTGCTCGTGTAGTGGCCTAGCCGCACTAGCGAGTAAACGCAAATAAGGCCCGGCCGCAGAATATATGCTAGAATAGAGAGTTGGCCGCTAGAGCGGTCTAGGTTGAAACAGTCCGAAAATCCATCCAAGTTGTGAAGCTTAATTCTTGTAATTCCAAACTTCATATTCATGCATATCACTTCCAAAACTTCTTGTAAACAACAACAACTTGGATTTTCATTATCAATTCAAATCAAAACCAATTTCCATGCAAAAAGATTCATCCTCTTGAAATTAAAGTGTAAAATCATCAATATATGCATAAATGAGTTCCAATTCAAAATTTAGGAAGCTTTCTCCTCAATACACAAAAACCATGCAAGAAATGATGTGTATGAACAAGGAGAAAACCATGCATGCCCATAATTTGAGCTAACTTTTCCAATTTAGTTGCTCAAAGACTCCAAAAATTATAAAAGCATGAACCATGTTTTTTTCAAACTTCCAATTCCAAAATTTATGAGGAAAACTCTTTGAAACTTGTAGAATTCATGAAGATTATACAAGAAAATATGTGTATAAACAAAAATGTCATGAATTCATGCCATGCATGTTGAATTTGAGAATAATTTCCTTCAATTCTTTCTTTATTTGCTCATATGAGTTCCTACCATTAATTCACACCACTAAACTCATAATTATTCATGGTCTCTTATTAATTCAACCTAGATTTCACAATCTCATGTGTAGTAACTCAATTTCATGAAATTAGAGAAGAATTCTTACCTTGAGTTGATGAATTGTGAAGAATTGAGCTTATCTTCTATGTTTTTTCTTTCTTTCCTTCTCTTTTTTCTTAAGTTCTCTCCCTCTCTAGGATTCTCTACAAAATGCACTCATTCTCTATCTCTCTTTCACTTGTTCAATTGATGAATAGGCTTAAGGACATGCAACCATATGTTCCAACAAGGTCCACTAAGCCCCAATTTTTCCTACTTGAATACTCTATAGTTAGAATAAATTAGGCTAATAAACCTATTGATCTCAATTACACTAATTGTAAACTTAATGAAATCATTACAATCTAATTTAATTTAAACTAAACTTAATTGTACCAATGTGGATTAGGCTCTAATTACATATCCAATTATTTACTTTTAACTTGCTTAGATTACTGAATAAGATAGATTCAATCCATATCCTAGTCATATCTGTTCACACTAACACAATACATATTGTCACGACCCGAACCCCGCCCCGTAAGGGGTCGATGAAGTGACCGGCTAATAATCCGAAATTACCAAAGGCCTTCCTAAACAATCAAAATAATCAAGGCTAGTGGAAGCAATATACAAAAATACCAATAGTCCAATGAGTTGTGCTTCTACATTAACAAACATGTACACATATAAACGTTAATTTACCCACATAATGATACATAACTTATAACATAATATCTTATACAAAACATATGCACGTGTCAAAACTATACATTATGATCTTCCAGGCCTAGCCCCAACTCGAAGGCACTCAAAACAACTCGGTAGGCTTCAAAATGGTGGCTCGACTAAAGACCCCTTTCTAGACTTGTCCTCCGGAACACTCACCTATACATATACATAAAAACAGTGAGCTAAAGCCCAGTGAATAACATTAAAGTAAAGGGGTTAGTGAACGAATTCTAAATATATCATATCCGTAAAACAAATCACGACATAATCATTCATATTAGTCTCATATCAAAACATAACATAATGGTACGTCCCGCAGAACATATCACATATCGTCTTCTGACTAGAGTAATCAGTTTCGGATACCGATTAAACACATATCACCACAATGAAGTACCTAACGAGATCTCGTATATGTCATGGACCCGCATTTACATGTCGTCCCCTATGACTTGGGACTATCTGTGGATGCCATAATAGATTCACAAATAGGACATTCGTTCACATGATCAAAATAATATTTCAGGAATTATAACTTATCGATAACAGTTAAAACATGAGTCATATCAACATATCTTTACAAAAATGTTACTCACGGTGGGCTTCCAAAATCGGTTGTTCGGTCTTCGAGTCTTGGCCTACAAACACAAACATTCATAGCATAATTTCTCAATACATATTCAAGTCATTCGGTTGATTCTTAACCTTATTCAGTTAATTGTTACTTGTTCGTTCAGTTACTTCTATTCTTCTTTTAATTTCTTTAATGCTTATGAGATGCCTATGAATGTAAATTACACGTGAAAACCATGTATATGAAGGCCCCGGAAGTCAGAAAAACGGAAAGAAAACAAAATCGAAAAAAATTGCCCTGTTGGGCCACGCGTATAGTGGCCTTGGTCACACAAGCGGTGGTGAAGCAGTGTGCAATTTGAGCCAAAAGAGGTCCAGCCGCTCGAGCAGTTTGGGTGTAAAACAGTCCAAAAATTTGCTTTTTCCTTGAAACCCTCCCGTTTCAAATCCAACTTTAATTTATACAAAGTAAGGCCCAAAACCCTTTAAAAACATGTCAAATTTAGTATATCTAACTTCATATACAAATCATATATGCAAAACAAAACTCAATTTGTACTTAAAAAGGAACCAAAACTTGACAATATGCATTTGAGGGTTCCAAAGCTCAACTTTCATGGAAATTCTTGGTAAAACTCAAGAGCTATGTATGAAAAACAAGTTATTACGAATTACTTAATAAATTGATGCCACGTATGCAAAGAGTAAACATTTTCTTAGCAATATACATGTAAAGCTTCTATATAATCCATAAATCCATCTCTATATCACATGATCTTCAAGATTAAGAGTTAGATTCTTACCAATAGCACTTGTTCTTGCTTAATTTAGATAACTCCAAGCCAAACCTTGAGTTTTCTCTTTCTCTTCTTCCTTTCTTCTCTTTTCCTCTCACACTCTCTAGAGTTTTCTATCCCTCTCTCTCTTTTAGATTTGTTTCTCTTTAAAGGATAGAGTTGAGCTCAAAAATAAGCTTTAAGTCCTTTATATATAGTTAGCTTGAGGCTTAATACAATAATGAGAGTCAAACACAACTTAACGAATTAGATGAAATGAATTTTCAATTAAACTTCCCAAATGGCACTAAAAATTCCCACTAGCATATCCATGTACTCAATTTTGGTTTCTGAACCCATTAAGGTCGTCAATTTCAGTTCCAAAGTCATAGCCCCAACAGATATTTTCTCAATTCAGACAGATATTTCCAAATTAAATCATATTAATTCATAATTATATAATGATCATCGTGACATGCATTTTGGGGCTGTTATAGTGTCCCCACCTTAAGAAGTTTGGTCCTCCAAACTTATCTTACTGTGTAACAAGATCAGATGTTCAGTCACGTAGAATTATAAAACAACGCCATATATCTATCCCATAACCGTGAAGGCAGTAGCTGTCAAGCACATAATGCACATCTATTTCACATTTCCCACAAAAACAATTGTAAGATAAGGCAAGACTGAAGCAGTCAGTCGAAGAATGTATCCAAGTAATACTAGCTAGCAACATAAATGCAACCATTCCCTGAACAAGCAATAGCAAAGGTAATACCGAGGCATTCAATCTTTATCATAAGACATGTGCTCCCAATCAGTCGAAGATATAAAGTAAACAAGTTCTCAGTTTACCCCTCCATTGGTAAAGATAACCTGGTCATTCGTTCATTAACAATTCATAGTCCTCAGAAACAAAATCAAATCAAATAAAGGTTCCATTTCAAACATAGTTTCGCTCCAAAGATCACAATCAATTCATTAGATAGACATTCAACAGTTTTGAAATAAGTTCCATATGCAAATATACAAACTCACAGTTATGCATAATATCAAGTTTATTGTCCGAAGTATTCAAACGGGTTACATCATAGATGTTCAATTCATTTCTCAGTCATGTAGTAGTTTACAGGTCAATCTGGTACACGATACAACAATTCATCACAGTTACCTAGAAGTTATCATTATAGAAAACAACCCTACAGTTCTATTCGGTTATTCATTTTAATGTTTCAGTTCAGTTATGCAGAAGTTTAAAACAGAAGAGAAATCACTTGCAGTCATTTACAGGATATACATAATCATATACTCCCCTGCAGTTATTTTCAGTTCAAATTATCATACCTAATAGTTCAAATTAGATTGTTGAAGTTTGGTACAAATGATCAACCCCACAAAATTCACCAAAAATTGTCCATAGCATGGGTAATTCTGTCACGACCCGCTCCCCGTACCTAAGGGTTAAGTATCGTGATGGCCAGTAACTGAAGTTACCTCTGGCCAATTCTTAAACAAATTACTAAACGAGAGCGGAAAAATATTTAAGTGAAGGTACCAAATTAATCATTGGAGCTTCTATTTAATTAAATTGTCAGAGCTGAACTATGCCTACAAGTGCTTTGTGCCTACCCCAAGTGTTGGCCCTAACATGACACCTGAAAATGGTAAACAACTATAAGCACATGGCAGAGTGATGAATGTTATACTAAGAGCATAAGGGCATAAAATCACCATGGATAATTATTGGCTAAACAAAGCTTGATATTAAAATACGGAATATATAATACAGAAATCATTTGACATATAATACAGAAATCATATAAACAAAATAATCATAACCACGGTACAAAACAGAACAGATGTATGGACTCAAGAGGTGGCTCGTACGAATTCTAGAGGTGGCTCCCACCATAGTGTAGCACTTAGCTCCGTACAACACTTTACTCCACACCAGAAATCATAACCACGATACAGAATAGAACAGATGCATGGACTCAAAAGGTGGCTCGTACGAACTCTAGAGGTGGCTCCCACAATAGTGTAGCACTTAGCTCCGTACAGCACTTTGCTCCATACTAGAAATCAAAGTGTCAGTGGATCCATGACAGACAGAGGGTCACAAAGTGACTAATCAAAGGGTCAATGGTTATTTAAGTCCCCCAAGGCATGGGACTCCCGTGGTGGTACTTATAGAAAATAATTACTTATAAAATCAGTGTCAAATAATTAATAAAATTTAAACAAACATATCTATGGGTTTCAACTTAAGCAAATAGAGTTCAGAAAATAATCAATGTAATCGAAATACTAGTCTAATTTATAAAATATAAATTGTGTAAAATAAATTATGGTAACTCAAAATATACGTAAAATATATTATAGTAACTCAAGGTATAATATAACTCACCTTAAGATTAATTCCAACTTTTACCTTTCGTTCAATGTGACCTTCTAAATACTCCAAACTAAACTCAAAGTTTTATATATAAAGAAAACACTAAAGAGCAGAGAGAGAGGATAAGAGAGCTTGGAATTGGTGGGGATGAAATGGCTATCGGACATTTATATATATAGGCGACAAAACGTGGGGAGCAAGACCCTTGCGGGGCACATTTTTCTTTTTGGTACAGAAAATGTTACATTTTAGTGTATTTTGGTCTAGAAAAAATATAAAGAAAAATATAATAAAAATACCATAATACTCAGAAAATAATTTCGAATAATAATATAAAATTTAAGGGACAATTTAAATTTTCGGGTTGTTACAATCTTTTCTCCTTTTAAAAATTTCGTCCTCGAAATTTGTCATATGTGTAAACTATCAGCTGCACACTCTGATAAATACACATTTGATGATTAATTTGATATAAAATATTATCTCAAAAACATTTTACCAAAAATAACTCATTGTGTACTTGTCAAAAACTGTTTTGGGCCAAAATGAGAAACGATGGGTGACGTTAAAAACTTTTTATCGGTGTTGTTTTCAAAAATGAAAAAAAATAAAATAAAATGAGAACACAATTAAACAAGCGACTGAAAATGAAATGACAAAATCATATACAGGAGTTGAAGGAATTTGAGATGAACTTCCATTGATGGGAAATAGTTTCAAACTTAGTATCTTTATTAAAAAATAAAAAAATAAATTATAAATTTTGAAAAAGTTTAGATTTGAACCCATTTCTAAGAAGTCAAATGAATTTTATTTTTTTTCAAATGCTACCAAACATATAATACAGAATTTGTTTTTTTTTTTAATTGTTTTTTTTTCTTCAAATTATTTAGCATATTCATGAAAGATATATACAATTATACATAAAGTAATAAATAACTCATCTTAGCTACACAAATATTTAATTTAAATACTACCTATAATCTAGCTCAATGTTTCCCCCATCCTATTTGTGCATGTGTCTTATGCTCCAATGCTTTTATAAAAATAATTTTAAAAACCTAGGCTCTTATACCACTTGTCACGACCCGCTTCCCGTACCCAAGGGTTAAGTATCGTGATGGCCAGCAACTAAAGTTACCTCTGGCCAATTCTTAAACAAATTATTAAACGCGAGCGGAAAAAATATTTAAGTAAGGGTACCAAAATAATCATTGGAGCTTCTATTTTTATAACAAAATTTATTGACCAAAAAGGCCGATATTTACATATGAAGAATAGAATTATAAATACTATAAAAGTGCTATGTGTGTCTATTCCGCAACCCCGCGTCTAAGACTCTCCAAAAGCTATTTCTGAATTGCATTGTTTCTTGTGATAAATATTATACTAAGAGCATAAGGGTATAAAATTCACCATGGATAATTATTAGCTAAACAAAACTTGATATTAAAATACAAAATATATAATATATAATACAGAAATCATATAAACAAAATAATCATAACCACGGTACAGAACGGAATAAAACAGATGTATAGACTCAAGAGGTGGCTCGTACGAACTCTAGAGGTGGCTTCCACCATAGTGTAGCACTTAGCTCCGTACAGCACTTTGCTCCACACCAAAAATCATAACCATGGTACAGAACATAATAGAACAGATGTATGGACTCAAGAGGTGGCTCATACGAACTCTAGAGGTGGCTCCCACCATAGTGTAGCACTTTGCTCCACACCAGAAATTAGAGTATCAGTGGATCCATAACAGACAGAGGGTCACAACGTGACTAATCAGAGGGCCGATGGTTATTTAAGTCCCCTAAGGCATGGGACTCCCGTGGTGGTACTTACAGAAAATAATTACTTATAAAATCAATGTCAAATAATTAACAAAAGTTAAACAAACATATCCATGGGTTTCATTTTAAGTAAAGAGAGTTCAGAACATAATCAACGTAAGCGAAATATTAATATAATTCATAAAATACAATTTGCGTAAAATAAATTATGATAACTCAAAACATATGTAAAATATATTATGGTGACTCAAGATATAATATAACTCATCTTAAAATTAATACCTCACTCTTTCTTCTTTACTTCTAGTATTTCTTCCCCTTTCCTTGCTTATGTTTTTCCTTCGCCCAAATCTTGAGCAATTTCCTCCCTTTATATAGAATGGCAAGCGTGGGCACCAAGCCACATGGCTGCCAACACGTCTCGTCCTTAGCCATTAATTAATTCATGCTTTTCTTTTTTTCTTTTTCTTTTTTAAAAATCCATTACACTTTATTTCATATTTTATTTTTATGGAATATTTAATTAAATATTTAAGGTTTTTCTTATTTATAATTAAATAATATTAATATAAAATTTAAGGAACAACTTAAATTTTCGGATTGTTACAATCTTCCATCCTTTTAAAATTTCGTCCTCAAAATTTGTCGTGTAAGGTATCCGCTGTGTACTTTGATATATATATATATATTAAGAATAAATTTGATGATTAATCTAATATAAAATATTGCTAAATCATTACCAAAAAAAATTATCAAGAATTCTAATTTGAACCTATGTGATCCGAATCAAATTTCCAGAGTCATCCACAAGAGCGTGATTTTCTTAAGGTTCAATATTTTAAATTATTTATCACAACATAAAATATAACTTTATTACTAGTATACTACTACCAAAAACAACTTACTGTTTATTGGTGATTTTCTCTATATTTTTTCTAGACCAAAATACACTAAAACGTAACATTTTTTGTACTAAAAAGAAAAACGTGCCCCACAAGGGTCTTGCTCCCCACGTTTTGTCGCCTATATATATAATGTCCAGTAGCCATTTCATCCTCACCAATTCCAAGCTCTCTTATCCTCTCTCTCTCTCTCTCTGCTCTTTAGTGTTTTCTTTATATATAAAACTTTGAGTTTAGTTTGGAGTATTTAGAAGGTCACAGTGAACAAAAGGTAAAAGTTAGAATTAATCTTAAGGTGAGTTATATTATACATTGAGTTATCATAATATATTTTACGTATATTTTGAGTTACCATAATTTATTTTACGCAATTTGTATTTTATAAACTAGATTAATATTTCGATTACGTTGATTATTTTCTGAACTCTATTTGCTTAAGTTGAAACCCATAGATATGTTTGTTTAAATTTTATTAATTATTTGACACTGATTTTATAAGTAATTATTTTCTGTAAGTACCACCACAGGAGTCCCATGCCTTGGGGGACTTAAATAACCATTAACCCTTTGATTAGTCACTTTATGACCCTTTGTCTGTCATGGATCCATTGACACTCTGATTTCTAGTATGGAGTAAAGTGTTGTACGGAGCTAAGTGCTACATTATTGTGGGAGCCACCTCTAGAGTTCGTATGAGCCACCTCTTGAGTCCATGCATCTGTTCTGTTTTGTACCGTGGTTATGATTTCTGGTGTGGAGCAAAGTGTTGTACGGAAGCTAAGTGCTACACTATGGTGGGAGCCATCTCTTGAGTCCATACATCTGTTCTGTTCCGTTCTGTACCATGGTTATGATTATTTTGTTTATATGATTTCTGTATTATATGTCAAATGATTTCCGTATTATATACTCTATATTTTAATATCAAGCTTTGTTTAGCCAATAATTATCCATGGTGATTTAAGTCCTTATGCTCTTAGCATAATATTTCTCACTCTGCCATGTGCTTATAGTTGTTCACCACTTTCAGGTGTCATGTCAGGGCCAGCACGTGGGGTAGGCACAAAGCACTTGTAGACATAATTCAGCTCTGACAATTTAATTAAATAGAAGCTCCAATGATTATTTTGGTACCCTTACTTAAATATTTTTCCGCTCACATTTAGTAATTTGTTTAAGAATTGACCGAAGGTAACTTTAGTTACTGGCCATCACAATGCTTAACCCTTGGGTACGGGGAGCGGGTCGTGACAAATTTGGCACATTCATAGAAGTCTCAGGAGCATTCATTCGCTTCTATTATGTTCAAAATAAACAAGTCCAATGTCATCTGTCGGTTTTAATAATAGTCCACATATCAATAGCAATCAAAATAGAAGCATAGGTTCATAATTCCAACAATTCAATGAGTTCAGTCAACATGTGCACCATCTATATCAAGCCAAAGAGTTTACGACTCTCACACCAATTTCTATATAAACATTTTGCACATAATAAAAGTCATACCTGCATCAGGTGTCTCTGTATTCTGGGTCTTTTTGGAAACTAGGTTGTAAACCCTTTCTTGCCTGAGATTGTTCCCCTTTGGAGTAAAAGTTGCCTTTGTTCTTGATACCGAAGTAGAAACCACCATACTAACATTTGACCTATTGTTGTTTGGATGGGCTTGTGAGCAAGACTTAGCAAATGTCCTTTCTATCCACATTGAAAACAGGCTCCAAATAGGCGGCAACAAAGGCCCCAATGTTGCTTCCCACATTCTCTACAGGTGGGTATGCCATTGTTCCCACTGCTTTCCTAAGTTGTGGTGCCAAAAGTTCTCAAATTTGATTTTTCATTCACAGAGGTCACTGAATCACTGGTCCTTTTGTAACGCCCTCGAAAATAAACCCATAATACATAATATTAACGTGCGGAATTATAAGGAAATAAAGTATCTTATTTCATTCATCAGAGTACCATAAAATAAAAACATCATAATAAATGCCCTATGGGCTTACATCTTGCCAAGCCAACACTTGGACACAATTCCATGAGTTCTAACTCAAAAACAAATAAAGCCCTAGGCTTGAAAGTTTACAAGTTGTTCAAATAAAACAAATAAAATAAAGCAAGTCTTCGAGTCCAAATTCTCACAAGCTAAGTCCTTGGAGGTAGTGAACCACCTGAACCTGAAAATGAAGTTCCCATATAGGGTGAGCCACAGCCCAGTAGAAAAATACTAAACCAAGCATAAGAATTAACTAAAGCATTAGCATTCGATACGTGGTTAACACAAGATAATCAATTTCCAATTTCATGACACGAATGTCTACATTGTCTATGACATATTGTCTATGACACCTTTCACTTTCCAATGTTTATTCAACTTTCCAATTATATCATTATGGCTCAGAACCTGGCCAACTATAATAGCGATCCAGATGTCACAAAAATAAATGAGACTAAAGCTCAAACCACAACACTTCCATACTTCCAACTGATACACATTATAATGATGTATCATATCAACAACAAATAGCAATATTGCTATTATCAATAAGCACACATATGAGTGATGCTACTGGAGTCCATCCCCTATCTTCTCCCAACAAATCCGGTTTAGAGGTACATCCCCTATCTTCCCCTAAACCGTGGAGTTCATCCCCTATCTTCTCCAAACAACATGCATATGCAATGAAACACACAATTGCCATATACAACACATAATCAATACAAGTAATGTTCTGTATTAATTCAACAGTCAACATAAGTGACTTAATTCCAGTTATACCTAAGCCACATGCAAAGTCTACAACAATCACGACTACCCTCCACCGATAGTCCAAAATAGTTATTTCTAAACAAGAAATAAATACAACAATGAATGTAAAATCAACATTCTCATAGGTAAGTATTTAAACTACCCAACTATATCATTAATCTCATAATTTTCCCAACTTCATGAATTAAACCCAATTCCACATTTTTCCCTTAAATTAATTATACAAATTAATCTAAGCCAAAACCCTAAGGTTTCTCCCAAAATTACCAAACTACGCCCACATACCAAAATACCAACACTTAGGATTAAAGCGTATAAATGGAGTAGGAAATCCCTACCTCGAAGCAAGAACCCGAAAAGAAGAAGACGGAGATGATAGCCCAAACTCCAAAGTGCTCCAAATCAATAACCGTTCAGATTAAATGGAAGCCCTCGACCCACTCTACCTTTTTAATGAAGGAACTAGGTTAGATACTCACTCTAAATAGATGAAACCTAGGAGAGAAGATGAGTTGGGAGAGAGAAAACTTGTAACCTAGGGTTTTAAAAACTGAAAGGGGCTGAAAAACTGTTTTAAAACACGCTGCTGCGTATTTAAACTTGACAGGCCCGCTCGAGCGTACAACACACCGCTCGAGCGTAAAGAACAAAACAAGGTCCGCTCGAGCGCAATGATAACCGCTCGAGCGTAGATTCCCCCATTCCAGAACCCATGCGAAGAACACACTACCTGCTCGAGCGTCAACAATACCGCTCGAGCTCAACCCACTCGAGCGTAAAAAAACCCGCTCGAGCGTAGAACTCCCACCTGCAGAAGTTTTGCAGGGACCAAAAAATGCTGGAAGAGTGTAAACCCCGCTCGAGCTCAGGAATGTCCGCTCGAGCGGAGAGGCTAAAAACTGGGCAATCAACATCTAGACTAAGGCTCAACCCAACTGTTCGAAACACGCCCAACACATCCTAAAACTCGACCAAATAGAATTAAAGGATGTCAACAACCATTACACAAGGATAGAATCTACGGAGCCTAAGTCCGGATACAACATCGAATGAGAAAAGACCGGGGTCGCTATACCTTTCAACTTTTTGTTTATTTTGTTTCTTAATTTCTCCTTCAGTTGTTCCTGTTAACTTGGACATTTTCAAGGCAACAATATTTGCTTCGAACATCAAGGCTCTATCAAGTACGTCCACATACTTTACTAATTTCAAAACATTTACCTGGTCAAGCACTTCGACATCCAATCCGCCCTCAAATTTCCTTGCCTTTTTGTAGTCAGTGTCAGCCATATGAGATGCATATTGGGCTAATTCGGTAAATTTCGCCTCATACTCCACTATTGACATAGTACCCTACTTCAACTGTTCAAATTCTGTCACCTTGCAATCTCTCACACATTGTGAGAAATATTTTTCATAGAACACTTCTTTAAATTGAGCCCACGTCATAAGGCCATTATTGTCTCGCACAAGCATCCACCACAGTCTTACTTTCTCTTGCAAAGTAAAGGTGGCTAAGAGAACCTTTTGTACCTTTGTACAAGAGAAAACTTCAAACAACTTTTCTATCTCCAAAACCCAAGCTTCGGCTTTCAGAGAGTCAAAACCTCCCTAAAAGGTTGGCGGCTTCATCTTGTTAAACTTTTGGGTTAGAGCAATGATGTCATCATTATTGATCAGTTCTATTTAAACAGGTGGCGGAGGAGGAGGCAGGAATGGTTGTCTCTGTTATTGTTGCCTTTGCTCTTGTTGTTGTCTCACTAGTTTAGTTAAAACTTCCACTATTCTTTCTAACCGTTCTATTTTGGCATTAGAAGATTTTGACTCATCTACATTTCTTGCGTTTACGATCTCCATTGGTCTATATAACCCATAGCAGATATAATCATAAGCAACCAAGTTTCACATTCTATATACAATGATATGGAATTTAATGACAGTTCAGTATCAGATAATGCAGATTCATTTCACTTCAGTTCAGATATATTCTTTTCAGTTCACATGTGTTCACTTCATGTCATTTCCAATATGTGCATAGCATTCAAGTTCATTTCATTTCATATAAAGCGCACGCGTGCGTGCGCACATACACACACACACACATGTCTCTACAATGCCCTATTTCTTTTCTAGGACATCCTACAGCTCATATGGACACGTGTGTGGATAAATTAACTCGTGCTCTGATACCATTCTGTCACGACTCAAACCCCGCCCCGTAAGGGGTCGGTGAAGTGACCGGCTAGTAATCCGAGATTACCAAACGCCTTCCTGAACAATCAAAACAATCAGGGCTAGCAGAAGCAATATACAAAAATACCAATAGTCTAATGAGTTGTGCTTCTACATTAACAAACATGTACACATATAAACGTTAATTTACCCACGTAACAATACATAACTTATAACATAATATCTTATGCAAAACATATGCACGTGTCAAAAGTGTACATCATGATCCAAAGCTTGACAACAGCCTTCCAGGCCTAGCCCTAACTTGGAGGCACTCAAAATAACTCGGTAGGCTTCAAAACGGTGGTTCAGCTAAAGACCCCTTCTAGACTTGTCCTTCGGAACGCTCACCTATACATATACATAAAAACAATGAGTTAAAACCCAGTGAATAACATTAAAGTATAGGGGTTAGTGAACGAATTCTAAATATATCATATCCGTAAAACAAATCACGACACAATCATTCATATCAGTTTCATATCAAAACATAACATAATGGTACATCCCGCAGAACATATCACATATCGTCTTCCAACTAGAGTAATCGGTTTCAGATACCGATTAAACACATATCACCACAATGAAGTGGCTAACAAGATCTCATATATGTCATGGACCCGCATTTACATGTCGTCCCCCATGACTTGGGACTATTTGTGGATGCCATAATAGATTCACGAATAGAACATTCATTCACATGATCAAAATAACATTTCAGGAATTATAACTTATCGATAACAGTTAAAACATGAGTCATATCAACATATCTTTACAAAAATGTTACTCACAGTGGGCTTCTAAAATCGGTTGTTTGGTCTTTGAGTCTTGGCCTACAAACACAAACATTCATAGCACAATTTCTCAATACACATTCAAGTCATTTGGTTGATTCTTAACCTTATTCGGTTAACCATTACTTATTCGTTCAGTTACTTCTATTCTTCTTCTAACTTTTTTCATGCTTATGAGATGCCTATGGATGTAAATTACACGTGAAAACCATGTAAATGAAGGCCTGGAAGTCAGAAAACGGAAAGAAAACAAAATCGGAAAAAACTACCCTGTTGGGCCGCGCATGCAGTGGCCTGGCCACTTATGCGATGGCCTTGGCCACACAAGCGGTGGTGAAGCAGTGTGCGATTTGAGCCAAAAGAGGTCCAGCTGCTTGAGCGGTGGCCCATGCTGCTCGAGCGGTCTGGTTGTAAAACCAGTCCAAAAATTTGCTTTTGCCTTGAAACCCTCCCATTTCAAATCCAACTTCAATTTATACAAAGTAAGGCCAAAACCCTTTAAAAACATGTCAAATTTAGTATGTCTAACTTCATATACAAATCATATATGCAAAACAAAACTCAATTTGTACTTAAAAAGGAACCAAAACTTGACAATATGCATTTGAGGGTTCCAAACTCAACTTTCATGGAAATTCTTCGCAAAACTCAGAGCTATGCATGAAAAACAAGTTGCTACAAATTACTTCATGAATTGATGCCATGTATGCAAAGATTAAACATTTTCTTAGCAATATACATGTACAGCTTCTATATAATCCATAAATCCACCTATATATCATATGATCTTCAAGATTAAGAGTTAGATTCTTACCAATAACACTTGTTCTTGCTTAATTTATATAACTCCAAGCCAAACCTTAAGTTTCCTCTTTCTCTTCTTCATTTCTTCTCTTTTCCTCTCACACTCTCTAGAGTTTTCTCTCTCTCTCTCTCTTTCTCTCTCTCTCTCTCTCTCTCTCTCAGATTTGTTTCTCTTTAAAGGATAAAGTTGAGCTCAAAAATAAACTTTAAGTCCTCTATAATGAGAGCCAACACAACTTAACGAATCAGACGAAATCAATTTTCAATTAAACTTCCCAAATGGTGCTAGAAATTCCCACTAGCATATCCATGTACTCAATTTCGGTTTTGAACCCATTAAGATCTTCAATTTCAGTTCTGAAGTCGTAGCCCCAACATATATTTTCCCAATTCAGACAGATATTTCCAAATTAAATCATATTAATTCATAATTATATAACGATCATCTTGACACGCATTTTGGGGCCGTTACACATATCATATGGCACATAATTAACAAATAATCACATGATCAACATCAATAACATGATTAGCTTAATTAATCAAGGAGGTGGTTGTCACAGTTGGTTTCTATACAATTGCTCTTTTGGAAACATATTGCGTAGCCAGTCATACAATCACATGAAATGATAATGTAGACAAGATGGATTTGCTTCATATTACGATGAGAGGCAAGTCGTTAAGCACATGACTAAAAAATCAAGCACAATACAATGTTTTAGAAATGTGATGATACGGGAAATCAAAATGATGTTAAAATACAAAATTAGCACCAACTTTTAGATAGTCAGATCTTTATCTGATGCACGAGGAAATTATTTATGTCCTAGAGTGTTAGGTCCCTTAGTCTTGTCAATCCCGTGGACAAACATGTTTTTATCGAGTTGTAATTTTTCTAAGTTTTTTGTCTTGCTCACTCAAGCGAAGGAGTTCTCGCTCGAGCAAAAGCTGCTTCTGTAAAAAACCTGAGAAGGATGATTGTACGCTCGAGTGCAGGTAGCGTGGCTCGAGTGAGGCCACTTAAGGAAAACACGCGTTTTTGGTTCCTCGCTCGAGCAAGCTTCGCTGTCCCAGTTTTCTATAAATACTAGTATTAGTCCAAAACTAGGATTATGTTTTGGAGATCCACTTTAAGGTTTTTAGGTTTTTCTTTAGGGGTTGTTTACTAGTTTTCCTTGATGATTTGATTGAGTATCAAACTCATGTTTTGGTAAGCACATATCAAGGAGGTTGATTGTTCATGTTCAAGAGTGTTATTCTTCGGTGGAATCCGGAGATTCAAGCGTGGAGTTTCAAAGTAGTTTGATATTGTGCGTGGTCGTTGATTCGACAATAGAAGTTGTGGATTCAACTTCAATCTAATCAATTCTGAGATGAAGGTTGCGATGAAAGATATACAGAAGATTTGAAAACAAATTGGAAGTATTTGGGTAATTTGTTTGTTATCTTTGTAATCTTTCTTTCTTCAGTAGTGGATTGATTAGTGGCGTTTCGCCCGTGGTTTTTTTTTATCACAATTGAAGGTGCTTCAATTGTGGTTTTTCCACGTAAAAATCGTTTGTGTCGATTTATTGTTTTTCGAAAAAAATAATCTAAATCACTTTCGTAACTGTTTGATAATTTAGATTGTAAGTTTTAAATGATTGGGAATTGGAGTAATTAAATCTTGATCTAATCACGAATCACTTAGGTTTTTCATAAAGGTTCATTGATTCATCAACTTCCACAGCAAGCTTAACAATACCATGTAGGGTTTTTCGGAGGGAAACAATAAGCAAAAGAATCATGCAATTGAATTTACCAATATAAGTAAAAAAGAACAAAAGACGCATTAAGTAGTGACAACAGATTTTATGATATAATAGAGTGATGAACTAAAATTGAAGAGATGAAAAGAAAAAGAAAATAAATAAATTAAGCACAACAAAATCACAATAAAATTTATTTGTTGTTGACTATTGAACATGGACAATCAGCACAAAATCCTTGTTATTAGCATTTCCATAAAGCAAGATATGTTTCCAATACAAATTGCTGAACTTAGGGAACTTGAAAACTCTTTCCTAAGTTGCACAGACAAAAGCCCAATAAACCCACAACAAATCTGACCCAATAAATCCACAATAAAAGCCCCATTTCTTTTTCTTTTTATGTTTCAGATTTTTTTTTTTGCCTCTAGATGAGAGAGAGAGAGAGGGGAGGGAGGTTCATTGTTTCTTTTTGTTTCTTGAAAAAATCTATTATGTTGGAAACAATAAATTAGCTTCTTCTTCTTTTCTACTGCATTTTCTGATTAAAATCGAAAGAAAAAAAAATCCACAATAAACCCTAAATCATCAAATCCATAAAACTCAAGAAATCAAACTACTTATTAAACCCATTTAAGAAATCAACAACAAATCTAACCTAAGAAATCATATATATATAATAAAACAGGATGGTTTTTGAATTTGTCCAACACACATTTGTCCTATTAGAACATTTGGACGGCTTAGATCTATTCAAATTATAAAACAACGGCTGAGATATATTTTTCCAAAGATATCCTACATGTGCATTTTCTATTTTTCCGCTTCTCTCTCTTACTTTTTCCTTTTCTCATCCATCCTTCTATGATCCCGTGATCCCGCCTTCCCCCATCTCTCTCTCTTTTTTATTTTTTTTTATTTTTTTTATTTTCTCCCATTTTTATTTCTCTCTCTATTTGTTTATTTTTTTTATTTTCTCCTTTTTGTTCACTTATTTTTATTCATATTATATGGAAAAGTCTGCAATCCCAGAAGTAGAAGCCAGATTTTACTGTGTAGTGGAGATAAAATTAATGAATTTTATAGTCCACAAATTAAATGAATTTGAACAATTAATTATTATTTTTAAATATATTGAATACCTGATAAATTTCGTAAATTTAGACCTCATATGAGTCTTCAACATCTATATAATAAAGCAGGATGGCTTTTGAATTTGTCCTGCATACATTTGTCCTACTAAGATATTTGGACGACTCAGATCTATTCAAATTATAAAACAACGGTTGAGATGTATTGTTCAAAAAATATCATACATGTACATTTTTTATTTTTCCGCTTCTCTCTCTATTACTTTTTCCTTTTCTCAAGCCCCTCCTTCCATGATCCCATGATCTCGCCTTCCTCTCTCTTTTCTTTTTATTTTTTTTTATTTTCTTCCGTTTTTATTTTTCTCTCTATTTGTTTATTTTTTATTTTCTCCTTTTTGTTCAATATATTTTACACATATTTCCATACAATGTATGTATGCCCGTAATACACTAGGACATTACGAGCATACATACAATTTTCATATAATTATATAGGCAAAAGTAGTATTGTATGTATACCCGTGAAAATTGTATGTATGCTAGGCACATCTATCTATCTAAACTATATATTATATAAGCAAAAGCGAGTTTTCGTAAGGAGCTTTGTAAGAACTCTAGTGAGAACTCTAAAATTTTATAATAAATTTTTGATTTTATCAAATTAAATAATAAATTTAAATAGTGTTGGGATTACAATTATATTCTAATCCTAATATTATTTACACCGTACCTTTAGGCACGGGCATACGCTAGTATATATATATAACATATAAAACATGAACAAATGAGAATGATGATGAGGGTTGTGAAACAAATCTCGTCGCCACTGCAACCTTGCCTCGCCGCCGCAATCTTGCATTGCCTCTGTCGTGTTGTCACTGGAGTCACTGTCGCCCGCCATCCTCTGCATTTCTTCTTCACCGTCGTATCCCTCCGCTTTCTCCTTCGTTTCTCAGTTCGTCTCGCTATTAGGTTAGGTAAGGATTGTTGAACAAAATAAATGACATAGAAAATAGAAATAGGGAGACCAAAAAAACTTTTTTAAAAAAATATTAAATAAAACGACGTGGTTTTGAAAAACACATAACAAACAATCATCACAGAGGGTCTGAACACATGGTGTGAACTAAGGCTTTGTTTGGTAGAGCTTTGGAACTTTAGTTCCAGTCATTGGATCTCACATGGTGTTTGTTTGCAGCTTTCAAAAATTAATTCCACGCTCATTTTTGAAAACTCGGTCGAAGGCGGGAAAATTTGGGCTAACTGATCATCCGGCTGGTTGACAGGAACTGTATAATTTTTTTTTTTTTTTTTTTTTGCAATTGACACATGTTAATTTTTATATATTCAACAAAAAAATATTTTTCGAATTTTTTAAAATTGAGCTTTAATAGAATTTTGAGTTGTGTGTTTGGTTATGAGTTGTAAGTTTTTGTATCAAATATTCATATGTCACATCAAAAATTCCTCACTCAATTCAAAAATCTTTTCAAAACTCATTCACCAAATAAATTTTCTACACTCAAATCATAATTTCAAAACTCAAAAACTCAAAATACAACTCCTATTCTTAAATCATATTTAAAAAGCTCTACCAAACGCTACCTAAATGTTTACGATCCTTCAATACCCACTTAACACGTAAGCAAATCAAAGTAATAAGGAGAAGACACGAAACCAACAAAACCCGGACTAGATTCATTAACTGTGGTTATATAACCATAGTTTATCCTTGGTTATCCAGTCCTTTTCACCCAAAAACAAACCACACTACAACCACGCACGAGTCCAGATCCTCTCCAGCTAGTGTCTTCAGCCTTTCCTCCGGATGACGGCCTAGATTGGGGCACATCACCTCACTCAAAATATACGGCTCAGATCAGCTTAAAAAAAAATACCAAAATTTCAAAAACAAAGTTGAGTTTGTTCTTCTTTGTTTCTTCTTCTTTCTTCCTATAGCGATCCCGGGTTTTACCCCTTGTTGTACAGTGATCCGGACTTGGTTCCGTGGATGTTAGCAGTTGTTTATATCTTGTTTACGTCCTTTTATACTTTGTATTTGAGTTATAGGACGTGTTGGGCAGGTTTGTTATAGGTTGGTTGTGTTTGGAAACAAGTGGTTGCTGCCCAGAATTTTGGTCCTTCGCTCGAGCGAGGAGTTTGTCGCTCGAGTGAGATCTTTGCTTTTGGTCCTTCGCTCGAGCCAGGTTTCTTCGCTCAAGCGAGAGTTGAGTTTTGTGTCTGGTGGCTCGAGCCAGAGTTTCTTCGCTCGAGCGTGAAACTGTGTCTGGTTCTGGACCTAAGAGTTGCATTTCTTGGCTCGAGCGAGCTAGTTATTCTTCGCTCGAGCGAGCGTTCTGTCGCTCGAGCGTGCGTCTGGTTGCAGACCTGAGGGTTTGAATTGTTGGCTCGAGCGAGAGTTCCTTCGCTCGAGCGAGGTTAGTTTCTTGTGTCTGGTCGCTCGAGCGACCAAGTCTTCGCTCGAGCGAGCCTGTTGTATATCAGCAGACAACAGCAGAGAGAACATCATTTTTTCATCTCCTTCTCTTTTTGAAACCCTAGATCCGAGCTCCCTCTCTCTCTACAAACCTTCTCTCTAAGATTTCATCTTCTTCTAGTAAGCTCCTAGTCTAGCTCCTTTGTTAAAAAGATAGAGGGTGTCTTGGGCTTTGATTTAATCTGAAAAACTTGGGATTTGGAGCACGTTGGTTTTTGGTCTTTGAGAGGGTAATTTATATTCATAAATTGGGCTAAGCCGGAATAGTGGGCCGATCTGTGGGCCGTGTTGAAGAGGTTGAGAAGATGGGTCGTGGACAAGTGATAGTCCGGTCCTCATTGAAGTATTTGTGCCGGAGTACTTGCTATTGGGCAGTTCGGTTGTTAGACCGGTGGAGTGCACTTCGGCGTTGTGTTATACCGGTCCAGGAAGCTAGGTCGGTCTAGTGGTGTTCCGGGAGATTAACCGTTCTTGGATTGACACCGGTTCGGGCGTATTAGTCCGGTTTGGCTACTCCCTTTAGTTCGGCTCAAGTCTCTTATGGCTAGCTCGGTCGTAGCATGGGAAAACCGAGGTAAGAGCTTTGAGAGTAAAGTTCGAACTGTGGGTTATTTCGGTCGTAATGGAGTTCGGCCATAATGGAGCCATCTCACTTGGCTTATGCAGTGAGGGGGGTGTTGAAGATAAGCATTATCTTCTAGGAGGAGTATGAATCCTAGAAGGACTCTACGCATGGAGGAATGTGAGTTCTAGAAGGACTCTTCGCATGGAGAAGTTAGAGTCCTACTAGGACTGTGCCGCGCGAAACCTATATAAGCTCACCAATATCACCTATGAAGAGGTAATGCAATTTTTGCTCCCTGACTACATTGAGCTTTTGCCTACTTGTCTTGCTTACTGACTTAGGCATCGGAGGGGTTTTCCGGCACACACCCGCCGGCCAGTTCAAATTTGAGTTTTCAGGTGACAGAACGACGACGTGCAGAAGAACACAGGCTTGATCAACAGGATTATACGTGAAGGTGAATCCCTTTCCCGTACAGTCTTCATCTCCGTTTGAGCTCAAACTTCGAGGTAGGGATACCCTACTCCTTCTTATGAGCTTTGTCTTTGAATTTTAGTATTTTGATATGTTGGGGGTTGTTGGGTAATTTTGAGAAAGTTTGGGCCATTGTGTAATTTTACAAAAGATGGGGGGGTTTTATATAAATAAACCTATATGCATGTTTGACATAGAGAAATGAGAATTTATGTTGAACTATTAAGGAAAATGAAACCTTAGGGTTGTTATGTTAATTATGGGAAAATGCCCTAGTTAGTTGGATAAATTAATTTGTATAATTAATTTTGAGAAATGAGGAATTGAATTAAGAATATTCACATTGGAAAGATATGGAATTAAAGGGTGTAGTTGGATTCATTAAATCACTTACCGAGGCAAAATGTTGATAATATATCCATTTGGTGCATTTATTTTCTGTTTAGAAATAACTGCTTTGGGCTATCGGTGGAGGATAGTCTTGATTGTTGTAGACAATGCATGATGATTAGACAGACTAAAACTAATCAGCTGAATGTGTCATCGAACATGACAGTTGGATTAATACATTAATCTTATGTATTGATTGTTTATGTATATGATCTATGTTTATATACATTGTGTGTGGGAGGAGGAGATAGGGGATGTACTCCACGGTTTAGGGGAAGATAGGGGATGGACCTCTAAACCGGATTTTGTGTGACATTGATACAGCACTACAATGTGTATCAAGTGTGGATTATGGAAGTGTTTGAATTGATTTGATATAGCACTAAAATGTATATCGTTATCAATTGGGAAGTATAGGAATGTTTCTATGTGTTATTGATACAGCACTAAAATGTGTATCCTTTGTGAAGTATGGAAATGGTTCATGTGTTATTGATACAGCATCAAAATGTGTATCCATCATGAATTTCGAAAGTAGTTTAAAGATGAGTTATAATCTCATCAAGTCATTTGGCTAAGTTCTGAGCCTTGTTTTTCAAACTCAAAGTTGGATAAGAAATGGAAAATGAAATGTAACATGGACATGATTGTCATGGAACTGGAATGTAGTATGAATGGATGTATAAGTGTTGACCATCTATCAACTGCTAATCTTTTAGTCATTATTTATAGCTGGTTTAGTGTATTTCTACTGGGCTGTGGCTCACCCTATATGAGACATCATTTTCAGGTACATATAGCATGCCACCTCCAAGGACATAGCTTGGGAGGCTTGAAGCAGACAGACTTTTTGTTGTTTTACTTTCCTTGATGTATTACATGTAAATTCAAGCCAAGGGCTTAATATGTATATGAGTTAGTACTCATTTCTTGTATCCAAGTGTTGGCTTGGAAAGTTGTAAGCCCATAGGGCGTTTACTTTTGTTGTCAACATGTAATACTTTTGTAAGAACTACTCTGATAAATAGAAAGATGTTTGTTTCTCTTATATTGTTGCATGTCAAGAATTACGGGTTTTATGTATTATTTTGAGGGCATTACACTTTCTCTGCTTCAAACTCTTAAAAAAACCCAACTCTTAATTTAATGTAGTGTCTCAAATCAGAGAGAGAGTCAGAGTTTACAAATTTGGAGATTTGGTTAAAAAAACCCAACTCATAATTTCCTTCTCTGCAAATTTTTTTCTACCTCCAGGAGCCCACCGCCATTGATGGAATCTGCAAATTTACCACCAAAGTTTCAGATATTTAGAAGATCACCCAACAAATCATCAAGCCACAAATGTTAAAATCATCAAAATCTGAAGCAAACCCACTTTCTCTCTCTAAAATTCAAGCCACAAATTTGAAGCAAGCCCACTTTCTCTCTCTAAAATTCAAGCCACATAAATCATCCAAATTCAACACTCTAATTTTGGTTGCTTCAATTTCTTTCTTTTCTTTGATTTTTTTCATTTCTTTCTTGATATTGTTTTTGGAGAGTTATTGATTTGGAAGAAGAATGAGGGAAGGTGATGTTGGATCGGCCGAAGTTGGTAGGGGTGGGGAAGAGGAGTCCGGCGGGTGCTGGAGGTCACGGTGGTGCGTGAGGGTCGCCGAAGGGTTTAGAAAAAGAAAGAAGGTAGTATATATGTATATATGTATGTATGTATCAAATGTAAAATTAAGAAGAGAGGGATGGAGAAAGGAAGAAGATCAAAAACAGAGCATCCATGGAAGATTGAGAGAGGAAATTTGTCTCTATTTTTTTTTTTTTTTAAAGTTGATTTGAGCCATATATTTTGAGTGGGGTGACGTGGCCCAATCTGGGCCGTCACCGGGAAGAAAAGCTGGAGACACTAGCTGGAGAGGATTCGGACTCACCACGCACATGGACAATATACCATAACTACAACCACGCCCATCCATCTTTTCTATGCTCTAAGGTTTGTTTGTGTTGACGACGATGGTTAAAATACCTTTGCTGCAGTAAGCTCTCCACCGCCGGTTTCCGATGGCACTTGTCAGAAACACCGCCGATCTCATTCGTCTTCTGCCGCCGCTGGCAATTGTATTGAATCTGGTTTTCTCTCACCGAAAATCTCAAACCTACATATAATGGTGATGATTCTCGCTCTTTCCCTTTCTTACCGATTAGGATCTCATCCCTCTTCGGCCGTTGTTGGCGATTGTGTTGAATATGGCTTTTCTCTCACTAATCTCACCTAAGCATCTCAGATCTGCATATGATGGTGATGATTCTCGCTCTTTTCCTCTCTATATATATATATAGTCTTTCTCTCTGAAACATTTCCAGATCTTTCTAATCTCTCAGAGCATCTCCAACCATACTCTCTAAAATGCATCCTCAAAGTACACAGAAAACTACCCAGTTTAGCTAGTGTACACTATAACCATACACTTTATTTTAGTTAACCAATAAAACTAACTTAATTAATTTTTAAAAAAAAAACTATTATAAACATTAATAAATAAATAAATAATCTTTTTGAAAAGTAATTTGAAAAATACTGGGCTTTAATTCACAAAATACTTTTGAAATTACTGGGCTTTAATTCCCAAGTTTTAATTTGAAATTTATGTAAAATTCTAGTTGTTGTTGTTATTATTATTATTATTATTATTATTATTATTATTATTATTATTATTATTATTATTCCCCAAAAAAAATATAATTGGGTCTCTGACCATCTTAGCTAAAAGATAAGAGAGTGAACTCAACCCAAATATTAAAGATCAAACAAGGCAACAATTTTTTCATTTTGATACTGAAAAATAAAGAAGAATATAGAAAAGAAATATATAGCTGTATCTATAGATATAGATATATACCAACTTCATAAAGGAGTCCACTGAAAGAAGTGCAGCCAGGTCCACCAGTGAGCCAAAGGAAAAGTGGGTCATCTTGAGGGTTCCCTTCTGATTCAATGAAATAATAGAACAACTTCGAATCATCAACGCTGATATATCTGTCAAAATCAACAACAAACCCATCATCAAATTTCAACTCGAACAAAACACCAATTTGTACCCACAAATCACTGAAAAAATTTAGGGGAAAACCCCCCCCCCCAAAAAAAGACTTGCCTTGTTTCAAGTTTGAAGGGAAGTTCACCATCAAAACCAGGTAAATACTTGACAATCTGGCCACCAAGGACTGCTTGTGCCGAGAGAACTAGTAGAAGAAGATGGTGGTTTTGTACCCATCTGATCCAAATGCAAGTTGGCTTTTGTAGAAGTTGCTTCTGAGAAGCAGCAATGGCTTCTACTTGTACCATCTGTGAAAAAATTTAGGAGCTAACGGGAAAAGGAGATCGTTGATGGGGAAGAACGGGAAAGGGAGAAAGAGAGAGAGAGAAAGAGAAAGAGAGTCACCTGAATTGGCGGAAACACACTTTGCCTAGCAATGAAGGCTGGCTAGCTGTGGAGAGCCAAAACGAGGATGGGCAAAATGCCTCACCATTTGCCTCATGTCCAAATCTTGATTGTAAAAGCCCGACCCCCCCCCTAAAAAAAAAAATAATTACATTTTTTGTTTTACACTTCACATTTCGTCAGTGGTTTTGGGAAGATTTTGGGTGTGTTTGGTTTGTGTTTTGAAATGAATTTTTTTTTTTTAAAAAAAAAAAAAAAAAAAAAAAAAATTGGAAAGAGAGTTTAGAATTTTTTTTGGTTTGTTTGGTTATATATTTTGAAAATAGTTTTAGAGTTTGGGAGTTTGAGATAATTTAATATTTTGTTGTAATTGATTAGATGTGTGTGAGACAAAAAGTGATTCAAAATAAGAGAGGAGAGAGAAAAAGTGATTGATGTATAATAGAGAGAAATAATTTTGAAATTTTTTTAAGAAATTTTGTAACCAAATATGTTTTTGAAAATTTTCCTCAAAAAACATGTTTTAAAATACAAGCCAAACACACCCTCTGAATCTGGTTACCACCTATCTTTGGTCTCTGGGACAATCATGGAATTTTGGGCGAATTGAAAATGCAGAACCCCGAGTATGAAAGGTTAGTTCAATCAACTCTCTCAGTCCGATTTACATAGCTAATCTTGGATTGTAATTGTAATTATTAATTTTATTAGAGAAAAAAAATGTCCATAACTTCAGAGAGTTTAATTGATGGTGGATCAAATTGTGGGTAGCAAAGGTGGATTGCCAAAGGAAATAGCAGAGTTGGTTGTGCTTTGGTGGAGATCGAGGTTGACTGTGGTGGTGTAGTTGACAGAATGAAGAGGAAAAAAGAAGAAAGAGAAAGATGGGTAGATGAGAGAAGGATGAAGAGTAATTAAGGATAAGTGATGTGTGAGAGGTGCAAAAAAAGCCAATGAAACATTGCCACGAGTGCCATATATTTTAACATTCTTAACAGTCGATGGATGGATTGTTTAAATTGTACTCAATTTAAAAATTTAGAGTTTATACTGTAATAATTAAGAAGTTAGGGTATAAATTGTTACAATGATCAAACCTTGCGTTTTTTTTTTTTTTTTTTTTTTTTGAAGTAGCAATTTATCCTTTCTAGATCAATATTTAAAACATTTTCTCCTCTATGTACTGTCTTCCTTCTATTTATCCTCTCTTTTTCAATCATTTTTTTCCATCTCTCTCTAACTATTGATGCCTTGAATGGCACCAAATACCACCATTATTCATTCCTCCTACGCCACACATTACCCCCCTCCACCACATTTCCACCTCCATTGCAGCATAGCAATGCCATACTACCATATATGACCGCTGCACTGCCATACCAAGCACGTCACCACCGGTCCACCAGCTCATGGCTACTGGCTACCACACCACTCTAGTGCACTAGGTACTTCTGGGGTATGACGCGTATGCAAAAGTCCTATGCCGAGTACGGGTATGACATATTTGTCGAAGTATCCATGCTTTATAATAACTTTAATTTAAGAAACCTTACTTTTGTAATTTTAAGAATTATAGATTTTTTGATGTATTGTTCACTCAAAATATTTGTATTTTCTATTACTATTTTTTTTTTCCTGTCTATATTTAAAGATGTTAAAAAGTCTTGTGATACACTATATGATATGCTATGTGATTTAGAAAGATAAAAAAAATGATATGCAATTCGTATCCTGATTTGACAACAATGGTCCTAGTTGCTATTAGGGGATGCAAAATGTACTAATTTGTTATCATGGGATCTACCATCACTAGTTTGTGGTTCTAACAAAATCTTTGTTGACATGGTCATGTTCTGATATGTTATGATACGCACTCTCCGGATGGGCCTTATCACTCTGTTTGGAAATGGAAATGCATTAAACATGTTATGCTTAAAATGCAAATTAAGCTTCTAAGATTTTCGTAGACTTATGATTATTCAAATTGGAGATATCCTTATCCTAAAATAGCTCTGTTATACTATCATTGTTTATTGGGCTTTGGCTCACTCTTTTCCCTATAAATTTAGGTGATAGTGATATAAAACATGATGATTTTGTGTTTAAAGCTATGTGCATATCTATATATAGATGCTTGTATGCCTAGATGTTGAGTGGAAGGGCTAGATGTTTGAGATCTTTGTACACATTCAGCTTTGGAAAGAACAAGTTTGTTCTCTCTTCTTTTTATAAAATCTTGGTACGCCTTGTGTTTGAGGCTGGGAAGGTATAATAAATGGTAATGAATGTTTCATTTCATTTATTTATGCAATTGTTCTAAATGGATGTTTTTGGGATGATCAAGCTAAGGAAATTAAAATGTTTCCACCGCCTAATCAATTATACCTCAAAATATATAGTTGTGTTACATGTTTGTATGACTACTGGTCGTTCACTACTCTCTCAGTTTCGAATTGGATAGGACCAGGATGCACGATCTGCAATGGATACATATGTGTGTGTGAGTGTATTTCTTGACGTACACAAGCACACATAAATCAGTATGTATATGTAAGTTGTAACCTCGATTTTTTGGAAGCATTCAATTTGTGTTATATATGTGAATATGTAGATATATGCATGCATTCCTCTCTATCAAATACAACAAATATATAGAAAACAAACGGTATATTTAGAAGAGGAAGAGAGATGGATGGGTAAGATTGTCATTTCAGTTTATAAATTTGCATGTGACTTGCATATGTTCAATTTTGCGGTAGAATATCAAAGGGGCACAGGATCTGAGTTTAAGGGGTGTACCCATGAGGTAATATAATTTAAGGGATGTGAGTTAAAATGGGTCGTAGTTGAGGGTTACCTATATAAATATTCAAAGAAAACAAATAAAAAGGAAAGAAAGTAAGAAAAGAGAAGAGAAACTAAAAGAAAAAACTCAACTTAGCTATAAGGAATGTAAATGTACCTCCATGAATGTGTATACGTAGAAATGTGCGCATGTAAAATTGTGTTATAACTCTCAAAACCTTTTTGTCAGATTTGCTTTTCTCAAAAATTGACTGTTGGATTTTATGCTCTTTTCATAGCCATAATAGATACCATATTACCAAATTTCCAGCCCGTCAAAGATTAAGAATTTAAGAGCATCTCATAGTTATGTCCGCATTTCTTCACATAATACAACTCTGCTAAGAGGGCTTTGTAGATGACAGCTCTATCTAGTTCTGATCAACTTGAAATTTTCATGTGCGATTTGTATGAAAGAAATACTTAAATCGTAGTTTGTGGAGTTAAGATCCAATAAGAAGTTATGAATGGATGTAAGACTAAAAACTCTATCAAGTATTGTTGATTATGTCCCATACATTATGTTTATATGTGATATGTATGTAAGTTTATATATTTAATAATATATGGATGGTATATTTACATATGTGAAATAAATGTGTATATGCTTAAATTTACATGATATAAAATAAACTCATATGCAAGGAAAAAGCACTCAAATGCAAACCCACTAACCTGAAGGAGGAGAAATATCATGTATGTTTAGATTAACATCATGTGCTAATTGCTCAAGTGGTTTAAGTATCTTTTTTGATGTGTAATTTATGTAGACTCAAAATTGAGTGTTTTATTGGGGAAATGTGACCTAAGCTGTTGGGGTGCCCCCTTAGGAGACTCAAGTGATAAAGTATCTTCTTTTAACTTCAAGCCTTAATTTTCCCAAGTGTTAATTAATTAATAAATTAATTTTTATTTATTTCTTTTGAATCTATTTGTTGCCCCATGCTGCTAGGACTGCATACAGACCTCCTATTAAGCATCAAGTTTCCCAAATACGACAGGCATGTAAAAATAAGTAAACCTAAACCACTAACTGGTAGCGGATCTGGCTGGATTGTTGGCTGAATTTGTACTCCGAACCTATGGCATAAATCATGTGATAGTGAACAAATTAAGTCTGTTCTCGGGTGTAGTTGCTGTTATTTTGCCAATATTGATCATTGTCCCAGCCATTAGGTGGGTTGGCTTTGGGCATATATGTCTATGCTTTTGGAATTGTTATATGTTGCTCGTATGTTGAGATCAGACGTGATTTTGTCAACACTTATGAGGAATTAATGGATAAATTCAGGAATGGCAATGCAAATGAGCAACAACCTAATGGAATGCTGGTTGAAAATCAGCATGAGCATCCCGAACTGCTTGTGTAATTTTTGTTCATGCTAAACCAAGGTTGGGTGTTTGGGGTTCAATTTTTTAGAGATACTGTTATTAAGTTCCACTGTGTTTGTAAGAAATAGCTCCCTGGGGTAGTTTATTATGTATGTTGTACTCTGCTAGTTTTCCTGCTGAACTAAGGTTGGGTGTTTGGGGTTCAATTTTTTAGAGATACGTTATTAAGTTCCACTCTGTTTGTAAGAAATAACTCCCAGGGGTAGTTTATTATGTATGTTGTACTCTACTTGTTTTTCTGCTGAACCAATCTTGGGTGTTTGGGGTTCAATTTTTTGGATATACTGTTATTAAGTTCGACTGTGTTTGTAAGAAATAGCTCCCTGGGGTAGATTGTTATGTATGTTGTACTCTTACCTGTTTTTCTGCTGAACCAAGGTTGGGTGTTTGGGGTTCAATTTTTTAGAGATACTGTTATTAAGTTCCACTGTGTTTGTAAGAAATAGCTCATCCCATCCGTGGGGTAGCTCGTTATGTATGTTGTACCCTACTTGTTTTTTCTGCTGAGCCAAGGTTGGGTGTTTAGGGTTCAATTTTTTAGAGATACTATTACTTAAGTTCCACAGTGTTTGTAAGAAATAGCTCATCCCATCCCTGGGGTAGTTTGTTATGTATGTTGTACTCTACTTGTTTTTTTGGTATTTAAAGAGGTCCCAAGATACTGTTAGAGGTAGAAGGATGCCACTGGAATTAAAATGTGGATATAATTTGAAGTATGTATCTTTTTGCTTATCTATTTGAAATCTTATTCTAAACAAAGAGAACAAGAAAACCAAAACCAAAACCAAAACCAAAATAGTTTGTGATAGATGAGTGGATTTGAATCACCAATACCCAACAACCCTTGGTTCATTTTTAGAGGAATTCTATCCATCGCGCAAATCAACACTGGTTAAGGGTAGTACTTGTATAAAGTCAATTGAAATTTAATTTGTGAAAGTTATGTAAAAATAAATTGGATTGCATGATAACATTAGCAGTTGAGTTGACTTTGTGTAATGTACGGAATAAATATAAATTATTTTTAACTTTTAAGCTTTGTAATATATATTTTACAAAAAAAAAAAAATTGTAGAATAATTCATTGATCTTAATTTTTAATATTTGACAGCAATTCCTTACAAAAATTCCAGCAAAGGTGAAAGCAAAAAAAGCAGTCATTGCAAGCCTTGTTTAAATGATTGTGAATTGGTCTCATTGCAATTTGCAAGTCCAATAAGGCAGTTTGAAACAAAATTAATTATTGTGTTTGGTTTTAATTTTTTGAATTTAATTTTTTAAAAATTAAGTTTTTTATTTTTTGTGTTTTTTGGTTTTTAGTAAATATTTTTAAAATTTTAAGTAATTTTTTTACTTTTTTACATGCACCTTACTTAGATGTATCTAAAAAGTAAAATATTTATAAAATAACATTTTAAAAAATCGATAAATACATAAGAGTATAAAAAATATACTAAATTTTCGTATTTTTTTGCATTTTTAATATTTAGTAAATTTTTTATTGATTTTTTTTTCCACAAATATTATACTTTTTAAGTGTATTTATGTTAGTTATATCTAAAAATTAAAAGAATTACTTAAAATATTTAAAAAATTCAGTGAAAAGAAAAAAATATGGAAAACAAAAGTTTTAATTTTCTAAAAAGTGAATTAAAAAAACTGAAACCAAACAAGTTGAATAGTTTTTAATGTGTTTAAGTTTAACTTATTTATTTAATCATTTGAATTTGAACAAATTATTTTTTTAACACAATTTTGGGAGGAAAAAAGGAGTATAGAAAGCTCTGAATTATGCAATGATAATACTTGAATAGGGACATTACATTTAATAGCGGCATTGCTGGTGCTTTAGGAAGTAGATTAAAACTTAGTTTTTTTACTTTTTTTTTTTAAATGTGTAAAAAAAAATAAAGATGTAATATGATTTAAAAAAGTCAAAAAAACTGAATTTTAACTAGCTTGCCAAAAGCCAAAGTTAATCTTTAATCTCTACCTTATCGATCATGTTAGATTACTTATTAAAAACACATATAAAAAAAATTCTTGGTACTCATTAATTTAACAAAAAAATATAACTAATACTTTTTTCCTTTTTTTTTTTTTTTTCAAATTTATACATTCTCTTTTCCTTCTAAATTTTGTACATTACAACACAGACTTCAAAGTCGATCAGAAAGTGCAAACATAAAAGTAAAATTTAATCTTATAATCATCTGCATTTTAGGATTTGTAATGAAAGAAGAGGAGAAATTACCAGTTACTCTAATACATATTTTCAAGACATAATAAGTAAATGGTTTTGTTGCCAACACAATCTAATGTCAAAGTAAATATTTTTCTAATGGTCTGTTCTAGTGTTCCTCAACCTCATGCAATTTCTTTGTTTCTCTTCATCACAGCGGATGATAGAAAGCATCCACTGCCCCCAGAATATAAAATCAGAAAATAAATCTATGGTTCATATTTGATGTTATTGTTGTAGGTCCATATCTTCAATAAATCTAGACCATTGACTTTGAATTATGAGTATCTTATGGGTATTTACTTATGGGATTGTAGTATTGTTCCTAAATTCTCCCATTGGGTGTAAGTAAACATCGTACGAGTAAGTTGTGAGCACTTAAGTTTAATTGTGTAGCTGTTGCACTCTGTAAAGTATGTAGAATTTATTCGATAAATCTTACAAAATTAATAGTTTAGATCATAAAGATAAGATTGAGTTTCTCTCATGTTCACATATCAACATATAAGAACTTGAGGGGCCGTCAGGGTCCACCATGAGTTCCGTTTTGATAACTTGAACTCTACATTTCGTAAGGCCCTCAATATATATCATCCATCAAAAAATTAGGCTATTTCGATAATTGTAAGATTTTTATTTTATCGTATTTATCTCTAAGAAAATGAATGATCTATTTTTTAAAATGTATTTACCGTTCATTTTTTCAAAGACATACGACAAAATGAAAATGCTATGATTATTGGATCGAACTGATTTTTTTCATGAATGATATACAATGAGAGCCTTACAAAAATGAACGGTTCAAATTATTAAAATGAGATCTATGATAGGTCCCACAAGCCCTTTAAATTTTATGAAATGTAAACTTGAGAAAAATCTAACCTTAAAGATAAGCCCGATGGATCCTACATTGAGCACAACAGGCCCATTCTCGAATGTAATACCTAATCCATACGTTACGCTAATTAATCTATGGTCCTATTATTTTAAAAAAAAATTATCAAGTAAGCGCATAACATCTTTAATGGTCTCGCATAAATTATGTGTTTTTTTTTTCCCCTTAAAAGTAATGTTTTTTTAGGGAAAGTCTACAATGTACACCTTCTAAAAAAGCATATGATATGCACTTATTGTATGGTTCATATCATGCCACATCATAAAGAGCAACCTACTAAATAGATCATCCAACAAGTTACATGAAAGAATCATAATTTTTTTCAAATATCATAACAATATTACAATAAATCATAGCAACGTCATAATATACACTGCGGTGTCAATCATAACAATATGACAACGACTCATAACAAATGTAGTTATTTTTAACAAATTATCATAACATTTGAATTGTAACATTTTTTATTATGATTCACATGAAAAATCATAACTTTTACTAATGAAGCATAACCATAACACTTCTTCTTTTTTTATCAGAAAAAATTAGAAAAACAAGAGAGGCAAAATAGGACTATGCCGAGATACTAATCAAACCCGATAAAGAAGATAAAGGATTTGTCACCCGATCATAATCCTCCATTTGGGTGCTACGGAATAGATTTAGGGCCTAGGAATCAAGTGGTGTGGTATGGGACATGTTGGCTTTATTCAAGGTCAGAGATGGTCCATGATGTTCTCTTTGTTCTTGCCAAGATAGAAGACTTGAAAATCCAAGCTTCAATCTTGACCTACAATAGTTTGTTGTACAACTTAAGGCACATTGGTATCATGTGGGATGTATATGATGAAATCAAAGCTAGTGGGACTCTTCGAAGCGAACACACCAATTCAATTCTAATATATGGTCTATGCAGACAGTCATTGCTACAAGAAGCAATAGCATTCCTGCGAGAGAATGAAGGGAAGCATTTTGGGCTCTATGTTGCTTCATTTAATACCCTCATGTCAAGGTTCTCTAAAATGGGCTACGTAGATGTCGCAAAATCTTTCTTTTATATGATGTTGAAGCATGGACTGCTTCCTTATGCATATAGTTACAATATTTTTATTCAAGGGTTATGCGTAAGTTTTTAGATGCGAAAAATATAGATGGAACAATCAGGAAAATAGAGGCAAAGAAAATCGCTGGAGTTGCACTTCGCATGGTGGACTTCTAGGGCAAAGAAGATCACCGGAGTTGCACTTCGCGGGATGGTCTTCTAGGGCGGAGAAGATTGTCGAAGTTTTGTCTGAAAAAATGAGGGTTTCGAACCAAAACAACGTGAGGCTTTGTGGGATTCCAGCAAGCAGTAAAGAGGGAAAAAAAAAGGGGTTGAAATTATTTAATGGTTCAGATCAATTTATATATCTAATGATTAAAAAGTAAGGTGTATATGATGTGCACAATTTAATCACGTGCACATCCTAACAATCCTCGTTTTTTTATTTCCGCATTTAATTCATTTTTTTAATGGTGCATTTAATTTATCTCTTTACTTCTTAAAAAAATTGTAGGGAGAGAGAGAAGAGTTTGGTTTGGTTTGACTGTTTCACCATCCATATGTCATATATAATGTAGCTTAGCCATTTTATGTGTGCTTGTTCTTATAAATAAAGTGTTTTAGAGTGTGAATTCTTTGGGTAAAGAAAATTCAAAATTGAATTTTTTTGACCGAATGTCCTTTTTTTTAATGGTGCATTTAATTTATCTCTTTACTTCTTAAAAAAATGGTAGAACTTATCATACAATATAAGAATTCATATAAAATATAAAAATTTAGATGATATATAGCATCACTCTATTTTCTTAGCAATTTTTGTTGGGTTCATTCCACCATCTGTGCCTTGGGCTCATTATATCATTATTAACATGTAATATCACTATTTAATAATAAACTATTATGTAATCATAGTGAGCCTCATTATCCAAATGTATTCGTTGAGTTGTGTTGAATTGTACTTACATTTTTTTTTTTAGAACAATTAAAACTGCATATATATAAAGATAGAAGAACATAGATAGTCCTCGTACAGAGAATTGAACAAACATAGAAAAACATCAAAAACTAATTCTAAAAATGCAAGAGCTAGTATCTTTATCATGTCCAAATGAAGATCAATAATTCTTTACTAGCAACCTCATATTGCAAACCTCAACAACAAATCCTTGCAAATATATCAGAACACATCTAACAAACACGTAAGTATAAGAACAAGAACAAATTACTAGATTAGATAGCTCTACGCCAAGGAGGTCAAAAAAGACTAGGGTTGCTGACGTTGTCTTCAATGCATGGCTCTCTTTGGTGTTTGCCAAGATCAAGATCATAGGGCTGAAGTCTTGGTGCTCGAATTCTCTTTGGGCCTCCTTTATGGAAATTTCCAACGTGCTAAAGAACTGGTGCTAGCAACTGAAGTCTTGGTGCTTGAATTTTTTTAGGGCCTCTTACATCAAAAATCTAAACTTGTTCTGAGATCGGATCTAGTTGCGCTTCATGTACCGTTGAGACGGGGGCTTGTTGTTCCGACAAAGAAATATCGTTAACCTGTTGTGATTGTGGCTCAAGGACACTCGAGTGATGTTCATTAGGTTGCAGTTCAACATTAGGATCTTCAACCATGTCAATTGGTACATCGAATAGGAATGACTCTTTTGTTTGCACTTGGACAATTGACAAGCTCTAGCAATGAAGGAATCCGAATGTACCACCATCATTAAGGTAGTGACGCAGACTACGATCAATAAAAAGAACATTTCTGCACAAGATCACCTTTTTCTTTCGATTGATAGGCTTTTTAGAATGGCTCCACTTGTGCCCCCTCCTATCCTGCTACCATTGTGCTCATATGGATGTGTGCTTCATGATGAACCCCCCTTACTAGAATCAACTCCTATGCCACACTTAATTGGAAAATATGATGGGAACCTAGGAGGGAATTTAGAAAAAGCACTGCCATTTATACCAATATCTTCATCCATAGCTGCAAAATCCCTATTCTGAAAAGTCCGCTCAGCCTTTTCCCAATCAAAACAGAAATCATCATCTAGCATATCATTGATAAGTGCAATTTCAAAGGGGTCTAAAAACGAAACCATATCATCTTGCAACGAATATTGTGAATTGTCATGATTTGAGTCACTTTCTATCGGAAAATGAGAGAAGAACCACGACCCACAAACTTCCTAAGTGCAAAGAAGAATCACGACCCACAAACTTCCTAAATATTGCAAGTTAACAGAGATTTCAAGAAAACCAAAGCATAAACTAGGACTAAATCTGAACTGAGAACAGGGGAGGGGAATACTAGTTCTCCGTCGGAAAAAGAGGTCGAATACGACTCATAGCACAGTCGATAGATGGATGATACCTTTACAACTCCCCCTCCTTGGAGAGAGACGCGATCAGATGAAAATAAGTAAGGAGTGGTTTTGGAACTCCTTAGAAGTCGTTGGAGATCTCGCCGGAAATCGCCCAAACTTCACATGTTTTCTTTATTTTTTTAATATTTTTTATAATTAGTTAGTTGAATTGTACTTACATTTAAATGGAGAGAGTCACTTATTTTAGGAGATGGCTTCTTTTTGGTCCACATAGTGGATTGGAATATATTGTTGGGTTCGTAGGGTCCACCACAGGTCTTGTTTTGATAATTCAAGCCGTTGAATATGTAGAACTCCTTGAGTACTTTATACCTGCAAAAAATCACGTTGATCGGATATCAGTAACCTCTTGATCAGAACACATTTTTGTTAATAATTTATTTTAAAAATTATATTTACCATTGACAAAAATATGTTCTGATCAACGTAATTTTTTGTAGGCATAAAATACTCGATGAGTTCTACGTATTGAATGGTTTGAATTATCGAAACAAGACTCGTGGTGGATCTCACAGACCAATCATATTAATACATTGCATTAACGATAACCATTCAAATCATTATACGTGGTATATCCAATAGAGTAACAATGTAACAATGTGCCAAAGTCAATAGAACCACTAGGGTCAATCCAATGGGACCACAGTAAGTCAATCAATGATCCATAATTCAATATAGACCACTAGGGTTGTAATAACCCTCCCACTGTCTTAGCCATACTCATATGCATTTTATATGATTTTTGCTTTGTTAAGTTGTATCTTGAATCTTGACTTGCCTTGCATCTTTGACTTGTCTTGCATAAGTATCACTTGAGTGTTATGTTCCCTACTGATTACGTGTGTGTAGCCGAGGTAACCTTGGGACTAGTTCACCTTTGAACCCTTGTGCTTAGAATCATGTTAGAACCACTTGATTAACCTTCACCTTCACCCCGGCATTCTAGCCGAGATGTACTACTTAGCCGAGGTATGTTACATTAGTGACCTTGTTCCCGGGATGGTATGACATAGGCCGAGGTGTGGCACACCCTGGCCAAGGTGTGGCACAGCTTAGTCAAGTGTCGTCCTCCCTAGCCGATGTCCTTGTTACCCTGTAGCCGAAGTCCTACCTTTGGCCGATGTTATTGCTTGCCGAAGTCTTGTTGATAGCCGATGTCATTACCCGCCGGAGTGTTTCACTGGGAAACTTGTTAGATACGCCTTGCCAGAGTCTTGTCCCTTCAATCAGTCATTTTTTTGAACAGAGCCAACCACCTGCTGCCACGTGTCCGACCTGCAGGATAAAGCAGCCGACAGACTTAGAAACACATCATTTGGTCTCAAATCTTTGTCTTAGAGAGAGAAGCTCTAGGAAAGGGAGTTTAGAGAGAGAAGTGGAGTTCGAGCTTGATCCTTGAAGATCAAACCGTTGGACTTGAGTTTTGAGGTTAGATTCTTGCTCTCCTTTGATTTCTCTTATTGTTTGTCCAGCTGCATTGCATGATTGAGTTTGTTTTGTGTGCCATGCATAGATTTAAAGTCGGTTTTAGAAAGAAGATAAGACATTCATGTGTTCTTGAGGAAAAGCCTTGATTTGATCCGAAAGCTTGCATTGAAATCCATGCTTTTGTGTTTGTTTTACCAAGGTCTTCTAGTATGGGTACCCAGGTCCATGTTTTCAAACTCGTGGCACGAAATCTTAGACTTTATAAATGTAAGTTATTATCTTTGCATTCATCTTGTTCATGTTCTTGAGCAGAGGGAAACCCAGGTTTTCCCCCGGCTTCCTTTATCCTTGAATGTGGTCCTCGGGACCACACCTCGGCGAGAGAGTGTGGAACCTCGGCCAAGACCTGGATGGTGCCCAGCATGTTTTCCCAAAGTAAGAAGCAGTGTTTGATGTGATTTGACTTAGCTTGAGCGACTGCCGAGGTCATTTGCATGTATATGAAACTTGTTTGAAAGTGCATTCAATAGACTTGTTATGTGATTGTAGGACTTGGACTTGCTTTGACCCCGACGTCTGAAGAACTATGTGAGTGGCATTCTTAATAAAGCTATGTTGCAATGTTTTGATAAAAGTCTTGTTTTGCCTTGTCTCGAAAAGTATTTGTAAGCATGAATGATTAACCCTATTTTGTATGCTAAGTATTATTTGTGTTCGATGACAAATCTCGGAAAGTCCTTACGTGCTGGAGGACTCTAAGCATTTGCAGCACAACTCTTGATAGTCCGTATGTGCCAGGGGACTTTAAGCATTTGTGGCACCAGTCCGTATGTGCTAGGGGACTACAAGCATTTGTAGCACAAGTTTGGAAGTCCGTACGTGCTAGGGGACTATAAGCATTTGTAGCACAACTCTTGAAAGTCCGTACGTGCTAGGGGACTATAAGCATTTGTAGCACAACTCTTGATATCATCCCTTGGAACTTGAAAGCCTTGAAAGACTTGATTGACGAAGCTTGAAAGATTTGATATAAGAACTTGATTTATGCCTTGTACCGTTTTGTTAAAAGATCTCGGATATCGTTCATGTAAAACCTTTATTGTTTATGCCATTCACTGAGTATCCAAGCTCACCCTCTCTATATATATGTAGGTGATGAGCAGGGCGGCGATGACGCCTAAGTATGTTTTGCCGAGGTGTTTAGCCGAGGTGTTTTGCTGAAGTATTTTGCCGACGTGTTTTGATTCGCATTTTGTGGACATCTTGAAGAACATGCTTCTTAGTTCTTTCATTGTATTTTGTATTTGAAGGCCGAGAAGCCTTTTTGTCAAGATGTGATTTATGTACTCTATTTTGTTATATTGAAACTATCAAAGATGTGTGTCATTTCATTCAACTTAAGCACTGCTCTTATGGACTGCTTGTATGATAATTTATTGCTTCCGCATTTGTAAGCCCCGTGTGTATACTCTGTTTGTGTGTGTGATTCCTTGTATGAGGCCTTTGGTAACCTCGGGTTACTGGCCATCTCGGCGCCGACCTACTAGGGGCAGGTTGGGGTCGTGACAAGGGTCTAACATCAGAGATCTATGTGCTTCAATTAATCCAATAGGCCACAGTGTTGTTTCCCTTAGGCAAGGGTCTCACTAAAGGATGCCACGATTACAAGTTCAAAAAGGATCTTCATTCATAGACAACAAAATAAGATTTGAAAATAACATTCTTAACTGATTCGAAATACTTTTCGAACATAGCTTTATAAAGACATTACTCACAGTGGGTTATACCGATATTAAGCATCGGGCAACCACATACACAAAACACATAATAAAGCACACATTGAAACGCACGACTTAGACGAATGTTCCATCTTATTCCAATCCTCTTTTAATGTGTTTCTAATTCATTTCCTTATTAATAATGTCTAAACAATGTTTAAGAATGTCTATAAGAGCATGAGGATAAAAGCATGCACATGAGAGTGTATTTCAAAATGCTAAAAACAGGGAAGTTCGCTTGAGCACACCTTTGGTCGCTCAAACGGTGTGGTCTATCTGCAAAAGTACTGGATGATGTTAAAGTGGGCTCGAGCCATCGCTTGGGCCCTCGAGCCAAGTGCAATGCAAAGTTGAGTTCGCTCGAGCGCACATTTGGTCGCTCGAGCCAACTGCAAAGGTTTGAAAAATTACTAGGAGCATGCAAAGTGCGCTTAAGCGAGGACTTCATCACTCGAGCGAAGTGGTCGAATTTTGGGTTTTCTAGAATTGCATTAGGAGTTCAAAAACATAACTTTCATATCCAAAGCTTGCATGGCTGGTAGAGATATGTAAAAACACTTCATAACTCATAGATATATGATTATTTTCAAACCATAGTCCCAAAACCTCCTTCAATTTTTCCAAAATAAGACCCAAAACTCTTCAATCTTGCTATGCATGTAATGAATTCCATTCTTTTCTTTTCAAAACATTAATATATGAGATGATGAATGTGAAAACTATGAAGAACCTTCAAAGATGGTAAGTATAGCTTCATGCATGTATGAATGTTTCAAAATCAAACTCAAAAATGGGGAATTGATGCATGCATGTCCCAATTTAACTCATGTTTACCAAATTCAAAGTGATTCTAGCATTTTCTTATCAAATTCATACAAATGATCCTACAAACTTCATGAATTCAACACCTACATAGGTTATTTACAAGGATTGTAGTTAAATTTCATACCTAGAGCTTGAATTTGATTATACTTTTGCTTAATCTCCTCAATTCTCCTCAATTTTCCTTCTTACTCTATTTAGAAGTTGAGCTCTCAACTCTCTCTACAAATTTTCAACTCAAATGTTGTAGAAATATGAGTTCTCTAAGTTTGTATTACATGTATATAAGATGGTTTAAATTAGACTAATCAAGTGGGATTAAGGCTAATTAATCTAGCTTAAGTTTAATTAATCATAATCAATTCTAATTGATTTATTCTAATTATTTTGATCTAAATTAAATTTTAATCAAACTTACTATATGATTTTAAATATTCCAATTAACCTATTGAACTAGTCAATTTTGGTTTATGAATCCGTTTGCGCTTTCAATTTTGAATTCAAAGTCGGTATTCTAACAGGTATTTCATAAACAAACAAATAAACAAAATTTAAACACATAATTATACAAATATGCTCAATAAAATAATATGTACGTTGGGGTCCTCACAGTAATAGTGGATTTTGAATAGAAGAGTTCAATTGTGTTTTGAGAAAACGAAGTTACTTACGGAGAAAGAGGAGTGACCTGGTATTGCAGTGAGAGATTGAGTGGCGGCAGTAGATGCTAGCAATGATGGCGGTGGCAGAAGGTGGTGGGATGAAATTAGAGTGAATTGATAGGGATGAGAATATATTTGGAATTATGGAAAGTGTAATGAGTTGGAAGGTGGTGTAATAATAAATAAGATGTAAGGAGATAAATATGTAACTTAAGTAGAATTGTCCTTTCCTTTTTGATATTTTTATCAATGAAATACCAAAAACACCCCGTTAGAACGAATGACGTATGTGAAATTTTTGGGCTATTTTGGAAAGATAGTTAAAAGTCATCTTTCAACTTTTAACTCATTTTGGATTATATCATCTCTCACAACTTTTACACGTTTTTTTTTTCTAGAAAAAGTCAAAAAAAGTCAACTTTTAACCATTTTTCCAAAACAACCATTTATCAATGAAATACCCAAACGAATGATGCATGAAAATTTTTCATCAATGTATGTGATATTGGATGGCTAAAAAGTAAAAGAAAAACCAATGCTACGTTTGGTTTAGTTTTGAAATTATTATTTGAGTGTAGAGTTGTATTTGAGTATGAAATTATGAGTTGAGTTTTGAAAAGAGGAAATTTGTTTGGTTATAAGTTTTGAAAAATGTTTTGAAAAGAGCTTTTGAATTTTAAAAAGAGTTTTGAGTTGTATTTTGAGTTTTAAGTTTTTGAATTTTAAGTTGTATTTTAAAAATTTTTGGATTTATTTTTTAAAATATTAAAAAATGTTTAAGAAAATTTTATTTTTATATTTTAAATATATAATTTTTATTTAAATATTTTTTATTTTTATATTTTAAATATTTTATTTCATTTTGTAAATATTTTAATTTTTTAAATTTTAATATTTTAAACTCAAAATAGAACTCCACACTCAAATCATAACCAAACACATAATTTAAAACTCAATTTAAAAACTATTTTAAATATTCATAACCAAATACATAACTCAAAACTTCACATTACTTTTAAAACTCCACAATCAAATCGTAACCAAACAAATAATGAAAAAATAAAAATATTTAAAAATATATTTATAAAATAAAATAAAATATCTAAAATAAAAAATATTTAAAATATTTATAAAAAAAATACAGCACACAAATGTAGGAAATATAGTACATATTAAAATAAAAAAATAAATATTTAAAATATAAAATATTTAAGAAATATTTTAAATATTAAAAAAAATTCAAAAATTTCAAAATACAACTCAAAACTGTTTTCAAAACTTATAACCAAACAAATTTATCTTTTCAAAACTCAACTCAAAACTCATAACTCAAAACACGATTCCACATTCAAATCAAGATTCTAAAAATAATTTTAAAAAACAAAATAAAAAATATTTTTTTGAAAAATAGAGTTTTAAAAAGAGTTTGATTTTAAATTTTGAAAAGAGTCTCGAGTTGTGTGTTTGATTATGAGTTTTGAAAATAATTTTTAAATTGAGTTTTGAGTAGCGGTGGGCAACGATTTATCCGACTTGCAAAACTCGTCCAACTCGCATACAAATAGGCGGTTTCGCAAACACAATACGAGCATATGCAGTTTGGAATATGGCATGTGTGTCGGTTGTAGACTGGTTGCGGGTTTAACTCGCACCTGCAAGAACCCGTCCGCACTTTTTTTTTTAATCTTAACCGTTGATTTCATTCCTATATCCCATCTAGATATTTTTTTTCAAAACAAAACACTAGACCCTAATCTGCGCAGCCTCTCTTCCATCTCTCTCTCTCTCTCTTGTTCTTCCATTTCTCTCTCTCTGTGTGGCGAGTCAACCCATCGACCTTCGACGATCGATGACCTTCTCTGACAAGATTGACCTTCGCAAGATCAGTGACCTTCTCTGGCAAGATCGACCTAAGACCATCTCTCTCTCTCTCTTTCGGTGACCTTCGACGATCGACATTGGCCGTGTAAGTTTGAATCGATCTTTAGCTCCTTTTTTGGGTTGAGACATGCTCTTGGGTATTCTTGTATTTAAAAGAAATATTGTTTCATGAAGATGATGCTTTGTGAGACATGCTTTGTGAAGATGATGTTTTAAAAGAGTTATGCTAGGGATCCTAAATAAATTATCAAAATTTCTATCAAATCTCTCACATGGGTGTCGGACCCATATACATGTTGATTTGTGTGGGTCTCATACCCATGTGAGAGGTTTAGTAAAAAAGTTGATAATTTATTTGAAATTCATAACATTTTTCATTATAAAATGCATATCATATATGCACCCTTTTTGTGTGCAATAAGCATCTCACATCTATTACAAATCTAAACACAAGTCTTAGTCTTAGTTAACTCGGAAGAAATTTCTATGTAATAGTCTTCTTTCTTTTTTTATTTTCTTCTTTTTGAGGAATATTATATTATTTACAACACAAATATCTCTGTCACTTTCTTTATCTATTAGTCAAGTGATGAAATTTCTCTGTACTTGTCTATGTAATATGTATGAAGTAGGTGTTTTTCTTGCCCTTGATTGGCATGAACTTTCACTGGAGTTTCTGTTTGCTTTCTATGAACCCTATCTGCATGAACTTTCATTGTAGTTTTTGTTTGATTGAAAAAAAGAAAAAAAAATGCTTAAAAATAAATTTTTAAAGAAAAAGTCCAATTTGTAAACCGTCCGTACATCTACAAACCTTATCTACACAAACCACAAACCGTACTGCGACTGGTTGCGGGTTAACTTTTTTTCCAAACCTTATAGATGCAAGCGGGTCCAAACCGATCCACAAACCATCCAAATCCAAACCGCAGATATCCCTAATTTTGAGTCATGTGTTTACCTATAAATTTTAAATTTTTTTGATTGAAATCATAATTTTAAAAGAGAACCAAACACAACCCACGACTTTGCTCATAAAACAACTAAGGGTGTATTTGGTTTCTATTTTGAGATAAATTTTTTAAATTTTTTTTAAGGATAGAGTTTAGAATTTTTTTGGTTTGTTTAGTTGTATATTTTGAAAATAATTTTAGAGTTTAGAAGTTTGAGATGATTTGATATTTTGTTATAATTGAGTAAATTTATGTGAAAGAAAAAGTAAATAAAAAGGAAAAAGGAAAGAAAAAAATTATTTATTGATGTGTATGAGAGAAAAAATAATTTTAAATTTTTTTAAAAAATATTTAAACTAAATAAAATTTTTAATTTTTTTTTTCGAAAGTTATATATTAAGATACAAACGAGACAAAGCCAAAACTTTGCTCATAGAAAAAGAAAAACCGGACTTTGCTCACAGAAAAAGAAAAACCAAAACCAAAACCAAAACTCCGCCCACAGAAAAACCAAAACCAACCAACCCACAGAAAAACCAAAAACCCACATCCATCTTTTCTATGCTCTGAGCTGTTTGTGTTGATGACGATGGCTCACAACCGCCGGTTTCCGATGGCACTTGTCAGAAACACCGCCGATCTCATCCGTCTTCTGCTGGCGCTGGCGATTGTGTTGAATCTGGCTTTTCTCTCACCGAAACATCTCAGATCTACATATGATGGTGATGATTCTCGCTCTTTCCCTCTCTTACCGAGCAGGATCTCATCACTCTTCGGCCGCCGCTGGCAATTGTGTTGAATATGGCTTTTCTCTCACTAATCTCACCTAAGCATCTCAGATCTGCATATGATGGTGATGATTCTCGCTCTCTCCCTCTCTCTCTATATAGTCTTTCTCTCTGAAACATTTCCAGATCTCTCTAATCTCTCAGAAACATTTCAGATCTGAGTTGAATCTGCTGTCTGACCTCCAAAATTAGGTTTTTATTTGATAGAAATTTGTATTATTAAAACCTGTTTGTTTTTCTGGCTTGTGTTTGATGATATATATGCCCTCTATGGAATTTGCGGAGACTCTACGTGATTAAATCTGTTATATCCAATCTGCAGTTTTTGTGGATTGGACTTGATGATATGCTATTGAATTTGCAGGGACTCCCAAGTTTGCTAAAACATGAAGCCCTTGTTGTCCTTTTGAAGTTTTTTTCCGGTGTAGTTTCTTTTTTCTCACCGGAATGATTTGATGGTGTTTGGTGTGTGGGAAGTTTCACACGTGTGCCGCTGTGTGAGCTGGCTCAGTATTGAAGATCCTTCTGTGCATGGTTTAGAATGGTCAAATTGTGTTGTTACTTGCAAATAAATTGCAAATAAAAAACAAAAAACAATGGATAAGAATAATAATCAAAATTATTTTTTGAAATAACCCATCAAAGATGATATAAGGATTCACCTAAATATCAAATTATAATTATTAATTTTTGTGTTTAGGGTATTATTTAGATAAAAGAAAAAAAAAATCTTCAAAAATTGCATTTGGATGGGAAAAATTAAAATAAGGATTCGAGGCTAAGATAAACCAAAATTATAAGAAACTTAGATATAGATATTGTACTGAAATATATAAGTCGAGATTCGAGAGACGAGAGGAGCTGGGCATCATTCAAAAAAAAAAAAAAAAAAAAAGAAGAGAATTGGGCAACTCATCAATGATCTTCTCAAATGGGCACTTGGCATGGTGACTTTTTTCAGAAAAATCATTTTCACATCCATAAAATAACTGTTATATATATATTTTTAAAAAAAAATTAGAGTTGGGTTTAATTGATAGAGAAATCTGTATGTGTATAGAAGAAATAGTTGTGAGAAATCTATCTGAGAATTTTTAAAAAGATCTTTTAAAGTGTTGTGAGAAATTTATCTAAGAATTTTTAAATAGGTTTTTTCAAGCCGTTGTTTTTTATTTGTTTATTATTTAGATGTATTTAGAAAGGTAATTTAAGAACATACGGTGTAGAGTGTGGGGTAGAGTGTACGTATAGTGTGGTAAGAAAAACATACGGTGTAGAGTGTACATATAGTGTGGGGTGGGATAGAGTCTATTGAGAATAAATTATAATTAAATTATAATTGGAAATAATTTAATAGGATATTAATTATTTTTTTTGGGTACAAATACAATTCTCCCCCCAACCCCAACATCATAGTACATTTTGGTTCAGACCTGTGATCTCTCCTCGCTGGGACTTTGGTTTTGGGAATTGTGTTTTAAGATCTGTGATCTCTCCCCTCGGGACTGTGAATCTGGTTGTATATCTGTGGTCTCTGGGACGATCGTGAAATTTTGGGCGGGATTGAAAATGCCGAACGCCCAGGATCAAAGGTTAGTTCAATCAACTCTCTAAGTCCGATTTACATAGCTAATCTTGGATTCTAATTGTAATTATTAATTTACAGAAAATCAATTTCCATAACTTTTGAGAAATTTTGGCCTTGTTTGGTTTGTGTTTCTCAAAAAATTTTGGGAAAATTTTTCTACAAATAAGTTTTCAAAAGTAATCAAACCAAACAAGTTTTCCCAAAAAAATTTTCCAAAACTTGTTTAGTTTACAAGTTTTCCAAACAAATTTCTCTCTCATACACATCAAATCAATAACTTTTTTCAAAACTCTCTCTCAAAATAATTTTTCAAAACATCTCTTGAAAAAAAATTAAACTAAATAATTTTTCGTACTTTTTATCTCAAAACATGTTTCTCAAATACAAACCAAACAAGCCCTCCATCTCTCTCTAACTATCGATGCCTTGAATGGCACCAAGCCATACTACCATATATAACCACTGCACTGCCATACCAAGCACGTCACCACTGGTCCGCCAGCTCATGGCTCCCAGCTACCACACCACTCTAGTGCACTAGGTACTTCTAGGGTATGATGCATATGCAAAAGTACTATGCCCAGGACACAGGATGGGTATGATATGTTTGTCAAATATCCCTGCTTTATAACTTTAATTTAAGAAACCTTTTGTAATTTTAAGAATTATACATTTTTTAATGTATTGTTCAGTCACAATATTTGTATTTTGTATTACTATTTTTTTCCGTCTATATTTAAAGATGTTAAAAAATCTTGTGATATAGTGTGGGGTGTTTTGGCAACAAGCCAAAAATTCAAAAGTAAGCTTTTAACTCATTTTGAGTTACATCATTTCTTACATGAAACAGTAAAAAAAATCAAAAAGTTATAAAGTCAACTTTCAATCATATTTTCAAAACACTCACAATATGCTATGTGATTTAGAAAGTTAAAAAAATGATACGTAATTCGTATTATGATTTGACAACAATGGTCCTAATGGCTATTAGGGGATGCAAAATATACCAATTTGTTATGATGGGATCTACCACCACTAGTTTGTGGTTCTAACAAAATCTTAATCGACATGGTCAAGTTCTGATATGTTATGATACCACTTTTCGGATGGGACTTACCACTATGTTTGGCAGTGGAAATGCATTAAATACGTTATGCTTAGGCCAAGTTTGGGAAGACTAAATAAGTGAACTTTTTGACTTTTTATTAAATATGGGTTGGATTTGGGTCGGGTTTGAAGTGATGTGTTAGAGAGGTGATGTGACTTAAATAAGATGATGTGACTTAAATAAGATAGTGACTTTTTGAATTTTTTGGAGGATGCCAAACTTGGCTTTAAAATGCAAATTAAGCTTCTAAGATTTTCGTAGACTTATGATTATTCAAATTGGAGATATCCTTGCCCTAAAATTGCTTTGCTATATCATTGTTTATTGGGGGTTGGCTTATCTCTCTTCCCTATAAATTTAGGTGCTAGTGATATGAAACATGATGGGTGTGTTTGGTTTGTGTTTGTAGAGTAGTTTTTGAGATAAAAAGTACGAAAATTTGTTTGGTTTGCTTTTTTTTAAAAATAATTTTGAAAAATTGTTTTGGGGAGAGAGTTTTAAAAAAAGTGATTGATTTGATGTGTATGAGAGATTTTGGAAAGTAGATAACCAAACAAAATTTTGAAATTATTTTTGGAAAAATTTGTTTGGGTTGATTACTCTTGAAAATTTGTTTGTAGAGAATTTTTCTCAAAAATTTTTCTGAGAAACAAACCAAAGAAGGCTGATGATTTTGTGTTTAAAGCTATGTGCGTATCTATATATAGAGGCATACAAATATATAGATCCTTGTATGCCTGGATGTGGAATAGAAGGGCTAGATTTTTGAGATCTTTGTACACGTTCAGCTTTGGAAAGAACAAGTTTGTTCTTCTCTTCTCTTTATAAAATCTTGTACTCTGTGTTTGAGGCTGGGAAGTTATAATAAATGGTAATGAATGCTTCATTTCATTTATTTATGCAATTTGTTCTAAATGGATGTTTTTGGGATAATCAAGCTAAGGAAATTAAAATGTTTCCACCGCCTAATCAATTATACCCAAGGTTTTAAAAAGTGATCGTAACCGTTATGTAACACTGTTACGTAGTGGTTATGGTGGTTGTCGTCTCCCGTTTCAGTCGCTATAATGGTGTGACGGAAATTCATGTGTAACGACCGTTTCGGTGTTGCGTAACGGCTGTAACGGTCCTTCACACACCATTGCACCCTTTTATAATATTGTGAATAACATCCTTTCCCAAAAAAAAAAAAAAAATAAATAAATAAAAGTTTACAAAAAAAGAACAATTACGCAAGTGATCAAAGTCCAAAGGAAAAAAATCTTATATGAATTTATTTTCTTTATAATTTTTTAAAAAAAATTTATTTCATTACATTAGCATGTAAAATGGAAAATGTATAATCAATAGTTGTATATTATTTTTATATTCATTTTATTTAATAGTTAATTATAAATATTTTTTTATTTTGTTATTATAATGTGTTATCTAAAAAATGTCTTTAAAAAACTCAAAAATATTTTTTGTTTATGGCACAAGTTTTATTTTTGTAATCATTTCATTCAATACGTAATTGTAAATAATTTTATTTAGTTACCTGTAAAGTGTTGTCTAAAAAAATGCCTTAAAAATAATTTTTTGTTTATGGCATAATTTTTATTTTTATAATCATTTTATTTAATAATTGTGAATATTTTTTATTCAATTAGCCCAGGTATTGGTCAAAAATAATTTATAGACATTTAAAATCAGTTATTCTTAAAGCCATTAACTATTAAAATAAAATGTAAAAAGCTCTTTTTATATTGATTTGAAAATATGAATATATTGGATCATATTTAAAAATTAACAAAAATTGATCAAAATCTGTTTTAAATCTTAGGCCTTGTTTGGAAATCTTCCCTTTTAGTCAAAAAGTAAAAAAATTATTAAATTAGTCAAAAAGCTAATAATCCATACTAAAAAGTCAAAGATTTTCTTTTCTTTTTACTTTTTGCGCATCTTTTTGTAAAAAGTCAGAAAGTTATTTCAAACATACTAGTATTTTTTAGCTCATATTTTAGCCAAATAGTCAAAAAGTTACTAAATTAGCTTATTCCCAAATGGGGCCTTAATAAATGTGATTCTAGAAAGAAAAAATAAATAAATATGCGTAACAGTAAGTTTTCTTTAAATTATGCACCAAAAAAAAAAAATTACGGTTCCTGTTACTGTAACCGTTAAGCTATGGCCTTTATACTGCGCCACCGCAACTGTTACGGCGACCGCAACCGTTTTTTGAAATCTTGATTATACGTCAAAATATATAGGGGTGTTACATGTTTGTATGACTTCTGGTCGTTCACTATCTCAGTTTGGAATTGGATAGGACCATGATGCACGATCTGCAATTGATACATATGTATGTATGTGTATATTTCTTGACATACACAAGCACACATAATCAGTGTGTATATGTAAGTTCTATGTTACACGGACTCTTTGGAATTTCGAAGGTACCCGTGTCGACACGACACGGGTACGGGTACGGGTACGGGTGCGGGATATGGTTGGAATACGGCTCCTTAGACACAGATACGGCAGAAGAATCGAAAGAGGAGAGAGCAAGGAGAGAACCTGGCCTTTAACTTCAATCGGTTGCAGAGCATCAATCGATCTGCGAAGCTTGATCTGCGAAGTTGATTGATCTGCAAAGTCGATGTACTGTGCTCCGTCGTCTTCCCCTTTATCTTGATCTCGGACTCTCTTCGTCGCCTGATCTGCGAAGTCTTTTCGTCACTCTCTCTCTCTCTCTCTCTCTCTCTCTTTCTTCTTTTTTTGATCAGTCTGTCTCCGACTTTTCTTTTTAATAAAATTTGAATTATATATAATATAAACTATATTAATATAATATTATTCACATACATATTATATAATATTATTTATTCAAAAAAATATTATATAATACAATATATCATAAATAACATAACTTTTATGTCTAAAATTAAAATAATTTATTTTATCATATATAATATAATTTATTTTATGTCTAAAATAATGTTTATAATTTTATTTATTATTTATCTGTTATTTTTTTTAATAAAATTTGTTATTCCTTAAACTTTTTAAACTCATCTTCATATAATAAATATATTTTAAAAATAACTATTTAACGTATCTTCGTACCCGTATCTTAATTTGGATTCGTATCTACGTATCCTTAATTTTTAATTTTAAAGTGTCCGACCCTTAAATACACACCCGTATCTGATACTCGCACCCGAGTCCGTGTAACGTAGTGTAAGTTGTAACCTCGATTTTTTGGAAGCATTCGATTTGTGTTATATATGTGAATATGTAGATATATGCATGCATTCCTCTATCAAATACAAAAATTATTTAGAAAACAAATGTTATATTTAGAAGAGGAAGAGAGATGGATGGGTAAGATTGTGAATTCAGTTTATAAATTTGCATGTGACTTCTGCATGTTCAATTTTGCGGTAGACTATCAAAGGGGCACAGGATCTGAGTTTAAGGGGTTTAGCCATCAAGTAATATAATTTGTGTTAGTTAAATGGATCATAGTTGAGGGTTGCCTATATAAATATTCAAAGAAAACAAATAAAAAGGAAAGAAAGTAAGAAAAGAGAAGAGGAAACTAAAAGAAAAAACTCAACTTAGCTAAAAGGAATGTAAGTGTACCTCCATGAATGTGTATATGTAGAAATGCGTGTGTAAAATTGTGTTATAATAACTCTTTCACAACCTTTCCGTTAGATTTGCTTTTCTCAAAAATTGACTGTTGGATTTTATACTCTTTTCATAGCCATAATATATAACCATATTTTAAATTTCCAGCCCGTCAAAGATTAAGAATTTAAGAGCTATCTTATAGTTATGTCTGCATTTCTTTACATAATACAACTCTGATAGGAGGGCTTTGTAGATGAGAGCTCTATCTATTTTTGTTCAACATGAAATTTTCATGTGCAGTTTCTATGGAAGAAATACTTAAATCATAGTTTGTGGAGTTTAGATCCACTAAGAAGTTATGAATGGATGTAAGACTAAAAACTCTATATCAAGTATAGTTGATTGTGCTCCATACATTATGTTTATACATGATATGTATGTAAGTTTATATATTTAATAATATATGGATGGTATATTTATATATGTGAAATAAATGTGTATATGCTTAAATTTACGTGATATAAAATAAACTCGATATAAAATAAACTCATATGCAAGGAAAAAAGAACTCAAATGCAAACCCACTAACCTGAAGGAGGAGAAATATCATGTATGTTTAGATTAACATTATGTGCTAATTGGTCAAGTGGTTTAAGTATCTTTTTTGATGTGTAATTCATGTAGACTCAAAGTTGAGTGTTTTATTGGGGAAATGTGGCCTAAGCTGTTGGGGTGCCCCCTTAGGAGACTCAAGTGGTAAAGTATCTTCTTTAACTTCAAGTCTTAATTTGCCCAAGTGCTAATTAATTAATTTTTATTTATTTCTTTTGAATCTATTTGCTGCCCCATGCTGCTAGGACTGCACACAGACGTCCTTTTAAGCATCAAGTTTCTCAAATACGACTTGCATGTAAAAATAAGTAAACCTAAACCACTAACTAGTAGCAGATTTGGATGGGTTCCTGTGTCTGAATTGGCATTGCATTTGCCACCCTTTTACCATACCTACTAACTTGTTTGCCCTTTTCTGTGTCCATTGGGTGCCACCCCTATGAATTCAATTGTATTGCACTTAACCCTTAATTTTGTATTCTAATGCTCATTTCATGCTCTTGTGATGGTTTGTAGGGAGCTGGCAGCCAATTCTTATAATGAATTTCACAAAATTTTTTGGGTTTTCATTACATTGTTGGGTAGCATCCTCCAAACAATGTATCAACCATTTGAAACACATTATCCAGAGGCAGTAGCATTCGTTGTTACTATTGTGATCTATTTTTCATCATTGTTGGTTGAATTATTTCTCCGAACCACTGGCAGAGATCATATGATAGTGAACAAATTAAGTTTGTTCTCGGGTGTACTTGCTGTTATTTTGCCAATACTGATCATTGTCCCAGCCATTGGGTGGTTGGCTTTGGGCATATGGGTCTGTGTTTCTGGAATTGTTGTATATCGCTTTTATGATGAGATTAGAGATGATTTTGTCAAAATTGTTGCGGAATTTAGAAGCGTAATGAATAAATCGAGGAATGGAAATGCAAATGAAAGTCGGGATGAGCCTCTTCGACTGCCTGTGTAAGTCTGCATCAACATTTTTGCGAAATTTAGAAGCGTAATGGATAAATTGAGGAATGGCAATGCTGGTTGAAAGTCAGCTCGAGCATCATTGACTGCCTGTGTAATTTTTGTTCATGCTGAACCAAGGTTGGGTGTTTGGGGTTCAATATTTTAGAGATAATGTTATTAAGTTCCACTGTGTTCGTAAGAAATAGCTCCCTGGGGTACTTTGTCATGTTTGTTGTACTTTTTTAGAGATAATGTTATTAAGTTCCACTGTGTTTGTAAGAAATAGCTCCTTGGGGTAATATTGTACTCTACTTGTGTTTCTGCTGAACCAAGGTTGGGTGTTTGGGGTTCAATTTCTTAGAGATACTGTTATTTAGTTCCATTGTGTTTATAAATAGCTCCCTGGGATATTTTGTTATGTATGTTGTACTTGTTTTTCTGCTGAACAAAGGTTGGGTGTTTAAGGTTCAATTTTGTAGAGATAGCATATTTATAAATAGCTCCCTGGGGTATTTTGTTGGGTGTTGTGCTCGTTTTTCTCCACTGTTTAAAGTTCCACTGTGTTTGTAAGAAATAGCGCACCCCATCCCATCCCTGGGGTAGTTTGTTATGTATATTGTACTCTACTTGTTTTTTGGGTATTTAAAGAGGAGTCCGGATCATCGGCCGCAGTATCCTGTGGCCCTTCCTGCCGCGTTCCAAAAACGGCGTCGTTTTGACCTTTATTTTTTTTATTTTTTATTTCTTCATTCAGCCCCTTTTCGTTTACCTATGCCCACCCAGCTGAACCATCACCTTCCCCCAACCTTCTCTCTCTCTTAACAAACACCAAATCAAAGTCCAAACTTCAAATGGAGGGACTCACAAATAACTCTCCATACCGACATCATCTGTCTACATTCCATCATCAACTCTCTCTCATGATCCACTCGCATGAAGCAAATTTACAGTTGAAAATTGTCATTTTCTGAATAAATTCTTTTCTAGTGATGAAGAAAAGGTGTCGATAGATTTCGTAAAGATTGAGGAAGTTAAGGAGGTTTCTGAGACAAGTATGAGTTGGGTTTGAGGTATTGAGTTTGGTTTACCTGAAGTGGAAGAGGGACGATGAAAGCTTCGACATCGCTCCAAGGTTCGTCAATGGAGCCTCGAATCCAGGAGGGGTAGATTTTTTTTTTTAATTGAAATCTGCATTGTAGCAGAGCTACATCAACAGTCGGAACAACAACTTCAGAGACTCACCGCCACTGGACGCGTCTCTAGATGGCAGAATCAAATCTCCGGCGGCTATACTCTGGCTAGTCCTCCACTGCCTCATCAAGCTCGTCCTTAGCTTCCGATTCTCTTGCCTCATCTTCTTCCTCCTCTTCTCCACCTCCACCACTTCCAACCTCTACTCCACCTTGCCCTTCCGTACCGCCACCAAGCTCTCCAATTAAGTGTTCAGACCAGATGATGGAGAAAGATGAAAGTGGGCAGCAAACTCCAATTTCGGAGGAAAAAAATAATAATAATAACACTAAACAAAACGAGGTCGTTTTCGGAGAGCGGCAGGGAGGGTCGCAGGATAGTGCGGCCGATGATCCGGACTCATTTAAAGAGGTCCCAAGATGCTGCTAGAGGTAGAAGGATGCCACCGGAATTAAAATGTAGATATAATTTGGAGTACGAATGTTTTTGCTTACCTATTTGAATATTTATTCCAAAACGAAAGAGAACAAGAAAACCAAAACCAAAATAGTTTGTGATAGATGAGTGGATTTGAATACCCAATGCCCAACAACCTTTGGTTCATTCTCAGAGGAATTTTATCTGTTGCGCAAATGAACACTAGTTAAGGGTAGTATTTGTATAAAGTCTATTGAAATTTAGTATGTGAAAATTATGTAAAAATAAATTGAATTATATGATAATATTAGCAGTTGAGTTGACTTTGTGTAATGTACGGAATAAATGTAAATTATTTTTGACTTTTAAGCTTTGTAATATATATTATACGAGAAAAATATTTTTTTTGTAAAATAATTCATTGATCTTAATTTTTAATAGAGTTCTAAAAAGAGCTTTACACATGTGGCAAGAGAAAAAAAACACACACACATGGGCACTCACATCACATCAAAGGTGGGCCTCACTTATTTAGAGCTCTCTTTTTAGAGTTCTCAATTATTTTGGTCTCATTGCAATTTGCAAGTCCAATAAGGTAGTTTGAAACAAAATTAATAGTTTTTAATGTGTTTAAGTTTAGTTTATTTATATAATCATTTGAATTTGAACAAATTATTTTTTTAACACAATTTTGGGAGGAAAAATGGAGTATAGAAAGCTCTGAATTGTGCAATGATAATACTTGAATATGTACATTACATTTAATAGTGGGATACTTGGTGCTTTGGGAAGTAGGTTAAAAATTAATTTTTTTATTTTTTTGTTTTTTTGAAAAAATATATAAAAAAGTAAAGAGGTGATGTGAATTAAAAAAATAAAAAGTCAAAAATATGACTTTTAACCAGCTTACCAAAATAAGTTGAAGTTAATCTTTGATCTCTACCTTATCAATCATGTTGGATTACTTGTTAAAAACATATAAAAAAAATTCTTGGTACTCATTAATTTAATAAAAAAATATAATTAATACTTTTTTTTTCATTTTTTTTCCCCAAATTTTATACATTCTCTTTTCCTTCTAAATTTTGTACATTACAATACAAACTTCAAATTCGATCAGAAAGTGTAAACAAAAATGTAAAATTTTAATCTTATAATCATCTGCATTTTAGGATTTGTAATGGAAGAAGAGGAGAAATTACCAATTACTCTGATACATATTTTCAAGACATAATAAGTAAATGGTTTTGTTGGCAACACAATCTAATGTCAAAGTAAACGTTTTTCTAATAGTTATGTTCTGATGTTTCTCAACCTCATGCAATTTCTTTGTTTCTCTTCATCACAGCGGATGATAGGAAGCATCCACTGCCCCAATCACAAAATCAACCGCCTTTGATCCTTCATAAGTGGATCATTCGGGTTTTCATCTAGTTAATCTGAGTGTCAATTGCAAATATCGATTTAGATTAGACAGATGGAAAATGGACCAGTTGTAATTGGACAAGACCAATATAAACATCATTTGTATTGTGTGCCTCTCTTCATATAGGATAATTAACGATGACAGTGACAGAATATCATTTTCCTTGAAGAAAAATTGAATCATGGATTGTGAAGAAAGGGGGAGGGAAAAAGAAATCATAGAAAAAACAAGGAGAAAATGAGAGAAAAGTGTGAAATTATTTCATAAATTTCAATTCATTATGTTTGCCTTGATACAGTGTTCAAAGCATTGGTATCTTTTGGGAAAAACATATCCATATTATTCAGTTGCACCATCCTTTCTAGTTGCGAACAGAAGAACAATAGGTGTAGTTGTTGGCTTTTTGGCTTTCGAAGTGTATTTTTGTAAATGCGAGCGTGCCAGCAAGGATCAATCAGTCCTTACAAAAATTATAATTGCTAACCAATTATCAGACGATTGTGTTTTAGTTCTTTCAGCCTTAATGAAGAGGACTTTTACTGGTGGCTTGACTTAGGAGAAATTAAGCGAAATAACAGTTAAACGAAGAGCAATTGAAGTATTTCATTAAAATGAAAACTTACAATGGTTCAAACTCAGCCTCGTAGAGGTTTACAGCAACAATCTACTTGAATCTACTTGAAACTACTCCTATGAATGAAGTGCAGAGCACGTATTTAAAGTGCAGGAATGTAAAGAACAGGTATTTAAAGTGCAGGAAATGTAAGGACTGGAAATGTAAAAACTGGAAAAGAAAATATGCAAAGTAAGACTGGTTTGTATGATCTGAGTCTGGGGGTTTTTTCTAGGGACCTCCTTGCTATTTATATTCCTCAAGGATGACCATCGAACTGCACTTCAAACCGTCGAACTGTTCCTCCATGATCGCTGATCATGTTGCCTTAGAAGTAGTTCCACTACGCCATCACTTGCAGTTGGGCTTCCCTCCTGTATTTGAATTTAAATATGAGTAACCGTTGAAGCCACGTCACCTTGTATCTCTTTACTGATCCAGTGCTACTCAGATTACGTGAGAACCAATATTCACTGCCACGTGTACGATCAGGATCGAAGACTTGAATAATCTTTCTATATTACCCTTACTCTGCCACGTGTCGAACTGTAACTGGCTTTTACAAAATATGTAGCCAACATTATCCCCCGCACTAATATGCCCAATACTTGGTAATATTAGTGGATCACGGTCTTTTCCCGCGCTTTTAGAACGTGCAGGGAGTCTATATTCTAGAAACACAACCGTCATCTATTTGGTGATCATTTGCATTAACTCTCCTTCAATTTGTCGAACATCCCAATACCTTAGCATTCGAACAGACTATGGCTAAATCAACTTCCCTTTCTATTGATCAAGCATATGAAGAGCCATTGAGTAATGCTGCTTCCCCTCGAAAGAAACTCCACGCATTCATTAGCCACCTTTACCCGCCTTTCTATATTCAGGTCATGGGAGCCTTTGCAAATTACCAACCTTTGGACTACAAACACATTGCCCTTAATCCTTCGATTCAACAAGTTGCAGATATAGATACAAGAAGTTCTTCTTCCCCCTTGTACCTCGAACAAACTGCTCTCAAACCTTTGATTCAGCAAGTTGCAAATATGATCTTGGGAAACTCTTCTTCACAAACCTCTGCATGGGATGAAGCTGCAACTTCTTCCTCTTCTGGGGTTTCTGACTGGACAAGCTGGTCAACACCTGAGACCTAGGATTTGAGGGAACGAATCAACCATCATTTTGTTGAGTTCACTAACCCTTTAGAGTTTCCTTCTTACGCTCGAAGTTCAGTGGTCTACCTCTACGTGCCCATTGATCATCGACGTAGTTTGGAGGAGAATCTGCTTGTAGCATGGTACACATCCTCCATGCCTACAAAAATAGTGCACGCTACCCGGCGCCTAGAAGAAGCACAAGGGTACAACCCATCATTCTTAGCCCAGAAGGCGAAGATTTGCTCTTCTGATTGGCTTGATTATATTAATGCTTTTGTTCCTTCTGCTCCTGTGCCATCTCCCATAATAGATGCATCCACACATTCTTCTTCATTTTCTGAAATTGAAGCATCCACACCTTCTTCTCCATCTTCTGAAACAAAAGCATCCACACCTTCTCCTCCGCCAACTCTTTGCGGGACAGAGAGACTGAGGCTTGCCCTTCCCATGGAAAAAGTCTTCCCACCTTACAAACCTTCACATTCCCCTACTCCAGCTGAGCGGAAACAAGCTCAATTTCTGCTTGCAGCTTTCTCTCATTTGCCCTTCAATGTTCTTGAGGACGAAGTCCCTCTCAAGAACCTTCGATGGGCTTGTGATATTCTGATTAGGGGCCATGCCCTTAATCCCCTTGCCCAAGCAGAACTTCATATGTTCCTGGACCAACTTCCAGTGCTCCTCTACTGGCATCGAAATTCCATGGTCACTACACAATCTTTGGATCAACTTTTGTCTCTTCGAATTCATGCCTAGTACGAAGCAGAGAACTTCATCGAAAAATTCGATGATTTCAAGAATAAAGATTCTGCGTATTTGGATGACTTGGTCATAGACGAATTGGAACAAAGATTGAGAGAGGAAACTTTCAAAATAAAGGCTGAAGAGCTCTACTACGAAGTGAGAGTACATCAACTCATGCAGCCAATGTTAGAAGAAATAGAAGATATAATAAAGAAAGAACAAAAATTCATTGATCATTGTTGGACTAAATTTCATGATCTTGTTATTTATTCTATTCCTTATTTTTATGAGCTTGAGTTTATACCCAGATAGGGTCATTCGATGTAATTGCTTTGGCTTTAATATAAACAGAATTCTTCATTTGGCATTGTTTGACCTTGTTTCCGTTTGCCTTTTAAGGCCAATCCAGAGTTTCGAACTGAACAATCTTTTTCTTCGAATATGGACTCAATTGATTAAAAATGAAAACACTAAGAATCAATATGACTTTTCCAATTTATGGAATAAGTTTGACAATTCTAGCTGATATCATTTAGAATTGGTGCTTCAAATTTAACAACCTCATCCTTCAAACCTGGACTCAATTGGTTTTAATGAAACACTAAAAGGAACCAACATGACTTTTCCAATTTATGGAATAAAGTTGACAGTTTTGGCTGATATCATCTAGAATTAGTGCTTCGAATTTAACAATCTTACCCCTCAAAGCTAATTATAACCAATATATGGTCATGGTTAATATAGCCAACCAATTTTAAATTGACCCCTTTTGCTTCGAAGAGCAGTCCATGCTGTTTTAGTTCAACAGACAATCTGCTTTTGTATATATAGACACCAACGATTTGTTTTGATGTTTCAAACACCATTTACTTCCTTATGGGTCCTCAAGCTTTGCCTCAAGGGTATTACTTTTGTTAAAAAACCTACTACAGGTCTTTGATCTCTTCGAAGTAAACCAATCCTTGAGTATCTTCAAATTTTTAAGTATGGAAATGTGCTTCGAAGCCGGTTTCTCTGTTTCGAAGCTGTTGTTCTTTTGGCTTTTGGCGCCAAAATTTGGCTTCGAAGCCAAATATTTTACTTCGAAGCTAGCCTCATCGTATTCGTACTTCTAGTGCTTAACGACTTACACAATATATTTTTCAGACACAAAAGCTTTTTTTTTAAAAACCCTTTTGTTTCGTACTCTGAAATCACTTGCTTTTTTAACACACAAACCCTACCAATCTTCTGTTAACCCTCTCTTCCTTGCTACTTGCTATCAATGGATCCTTCCTCGTTGAAAGTGCTCGCTGGCGACCGTATCAGCCCTACCATGGCTTTGAAGAAATGTATTGATGAAGAAATCACCAAGTTAACAACTGGTGAGTCAAGCGCCATAGATGGACGTCTCTTCATTCCTCGCCACAGCAACCGACAAGAGTACGTCCTAGGTCCCATCTTTCGAGAGGCCCCTAACTAACTTCCAGCTTTATACCCCCGTTTGGAGGATCACTTTCTTCTCTACGAAGGAGGGCTTGACTGGAGCAATTAGAGAATGACCCGGCCTCATCGCTGCTGGCCGACATTGAGAACCGAATGGAAGGAATGGTATGACAGGGTTGTACCTGCGAGGGAAGATGACCTACAGGAGCTCTGCATCCTCGACGCTCTTCGTCTCTCCAGGTTCATCATTCCTGAGGACCCCTTTTTAATTCCTGCTGCTTTATGTTTTTGGAATATGGCTTTCAATTTCTTCCAATTTCGATGCGGCATGATGGCCCCCACCGTTCTTGATATTTGCCATCTTTTAGGGCTTTCACCCCATGGCTCTCACCCCATGGCTCTCCTTTTACTCCCAACTACTCGGACCTCCCTGTCAAATTTTCCCTTCCAGCCTTAAACTCTTCTTACAGTGACTTCGTAAAGGCTAAAAATAAAAGGGAAGGCCCTGTGAGAGACAGAGAACTATTTTCCTTCATTTTATACTGGTTGTGCAAATTCCTTTTTTGCACCTCATCTCAGAGGATTATGCCTGAGTTCGCTCCACTTGCGAATGCACTTGTCTTAAAAAAACATATAGCTCTTGCTCCTTATCTTTTAGGTCATGTTTACAGAGCTTGTTCCCAATTTTGTGAAAAACCTCTTGATGTTAACCAAGGAGGTCCCCTTTAGGTGCTCTAGCTCTGGCTCTTTGCCTATTTCACTGATTTGCATAAAAAATGCCTAAAATTCCTTGTTTAGGATCCTAGCACCTATGGGGAAAAGTGTATGCTAGGATTGTTCTTTACCCTGCTTCTTTTGCTTATTACTTTGCCTTCTTTTACCAACTCTCTATTTCTCCTCCTGCTTCTCTTTTTTGTCCTTTTGATGCCAATAAAGGACCTGCTTGGCTGTAAACTTTTCTGACTGATAAAGAGTGATCTACCTCACCACACAAAGATATGTGGGCTTCAATTTTGCTACCAAGGGAGCTGTTCATTGGCACTTTAAACCCTCGAGGTTATAAATGCATATCTGAGGTGTACTGCCCTTCTCAGTTTGCCAGACAATTTGGGCTCACTCAAGGGATACCTGTTCCACTTTGCAGTCTCTCGAATGTCCACCTTACGGCTAGAGACTTGAGAATATCTAAATCAAAGCTAGAGGCGGCAATATTCAAACTGCTGAAGGAATTGAATGAATTTCAATTTGTCCATTTTCTCCCATCTGGCTTAGTTTTGAAAAGATTCCAGAACTGGTGGACAGCCAATATGGAAGTGCGCCTATCTGCCCACCCTCATGACTTGCTAATAGGGTTAGGAGTGCCTTCGAAGGCTAAGTCAGCGACAGTTGAGAACATTCCTCCCTTTTCTGCAGCTACCACAACTTCTAGAATTACCAGAGCTGCTTCGAAGAAGGGTAAGCATTTCTAAGTTCCTCTTTCCTTCAACTCTTTTGTTTGTCTCCTCTATATTCACATATTTTGGTGCAGGGTCTCCACAAGAAAAATCTCCTAAAAGAGCAGAAACTCTAGCGACTCTTAAGGCCAGACAACAGCAGAAAAAGAAAAGAAAACTGGTACTCACTCCTGAAGAATCTGAATCTCAAAATGAAGAGAGAGAGAGATTGAGCAAGAGCAAGAAACACCATTACAAAGAAAAAAGAAAACAAGGGTGGCTGCCCCCTCTTCTGATTTGGTCGAAGATCCTAATTCCGAGACAGTTGACAAAGCAATGGAACAGGAGCTTACTTCTGAAGAACTTGATCCCCAGATTGAAGAGAGAGAGGTTGAAAAGGAGCCAGTAGTTTCATTGCCAAGAAGGAAGAGAAAGAAAGTGACTGTTCCTGCTACTGACCTGATTGAAGATCCTATCCATGAAGTTGCTGCCAAGGCAGTAGAACAAGAACATTCCAAAGCAATGATCGTTTTTGAGAGGGCTGAGAAGAGACGGCGGCAACAATTTCTAAGAGATAAAGCTGCTGCTGCTGATGCACTACAAAGGGAACCTACAAGAAGGCAACAACCTGCCAAGCATTACTCCCTTCGTAGCTCTCCCATTACTGCCAACATCTCTGAAACAAGTAATATCTTTCATGCTTCTATTATTTTGCCTTATCAAATTTTGACACTAGAGCTTGACCTTACGCTTCTTCCTTTTTGCAGCAACAACTACTGAGGCTTTACTTCCAATGAGGACTCCCTCAATTTCAATTGAAGTTGATCAGATGCAGAATGTGAAAGCCATTCAAATAATACTTCCACTTCCTAGGCCCACATTTCATGTACCCCCTTTGAGTCCTAGCATCCCTTTAACTCTTTCTTTTGGTTTGACTCCATATCTTCCTCACTTGACCCTTGACACTTCTCTTTCGAGCCTTGCTCCTCCTCATTCTTCTAAGGAAATTCCAACTGCTACTCCATCTATGATGGCAGTTGATTCCCCTATTGAGGGTGTTGGTAGCTTTCCAACCCGTGGTTCATCACCTTTACCTAGCTCCAGCCCTTCTTCACTTGATTCATTGGTGGCTAGGACCATGGAGACTGCTAAAGATGCTCCATCCACTTCTCCTATCCCTATGCAGTCCTTTATGCCTTCCACCACAACTCTCTCTGCAGTCCTCATGTCTACGGATGAGGTAGACATCTTCGAAGCCAGACTAGCTAGTCTCTTCGACGTACCCTCTACCTCTCCAACATTGAATGTTGAAGCTGAGCCATTAGTTTTGGTTGACTCCTTGTTGGAAATTTTTTAGAGCTCTTCTTCTTCCAGCAGCAAGCCTTCTGTACCTTTGATAGACCTAGACGCATGTCTGGAACTGTTGATTTCTTTTTCGAGGATTCCTTTCGAGGCTCTGCAAAGGCCTATAATCAGAAATGGGTTCCTCCAATGCTGCAAAATTGCTGAGCAGTCTGGCATGAATATTTCAAGTCATCTATCTCAGGCAGCAGCTACTGTCGACTTCTATCTCAGCATTTGTCATGCTGCTAAGGCTGCAGATGAGAAACTGGCTAGAGATCAGAGTTTTGTTTCCCAAGTGCACACCGAAGTGTCAAATCTGAAAGAACAACACTCATCTGTCTCCCACTTTCGAGTCCAGCTGCTGGAAAGGAAAGCTCAACTTGAAGAGGAGCTGGCTGCAGTGAATCAAGCCTTAGTCCGAACTGATACCAAATTGCAAATCACCAACCAAGGACTGGCTGATCGAAAGGAAGAGATGGCTGCAGCTATTCAACTAGTTTCATCACTTAGCAATAGGAAATCTATGGTACAAAAACAATTAAGACACTGTAATGATTTTTGGGCCAATTTGTGGCAAAATGTACTTAATTCTTTATGAAAGCACAAATTTTTATCTGTCATCTGAGCAATCTTATGTTCTTATACTTAATGTTTATTTTATTCCCTGTGTTTCCCAAATGGTTGGAAAATAAGGTTTCAAATATCTGCCATTAATCTTTTTGGGATGTATATACCCATTCAGATTTCTCAAATTGTATGCTCCAAAAGGCAGAACTCTATGAATTTGATATGGTCCTTCCCAGTTAGGTGACCATTTGCCAAACTTATGGCTTTTAATTCCTATTGGGAGTATTGTCTTCCATACCAAATCACCTTCATCAAAGCCAATGTGTTTGACCTTCTTATTATAATTCTTGGCTGATTTCTTCTTTTGGAAAATAATGCTATTTAATGCCAAAATTATGGCTTCATCTATGCCTTCTAATTCCAATCACATACTTTGATGGTACTGCTCAGGATCTAACTGATCTTGGCATCTTACCCTCAAAGATTTAACATTAATCTCCACAGGTAACACTGCATCATGTCCATATACTAAGGTATAAGGAGTGACTCATGTGCTTGACCTTGGGGAAGTTCTGTAAGCCCACAAAACATCCAACAACAGGTTATGCCAATTCCTAGGATTATCTTCCACAACCTTTTGTATTCTCTTTTTCAATGACTTATTGGATGATTCAGCTTGACCATTGGCTTGTGCATAATAGGGTGTGGAATTAACAAGGCTAATTCCAAACTCTGCCACAAAAGACTTCACCATTTTCCCATCGAACACAATCCCATTGTCCACAGTTATGATTTGTGGAATGCCAAATCTATGGATCAAATCTTTAATGAACCCAATGACTTCTGTCTGGTCTACAGCTTTGTATGGCTTGGCTTCGACCCACTTAGTGAAGTAATCAGTGGCCACTAGAATGAAACAATGATGCTTCGAAGAAAGTGGGTGTATTTTTCCCATCATATCCATGACCCATCCTCTGAATGGCCAAGGCTTCACTACTGCATGTAGGTCAGTTATGGGCACATGCCTTATTGTGCCATACTTTTGACATGCTTGGCAACCCTTTGCATATTCTATGCAGTCTTTAAGGATAGTTGGCTAATAGTAGGAATGCCTTCGAAGCAACCATCTCATCTTTACACCAGGCTGATGAGCACCACAGATGCCTTCATGAACCTCATCCATAGCTGTTAATGCTTCTTTTGGACCTAAACATTCCAGCAACAAACCATCTCCCCCCCTTTTGTAGAGAGCATTACCATATATCATATATTGCATAGACTGCAATTTAACTTTTCTGCTGGCCTTCGAAGATGGACCAGCCAAGTATTGCATTATTGGATGCCTCCAATCTTGTTCTTGTAAGTCATTATGATTGACTTCCAAGACCACATTCCTTTTATTCAGAGGTGGTATTAATTTCTGATATGTTGTCTGGCTTATGTCCCTTTGGACATTATCTCTTCTCTTGAAGTTCGAAGTTTTCTGAGCCACATCATTAGCTCTATTGTTCAAGAATCTTGGAACATGAGTTACATTTGCTATTTGAAACTGAGAAAGCAGATGTAACGCAACAACATAGTATGGCAAAATACTTATGCTTTGACACTTGAAAATCCCTTTCACTTGGTTAACCACTAATTGAGAATCTTCAAATATGTCAACTGCATGTACTTGTAATCCAATAAGAATTTCTAGTCCCACTATTAAGGCTTCATATTCAGCCTGGTTATTGGAACAGGTAGCCTCATCCACTCTGAAACCATGTGTGGTTTCTACCCCTTGTGGAGACTTAACCACAATACCAATTCCAATTAAACCATTGGCTTTCGATCCATCAAACCACATCTGCCATGGCTCAACACTAGCCATGCCAAGTTCCATTATCTCTTGGCTCTCTGTTTGAGATGGATGGTCTGCCAAAAAATTGGCCAGAACTTGCCCTTTTACTGCCCTTTGAGGGACATATTCTAAATGAAATTCTGATAAGGCTAGTATCCACTTGCCAATTCTTCCCCTCAACTTAGGTCTGGATAACATGTACTTAACCAAATCTGTGGTTGCAATTACCAAGACAGTTGTAGGTAAAAGATAATATCTTAATTTCATTGCAGCAAAATACAAAGTAAGACATAGCTTTTCTACAGCTGAATATTTACATTCACAAGAATTTAAAAACCTACTAAGGTAATAAACAGTTTGCTCCTTGCCTTCTTCATTGTCTTGGGCCAAGAAAGCTTCCAATGAATCTTCTGCTGCAGCTATGTACAACTTCAAGGGCTTATTACCCTTTGGTGGCATCAGCACTGGAGGGTTGGCCAAGTAGGTTTTGATACCTTTGAAAGCAATTTGATGCTTTGCTGTCCACACAAATTCTTCTTCATCTTTCAGCCTTAACAAGGAAGAAAATACTTTAGTTTTCCCTGCAGTGTTAGAAATGAACCTTCGAAGAAAGTTAACCTGTCCAAGGAACCTTTGTAATTCTTTCTTACTTGATGGAGGCCTGGCTTCAATGATGGCTTTGGCTTTATTCTGATCAATCTGTATTCCTTTCTTGTGCACTACATAACCCAAGAAGTTTCCAGATGATACACCAAACGCACACTTAAGAGGATTGAGTTTCAACTTGAACTTCCTCATTCTTTCAAAAGCTGCTTCTAAATGAAACAAATGCTCCTCCATGGACTGGGATTTCACTACGATGTCATCAATACAACACTCTAAATACCCTCCAATGAGGTCATGAAAGATGGTGTTCATAGCCCTCTGATATGTAGCTCCAGCATTCTTCAGACCAAATGGCATTTTAACCCATTCGAAGGTGCCAATATTCCCAGGACATCTGAATGCTGTCTTGTAGATATCCTCCTCTGCAATGCAGATTTGGTTATAACTAGAGTGTCCATCCATCATTGATAAAACTTGATGCCCTGCTGAACTGTCTACCAACAGATCTACTATAGGCATAGGGTACTCATCTTTTAGAGTTGCTAGATTTAAGTTTCTGAAATCAATGCATACCCTCATTTTACCATTCTTCTTAACTACAGGAACAATATTAGATAGCCATTCAACATACCTGGCTGTCCTAATAAAGCCTGTCTTGAGTAGTCTACGAATCTCTTCCTTGACTTTCTGAATTACTTCTGGACTCATTTTTCTTGGTTTCTGCTTGTATGGCTTGAAGTTAGGCTTCATAGGAAGCCTATGTTCCACTAATGACCTATCCAATCCTGGTAATTCATTATAAGACCATGCAAAGCAATCTCTGTATTTCTTTAGAACAACCAACAACTGGTCCCTGTCCAGAATATTCAAACAAGCACTTATATAGGTAGGCTGTTGTATAGAACCTTCCCCTAAATTTACTTCTTCTAAGAGGTCTTGTGTCTGAGGACTTATTGAAGCTTCTTCCTTGGTTTCTTCTACCTTCGAAGCAACCTTCTCGCTCTGTTCTGCTCCCAGGTTCTTTAGTTCAACATCTTTGCCCTCCTCCTCATAGACAAAATCTGTCCATAAGGCATCCTCTTCCTGTATTTCCTGGACTTTTGTTTGAATGTCCAATGCGCAGTATTTACCAAGAGTCAAAACTCTGACCTGTTGCTGCTCCTGTTTGCAGCCAATTATCATGGTTTTTCTCTCTCGCTCTTGTACTTTCTGGACTAGTGATTTTACATCCAATGTTGAAAACTTAATTAGAGCCAAAGACTTGGTTTCTTGTTCTTCATCTCTTTGCCTACAACCAAGCATCATTGTCATCCTTAACGACAATCTCTTCATCAGCACTCTCTTGGACTAAGTGCTTCAGGTGTGTCACTTCCTCATCAGCCGTCACTTTGGCTAAGCCATCAGATTTCCTCAGTATACTGAGTGGGGTCACCCCCTCAATATACAGTTTGGCCTCTGCAAAATCTGCACAGGCTATGAAGGGTTGAGGATCTGCATCAATTTCCTCCGTCTCTCCATTGCCTAAGGCCATCATAATTTTCTGGTGCAAAGAGGAAGGCACACATTTGTTAGTGTGGATCCAATCTCTCCCAAGTAAAGCATTGTATTTAGCATTACTGTCGATTACGAAGAATGCTGTCATGCAGTCCCTGGTTCCCACACTCAAGTTGATGGGTAGAATTCCCTGAGCCATCTGTTTGTCTCCAGCAAAGCCAGCAATGGTTAGTTGGGATCAACCTGAGATTCTTTTTCCCTAGTTTCTTCAGAGAAGATTTCGGTAGTAAGTTCACTGCTGCCCCATTATCTATCAGGACTCGGTTCAATTGTATCCCATCGAAGAAAGCCTTGATGTACAAAGGCTTGATATGTTGTGTCATAGAATTCGAGGGATATTCAAAAGGATATGAGAGGTTAATGCTCACCTCTTCTTCGCTCTCATATTCAGTTTCCATTGGGATAGCCATTCCAGAATCATCCTGTACCATACTCACTTGTGAATCTTCACTAGAGACTGGAATTGGATCAACTTCTTGACCATCCTGGTTCTAATCTCCAGCTTCGAACTCGTGAGATAGTATATGTACCATATTGACTGATACCGGAGGAAATGAGCCAAACTGGATGGCTGGCTGTGCCTGTTTCCCCTCTTGGCTACCTTGGTCAGTTACCTCAGAAGCATCCTGCATGCTGCATTCTGGCACTTCATTGCTAACAGGTTCCTTCGAATGGTTTTCCTCGACTGGTTTTTCAACCAAAAATGTTTGCTCAGCCATGAAGGCTTCGAACATTTCTTCTTCCACCATTTCTTTCTTTTGGCTTATGCCAATCTCTTCTTCTGTCTCGCTACCACTCTCCATCAGAGCCTTCTCTAACCCTGCTAAGCTAGCCTTCTCTCTGGCTTTTAGTTCAGAATGAACCTTGGCCAACTGTTCTCTGCTGCAAACCACTTTGTTCTGTGGAATTGGCTTTGGAGCATGGTCTGACTTTGGATTCTTCTTTCCTTCTGTCTTAACCAGTGAAGAACTCTCTCCACTTTCTTTTAGATCTTGCTAGTACTGGGTGTACCTGCACTGAATCTTTCTCCTTTGCGATCTTGAAATGACTGGGACCATATCTGGTTCCTTTGTCTTTGGGTGTTTAAGCAATACCCAATTGTTCAGAGCCACCAAAGGAGGCTTGACCATCCTGCCTTGGTTTCCAACATCCCTTTGGGCAGGCACTTCCCTAGGCTTGTTCTGCATTACAAACAAATCTGGAACCCCAGGTACCCACGAACTTACTGACCCAGATGTTGAACTGTTTCCTTCTACCTTCGAAGCCATCTTCGAGGCTGGCTGTGAAGGCAATTGCTTGGCCCTGATCTCATGTCTCGAGCCTGATTCAGGCCTTCGATGGAAGTGACTACTTTCTGTCCTGCGTAAGGATGGTCTAGGGGGCCAATCTCTGGCTTTGATCCCATAACCTGAACTCCTCTCCAGTCTTCTTTCAGAATGACTGCTCTCCATTTTATAATAGTTAGGTGGCCTGGACTCATACAAGGGTCTCTTGCCTTTAGCATGCATTCTGTCCACTGCAGGCTCAACCACTAACGGCCGCTGCCTGTCACTAGCCGGATACGGCCTCTTGTTGTAAGCATTGGTTGATTTAGGACGTCTCTGTACATCCCTGTAATATTGCTTCCTATCAACTGGAAGGCCTTTCAACCATTTATAACTCAGTCTGCACCTGGGACACATCCTCTGCATTACAGCTGCTTCTAAGGAATCATCATCCAGTGCTTCTTCATCAGAGTCTCCCATCTGGCGTAAGAAACCTTGTCCAATAGCTGGTAGATTTCCAGTATCCTTCTTGGTAGTTGTCTGGTTGGCAATATGCATCTGCACATTGACCTCTTCCAATTCATGCAGAGATAAATTCTGGAAGTTTGGTACAACAACATTAGCTGCGCTTTCTCCAACTTTTGGAAATGGATTACTGTCAATCCCCATGGCATTTTCTGTTTTGGTTGGGAATTTCAAACTTCCTTTCCGAATTTGTTCTTGGATCCTGTCTCGAAAAACAATGCAGTTTTTAGTCGAGTGAGACCAAGAGTTATGCCACTTACAATATACTTTTCCTTTAAGTTCATCTGGAGATGGCATTTTCACTCCTTTTGGCAACTTAAGGAAATTGGCCGCAAGCAAATGATCAAAAATGTCATCTGCTTTAGTTAAATCGAAAGAGTACTTCCTGTGAAAGTCTTTCTTCTTAAACTGCTGGTCAATTGTTGTATCCTTATGAATTAATGCTTCACAGATTACAGGTTCTTTGCCCACAATCTCTACTGTATCGATCTCATAATTAGGATCTCTATAATATGTCTTATACGATGCATTATTTCGATCTTGTTCCTCCTCTAATAATGCTTCATATCGAGACACCTTATAGGTTAGTTCCACCAAATCTCTGAATTCAGTTGAGTCAAACTTCTTTCGAAGCCTGAATTCTAAGCCATTTTGCGCCAATCTTACAAATTCTGGCTCTGGCAGTATGACTCTACATTTATTTCGAGCCCTTTTAAATCTGGCAATAAACTGAGTGGCCTTTTCTTCAGGCCTTTGACTCAATCTTGCCAAGTCTGCCATGGAAACCTCTGGCTCCGATTGGAAGAATTAGGCATGAAACGCCTCTTCCATTTGTTGCCAAGTTTGAATGGAGCCAGGTGTAAGGTTGATGTACCATACAAATGCTCCCCAAGTTAGAGAATTTGGGAATAATCTCAGTTTCATATAGTCATGATTAGTAAATTCACCGCATTGAGCAGCAAATCTAGCAATAGGCTCTACTGTTGATTGATTTCCACTCCCATAGAAAAGGGTAAAATCTGGTATCTTGAATCCCCTTGGGTATTCATGTACCCTATCTACCCACTCTGGGTATGGCTTTCTATATACAGGAGTCTGGACCCCCCGAGCCATCGGTCCACACATCTTCCTAACAATATCAGCAATTTGGTCCCTAGGGACCATATTTTGTGCCTGCTGAACCACTACTAGAGGAACAAACACAGGGTTTGGTGGACAAACTTGTGCCTGTGGTCCTCTTGGTCCATAAGGTGGTACATTTGGGACTGGTTGTCCCTGTGGTGCAGGTTGCTGTTGGAGGTGTGGGTAACCCCTTTGAGCCTGTCCTGCGAAAGGACCTGCGAAAGGTGCTGGAACAGGTGTTGTGTCCCTTCCGTTTGTGGGAAAACCTTCCAACCCCCTGGGTATAAATTCGAACAAGGGATTATTATACCCCCTAGTGCTAAGTATGGCTTCGAACATGGGATTTGTAACCATTCTTACGCCAGTTTCTTGTACTTGACCAGATCCACCAATTTGTATAGCTTCATTGTTGAGTACTGAGGCATTTTGGCCTGCTGTAAGCCTCGAAATGGGTTCATACCAAGATTGAGGTGATGGTCTTTCATAATTCTGATTACTAGTTTGACCATTAGAATGTCCATTAACTTGCATAGGCTGTTTATCTCTAGCCAATCTTTGCTGAGGGACATTTAAAACTTCCTCTGTGTGTCTTGTGTTCATTGGTTGGTGGTTATTCATTCGATCCAAAAAGGATGTTGCCCACCTTTCCATTGTGTTCATTAATTGTTGTCCCATGGCATCTACTAGGCCATCCCATGGATTTGTTAGCTGAGTAGATGGAACAGTGGATGGTACAATTCATTGGTTTCGTCCAATATTATGAACATATGGTTCTTGTCCAAAAGTACTGGTCTGTTCGACCATAGGTTCTGATAACATAGGAGTTTCCATAGGATGTGTTACCACGTTATCCTCTGGATTAGGTACTTCTACCTCTCCTTCTACACCTTCTTCCAAGCGTTCATTTTCTCCTTGTCGTCTTCGTCTAGCCATTTTAATTAGTCCCACCGGGCGTGCCAAAAATATATGTTGGCTTTTTGGCTTTCGAAGGGTATTTTTGTAAATGCGAGCATGCCAGTAAGGATCAATCAGTCCTTACAGAAATTATAATTGCCAACTAATTATCAGACGATTGTGTTTTAGTTCTTTCAGCCTCAATGAAGAGGACTTTTACTGGTGGCTTGACTTAGGAGAAATTAAGCGAAATAACAGTTAAACGAAGAGCAATTGAAGTATTTCATTAAAATGAAAACTTACAATGCTCCAAACTCAGCCTCGTAGAGGTTTACAGCAACAATCTACTTGAATCTACTTGAAACTACTCCTATGAATGAAGTGCAGAGCAGGTATTTAAAGTGCAGGAATGTAAAGAACAGGTATTTAAAGTGCAGGAAATGTAAAGACTGGAAATATAAAAACTGAAAAAGAAAATATGGAAAGTAAGACTGGTTTGTATGATCTGAGTCTGGGGGTTTTTTCTGGGAACTTCCTTGCTATTTATACTCCTCAAGGATGACCATCGAAACTGCACTTCAAACCGTTGAACTGCTCCTCCATGATCGCTGATCATGCTGCCTTAGAAGTAGTTCCACTACGCCATCACTTGCAGTTGGGCTTCCCTCCTGTATTTGAATTTGAATATGAGTAACCGTTGATGCCACATCACATTGTATCTCTTTACTGATCCAGTGCTACTCAGATTACGTGAGAACCAATATTCACTGCCACGTGTACGATCAGGATCAAAGACTTGAATAATCTTCCTATATTACCCTTACTCTGCCACGTGTCGAACTGTAACTGGCTTTTACAAAATATGTAGCCAACAGTAGTTAATTAACATTTTCCTCCTAAATCAATTCCTCATGAGAGGGTAAGAATGATTTAATACCGAAATCAAGACGCCAACTAGTGTAAGACTTTTATTTATTTATTACTAGCATATCACCTACACGGGATAAAATAATATATTATTTAATAAAAATATAATAATTATATTTAATTTTTTTATATTTTATAAAATAAAAGTTAAATGGAAGTTAGCTAATTGGGATTTTCTTAATTGTTTAAAATAAGAAAATCAAAAAAATTAGTATGAGATATTGATCATAAGACTTCTCACTAAAAATTTCATTTTGTTTATATAAATAGGAATATAAGATTCACTTTATGTAAGTAAAACAATTTACTTTTTTTTTTCTTTTCTCGATGTAGGATTATAAAATAAAAGTTAAATGAAAGCTAGCCAATGAAAATTTTCTTAATTGTTTAAAAGTTAACAATTGTTTAAGCGGAAAGTTTATTTCAAATCAAGGAATCTTAGCCGTTTAAAATTTAATTAAGTCAATCTTTAATTTATTTCGAATCAAACAAATTTAACCAATATACTTTAATAAAACCGTTAAACTCGCAATTAAACCAGCGAATTAGTCAAACCGAAAACAGTTCACTATATCGGCTAGGTCAAAGAACCAACCAATTTATCTAAAAATTAATTAATTAAAACTTTTAAATTTTATTTTAATTTTAAAATTTAAACTGTCTTGAACTAAAACATATACAATACTATAATATTAAATGGGAGCATAAGGTTTTTATAGTAAAAAAACTTATTTTTTCCTTATTTTCTTGATGTGAGATTGTAAAATAAAACTTAACAGTTGTTTAGACGAGAAGTTCATTTCTAATCAAATAATTTCAGTCATTCAATTTTTAATAGAGTCAATCTTAGTTTATTTCAAATCAAACAAATCTAAGCAATATATTTTGATAAAACAGCTAAAACTGTGGTTAAATCAATAAATCAGTCAAACCGAAAACGATTCAGCCTAATAGGCTAAGTAAAAAAACTAACCAATTTACAACAAAATTAATTAATTAAAACCTTTAAATTTTATTTTAAAATTTAAACCATCTTAAACTGAAAAATGCACAATACTATAATATTAAATGAGAGTATAAGATATTAAAACTCTCACAAGACTCCTCACTAAATGGGATGGGAGTATAAAATTTCCTTTTATATGAGCAAAACAACTCATTTTTTTCTTCTTTTCCCGACGTGGGATTATCAAATAAAAGTTAATCAATGGAGATTTTCTTAATTATTTAAAATTAAGACAATCAAGAAAATTAGTATGAGATATTGAAACTCTCATAAGGCTCCTCACTAAATGGGATGAGAGTATAAGATTTCCTTTATATGAGTAAAACCATTTATTTTTTTCTTCTTTTTCCGATGTGGAATTATCAAATAAAAACTAACCGATGGAGATTTTTTTAATTGTTTAAAATTAAATAAATTAAGGAAATTAGGATGTGACTTTAAAATTCTCACAAGCCTTTTCACTAGAAAGCCCCTTTTTCCTTATATAATCAGACGAGCATATCATCCGTGCTATGCACGAGATAAAATGATATATTATTTAATAAAAATATGATAATTATATTTAATTTTTTTATATTTTTTAAAATAAAAGCTAAATGAAAGCTAGCTAATCAGGATTTTCTTAATTGTCTAAAATTAAGAAAATCAAAAAAATTAGTATGAGATATTGATCATAAGGTTTCTCACTAAAACTCTCATTTTGCTTATATAAATGGGAGTATAAGATTCACTTTATGTAAGTAAACAATTCACTTTTTCCTTCTTTTCTCAATGTGTGATTTTAAAATAAAAGTTAAATGAAAGCTAGCCAATGAAAATTTTCTTAATTGTTTAAAAGTTAACAATTGTTTGGGCAATAAGTTTATTTCAAATTAAGCAATCTTAGCCTTTTAATCTTTAATTAGGTCAATCTTTAATTTATTTCAAATCAAACAAATTTAACCAATATATTTTAATAAAACCGTTAAAATCGCAATTAAACCAGCAAATCAGACAAACCGAAAACAGTTCACTCTATCGGCTAGGTCAAAGAACCAACCAATTTATCTAAAAATTAATCAATTTAAACTGTTTTAAACTGAAACATACACAACACGACAATATTAAATGGAAGCATAAGGTTTTTATAGTAAAACAACTCTTTTTTTTCTCATTTTTCTGATGTGGGATTGTAAAATAAAGTTAACAGTTGTTTGGACGGAAAGTTCATTTATAATCAAACAATCTCAGTCGTTCAATTTTTAGTAAGGTCAATTTTAGTTTATTTCAAATCAAACAAATCTAAGCAATATATTTTGATAAAATAACTAAAATTGAGGTTAAGTCAGTGAATCACTCAAACCAAAAACGATTCAGCCTAATTGGCTAAGTCCAAAGACTAATCAATTTACAACAAAATTAATTAATTAAAACATTTAAAATTTAAACTATCTTGAACTGAAACATGCACAATACTATAATATTAAATGAAAGTATAAGATTTACTTTTTTTTTCTCGATGTGGGATTATAATTATTTTGAAGTTAAATATTATAAGAGTTTCAAAATCTCATAAAAAAATATTTTTAAAATCAAAACGTTTATATGGGATTGTAAAATAAAAGTTAAATGGAAGCTAACCAATTAATGGAGATTTTCTTAATTGTTTAAAATTAAGAAAATTAAAAAAAAAATGATATTGATTATAGGGGTTCTCAATAAAAATCTTCCTTTGTTTATATAAATAAGAACATAAGATTCACTTTATATAAGTGAAACAATTTATTTTTTTTTCTTTTTTTCTCGATGTGGGATTGTAAAATAAAAGTTAAATGGAAGCTAACCAATGTGGATTGTTTTAATTGTTTAAAATTAACAAATTTCAATAATTTATATAAATTGGAGTATAAGATTCACTTTATGTAAATGAAATAATTCACTTTTTCCTTCTTTCCCCCCCCCCCCCCGATTTAAGATTGTAAAATAAAAGGTAAATGAAAACTATCCAATGAGAATTTTCTTAATTGTTTAAAATTAAGAAAATTCAATAATTTTAGAATGAAGGTTTGGAGTTTCTAGAAGGCTTCTCCCATAAAACTCTTTTTATAAGTTTCATTTTATATAAGTGAAACAACTCATTTTTTCTTTATTTTTCCGGTGTGGGATTGTAACTCTTTATATAAGTAAAACAACTCACTTCTCTTTTTTTTTTTTCTTTTTTTTTCTCAATGTGAGATTTTAATTATTTTAAAGTTAAATGTTATGAGAGTATCAAAATCTCATTCAAAATTATTTTTAAAATCAAAACTATATGGGATTGTAAAATAAAAGTTAAATAGAAGCTAACCAATGAGGATTTTCTTAATTGTTTAAAATTAAGAAAATCAAAAAAATAAGTATGAGATATTGATCATAGGGTTTCTCACTAAAAATCTCATTTTGCTTATATAAATAACAGTATAAGATTCACTTATGTAAGTGAAACAATTCACTTCTTTTTCTTTTTCTTTTGATATAGGATTGTAAAATAAAAGGTATATGGAAGCTAGCAAACGGGAATTTTCTTAACTGTGAGCTCCTAGAAGGCTTCTCTCTAAACCCCATTTTCCTTATATAATATATCGATCGATAGTGAAACAAACTTTACTTCTTTTTTTTTCTTCTCCCGATGTGGGATTATAAAATAAATCATAAACTAATTAGATTTTTATTTTTATATGGTTAAATGAAAGTTAGCCAATGGAATTTTTGTTTATTGTTTAAAATTAATAAAACAATATGAGAAATCGCGATTAAACTGGCGAATCGGTCAAACCCAAAATGGTTCAGCCTAATCGGTTAGGTCAAATGACCAACCAACTTATACAAAAATTAATTAATTAAAACTTTAAATGTTATTTTAATTTTAAAATTTAAACAGTATACACAACACTACACTATTAAGATTCACTTTATATAAGTGAAACAACTCACTTTTTTTTTTCTTTTTCCGATGTGGGATTATAAAATAAAAGTTAACAATTATTTGGACGGAAAGTTTATTTCCCATCAAGCAATCTCAGTTTTTCAATCTTTAATCAGATCAATCTTTAATTTATTTCGAATTAAACAAATCTAATCAATATATTTTGATAAAACCGCTAAAATCGCAGCTAAACCAACAAATCAATCAAATTAAAAATGATTTAGCCTAATCGGTTAGGGCATAATTAATTAATTAAAATTTTTACAATTTAAATTATATTGAATTGAAATATGCACAACATTACAATATTAAATAGGATGAGTATAAGATTCACTTTATATCAGTAAAATAACTCATTTTTTTCCTTCTTTTTCTAATGTGGGATTATCAAATAAAAGCTAGCCAATGGAGATTTCATTAATTATTTAAAATTAAGAAAACCAAGAAAATTAGTATGAGATATTGAAACTCTCACAAGACTCTTCACTAAATGGGATGGGAGTACAACTCATTTTTTTCTTCTTTTCCCGATATGAGATTATCAAATAAAAACTAGCCAATAAAGATTTTCTTAATTATTTTCTTAATTGTTTAAAATTAAGAAAATTAAGAAAATTAATATGAGATATTGAAACTCTCATAAGGCTCCTCACTAAATGGGATGGGAGTATAAGATTCCCTTTATATGAGTAAACAACTCATTTTTTCCCTTTTTTTTTCTGATGTGTGATTATCAAATAAAAGCTAACAAATGGAAATTTTTTTAATTGTTTAAAATTAAAAAAATTAAGAAAATTAGGATAAGATTTGGAGCTCTCACAAGCCTTCTCATTAGAAAGCCCAATTTTCTTATATAATAAGATTGGCTAAGTGAGAAAATTTTATTACAATAAAATATATGATACTTTCCCAAGGCCCAACACGGCTACCAAAAAAAAACACATTCACAAAAGCGAAAAAGAAGATCTCTTACAAGTGGAGAGGCTAGGCACTAGGAAAATACAAAACGCATATCCTTTCGATCTTTCCTAGTTACAAATTAAGCTGTCTACATTACCATAAATCAACCAAAAAAGGTTTCATTCAAGTGTCGTGCATTGAAATCCCCTCTTTCAAATAAGTTCGTCACATACTTGGCCTGTGCTGTGTCACAATTCTACTTCAGCTTATACTCTTTTGGGAGTTTGTCTCCATTAATTGGCTAAAAAGGCCAGACATTCAGATTGTTGTGACTTGATGCCAATGCTAGACTGTGATAAAAAAAAATTGACATGTAACATCTATCTAGTAAAACTGGTTGTCGAATGAGATGCGATTTGGGTACTGATGGGGAAGCCTTCTGATAAGGTAGAGATCAAAGATTAACTTAAGCTTCGTTTGTCAATACGTTAAAATAGTTAAAAAGCTAAAAAGACATTATAAGTTAACGTATCACTTTCTTTACTTTTCTACATATCTTTTCATAAAAAGTCAAAGCTAATAAAAATAATCAAAGGAGACTTACGTGTAGGTCCTAATAAGTGGACTTATTGTCCAATAGGTCCTACGATAATTAATGGCGTTTTTCATCAAATATTATTAAAAAGTATCACTAATTGTTAATTTTCAGCGATAGTTTGAAAATTGTCACAAAACATGTCACTATTATAAGTTTTGGCCACAGTTTAAAAAAGTCGTTACAAAAAAAGTCACTAATTTTCAACTTTCAGTTACAATTTAAAAAATTCGTCACAGAAAAATGTCACTAATTGTAAGTTTTAGCGACAATTTATAAAATCGTGGCAAAACAAAGTTACTAATTGTCAATAAGACTTGATGGAAATCAAGTCTAACTATTATGACCTATTAATAATTTACCGAATAAGGAATTCTCAAACGAGTCTTCAATGGATGAAGTATCCCGTTATTAAATGTAATGTCCATATTCAAGTATTATCATTGCATAATTCAGTGTTCCATAGCAATGATTAAGGGAGAAGCTAATGGATAAATGGTGTCATTTGCCAAATCATATGATCAATAAACTCAACTTAAGAGCCATAATCTCAAAGAAAACATGACAACTGTTCAAATTGTTTTTGCTCAATCTACTTATGGGTTTCTAAAGAAAATAAAAATATCATGGGAAAATTGTAATTCAGTAAAACAATTCAAAATAATTGTATTTTTATAGAAATGAAAATGGATCTGTGCAGCATGAAACATAACTATCACTTGCATCCGTTGGCTCGCAATTATTTTGATTTGTTTTCACCTTTTTGCAATTCCCCCAAATATCATATAAATGGGCAATGAGTAACAAGTTGTACATCAGTAAAAACTTTGCAAATAGTTAGCCCATCTCCAACTCATATTCAAATCTTTTATCAAATTTTTGATAAAAACAGTGTTCCAATCATTTTACCAAATTGGTATCTAATGAAAGGAGCCCTACTTTTTTTTATCAAATCAAGGGAGCGTTTAACTTTTCATCAAAAATCTCGCAGATAACTGTTGGTGGACGACCAAATTGGAAAAAATTTGAAGAAAATTTACACTAGGCTGGACAACTGCTCAGACATCGTTTCGGTCGACCGATTGTTTGATGAAAATTGAAAATTTAGTGTTAGAATGGTTGGGGTATCAAATGAAGCTTTAATCCAAATCTTTACTAAATTTGATTAAAAAAAAAAGAATAAACATTGGAGATACTCTTACACATGACACAATTCCCATTTTCACACCTGATTTGTAATTAAAATTTCCATTTCCATTTATGTGATATTCCAAAAATAAAAATTAAAAAAATAAAGACAAAAAAAAAAAAAAGAGAAATTTTTGGTATGCTTGAATTGTCATCAAGACCAACAACAATTTAATTTTAACGCTATCAAATCTACCAAATGAATAATAAAAAATTGTGAGGAAACAGCAAAATCCATGTGCTTCATTAGCACCAATGAAAAGTAAAGCACAAAATGAAAAGTAACACCATAATTGAACCCTAAAAAGGACATAAATGGCAGTGATAGAAACCACCAACATCTGTAGAGAAAAGATTACTTGGATCTTTGCCTCATCTTTCTACGCTTCCTCTTCAATCTCCTCATGTGCTTCTTCTTCCACTGTAAAAGACATACAAATAAAAAGTGTAATTAGAACAAGCAAATAGATTCTAAAAGATTGGAATGGAAGCGATGAAGAGATCTTACCTTGGCTCTCATCGCGACAATTTACCTTTCTAAAACCCTAGAAAGATTAGATATGAAGGGAAACCATAAACCCTACGTTTTGTATTATATATTTATATTGAGAATAAAAAAAATAAACAGATAAGACCTAGAAAAAAATGCATTTATAGATCACAATTATTCTAAGTATGACTCATTTCCCACAAATTATAAATCTACACCATCTATCTGATTTTCAAAATAGGATTTGAAACACAACTCATGGTACATAACAATTTCCCATAAGAAGTATGGTAAGAGCTTCCATCTCAGCTTCACTACATAGAAAAATAATTGTTGAATAAATGAGATTAGTAAAAGATTATATTTTTACTTCAGTGATTGATCAGCTTTTTAAAAATTATAAGTAGAGCTTGTTAAAAAAAAATTTTTTTTTAAATACATTTAAAATTTTAAAAAAATTAACTAAAGATATGGAAAAAAAATGTATATGCGAGTTAAAAAACCAAACAGTCTGTCTTTGCACTACTTGAGAAAATATTGTAATGACAAACTCTGGAGAATGGAATTGGAGGGTTATAAAACTGAGTTTTACTTAACCAAACTACACTACTTTGGATTACTTGGATGGAGTCCAATTTTGTTCATATGAACATGACACACCTTGTAATTGGTTTTTCCATTAGGATCCACCTTCCAGTTCCAAATAGATTTCACATTCCAAATGGGCTTATTTTATTTGGCCAACTTTGTTTCGAGACTTGCTTAAATTCTCAAAAAATTTATGGTCCTAGAATATAAAATCAGAAAATAAATCAGAATATCTGATCTATGGTTCATATTTGATGTTGCTATTGTGGGTCCATATCTTCAACAAATCTAGAGCATTGATTTTGAATTCTGAGTATCTGCATTGATTTACTTATGGGATTGTTGTATTGTTCTTAAATTCTCCCATTGGGTGTAAGTAAACACCGTACGAGTAAGTTGTGAGCACTTTAGTTTAATTGTGTAGCTGTTGCACTCTGTAAAGGATGTAGAATTTATACTATGAATCTTATAAAATTAATAGTTTAGATCATAAAGATAAGATTAAATTTCTCTCATGTTCACATATCAACATATGAGAACTTGAAAGGCCGTTAGGGTCCACCACGAGTTTTGTTTTGATAATTTGAACTCTTCATTTCGTAAGGCCCTCGATATATATCATTCCTGAAAAAATTAAGCTATTTCGATAATTGTAAGAGTTTTATTTTATCGTATTTATCTCTAAGAAAATGAATGATCTATTTTTTAAAATGTATTTACCATTCATTTTTTTAAAGATATACGATAAAATGAACATGTTATGATTATCAGATCGAACTAATTTTTTTCATGAATGATATACAATGAGAGCCTTACAAAAATGAACAGTGTAAATTATTAAAATGAGATCTATGATAGGTCCCACAAGCCCTTTAAATTTTCTGAAATGTAAACTTGAGAAAAATCTAACCTCAGAGATAAGCCCGATGGATCCTACATTGAGCACAACAGGCCTATTCTCGAATGTAATACCTAATCCATACGTTACGTTGATTAATCTATGGTCCTATTATTTTAAAAAAAATTATCAAGCGCATAACGTCTTTAATGGTCTCGCATAAATTATGTATTTTTCCCCCCTTAAAAGCATTGTTTTTTTAGGGAAAATCTACAATGTGCACCTTCTAAAAAAGCATATGATATGCACTTATTTTATGGTCCATATCATGCCACATCATAAAGAGCGACCTACTAAATAGATCATCCAACAAGTCACATGAAAGAATCATAATTTTTTTTCAAATATCATCATAATATTACAATAAATCATAACAATGTCATAATATACACCACGGTGTCAATCATAACAATACGACAACGGCTCATAACAAATGTAGTTATTTTCAACAAATTATCATAACATTTGAATTGTAACATTTTTTTATTATGATTCACATGACAAATCATAACTTTTACTAATGAATCATAACCATAACACTTCTTCTTTTTTTATCAGAAAAAATTAGAAAAACAAGAGAGGCAAACAGGATTATGCCAAGATACTGATCAAACCCGATAAAGCAGATGGAGGATTTGTCACCCAATCATAATCCTCTATCCGGGTGCTGCGGAATAGATTCAGGGCCTGGGAATCAAGTGGTGTGGTATGGGACATGTTGGCTTTATTCAAGGTCAGAGACAGTCTATGATGCTCTTTATGATGTGGTCAAGATGAAAGACTTGAAAATCTAAGCTTCAATCTTGACCTACAACAATTTGTTGTACAACTTAAGGCACACTAGTATCATATGGGATGTCTATGATAAAATCAAAGCTAGTGAGACTTTTCAGAGTGAACACACCAATTCAATTCTAATGGGTGATCTATGCAAACAGTCATTGCTACAATCAACAGTAGCCTTCCTGCGAGAGAATGAAGGGAAGCATTTTGGGTTCTGTGTTGCTTCATTCAATACCCTCATGTCAACGTTCTATAAAATGGGCTACGTAGATGTCGCAAAATCTTTCTTTTGTATGATGTTGAAGCATGGACTACTTCCTGATGCATATAGTTACAATATTTTTATTCATGGGTTATGGGCAAGTGTGTGTGTCAATTTCCGACCACACTGCCAATCAAGCACTCAGCTGAAGAACACTGACAGAATAGATTAAGCCCGAACGACCTGTCACAAAAAGAAGAGATTCCAGCGGTGGTTCGTCCACCTAGGGGTACTCCGACGATCAAGTCAGTTATCTCTCAAAGATAGCAAAAGTGTTTAACTCACTATTCAAAGCATAAAAAGCATACCTTAGACCTACGAAGGTGCCTCTCTTTTATAGCCAACACAAACCTAGTCCCAATAGAAGCCTAGCTTCAATGGACTTAGGAGTACTGCTAATCTTGGACTCCTAGTAGGATTGGGATAAACTCCCTAAGAGTCTTATCTTTACCCAAACTGAAGTCCTCTCTCATTCTAGGACTTTTGTCTCTTATCCGCTTATCTTGGATTTCGGTATCTTCGTAGATAACCTCGGCCTAGCCGAGATGATCTTGGCGTCATGACCAGGACACGTGGCACCTCGGTCATGTGTTGTCATTCAAAAATTATGTCCCCACAGTAAGTTTTTAGATGCAGAAAATAAATGGAATAATCAGTAAAACAGGGGCAAAAAAGATCGTCGGAGTTGCACTTCGCAGGATGGTCTTCTAGGGCAAAGAAGATCACCGGAGTTGCACTTCGTGGGATGGTCTTCTAATGCGGAGAAGATTGCCGGAGTTTTGTCTGAAAAAATGAGGGCTTTGGACCAAAACAACATCAGGCTTTGTGGGATGAGAACAAGCAGTAAAGAAAAAAAAATAACCAGTTGAAAGGATATTCAATTTTTCTAATAAAATTATTTAATGGTTCTGATTAATTTATATATATCTAATGATTTAAATGTAAAGTGTAAATGATATGCACAATTTAAGCACATGCACATCCTAACAGCCCCCGTTTTTTTAATTTCTGCATTTAATTCATTTTTTTAATGGTGCATTTAATTTATCTCTTTACTTCTTAAAAAAATGGTAGGGAGAGAGAGAAGAGTTGGTTTGGTTTGACTATTTCACCATCCGTATGTCATAATATAATGTAGTTTAGCCATTTTATGTGTGCTTATTCTTATAAATAAAGTGTTTTACAATGTGAATCTTTGGGTAAAGAAAATTCAGAATTGAACTTTTTGACCGAATGCCCTTTTTTTATATGGTGCATTTAATTTATCTCTTTACTTCTTAAAAAAATGGTAGATACCATATAAGAATTCATATAAAATAAAATAAAATAAAATAATTAATCACTCTATTTTCTTAGCAATTTTTGTTGGGTTCATTCCACCATCTATGCCTTGTGCTCATTATATCATTATTAACATGTAATATCACTATTTAATAATAAACTATTATGTAATCACAGTGAGCCTAATTATCCAAATGTATTCATTGAGTTGTGTTGAATTGTACTTACATTTTTTTTTTTTTTAGAGCAATTAAAACTACATATATATAAAGATAGAAGAACATAGATAGTCCTTGTATAGATAATTGAACAAATATAGAAAAACATCAAAAACTAATTCTAAAAATGCAAGAGCTAGAATCATCAGCATGTCCAAACAAAGATCAAGAATTCTTTACCAGCAATCTCATACCGCAAACCTCAGCAACAAATCCTTACAAAGATATCATAACACATCCAACAAACACATAAGTATAAGAACACAAACAAATTACTAGATTAGATAGTTCTACGCCTAGGAGGTCGAAAAAGACTGGGGTTGCTGATGCTGTCTTCAATGCATGACTTTCTTTTGTGCTTGCCAAGATTAAGATCATAGGGCTAAAGTCTTGGTGCTCAAATTCTCTTTGGGCCTCCTACACGGAAATTCCCAACGTGCTCAAGAATTGGTGCTCACACCTGAAGTCTTGGTGCTCGAATTTTTTTAGGGCCTCCTACATGAAAAATCTCAACTTGCTCTGAGATCAAATCTAGCAACTGCGCTTTGTTCCAACAAAGAAATATTTTCGTTAACCTATTGTGATTGTGGCTCAAGGACACTCAAGTGATGTTCATTAGGTTGCACTTCAATATTAGGATCTTCAACCATGTCAACTGGTACATTGAATAAGGGCGACTCTTTTGTTTGCATTTGGACAACTGACAAGCTCTCGCAATGAAGGAATCCGAATGTACCACCATCATTAAGGTTGTGACGCAAACTACGATCAATGAAAAGAAAATTTCTACCCAAGATCACCTTTTTCTTTCGCTTGAGAGGCTTTTTTAGAGTGGATCCACTTGTGCCCCTTCCTATCCCGCTACCATTATGTTTATACGAATGTGTGCTTCCTGATGGACCCCCCTTACTAGAATCAACTCCTATGCCACACTTAATTGGAAAATCTGATGGGAACCTAGAGGGGAATTTAGAAAAGTCATTGCCATTCATACCAATATCTTCATCCATAGCTGCAAAATCCCTATTCTGAAAAGTCCGGTCAACCTTTTCCCAATCAAAACGGAAATCATCATAGTGTATCATTGATAAATGCAATTTCAAAGGGGTCCAAAAACGAAACCATATCATCTTGCAACGAATATTGTGAATTGTCATGATTTGAGTCACTTTCTATCCCAATACCTTTACCTTTTTCTATCCTTGATGGCCTCTTAATGACTAGAATAGACTTAAGCAAAAATCTTTTTTTCACCATAGTGACAAACCTTCCAAGAGCACCAAGAAAGACCCGAAAACCAACTAGTGAAAGAGACCTCAAATAGTAAAGAAACTACGTCACAAAAACTTAAAAAACACCAAACAAATAGAACCCTAAGTGCAGAGAAGAACCACACCTACAAACTTCCTAAATATTGCAAGTTAACTGGGCTTTCAAGAAAACCAAAGCATAAACCAACACTAAATCTGGACTGAGAACAAGGGAGGGGAAGACTAGTTCTCTGTCGGAAAAAAGAGGTCGAATACGGCTCATTGCATAGCCGATAGATGGATCATATGTCACGACCCAAACCCGTCCTTATAGGTTTAGTGCCGTAACTGGCCAGTAATCTTGGGATTACCAAAGGCCTCTAATCAGAATAACAAAATATAAGGAATTGCAGAAGCAAATGTACAAATACAATGTCTATAGAGCTGTGCAGACATGCATGGGACAATAAATGTAAAACTCAAATATATACATATGATGTCAAAATTACATAAGTCATGCATCACCATACAGACATTATCAAAAGGGACTTAGCCTAGTGTACAGATAAACAAAAACAAAATAAGTCCTTAACATGATCCACAAACCTCCCCGGGAGGCGCAAAGGTTGGCTGACAACTAACTTCCAGGCAGCCATCACTAAACCTGGTTACACTCCTGATCACCTACATGCATAATATAAATAGTGAGCGGAAGCCTAGTGAATAATAACAGAGTAAAGCGTTTAATGAATGATGTCCCATATCAGATTCGGAAAGCAGAGTTCGGATTAAAAACAGATTCATATTCTTATTCAGAGTTCAGAGGCATGTACTTATTCAATTTCATAGATGATCATACGTAATACACCCATTAGCGCTAACAAATCAGATACGAGCATTAAGGGTCATACTTGACCAGTTCCATAAAGGAACCTTTGGTACTGGGAACAAATAACATACTTATGCCACGGTATTATTACCCCCCGGGCGAGGGCCATAAGACCACAATATTATTAACCCCGGGCAAGGGCCTTGTGCTCATAGACCACGATATTGTTACCCCCGGGCAAGGGCCATATGCTAAGGATGACACGAATACTATTCAATATATGGACAATCATTCATTGATATTTTCATAAAACAGATCATTTCTTGTCATATCATATAGGAAAATACTTAAACGTGAACATAGCTTTACAAAGTTATTACTCATAGTTAGTGTGCTTCTAAGTCTTATCCTCATTATTGTGTCTTAATTAGGACTTAAGAATGCCTAGGATGCAATGAGGATGTCAAAATGTGATTCAAAACACTTAGTCAAATTTGTTGAAAATAAGGTCTTCACTCGAGCGGAGGTGCGAAAATAAGGGTGGTCGCTCGAGCGCAACTTCGGTCACTCGAGTGGTCTATAAACTCTACAAAAGTACTGGTTGCATGATTTTTTCTGCTCAATGGTCACACAATGATCGCTGGAGCACAAGATTGAAAAAACAGTATCCTCGCTCGAGTGCAACTCTTGTCGCTCGAGCGGTCTACAAAACTTGTAAACTTCTGGAAGCATGAATTTTACGCTCGAACTTAGACTTCTTCTGTAACAACCCTGATCCATGATTAACGCTAATTCATGTTTAAGTATGCCAAATAAGTAATTAAGAAGAAATCCTGAGTCAATTATATTTGCATTGCATCATTTTGTGTTTATGTCTGTTTAACGTAGAAAGATCTATTCATGTTTTAGTTTCGGTTAGAGAATCGAAGGCCTTGTCGGCATCTGAAACTGAAATTGACTTCAATTACGTGTTATTTGGAATTTTTAGGAATTTTTGGTGAGTTCTATTTGAAATCGATTCGGGATCAAATTATTAGAATAAAATAATCCTAATTAATTAGTCTAAGCTTGCATTGATTAAATACCACTAAGTGGGCTTTAACAAGGCCACTTCTATCACTCTTATACGTTTTTGACACTCTTATTTCCTCATCCTTGAACTCAACGTGTGTGTGTGTGTGTGTGTGTGTGTGTGAGAGAGAGAGAGAGAGAGAGTTGAGATCAATACTTGAGCTTGGAGGAATTGCTAGAGAATTCAAGGAGATTGGTTTGGAACCTTAGGGAATTCACCAACTAGTGCTTCATTGAGAGGTTGAGGTATGAATTCAACACCTAGATTATGTAATTGTGATGTTAAAATATGAATTCATGAGGATTAAGTTGAGTAATTTCGGTTTGAGCAAAAAGAATGAAAGAATATAGATCATATCATGCACGCATGCATGTTTCATAGCATTTTGAAGTTGATTTCCAAGAATTCCCTTATGCATGTCTTGAATTCACTTTGATTGTGGGGAAATATCAAGTTTTATGTTGTTGTGTAGCATTTGATCATGTTTTGAGAAGCTTGAGTTCAAAGAAATTCATGCATGTCATGTTCTTAGATCATTCACAAACTTTTAGTTGAATTTTGCATAATTGGCAAGCCATTAGACCATGATTTCTTGAAATGATCTTTAATTCATGTTGTTTTAAGGGTTTTCATGTATTTTCTCAAGTTTTGGCCCAGAAAAATCGAGTTTGATGCTTTAAAGTTTGAGTTTGAGCTTGAAGATCAAATCTGGAAATTCCAGAATTTGCATGAGCACTCTGAGTGCGTGCACTTCCGCTCGAGCGACTTGATTCCCGCTCTAGCGTGAAATGCATGTACCCAGAAGTTCGCACATTTTGCAGCACGCTTGAGCAACATAAGTCACGCCCGAGCGAGGGTCTGAGTCTCACGCTCGAGCGGAGATCGAGCGTCCGTCGAGTGTGAAAAACAAGCAACCAATACTTTTTCAAAGTTTACAGTCCGCTCGAACGGGGGAAGTCACGCTTGAGCGAAGCCTCACGTTTTGCATGTCTGCTCGAGCGAGGAAAGCCATGCTCGAGCGTGAACCCTATTTTCAGCAAGTTTTGAAAAATGTTTTTAAGTGCATTTTTGCATCCTCATTCTACCCTAGGCATTCCTAGGCCATGATTAAGACACCATAATAAGAATAAGAGTAGAAACACACTAAGAGCAAGTGAAATAAGTTATGTTCAATTCGAACGTGTGTTTCAGGCGTGTATTTGTTATGCGTTAATGTAGGTCACGTGTCGTAAACCATTTGATTAGTCTGCTCTGTCTGTCTGCACCCGAAGCCAACTGTGAGTAATAACTTAGTAAAGCTATGTTCAACTTTATTTACTTTCTGTATGATAAAATAAGATCTATTTTCTAAAATGCTATGTTCTGTACAATGAATGATTGTTCAATTTCTGACAATGTATTCGTGGCATCCTTAGCATCATGTGATATCTGTTAGCTGTTACCCGGTGTCGGAGGTTCCATTATGGAACTTAATATGTCTGCACTCTGTTACCCGTACCGGAGGCTCCATCATGGAGCTCAACATGTATATTCTCTGTTACCCGGATCCGGAGGTTCCTTTATGGAACTAGTTATTCAGAACCACCACATGTTCTGCATCTGTTTTGTATCTGCTCTGTTAGCACTAATGGATGTACCATGTATAATTAAACATGAATTATGATTTATGTATATGATCTGAACATGAATATGAATTTGAATCTGTTATGAATCTGAATTATGATTTCTGAATCTGTATGGACTTCATTCATTAAAACAGTTTACTCCGTTATCATTCACTAGGCTTCCACTCACTATTTATATTATGTATGTAGGTGAGCAGGCGCGTGACCAGGTCTAAGCTGCTACCTGGAGTTTTGGTGTTAGCCAGCCATCGTGCCTCCGGTGGAGGTTTCTTTTGAGATCTACCCAAGCTTAGTGTTTTGGAATTTTTGTACTCCTAAATGTTTATGTCTAGACTGAACATGTGTTGAAAGTTTTGTATAATTGGTTTAGGTGGCGTAAGATTGATACTTTTATAACGTCACATATGCGAGTATAAAGTTTTATATTCTGTCCCATGTATGTCATCACAGCTTATTGGACCTTGTACATTTTGTATATTTGCTTCTGTAGCCCCTAACTACATGATATTCTGTTATGAGGCCTTTAGTAATCCAAGGATTACTGGCCGATTACGATGCTAAACCCATAGGAGCGGGTTTGGGTCGTGACATCTTCGCTTGAGCGGAGGTACAAAAATAAGTGTGGTCGCTTGATCTCAGGTTCTATCGCTCGGGCAGAGATGCAAAATTCTGGAATTTCCAGATTGATGTTCAAGCTTCAAAACTCAATTTCAAACCAACAAAACACATCTTTTTAGGCCCAAAACTTGAGAAAACACTTATAAACTTACAAAACATCATGAATTGAAGATCATTACACAAAATCAAAGCCCAAAAGCATGCCAATTGTTCAAAATCAAACTTGGAATGTTGAAAACATAACACGCATGTAATTTCTTGACTTCAAAGCTTTCAAAACATGAGCTATTGAAGTAATTTGGTATGAAACTTCATGAATTCTCAAAACAAAGGCAAGATGAACACATGCATGTGGGAATTCTTGGAAAACAACCTCAAATCATGATAAAATGAGCATCCATGCATGAATCATGTTAAAGTCTACCATCGAAACTTAATTCTCTTTGAATCATGTATAAAGTAACTTAAACTCATAGAGTGTGAGTTAATTTCTTACCTACAGTCCACAATTCCCTTAGATTCTAGCTAGGCTTGAACAACTATCGCCAATTCCTTTCAATTCTTGATCAAGCTTAGCAATTCTCCCTTAATCTTCTTGAATTTAATCTATTTCCTTGGTCTCTCTCTCTCTTTCTCACATTTCCTAGCTCAAGGAATGAAGTGGTGTATGAGAGAATCCTAGAGTTGTTTTGGCCTTATATAGGCTACTTAGTGGGGCTTAATTAACTCTAGGCTTAAGTTAAATTTACATTATTTTATTCTAATTATTTGATTCTGAATCAAATTTAAATTAAATCTATCATAATTTTTTTTAAAATTCCAAATAACACATAAACCAAGTCAATTTCACGTTCTGTGGCCGATAAGGCCTTCAATTTGCATAGCAGATCAATAATACAAACAAATATTCCTACCATGAACATATATAAATACAAATAACACATAACACATGAAATTAATGCAGAATTTCATCTTAATTACTTATTAAGCATTCTTAATCATAGGTTATAGACTAATCACAGGTCGAGGTTGTTACATCATACCTTTGCACAACTCCCTCTCCCCGGAGAGAGACGTGATCGGATGAAAATGAGGGAGGAGTGGTTCTGGAACTCCCTAGAAGTCACTAGAGATCGCATCGGAAATCACCCAGACTTCACGCGTTTTTTTTTTTTTTTAATTTTTTATAATCAGTTAGTTGAATTGTACTCACATTTAAATGGAGAGAGTCACTTATTTTAGGAGATGACTTCTCTTCGATCCACATAGTGGATTGGAATATATTGTTGGGTTCGTAGGCTCCACCATGGGTCACATTTCAACAATCTGACTCGTTCAATATGTAGAAATTCTCGAGTACTTTATGCCTGCAAAAAATCACGTTGATCAGATATCAATAACCCCTTGATCGGAACACATTTTTGTTAATAATTAATTTTTTAAATTATATTTACCATTGACAAAAATGTGTTCCAATCAAGAGACTACCGATATTTGATCAATGTGATTTTCTGCAAGTATAAAATGCTCGACGAGTTCTACACATTGACGGTTCAAATTATCAAAACAAAACCCGTGGTGGATCCCACAGACCCAACAGTGGACTGGAGAGAAACATAATAACATTGTTATATTAAATTTTTAGTTGTAGTAAGTCTTTAACGTCTTCCATGATTTTGGACTCTACTTATTTTCCTAGCAATTTCTTGTCGAGTCCATTCAACAAAATCTTGCGCCAATTAATTACATCATAAAAGAAATCAACTTCTGTTCATAGTCAAAAAGCCATCAAATAAGTGATACATCAAAAGTTTTTCAAAAACATTTCCGAACACAACCAAAAACTAAAAAAAACGAACCTCATTAGCAAACCTTTTCATGCCATCAGTGTCTTCAATGACTTATGTTTTACTCGTTTTCTTAACATCTTCCTACTTATTTTCCTAGCATTTTCCTGCTTACTATAGCAGCCACATGGTAGTCAATCATTGCTTTTTAAAGACCACAGTTGGAACTATCTTGTGATAATTAATAGCAAATAATGTGTAACTTTTGTTGCTTATTTTTGTAATAAATATTACGCAATTTTAGTGAAGTTATGATAATTTATAGTTCATAATTAAAGTTACATATTTTTTTATCATAAAAAGTGTAACATTACCATAAATATATGTAATATTACTACAAAAATGTGTAAGTTTATTTCTGAATTACAAATTGTCGTAGTTCTACTAAAAAATTAACATTTATCACGAAAATATATAAGATATATTACAAAAATACATGGATAAATTACACTTTGCCCCCTTTATTTTTTGTCACTTTCCCACTTTGGCCCTTAAAATTTATTTTTTCTCATTTTGACCCCTTCATGTTTCAAGTTTTTTCCAATTTACTCCTAAATCTAATTTCTGTTAAAATTAAACAGAAAATGACACATTAACAGTCACGTGACATAAAAATATTTTGCTATATATAACTCACACATTTGACATAAACTCAAATATCAATATAAAAAATATTTTTTATGTTATGTGATTGTTATCGAACATTTTCTATTAAATTTTGAACATAAGTTAGTTTTAGGAGTAAAATGAGAAAAACTTAAACATAAATGGCCAAATTGAGAAAAAATAAACTATAGGGGCCAATGTGGGAAAGTAATCAAACATAATGTAAAAGTTTTAGGTCCAAGTTCTCCAGAATCTACCGAAGAACACCTCCCTTTTAATATATAAAAAAAATAAACCATTGATGTTTGACACTCTGTAGTTTATTGATCAATCAATTACCTTCTATACATCAAGGAAACTTATATAAAAACACCTTCCAATGTAGAACTTTGTACTTTTCTCCTCTGTGAATCTGGACGGGTTAAACCCTAAAACGAGCAAATGGCGTATTTTATAACAAATAGAGTTGCGTTGACCCGCATCGAGCCACCACTTGCTCGCTTGCGCAGTGTGATTAAAGGCGGTGCAAATTATACAGGTCAACTGCTCGAGCGCACACTTCACCTCTCGAGCGGTAAAACAAGTTTTCTAGAAGTTCTAAATACAGGTTGAAATACTGGAAGTTCCACTTCACTATTCGGGCACACAAATGACCATACATAGTCGGCGAAGTGGCAAACAAGTAAGGCTAAAGATATAGAATGTTAGTTCAAACTCCTCTACACAAGTATAATTTGGGTTAGATTTGCATCTAAACACTCATAGTCACACTGAAACATAAAAGCAAATAAAGTTGCAGCTGAAAGGAATTTTGTCAAACAAAATTGCCAACTATAAAAACTTAACAATCCTATTGAACTCATTGAGAAGATTAGTTATGCAAAAATTAAGTTAATCGGATATCGATAATTACACGATTTACCACAAAATTATGTAAAAAAAATAGATAGTTTAAATCATTGCCTATTATTTACATTGAAGAGAAGTTAACGATATAACTTAATTAATCGGTTATCTGTTTCAATTTTCTCGAGAAGTAGTTGTCAGAAAAATAAATAAATAAATAAAAATTTGAGAGGATATGAAAGCACCAAGAGCATGAATTGCAGATTAAGATATCCAACCCATTTCTTGGGCTGATCCAGATCAAATCAATTACACCAATCTTGACTTCTAGGCAAAATAGAAGAAATAAGGGCAAATTACATTTACCCCTCGAGGTTTAGTAAAATTACAGATATTCCCCTGAGGTTTGAGAAATTACAGATATCCTCACTGAAGGTAATATTTTCATAACAAATTAGGGGGCAATTTGTTATGAAAGAGTTCCAATTCGTAGCTCGAAATTCCGAGGCTTGAATTTGGCTTGACACCAAAACGACGTCGTTTTGGTGTCTTTTTTTTTTTATTATAATTTTTTCCGTGTTTTTCCTGAAGATGAACAAGAAGAAGAAGAAAGAGGGAAAAGAAGAAGAAGAAGAAGAGAAGCAGAAGAAGAAGGATGCAGATCAAAATGATGTTTTTGAACAAATCAGACGAAAATCTTGTTCAAAAATCTGCAGACTTAGATCAGATTTTTTTTTATCAAAATCTGAAGCTGTTGTACAAATTTTTTTTTGTTCAAAATCTAATGCAGATCCAGATCCATTTTCATCAACATCAAAAAAAAAAATTTGTACAAATTTTTTTTGTTCAAAAATCTGCATACTCATATCAAATTTTTTTTGATCAAAATCTGAAGCTGTTGTAACAAATTTTTTTTGTTCAAAATCTGATGCAGATCCAGATCCATTGAACAAATTTTTTTTTTGGATCCAGATCCAGATCAATTTTTTTTTTTCAACAACTTCAAATTTTGAACATCATCATCATCTTCATCATCATCATCATCATCTTCATCAACAAAAAAAAAAAAAAAGAAATCCCTTTCATCCTCACCAATTCGCCATCACCGCCATCATCCAGATCAAATTTTTTGTTGAACAGCTTCAGATTTTGAACATCTTCATCATCTCCAACATCATCATCATCTTCATCAAGAAAATTTGGTCTTCCCCCTTCTCTGTTCTCTTTTTCCTTCTCTCTCTCTCTCTCTTCCTTCGTCCCTCTCTCTCTGTGTCTGCTTTAGATATAAAAGAGAGAAAAAAAAAATACAAAACGGCATCGTTTTATATATTCGAGCCCAATTTCGAGGCAAGATTTTCGAGCAACGAAGTATTTTCCGTTATGAAAATATAAACCTCAGGAGGGTATCTGTAATTTCCGAAACTTCAAGGGGTATCTGTAATTTAACTAAACCTCAAGGGAGGTATATATAATTTGCCCAAGAAATAAATAGTAAAAATAGAGTATGTGGAAAATTCTCGTGGCTTTTACTGAAGCGACCATTGGGTAGGTTGCTATATTTCAAAAGTACTTAAGGTGGTAGATTTTAAATTCATATTGACCTAGTAATCATTGACTTAAAATTTAATAATATATTACAATCATATAAATTGAAATGGATATCTCTACTTTTCTTATGCCATGTTTGTTTGACGAATTAGATTGGATGAGATTATTAGTGAGAGAATAGTTAGTGAATAGATTGTTAATGTGAGGATTATTAGTAAAGGGATTAAGTAAAAGTGTGTTTGTTTTGATGATAGTATTGAAAATGGTTAGTGATTGGATTGTTAAATTATATTTTATATAAAATATAAAAAAAAAAAAATTATATCTATATTTTAAAAAAATATTAAAATAAATAGGTACATTTGATAAAGATAAAAATAAAATTAAAAAAAAATAACATTTTTATATAAAATAAACTCAATCTACTGATTATTTTCCTAATTTCATCCAAAATCTAACCAAGCTAATCCACCCATATAAAGGATTAGTAATCCACCTAGAGTCTTAATCCTCTAGTGTATGTCCAAACCAAACATGTCTTTGGTGGATTTCACCTCATACCCAATCCATTATTACCCATTATTACTTGCTAGTCTTTTCCAAGACTTTTAGGGCAAGTTTGATTGGGTGGATTAGAGCATGAGATTGAGATTATTAATCCGTGGGCCCAATTATCCTATGTTTGTTTTAACATTTTGATTTAGGATTATTAATCCAATGGATAATTAGTCCAACAAATTTGTAGGATTATTAGTAATGGGGTAGGGGTGGGATTATTAATCCAATGGATATTAATCCAATTGGATAGTGAATACTGCACTAATTTAATAGGATTAGTAATACTTCACTATTAATCTTGTGAATCAAACATGACCTTAGCACCTCTGCTGAGGGGTAGTGTACCTGAATCAACTCAAGAACAGTAGTGGATTAGATTTTTTGAATTGAGTAATGTTAGAGACTCTAAAAATTTTATCAAAATTTTTACCAAATGTCTCACATGGGTGTGGGACCCACCCAATGTGAGTCCCATATATGTCCTACACCCATGTGAAACATTTAGTATAATTTTTGATAGAATTTTTAAGATCTCAAATATTTTTGTTTTGAATTTCGTCCAAATATGAAAACATGACCTTATGATATCACAATTTAAAAAAAATTAGAACTTTTGATTATAAGAATTTTTAAAATTTCTTGTATTAAACCCTATGAATTAAATGACCAAATGATATTCCTAGTCATTGGGAATCGGGCTAGAGAGAAATCTCCAGACCAAAATATCCAAAAGAGCACCTTTTAGATTATCATCCCATGACAGAGGAAAGGTGATGCTATTTTGCCAAACAGTCAAAGGAACTGCACCAACTGAAGGAGAAAATATTGAAACACTAGCCTCTAGATTTTGCAAGTGGCATTTTACTAGAAGAATAGACTCAGGCCAAGTTTGGCATACTTTAAATAATTCATTTTTTTATCTTTTTTCCATCACATCACTTCTCTATTTTTCTGCACATCTTTTGGTAAAAAGATAAAAAGTACACTTATTTAGGTCATCCCAAACAACCCCTAAGAAGCCACCACTCCCAACTTGAGCAATTCATTTCAATTCCATTGTTGTGCTTGTGCTTCACAATACCCTTAAACATGAGAATTGCATTCTTTGCTTGGCTTTTCTCTATCACTATTCTCTTGATCTTCGGCATTTGTACTGTTCCAGTACATAGCCAATGCCTCAAACTCAATGATCAGAGGCTCATTGGTGCTCCAATTGAAGAACAGCCTCACATTCAATTCAGCATTTTCTGTCAAGTAGCTAAATTGGACTCAAACAAACGATTGTTGTGGTTGGAAGGGGGTGACTTGCGACAAAGCAGGTCATGTCACTGGTCTATATCTGAATTTGTCAAATGCAAATGTTGCTGGGCAAATTCCAATTGAATTGTCATACATGACAAAGTTGGAAGGGCACTGCTTGCTGCTCTATTTATTTCTTTCTCTTCTTTTTTTTTTCATCAACAAAGTGACATCATTTTGAATAATGGAAAGAAACTCTAGAGAATGAAACTCTAGAGGATCTGAACGCCTTCAATCCAATGGCTTCCAATTGCTTCTATCAAAGGACAAATCTGCAGTATTATAAATTTAAAATATATACATATATATATTCTACAAATTAAAAAAACACATCCATAGGTTATAATTATTTTAGATAAAATTCATATTACACCAATTTTAAAGCTCACCATACAACTCAATTCAAGATAAATTTCAAAATATATTTTTATGATTCATAACATTTGTATTAATTAATTCCCTCACATTTCTAACCACAGTACACTGAAATCATATGATTGACAAAACATATCATCTAATATAATCCACAATTGCTCAAAGTATCAATGTCCCACAAAGTTATATATTAGTAGCCAAATAACAATTTGAGGTTATGTTTGGATATTACATTTGAGAGAAAATTTACAAAGAAAAAAAAAAAAAAAAATTTGTCAATTTTATTAACAAATCTATTTCATTTTTCTCTCACTTAAAAAATTCTTACATAAATTTAAAATCCAAACAGAGAATTAAATTTTTATTTTTTATAATTGATAGGAATGAAATAAGGGAAGAAAAATTACATTTGTAAAAGTAAGGTTTAAACTCAAACATCACATCAAAATTTATGTCGAATGAAGAATACAAAGTCTAGAATGAAGACTTCATAACTTGAGCTGAATCTTTAGTCATACGCATGCCATGTGAATACAATTAGGCCATGTTTGTTTGGATGGATATGGGTTTAGGATTGGACAAATAGTCCAAGAAATCTATTAATCCGATGTTTGGTTAAAAAATTGAAGTACGGATTAATAATCTTTTCGACTATGATGTCTCACATTTGATGGACTATTCAATCCCACAAAGATGGGTGGGATATAAATTGGGAGATTAGCCAAACTCTGGACTAACTCATCAAATGACCAAATTAACCCTCACTATATATCATATTTGTCGATTATTTTATTCTACAACCTTCACTTCTTCGACATTACTGTGATGAGATGAGAGTCTTCGAAGTTCTTCGACATTTCTGTGTGAATATATTTGTTCTTTGTTATACATTTGTGCATAGGATGTCTATGTTGGAATATGGAAATAATTTAGGATCTCATAAATTCTGTATTATGAGATATTAGGCTAGTTTTTAGTGATTATTATTTTACCTTCCAAAATTGTAATCTCTTCAATTCAGTATATATATACGAGGCTAGTCATGGATTATGATTGAGCCATTCTTTACCCTCTTTTGTCTAAGTAGAGATGCAACTTTTTGCTTCATTGAACCAGAGGGTACAATTAAGGATGATGTACTTGAAAGGGTGTGGCACCAATTGTCAAAAGGCTTCCCACCAAGGAGATGCCTTATACCAGAAACTTACATATCAGATGATTGAACCCAATTTCAGAGCTCTTGATACTTGATGTCCAAAAAACACTTCATTTAGTTGATCTTCTGAAATAATCACCTCGGTCTATACTGGACAAGCAACTCCAGGTGTTGAATAAATCTTCCAGCATTATGTTATGAGTCACATCCTTGTACTGTCAGTAGAATGTCTACTACATCATGATTTCTTATTTGGTATGGTGCATCATGATGAGTTGTAACTTGCAATATTGTTTGGCACTATCGGATTTCTCATGATAACTTTTATTTAACTAGAAGCCTGATGCATTGTTCTTGGTTTGTATTCCAGTTTATTATTCCAATATCAAATGATTCTCTTTCTTCTCTTTTATTTATTTATTTATTTGAGTGTCTAGTATGGTATGAATGTAACTATTCATGGTAAGTTTTTTTTTTTTTTTTTTTTTTTTGTAGACACTTTAAACAAACCTAGTTTAAGAATATATTTATAGAGATTGTTATGCTCATATGTTCTACATTATTATTATTATTTTTGTTTTGTTAATTTTTTCTTGAGAGCCAGAAGAGAGAGAATTTTCAAAATTCTCCCCAAGTAGTTTCAAAATTTTATAGCACCACCACCACACATCAATGCCAGAATATTCACAGCTCTTTGTTCAACCTTGCCAGAGCCTCTTACATCCACCTTCGATGAACATCTCACTCTCCACATGGCTTTTCTTGTTCATCATACTTTCAATAAATTTAGATCTGGTTCACAGCCAATGCCTTGACCATGAGCTATTGACTTTGCTCAAATTGAAGCAAAGCCTCACATTTGACACTTACCTTTCCTCCTCCAAGCTCAAGTCCAAACTCATATCATGGAATTCAAGTACTGATTGTTGTTCTTGGGCTGGTGTGACATGCAATGTAACGCCCTCAAAATAATAACATTAAACCCATCAATATTGATATGCATTGATATATAAAAGATCAACATCATTCTATTCATCAGAGTAATTCATTACAAAAAGTATTACATGTTAACAACAAAAGCAAATGTCCTACGGGCTTACAGCTTTCCAAGTTAACACTTGGTTACAAAAAGAGAGTGCTAACTCAATTACACATTAAGCCCTTGGCTTGAATCTACATGTAATACATCAAGAGAAAATAAGACAACAAAAGTCTGTCTGCCTCTAGCCTCCCAAGCTATGTCCTTGGAGGTGGCATGCTACCTGTACCTGAAAATGATGTCTCATATAGGGTGAGCCACAGCCCAGTAGAAATACACTAAACCAGCTATGAACCATGACTAAAAGATTAGCAGTTGATAGATGGTCAACACTTATATTCCGACTTATATCACATTACTGTTTCGTGACACTCAAGTCCATGTTACATTTCATTTTCCACTTCTTTTTCAACTTTGAGTTTGAAAACAAGGCTCAACACTCAGCCAAATAATTTAATGAGATTGTAACTCATCTTTAAAACACTTTCATAATTCAAAATGGATACACATTTTGATGCTGTATCAATAACACATAAACCACTTCCATACTTTACCGAAGATACACATTTTGGTGCTGTATTCAACATAACATAGAAATACTTCTATACTTCACAATTGATAACGATATACATTTTAGTGCTATATCAAATCAATTCAACACTTCCATAATCAACACTTGATACACATTGTAGTGCTGTATCAATGTCACACAAAATCCGTTTAGAGGTCCATCCCCTATCTTCCCCCTAAACCGTGAAGTACATCCCCTATCTCCTCCCACACAACACATGTATATAAACATAGATCATATACAATCAATCAATACGTAAAGTTAATGTATTATTCCAACCGCTACATTCGGTAGCATACTTAATCGATTGGTTTTAGTTTGCCTAATCATCATGCATTGTCTACAACAATCAAGACTATTCTCCACCAATAGCCCAAAGCAGTTATTTCTAAACAGAAAATAAATGCGCCAAATGGATAAAATATCGGCATTTCAATTAGGTGAGTGATAATTAATCCAACTACACCCTTTAATCTCATACATTCTCAATCCCAACATTCTCAATTCAATTTCTCATTTCTCAAATTAATTTCACAAATTAATTCATCAATGTAATTAGGGCATTTTTGCCATAAGTTACATAACAACCCTAAGGTTCCATTTTCATCCATAACCCATCATTTAACTCATTTCTCTATGCCAAAACATGCATATAGGTTTATTATAAATAAAACCCCAACTTTTGTAAATTTACACAAAAGACCCAAACTTTCTCAAAATTACCCAACAACCCCCAACATATCAAAATGCTAAAATTCAAAGACAAAGCTCATAAAGAGGAGTAGGATATCCCTACCTCAAAGTTTGAGCTCAAACGGAGATGAAGACCAAAATCCAACGTGCTCCAAATCCCAAGTTTTTCAGATTAAAACGAAGCTCTCAACACTCTTTACCTTTTTAACAAAGGAGCTAGGCTAGGAGCTCACTAAAAGAAGATGAAATCTAGAGAGAAGACAAGTATAGAGAGAGAGGGTCTCGGATCTAGGGTTTGTAGATGAAAAGGGGATGAAAAAGTGAAGTTAAAATCGCTATTGTCTGCTGATATATAACAGGCTCGCTCGAGCGAAGACTTGGTTGCTCGAGCGACTAGACACAGAAACTCACCTCGCTCGAGCCAACAATTCAAACCCTCAGGTCTGTAACCAGACGCACGCTCGAGCGACAGAACGCTCGCTCGAGCGAAGAATAACCAATTCGCTCGAGCGAAGAAAAGCTCGCTCGAGCCAAGAAATGCAACTCTCAGGTTTGGAACTAGACGCAGTTTTCACGCTCGAGCGAAGAAACTCTGGCTCGAGCCACTAGACACAAAACTCAACTCTCGCTCGAGCGAACAAAACCTGGCTTGAGCGAAGGACCAAAAGCAAAGAGCTCGCTCGAGTTTCGACAAACTCCTAGCTCGAGTGAAGGACCAAAAATCTGGGCAGCAACCATCTATTCCCAAACACAACCAACCTGTAACAAACCTGCCCAAACACATCCTATAACTCAAATACAAAGTACAAAAAGATGTAAACAAGATATAAACAACTACTAACATCCACGGAACCAAGTCCGGATCACTGTACAACAAAGGGTAAAACCCGGGATCGCTATGAATGTAACTATTCATGGTAAGTTTTTTTTTTTTTTTTTTTTTTTTTTTTTGTAGACAGTTTAAACAACCTAGTTTAAGAATATATTTATAGAGATTGTTATGCTCATATGTTCTACATTATTATTATTTTTTTTGTTTTGTTAATTTTTTCTTGAGAGCTAGAAGAGAGAGAATTTTCAAAATTCTCCCCAAGTAGTTTCAAAATTTATAGCACCACCACCACACATCAATGCCAGAATATTCACAGCTCTTTGTTCAACCTTGCCAGAGCCTCTTACATCCACCTTCGATGAACATCTCACTCTCCACATGGCTTTTCTTGTTCATCATACTTTCAATAAATTTAGATCTGGTTCACAGCCAATGCCTTGACCATGAGCTATTGACTTTGCTCAAATTGAAGCAAAGCCTCACATTTGACACTTACCTTTCCTCCTCCAAGCTCAAGTCCAAACTCACATCATGGAATTCAAGTACTGATTGTTGTTCTTGGGCTGGTGTGACATGCAATGATAGCCATGTTATCGGTCTTGACCTCAGTAGCGAATCAATATCAGGTGGGATTGGCAACACGAGCAATCTCTTTGATCTCCAATATCTTTAGAGCTTGAATTTGGCCAACAACTCCTTCAATGCTGCTCAAATTCCATCTGGGTTGGGAAAGCTTGTTAGGTTAGTTCATGTCAACTTCTCTAACTCAGGCTTTGTTGGTCAAATTCCCCTAGAGATTTCTAGCTTGACAAGGCTAATTACGCTCGATCTATCTACACTTTTCCTTGGAAGTCCTAGACTAAAACTTGAGAAGCCAAGTCTAAGAATCCTTGTTAGGAACCTTACAAAGCTCACAGAACTCAATCTTGATGGCACGGAAATATCAGCTCAGGGAGATGATTGGTGCCGGACCATTTCATTGTCACTGCCAAATTTGAGAGTGCCGAGCTTGTCCAACTGTGATCTTTCGGGCCCTCTTCACCCCTCCCTCCAGACGCTCCGGTCTCTCTCAGTAATTCAATTAAGTGACAACAATTTGTCTGGCCCTATCCCAGAATTCATTGCGAATTTCTCAAATTTGACTTCTTTGCGTCTCAGAAATTGTCAGTTGTTTGGAACATTACTGGAAAAGATCATCAAGGTACCAACACTACAAACTCTTGACTTGTCAGACAATGGATTACTTGAAGGCCCTTTGCCTGAATTTCCTCAGAAAACCTCTTTTCAGACCCTTTTACTTGGCTACACAAACTTTTCAGGGAAATTACCAAATTCTATTGGTAATCTTGAGGGGTTGTCTATACTAATTCTTGGAAGTTGCAATTTCACCGGACCAATTCCAAATTCATTGGTAAACCTTACCCAACTTGGCAATTTGGATTTGTCAGTTAACATGTTCACTGGTCCAATCCCTTCATTTCCGAAAAATCTTTTTCACATAGACCTCTCTCATAATGATTTATCAGGTCGTATTCCTTTCACCCACTTTGAAGGCCTTAGGAATCTTGTAGATATCAATCTACACCACAATTCATTTAAAAGGAATATTCCATTGTCTCTGTTTACACTCTCATCACTGCAGATAATCGATCTTCCCTTTAACCAGTTTGAAGGTCAAATTGCTGAATTTCCAAATGCATCTTCCTCTTCCTTGTTTTTCCTTGACATGAGTAGCAACAAATTAGAAGGGTCTGTGCCCATGTCATTTTTTGAGCTTAGAAGCTTAATTGCCCTCGATCTTTCTTCCAACAACTTCAGTGGCATTATGCAACTAGAAATGATCCAGACCCTCCATCAACTTAGAAGGCTCGACCTTTCATACAACAGTTTGTCAATCAAAACAAACAGAAGTTACTCTAGCCTGCCTTTGTTCCCCAAGAACTACTCATTACGACTGGCTTCCTGCAAGTTGCAAAGTTTTCCTGATCTAAGGAACCAATCATTAATGTTTCACTTGGACCTTTCTAACAACCAAATTTATGGGGAAATACCTAATTGGATTTGGGAAGTTGGTAATGGCAGTCTTCTTTACTTGAATCTTTCCCATAATTTCCTTGTGGAGATTCAGGAACCCTATGAAATTCCTAGTCTTGATGTCCTTGACCTGCATTCCAACCAGCTCCTTGGGGAAATCCCCATACCATTGAGATACAATTTGTACGTGGATTACTCGAGCAATAGATTTTCCTCTTCAATCCTTACCAATATTGGCAATTTCATCTCCTCTACTTATTTTATCTCTCTTTCAGACAATAACCTCACTGGAATTATCCCCGAATCAATGTGCAATGCTACTTTCCTTGAAGTGCTCGACTTGTCTAACAATTCTTTTTGTGGCACAATACCGCGATGTTTAATTGCAAGAAAATGGCTCGGGGTGCTAAATTTAAGTAAAAACAATCTACGTGGTAGCATTCCAATGACATTTCCAGAGAATTGTCGTTTACAGACCCTAGACCTTAATGACAATCACTTAGAAAGGGAGGTTCCAGCATCTCTGGCTAACTGCACAATGCTAGAGGTTTTGAACCTTGGGAACAATCTAATAATTAAGTGGTACCTTTCCCTGCTGGCTGATGAACTCAATCAGTATACGGGTTCTTGTATTACGATCCAACAAATTTCACGGATCTATAGGATGTCCAGCAATCAAACCCGCATGGCCAATGCTTCAAATTGTTGACCTTGCTTCCAACAATTTTAGTGGGAAGCTGCTGCCACAATTTTTCTTCAACTGGAAGACAATGATGGCCAATGAAGTAGAAGCATCATCAAAGCTTAATCACCTGCGCTTTGAATTCTTACCACTCAACCATTTTTACTACCAAGACGCGGTGACAGTGACAAACAAAGGTCTACGGATGAAGCTTGTGAAAATTTTGAATGTCTTCACCAGCATCGACTTCTCATACAACAATTTCCAATGGGAGATACCGAAAGAGATTGGAGACCTCAAATCTCTTTATGTTCTCAACTTATCACAAAATGGCTTCACAGGTCAAGTCCCTTCAACACTCGGAAACTTGAAACAGCTTGAGTCACTCGACCTCTCACTTAACAACCTGATAGGGGAGATCCCTCCACAGCTTGCAAGCCTCACTTTCCTTTCAGTCTCGAACCTCTCATTCAATCAACTAGAGGGGATGATACCGAGAGGCAATCAAATCCAAACATTCACAGAAGCTTCATTCCAAAGGACTAAAGGCTTATGCGGGTCTCAGTTAAATGCAAGCTGCCCAGATGACAGAGTGGAAGGCTTGTCACCACCAACATTTGAAGACAATAAACATTTGAATTCTGGGCTTGAGATTGATTAGGATATCATAGGTTTTGAAATTGGATTTGTGGTTGGGTTGGGAATCATCATAGGGTCTCTTGTATTCTGCAAGAGATGGAGGAGATGGTACTATGGACATGTTGATCACGTTCTTTGGAGGATTTTCGGTATGCAACAACTAGGAGGAGGCAATCATGGAAACAGAGGTTCCACAGCTCAGAGAAGGAGGCTCTGACCTTGGTTGCCTTGTTGGTTAATGTTGTTAATGAGAACTGTAATTCACAATTCTTAATAATAGGTCCTAGAAACCTTTTGGCTCATCATGCTATTGATCTAAGTTAAGTCGATTGAAAATAAATAAATAAATTGTCAATCATGATGATCAAGTTCTTTTTCACGATCCTTTTTCGAGAACACCAATGAATAAGAGAATTCAGAAATCCAATAAGTAGACAATGTTTGAATTTTTTAATAAAATAAAATATTGTTACTCCATCACTTATTGTGTTCCAAACATTGTTTTAATTACCCATTTAATTCTGTCAGTTTCTTGAAATTATTTCACTCCATTAATACCTTCGTGAGGGAAAGAAAAACAATTTAGGACTGTGACAACCCGACTCCTAGATTCGCACAAGATATTCTGTTCTCAACTCTAATTTATTTTCTATTATCTATTTTTTTATTTATAATATTTGTTTGAGAGGGGGTGACCATTGGTTTAATGGTCAAATCTTGGCCCAGTAACTTTAAGATTATGGGTTCAAGTCACGGGACAACCACTTTGTGCACTATGCCAAAGATTAAGTGTATACCTAATCTTTTCCCTCCCAAACACACATTAATGTGTACTGATTGGGTATCTTTTTTTTTTATTTGTGTTAATTATTCAATTTATTGTTTTGCTAAACTAACCAACCGGAGGTTGTCGGCGAAAAGTATGGAAAAAGAAAAAGAGGAAATAAAAATTCAGTGTAAAATTAGTAAGGGAGAAATACAATGCAGTGGGATATAGAAAAAAAAAATTATAAAAACATGTGGAGTGCAAGTTATTATGTGGTCGGGTGCAAATAAAAATTTGTGGACTTCCACCCCTCCATATTTTTGTAATTCAAGGGGTCAGCTGGAAACAAGTTTCGCTTGGGCAGCAAGAAAATGGTTGTGCTAACTGTTGCTTTCTTCACTCCTTCGATTAGCTACAGCGTAGGCAGGGATTCTTTCTCTTCCCTCTCTTCGTCCTCGCTTGCCTTTAACTCTAGCTGCCTTGTCTTAGCTAGCCCTTTCAGACTTGCTTTTCTTGCCTTGTGCTAAGCGGATCCGAAACGCCCACCGCCCTCCTTTTCATCTCAATTTCACTTGTCTGATTAATCACGCTAATAGCTTCAATAGTTCACTAAAATTTTGTGCTGTTTTTTATGATATTTCACCATTTACTAATCCAGTATACGAATAGTAGGGATGTAGTTTCCCTAATCAGAAAAAAAATTACACTTAAGTGGTAAACTTTATAAACATTAATTATTAAAATTCTGAACTTTTTCATGTATTTGTAAAAAAAAAATTGCTAAAGCCCACTGGGCTGTAATTGCCCAAAGAAAAATTTCGTGTTAGTATTACAGTTGGATGAGCTGTTGATCACATAGCATCGGTAAACCATATTATTCAAAAAGAGGAAGAAACAAGAAAAAGAAAGACTATCAGGTGACTTGTAAGACGTATTTGACAATCCATAAGTTTAGGTTAGCTTATTTTACCAAGAGAGGCTGCTAAAAATAAATTTTAAAACAAAAAAACAAAAAAAAAAAAGACAGCAACAACAACTTAACCATATTATTCAAAAATAAAAAATAAATAAAAAAGCTCTTTCCAGTCTATCCTAGTAATTTTTTTAAAAGGAAATACTTAGCTCAGAAAATGCTACACAAACCACTTCCCAAAAATAAACAAACAAATCGAAGCATATACTGATGAAAGTAGAAACCCCAGTCTCAGAAAATGTTTTGCCACTGTTACATGTTGTTCATAGTTTGTACAAAAAAGGCAATGTTTTCCTTATTCACAAACATGTGGGGCAAAAGTTTTTGAAAACTGCAGAAAAAATATATCATATTTTCCTCCTTTCAACCCGTGCTTGACCAAATAAGCATGTAGTTTGCGAGTCATTGTGAGCATTTGAAAATTATTCATACAGCCTTGTACAGAATGCCGGGAGATGGATAAGTTGTTATTGGATTTCTCTATCATAAAAAATTCACCACTCCCAACTTGAGCTATTCATTTCATTTCCATTGCTGTGTTTGTGCTTCACAATACCCTTAAACATGAGAATTGCATTCTTTGCTTGGCTTTTCTCAATTCACTATTCTCTTGATCTTCTGCATTAGTACTATTCCAGTACACAGCCAATGCCTCGATGATCAGAGCTCATTGTTGCTCCAATTGGAGAACAGCCTCACATTCAATTCAGTTGTTTTTGTCAAGTTGCTAAATTGGACTCAAACAAACGATTGTTGTAGTTGGAAGGGTGTGACTTGCGACAAAGCAGGTCATGTCACTGGTCTAGACCTGAACAGAAAATCAATCTCTGGTGGAATCAACCACTCGAGTATTCTTTTCAGCCTCCAGTTTCTTCAAAACCTGAATTTGGCTTACAATAACTTCACCTTCACACAAATTCGATCTGGTTTCAGCAAACTTACCAGACTGACATACCTGAATTGTCAAATGCAAATGTTGCTGGGCAAATTCCAATTGAATTGTTATACATGACAAATTTGGTTACTCTTGATCTGACTACTCTGTACTTCTCCGGAGTTCCTTCCCTTGAAACTTGAAAACCCAAATTTACTAACCTTGTTCAAAACCTCACGGGGCTTGAACAACTCCTACTTGACGGGGTAAACATTTCAACCCAAGGTAGCCAATGGTGTGAGGCCATTTCTTGACTGCCTTATCTGCAAATCTTGAGCTTATCCAATTGCTATCTTTCAGGCCCTATTGATTCTTCTCTTCAAAAGCTTCAGTTTCTTTCCGACATCCGACTGAGTCAGAACAATCTGCTCTAGTTCTGGAGTTCTTTGCAGACTTGCCAAATTTGAGATCCTTGCATCTCTACTTTTCCAACTTGTATGGAAAAGTTCCGGAAAAGATATTCCAAGTATCAACGTTGGAGGCTCTGGACTTGTCAGAAAATAGTAATCTTCAGGGGGTTTTGCCACAGTTTCCTCCAAATGGATCCCTTCACACCCTGGTGGTTAGCAACACAACTTTTTCAGGGACATTACCAGATTCTGTTGGTAATCTGAGAGTGTTGTCTAGAATCGAGCTTTCAAGATGCAATTTCAGCGAACCAATTCCAAATTCCATTGCAAACCTTACTCAACTTCTTTATTTGGACTTGTCATTCAACAATTTTACTGGTACAATCCCATCCTTTCAGATGTCCAAGAATATCACATACACAGACCTATCTCATAATGCTCTAACAGGTTATGTTCCTTTTCACTCACTTTCAAGGCCTTTCAAATCTTCTAAATATCAATTAGCATACAATCCATTCAATGGGAATATTCCTTTGTCTTTGTTTTCACTACGATTGCTGCAAAAAATTCAGCTTTACAATAACCAATAGGGCAATATGGTGGTCCAGTTATTGGATTTTCTAAGGAATCCTTGCCTTCATTGGATACACTGGATTTGAGTAAAAACAAATTACAAGGATCAATTCCCGTACCTTTCTTTGAACTTCAAAGTCTAAATGTCCTCACGCTTTCTTTCAACAACTTCAGTGGCACCATGCAGCTAGAAATGATCCAAAATCTCACAGAACTTGAGCTTTCATACAATAGCTTGTCAATTGATCCAGAGGCTCTAGCAATCATTTCAAACTCTTCTATACCTGCTAAAATTGGCACAAGCTCACCTTTGCTTATTTCTTCTCTCTTTCAAGTAATATTCTCACAGGAACTATCCCTGAATCAATATGTAACGCAAGCTTCCTCAATGTTCTTGATTTATCCAATAATAATTTCAGTGGCACAATACCTCCGTGCTTGATTGAAAGAAGTACTGAGACTCTTGGGGTACTGAATTTGAGAAATAACAATCTTGGTGGTAAGACCTTGGGGACATTTCCGAAAAGTTGTGCTTCGGAGACACTAGACATCAGTAGAAATCATTTGGAAGGGCAGGTTCGCAAATCTCTTGCCAATTGCATAGTGTTAGAGGTTTTAAATTTTGGTAACAACAACATAAATGATAGCTTCCCATGCTTCTTGGGGAACTCCTTTAGCTTGCATGTATTAGTTTTGCGATCCAACAAGTTCCACAGAGGCATTTGCAATTGTCGACCAGACCATAATTTCTAGCCAAAGCTTGAAATTATTGACTTAGCTTCAAATAACTTCAGTGGTGATCTGCCAAGTCAAGCCTTCTTACATTGGAAAGCAATGACGGCTGCTAATAATGCAAAATCAAATTTCAGTGACCTGCGGTTTGAGTTCCTAAAACTTAGTGGCTTCTACTATCAAGATACAATGACACTCAACAATAAAGGGATGGAGATGGAGCTAGTGAAAATTTTAACTATTTTTACCTCCATTGATATCTCAAACAACAATTTCCAAGGCGTGATACCAAATACAGTTGGGAATCTCAAATCTCTCTATGTTCTTGATGCATCGCACGATGCCCTCATGGGTCTAATTCCATCATCAATTAGGAACTTGGCACAGCTTGGATCATTAGACCTTTCACAGAACAGGCTAAGTGGGAGCATCCCAATGCAACTTGTAAGCCTTACATTTCTTTCATTCCTATAATCAAATAGTCAGAATGATCCCAACAGGCTCTCAAATTCAAACATTTTCAGACACTTCATTTCAAGGAAACAAGGGATTATGTGGGTATCCTTTGAACATCAGTTGCAAGAATGCCTCACCAGTACCATCACTAGTGTCGAGATCTGACAGAGTGCCCGTAGAATGTCCACTCAGTTTAGAACCCAAAATCTTCTTTATAAGTGCTGCTGTTGGATTTGTGGTGGGTTTGGGAATCTTCATTGGGTTACTTGTTTGTTGTAAAAGATGGAATGAATGCTTCTTCAAACATGTTGAACAAGTTCTTGAGAGGATTTCCATCTGAAAGAAAAACGAAGAAGAAGAAATCGTAGACAACGAGCTTACAGAGATCCCATTCGGAGACTTTAGTGGTGGTGGAAGGTTAGAATAAATCTTAACATGACTATATTATTGTTTAGGACTTTCTTGGTTCCCTTTTCTTTTTTTTTCTTTTTTTTTATATTTTTTTTTGTAGTAGTTTAAGTGTGTTCATTACCACAATGTTAAGTATCAAATAATTGGTGGTGATAAGTTCATTGGACAACGAGTGATTCAGAAACTATAATGAATACAACAATGCTAGCAGCCAAAAAAGTTATTAAAAACATATTCTGAAAAAGTATTGTGTGGTGTTATGATTCATTTCAAATGTGAGTCCCACCTTACAAAAATTGAATCTGGACCACACATCATTTTTCTAGATAAACTTTTTTGATAATTTTTCTGGGTTTCTATCTTTTTTGTAATGAATAATAGCTTGATTAGATGTTTTCTAAATCTAAATGCACCTTGAAAATGAAAATTGTTTTGTTCACACATTTGAGAAGTGTGAAAAGTATAATTTGTAAGTCCTATAGATATACAGTGAAGCTGGAATGGAGTGGGTGACGGGAGGTGGCTCGACTGGGAGAGAGGCAGGAGTGGCCTGGGATGGGTTGGGGAGAGGGAGATCACAGGGTTGGAAAGTATGGACAGAGGAATCACAGGGTTTGCGGGGAGCAGAGAGAGTGGTCAAGTGGGTGGCTCGACTGGGAGAGGCGCAGGAGTGGCCTGGGATGGGTTGGGGAGAGGGAGATCACAGGGTTGGAAAATATGGACAGAGGAATCACAGGGTTTGCGGGGAGCAGAGAGAGTGGTCAAGTGGGTGGCTGGGCTAGGCAGAGTGGTGGTGGAAGGGGCTGGGAAGGGGAAATGGGGTCTCAGGGAGGAGCGAAAGGGGTTTTAGGGCCGGTTGGGTCAGGAAGAGGGTATGGCAGGAGGAGAAGGTTGGCAGGAGGTGGATGGGAGAGGGGTTGTAGGAGGTGAAGGTTAGGGTTAGGGTTAGGGTTTGAGATTGGTTGGGAAAAAAAGATGAAGATGAAGGGTATATTTGTCCTTTAATATATATATATATATATTGGCTTTTTCTTACATTTTTTTTCTGGCTTCTTCTTAAGTGTGCAACCCACAAAAGGTGTAAGTGGGTTGCACACCATGTGCCACTCACACAAAAGGTGTAAGTGTAAGGTGTAAGTGTAAGGTGTAAGTGTAAGTGGAAGGTATAAATGAAATGTATAAGTTGCACACCATGTGCCACTTACACAAAATGTGTAAGTGCAAGATAAAAAAGATGTAAGTGTAAGGTGTAAGTGAACACAAAAAGGTGTAAGGTGTAAGTTGCACACTATAGCATTACCCTTTTTTTCTTTGCTAACTCTTTATTTTGACCTGTATGGAACCCTTTATTAACGATGAGGAAGCAAAGTGCAAAATGATCAAGAAAGTTTATTGGCTATTTTTAGATGAAAGTGAAGTGTTGTGGGATAAAATTACAAAGGTAAAAGTACATTTTGCCCTAATCAAGTTTGCTAGCATTAAGGCACCATTTAGAACTTGAAAAGTATTATAGAGGTAGATCCCAAAAAAGAATGAATCATAGAGAGTTCGAGTGATGTTCACATCAAGGTGGTCCAATCCAATGCCATGTAGCTTGGTTCAGTAAGACTTAACTTCAAATCCTTCCATTACAATATTTTTCAAGTAGAATTTATTGCATTTTGAAGTACAATCCACTAGCTAATGCCCTCCACTCAACATGTTTGCTTTACACTGGTAACAATAGCAATAAGAATAACACTTTTCTCCGGTCTACATACATGTAGTTTGCTTCCCATGAATCTATTTTGAAAATCTGAACCATTCATCTTGTCAAGCCCACTGAAAAGATTATTCATATAAAAAATCAAGTTAATCGGATATTAATAGTTACATGATCAGACCACAAAATCATGTAAAATAAATAGATGGTTCAAATCATTGTCTATTATTTATACCGAAGAGAAGCTAACGATATGACTGACTTATTTGACCGCGTATCTTCCCTAGTTTTCTCAAGTAATTTGTTGGGTCTTGCAGACCCTGATAAATACCGTACACTGAGCCCCGGGTCCAATGGGGGTTTGGGGGGCCTCCCTTGGGTACTTTGGTAATTTCTTGTTGCTTTTGCATTGCTGTAATTTCTATACTTATAAATAGATGAAAGGGGTGCCTATTAGATTGTAGAGAGTTGTAATTTTTCTTTTATCATAGTGAAAAATTTAGCAGCTGTGGACATAGCCTTATTATGGGGTAAACCACGTAAATTTTTGTGTTTTGTGTGTGTGTGTGATTGTTTCGATTCATTTTAGCTTTATTATTTGTTATTTTGTATCTCACCGATCTTAGTTAGGAAGAGTTGGTTTCCTAACATAATTGTCACAAGAAAATAAATAAATCTGGAGTGGGAGTGAAAGCACCAAGAACATGAATTTCAAATTGAGATACCTACCCATTTCCTGGGCTGATCTAGATCAAATCAATTATACCAATCTTGACTTGTAAGCAAAATAGAAGAAACAAAATAGTAAAAACAGAGTATGTGGAAACTATTATGTCAAATTCTTGTGGCTTTTACTGAAGCAGCCACGAAGTGGGTTGGCATGATATTTCAACAACAGTTAAGGTAGATTTTAAAATTCAAATTGGCATAAAGATTGATTTTGAATTTTAACAATATGTTATAATATTATAAATTGAAACAAAGATCTCTATACCATGTAAGAGAATATCGAAATCCAAAAGTAACTAACTTGTTTTCCTTAGTGTATTATTATTATTATTATCTACTAATCTTTGCAATGATATTGAGTCAAGAACAAATGGTTACATTCAAAGTGGAGGAATATTGTCCATTTCTATCTCGCAAATCAACTCAAAAACAATAGTGACTTAATAAATATCAAAACGAGACCTTATGATATTATGTTTTTAACAAATTAAAATTTTCGATTGAATTTTTAATTTTTTTTTATTAAACCTAATGAATTAAGTGACCAAATGATTTACCTAGTCAGTGGGAATGGGACTCGAGAGAAATCTCAAGACCAAGATATCCAAAAAGAGTGTACCTTTTAGATTCTAATCCATGACAAAGTAGGACCACTTCTGAGAAGAAAGGTGAGATGCTATTTTGCCAAACAGTCAAAGGAACTGGACCAACTGAAAATGACTAGCCTTTAGATTTTGTAAGTGGCCTTTTTTTAATTTTTACTAGAAGAACAGACCCAATAACAATCCAATAACGTGCATGGTTGTTAAGACATCTATTAAAGTGACTTTTTCCAATCTTCAAATTGTAAGTTGGGTTAAATTTTTTTTGGTCTCACAATATGAACCTTGTGTCATTTAATTTTAAACTGTATTAATTTGTATAGTTTTGTTTGGTGAATTGCTTATAAAAAAAAATTTTAAAAATCTGTATCAAAATATTTAGTACAACCTCTATTTATAACTTATGAAATAGAAATAACTTAAATAAATTAAAAATACCTAATTATTGAGAAGCAGAGGTGCTTTTAGCTCATGCTTTTGATTATCAAAATTTAACTTGCAAGAAGTTGCACCAAACAACCCTATGGGGTCATGATTTTTCAAAAATGGGCCTTACCAACAAATTTTGTAAAATTGTATTTATATATATACATTTTTGTATCTGATTTCATATTCAATATTTAGCATTGTTGTTAATATTTCCATTTCTTTCTTGTATACATCTATTGGGGTGCTTGACATTTTAGTTCTTTTTTCTTTTTTGAATTCTTTTATTACCTAAAAAAATGGAAGACATTTATTTATAAGTTTTTATTGGATTGTAGTTGAAGAAGAGAGCTACTATACATCACCGTAATATTTTATCAACACTATTAACTTCTCATGTGACTTTCCATAATAGGTGCCCTTGCTTTTAAATATAATGGATGATATATATGTACACATATAGTTTATTGTGTAGATAAATATAAGAAGTGAAATAAAATGCTAGAATTTTTGTGTGACAAAATATTATTTTTGGTTAAAAAAAATATAATCAAATTGGACAGGTCAAGCTTTTTGGAATTAGTATATTCTCAAAATCGACTAAAATTTGAACATATTAGAAAATTGAAATTTAGACAAGTTTTAATAAATTAGGTTAATATATTATAAAATTGAGTCAATGGTCTTTCATAAAAAAAAGAAACAAAAAAACAAAAATCCTTGAAATTCAAGGGTTTCATACATGACTCTATTGATGATGACAAGGAACCATTCAAGTCCAAATGTCATTCCAAGTAACCTTGTTCACATTGTATTTAATTTGATTTTATGCATTCATGTGAAAGCAAGAAATTTGCACCATTTTCTTACTGTATGCATTATATTATTATTATTATTATTACCTTTTCAAATGTAAATAATTTAAACTTCGGCCAGGTAGTCACGCAATTAGTGGTAGACATGAGTAAGATGACCCGTTCAAACCGTTCATAATTTGTAAGTATGGAATTTTTGATTACTTGATTCGTAGGCTTGGGTCAGACAAATATTTTAAACTCTATTTTAATATGAATTATACTTAGAAAGAATGTTTCAAGCTCAACTCGCTCACACATTGTAATATATATATATATATGTTTATGTTTATTTTTACATTGTTTAATTTTATTTTTATAAACATAAATTATGTGTTAGTCGTATCCCTTAGAATTTCCCCTAAATTTTTTTCTCAAAAACAATGTCAAACAAGTTTTTCATATCAAATTTGTTTATTTTCAATTTTCGAGAAAACAAAATACAAATAGAAGAGTGAATAGATAAAAACTAATTTATTTAAAATTTTCTTTATTTTTTTAAAATATAAACACAATTTAAATTAATTGAGGTGAAAATAAGAACTTACCTATTGTTTCCGAAGCCAGATATAAGCCAAAGGATGCATCAGCGTTTTGAAAGGGACCCACATGGACTCTGAAAGCTGCTCTTCAATCCAATATCTTCCAATTGCTTCTATTGAATTGAAGGGGCACTAATTAAATTAATCTGCAGTATTATAAATTTTAAAAAAAAAATACACAGAAATTTATTTTAAAAAAACACATCTAAAGTTTATAATTATTTTAGATAAAATTTATACTATACAAATTTTAAATTTACACTATACAATTTGATTCAAGATAATTTTTAAAATATCTTTTATGATTCATAGCATTTCTATTAATTAATTCCCTCACATTTCTAACCACAGCAATCTGAAGTCATATGATTAACAAAACATATCATCTAACATAGTCCATAATTGCTCAAAGTATCATTGTTCCACAAAGTTAAATAGTAGTAGTCAAATAATAAATTTAGGATATGTTTAAATCAAATTTGTAAGGAAATTTCTAAAAAATATATATATTTACTTTTGATTTTATTAACAAATCTATTTCACTTTTCTTTCACTTAAAAAATTCCTATATAAATTTAAAATCTAAACACATAATTTATTTTATTTTATTTTTAATAATTGATAGGAATGAGATAAGGAAAGAAAATTTGTATTTACAATAATAAAACTTGAATTTAGACATCACATTACATGTTAAGAATTTTTTTTATTTTTTATTTTATTTATTTTTTTGTTTTTAAGAATATACTTGGAATAAGCTGGCTCACTGAACTACAGTGGAGAGAATCTTATGGAGAAAGGGTCAACCAAGCAACCAATGGGATTGTTTAATTACTCACACCATGAACTCTTATATAGCTCGGGTCTTAATTTGGTGAATTAATAATTAGAATTTTCATTTCACAAGCCTTCTATGATGTTTCGTTGGGGGTAATTATTCACGAGACCTCTTTTAAGGTTAGTTCCTGGGATATTTTTCTATTATAATAAGTCTTATTATTTTAGATATTTAATTCACAAAATCTTAATTTTCATATTAAAATATTTTATAAATAATTTTACGTTTAACAATTTGGTAATCTGAACATTCATATTTAACGGTATGAATGTTCACATTGATAATGTGAATGTTTATATCGTGGAACATTTACATTATCAATGTGAATATTAATGCACACTTCATCATATTATTATTAGACATATTTCGATAATTATGTCACACATATAATTTATTGAAATATAAAAAAATAATTTGAATTAAGTGAAACATAAACTTGTGAATAATTACCTAGGTTTTCATGTATAAATTTATTCATATTATAGATTCATGAAGAGAAAAGAAAAAAAAAAATAGATTAATTTGATAATTGTAATCAAATTATTTCATCAATTTTTTTATAAAAAAAAAAAAGGAAAATGGATGATAATTATGATTTAAAAAAATAAACCATCTATAAATGAAATAATGTGAGCATGATAACTAGGTCAAGTTGATTTTTTTAAAAATAATTTATACATCAAAATTTATAGAATAAATTAATAAAATTATTAAAATATGACCGATAATAAACCCACAGCATCTCATCCACAAAGTTCAATCGAAGACAATCTTCAGACAAGATTAGAAATGAGTTAGACTTCTCTAATACTTATATCCCAACTAGAGAGAATGTAAGAAAAATTATTCAATATTCTCGGAAATAATATTTTATTCTATTTACAAATTATCACTTAATCAGTTGTTTCTTAAAATTTTAACACAAAGCAATGGGTCCTGTAGATTAGACCAATAACTACTACTTTGGAGCATCACTCAGTGTATTTGGTTTGAATTTTCTGGATTAAGTTTTTTGAAAACTGAGTTTTCTGGTTTTTGTGTTTTTTTGTTTTTAGTAAATATTTTTAAAATTTTAAATATTTTTTTTACATTTTTAGATGCACCTTACTTAGATGTATCTAAAAAGTAAAAAAATTGTAAAAAAATATTTTAAAAAATTAATAAATACATTAAAATACAAAAAATGTACTGAATTCTTGTATTTTTTTTGTATTTTTGGTATTTAGTGAATTTTTAAAAGATTTTTTTTTATAATTTTTTTACTTTTTAGGTGTATTTATGTTAGGTGTGTCTAAAAAGTAAAAAAATTGCTTAAAATATTAAAAAAATTCAGTAAAAACAAAAAAAAAAAAAACACGGAAAATAAGAAAGTAGAATTTTCTGAAAACTGTTTTTGGAAAAATGGAACCAAGCAAGCTGATTAGGATTTGCTCTTAGAGCGTTGAATGATATCTCAAGAACTTAAGCGGCTACCGGTCCCATTTCAATAACCGTTCATTTTGTAGAGTTTTCTATGTAATTCATGAAAAAAAATTAGTTAATTAGATAATTGTAACATTTTTATTTTATCCCATTTGTCTTTGAAAAAATATCAAATATATTTTTAAAAATAGACCATTAATTTATTTTGGAGACAAATACAATAAAATAAAAGATTACGATTATCATATTTAACTAATTTTTTATTATAAATGATACACATTAAAAACTCTACAAAATAAATAATTTAAATTATCAAAATAGAACCCATAGTAAACCCTACGAGGCCCTCTAATTCTCTCATGTTAGAAATGTGAAAATGAAAATAACCAAACCTATTAAAAATTATATGTACTTAATATTGGTCAGAAATTAAAAAGAGTAATGGTAGAGATATCAAATTTTCTATTAAATAAATGATTAAATGTCTCACCTAAATATAAGGTGTACAATTTTATAGACTTCATATCTATATAAGATATTTAATTATTTATTTAATAAAAAATTTGAGGCTATAACATTTTTAAATTATATGTAGTTGAATATCGTCGGATTGAAGTCCCAAACACGGAAGGACCAATCAAACTCCACTAATAGACAAGTCAAATTCAAAATGGAAAAGTTCTAGTCGTTCGTTGATTCTTCGAGTCGCATCAATGTGAATGCAATATGCATAGCTCCAATGAGTAAAGAAAGAAAAATCTTACACTAAACGTGTTGAAAACACAATCTATACAAATCCAAAACCAACAAACTACAAACACGCCCTTTCAGTTATACAAATAATTATGGATGTGCGCGATGCAATTCAAATAATTTGATAGTAAAATTACAAATTAAATAATAGATTGACAGATTAATAAATCGTAATTTGAATAGTTTTGGACGGATTAGTGAATTGAAAAATATTTTAACAAATTATCAAATATTTGTATAAGAGTGTTTTGAAAAGATGGTTAAAAGTTAACTTTTCTCTTTTAACCAAATTTTTTTGCTTTTTTCGAAAGTGATTTGAGAAGTTGATAAAAATTTACTTTTGGCCTTTTTTTATTAATATTTATTTATAATGTCGCATCACAATAAAATAATCAAAATACTCCCACTCAATTTAGCAAATTTATAATTTCACTCATGTGGCTCATTTTGCAAGTGAAGGGTAGTTGATGTAATTTTTGCTACATTCCCAAATGGTTTGTTGCCAAAAAAACCCAAGCCATTGACTGTGTTTTGAATAGGGGTGTAACTTGGGCGATCTCAGCCCGAGCAATCCGAATCCAACTTGGATTTTTTTAGGACTTGAACAAGATATTTTTAAATTCAGTATGAGCTTGGGCAAAAATTCAAAAGTCCGAATTAAATTTGGACGGGCTTAGGTAAAGACATCAAATAACCCGAACAACCCGAAACCCGAATTATACATGTATAGATATATAAAATATTAAATATACATATAAATTATTAGCCATTATATGATATTAAAGTAATTTAGATTATTAAATCATATTGAATATATATTATATATACAAATAACATAAAATCCTATTTTTTTTATTTTCACTTATGAATTATAAAGATTACTATAGCGGCATCCCTCTTACATTATATAAATTATTTGTTTTGATGGTATTAATGATTTTCTATAAATATATATATATATATATAAATAGAGTCAAATTTTAATAATTTAATAATATAGCTGCACAAAAATATATATATGTATATATTATTTACAATTCGGGCAATTTGGGCAACTCGGGCAATTCAGGTTTAACTCGGGTCGAGTTTGGGCAGATAACCTTGTGTTACAATTCGGGCTTGAGCGGGTCTGGACAGGTCTTAGCGCAATTTGGACTGAGCTTGGACAATCTCTCAATCCGACCGAACCCGCCCGAGTTGCACCCCTAGTTTTGAAGCTGCAAAACGCAACTTATTAGTTGGTTCCCAAATCACCCCATAATATATAATACTAATTTACATAATATTTTATAAGACAAATTATACTAATGGTCCCTATAGTGTGAGACTCATGTCACTTTGGTCTGTAACTTTTCAATTGTGACATATTTGATCTTGAATTTTGAATCTTGTTCCAAATACAGACAATTGAAGATACCATTACTTAATTTCAAAGACAAAATCGTCAATTTCATAACATATAAACTAATTTGATAAAAATAAACGTCAAAAAAATATTTTTAAATTTTTAAAAATTATTTCTATATGCTAAAGATAAAATTATGTAAAATTAATATATCTTTTAGACATTGATTTATTCATTTATTTTACTAAATTAATTTTTATTATGTGTTTGGATGATAATCATGTAATAAGTGGTTGTTTTTATTTTCATCAAATTAGTTTCTATTTTTTCAAAAGTCAAATATGACGACAACTTTTATATCATTATTAAACAAATCCATTAAATTAAAAAATCCAAAACTAAAAAATTTAATATATTATATATATATATCGATTGCACATTAAAATTCTAACAACCACCTATTACATAATCATCATCCAAACACATAATAAAAATTAATTTGGTAAAATTAATATATGTTTAAACGATTTATCAATTTTACATAATTTTATCTTTTGTGAGTAAAAATAATTTAAAAATATTTTTTTGACATTTATTTTTATCAAATTAGTTTATATTTTATCAAATTGACAATTTTGCTCTTGAAATTAAGCAATAATATTTTCAATTGTCCTTATTTGAAATAAGATTCAAAATTCAAGGTAAAATGTGTGATAATTGAAAAGTCAGAGACCAAAGTGACACAAGTCTCAAACTGCAGGAATTGTTAGTGTAATTCGCCCTATTATATATATATATATATCACAAACTAATTTTACATAATAAGTTTCACATATATAACTACTAATTTGTAACAAATTTCACATTTTAAATCTTTTCTACACTCATTCTTATGCTATTTCATTGGAGGTTAAAAAATATATGTGCATTAACTATAACGGAGCGAAACAGTTTGAAATGTAGATTATAAATTTTAAAATTTAATCTGCAGTTACTGAATAGAGCGGTACAAATTAATACAAATTAATAGAATTTTAATAGATTAGGCGATATTTTACACAATCCTACTAACAATGCTAAATACAAAATGATTCATAAAAAATGTAATGCGAGCTGAGACTAAACCCAGTTTATGGAGGGACCCATCTTCAGAATAGGGATAGGCTTCTCTCCGATCCGAGATAAGATTAGAGCGTGTTGTGTTATTGGGCCTGTGGGGGCTCACCATGAGTCTTGTTTCGATGATACGAACTGTTGATGTGTAGAACCCATCGAATACTTTATTCTGACAAAAAATTGTGTTAATCGGATATCGATAACGACGTGATTAAATCATATTTCTATCAACGGTAAATATGATTTTTAAAATAAATTATTGACAAAAATTTGATCCAATCAAATAGCTATTCAATATCTGATCAACATAATTTTTGCAGGCATAAAATACTCAACCAACTCTACATATTTTACAGTTAAGATTATTGAAACAAGACCGGTGGTGAGTCTTATGAGCCAAACAGCACGGTACTGAAGAGAATCTGAATAAATGACTATATCTGTATTTTAATCTTGTGTTCTTGACATTAGTTTTTGCCTTGACTGACTCTTCTTCATCTGACCGTCCCATTCGTTTCGCTTCCTCCTTCTTCCTCTCCCCACTCTTACTCTTCATTGTTTTGCTTACTCTTTGACACTCAGTCACTGCCGTGCCAAAGTAGACTTGCTCGGACTCTGATCGTCCCAACCCACTAGCCCAAAGGTCAAGTTGATACTCCATAACCTCTTTCAGTTCACTGTCTTATGGGTGATTGTGGTTCTCACATTTGTTCCCAATGAGGATTCTTCTACTCTTTTCATGGCTTTTCTTGATTTTTTTCTTCACAATCTTGATTGGCGACGACAGAGTATTGGTCTCTGGCCAATGTCTCAACGATCAGAGCTCATTGTTGCTCCAATTGAAGAACAACCTCAGATACAATTCAACAGTTTCTGTCAAGTTGGTAAATTGGACTCAAACAACTGATTGTTGCCGTTGGAAGGGCGTTACTTGCGACAAAGAGGGTCACGTTACTGGTCTCGACTTGAACAGCGAATCAATCTCAGGTGGAATCAACCACTTGAGGAGTCTTTTCAGTCTCCAATTTCTTCAAAACCTGAATTTGGCTTACAATAACTTCAACTTCACACAAATTCCACCCAGTTTTGGAAACCTTACCAGACTGACACATCTGAATTTATCAAATGCAAATCTTGCTGGGCAAATTCCGATTGTATTGTCGCACATGACAAAATTGGTAACTCTTGATCTATCAATCCTATACTTCCCTGGAGTTCCTTCTCTGAAACTCGACAACCCAAATTTATTGAAGCTTGTTCAGAACCTCACAGGGCTTAAAGAACTCCTACTTGACGGGGTAAATATTTCTGCCCATGGCAGCCAGTGGTGTGAGGCCATTGCATCTTCACTGCCTAAACTGCAAGTCTTGAGCTTATCCAATTGTTATCTTTCAGGTCCTATTGATTCTTCTCTTCAGAAACTTCAGTTTCTTTCTGACATCCGTCTTGGTCAAAACAATCTCTGTGCCCGAGTTCCAGAGTTCTTTGCAGATTTGCCGAATTTGAGATCCTTACATCTCTGTTCTTCCAACTTGCATGGAAAATTTCCGGAAAAGATATTCCGAGTATCAACATTGGAGTCTCTAGACTTGTCGTACAATGGATTACTTCAAGGGTTTTTGCCAGAGTTTCCTCCAAATGGATCCCTTCACACCCTGGTGCTTAGCAACACAAATTTTTCTGGGACATTACCAGATTCTGTTGGTAACCTGAAAATGCTGTCTAGAATGGAGCTTCCAGGCTGCAATTTCAACGGACTAATTCCGAATACCATGGCAAACCTTACTCAACTTGTTTATTTGGACTTGTCATCCAACAGTTTTACTGGTACAATCCCATCCTTTCCGATGTCCGAGAATATCACATACATAGACCTATCTCATAATGCTCTAACAGGTCATGTTCCTTCCACTCACTTTCAAGGCCTTTCAAATCTTCTAAATATTGATTTAGCGCACAATTCATTCAATGGGACAATTCCTTTGTCTTTGTTTTCACTACCATTGCTGCAAAAAATTCAGCTTTCCAATAACCAATTTGATGGTCCAGTTATTGGATTTTCTAACGAATCCTTGCCTTCATTGGATACACTGGATTTGAGTAGAAACAAATTACAAGGGCCAATTCCCTCATCTTTCTTTGAACTGCGAAGTCTAAATGTCCTCTTGCTTTCTTTCAACAACTTCAGTGGCACCATACAGCTAGAAATGATCCAGAGGCTCCAAAATCTCACGAGACTTGAGCTTTCATACAATAGCTTGTCAATTAATGCAAGTGACAGTGAGTCTAGCTTGTCTTCCTTTCCCCAGCTCAGCATATTAAAAATGGCTTCTTGCAAGCTGCGAAGATTTCCTAAGCTACGGAACCAATCAAAAATGATTAGTTTGGACCTCTCAGCCAACCAAATTTCAGAGAGAATACCAAACTGGATTTGGAAAATTGGAACTCTGATGCAGTTGAATCTCTCTCATAATCTCCTGGTAGATTTGGAAAAACCATATAAATTTCCTAGTCTTTCTGTCCTTGACCTGCATTCTAACCAACTTCATGGGGAAATTCCAATACCACCAAAGTCTGTTACCTATGTGGATTACTCGAGCAATAATTTCAACTCTTCTATACCTGCTAAAATTGGCAACAAGCTCACCTTTTCTTATTTCTTCTCTCTTTCAAGTAATAGCGTCACAGGAACCATCCCCGAATCAATATGCAACGCAAGGTTCCTCAATGTTCTTGATTTATCCAATAATAATTTCAGTGGCAAAATACCTCCATGCTTGATTGAAAGGAGTGCTGAGACTCTTGGGGTGCTGAATTTGAGAAATAACAGTCTTGGTGGTAAGATCTTGGGTACATTTCCGAAAAGTTGTGCTTTGGAGACACTAGACATCAGCAGGAATCATTTGGAAGGACAGGTTCCCAAATCTCTTGTCAATTGCACAGTGTTAGAGGTTTTAAATGTTGGTAACAATGAGATAAATGATAGTTTCCCGTGCTTCTTGGGGAACTTATATAGCTTGCGTGTATTAGTTTTGCGCTCCAACAAGTTTCATGGAGCCATTCACATTTGTCGACTAGGCCATTATATGTGGCTAAAGCTTCAAATCATTGACCTAGCTTCGAATAACTTTAGTGGTGATCTACCAGATAAAGTCTTCACACATTGGCAAGCAATGACGGCTGCTGATCATAATGCAAAATCAAATCTCAGTCAGCTGCAGTTTGAGTTCCTAAAACTTAATGGCTTCTACTATCAAGATACAGTGACACTCAACAATAAAGGGATGGAAATGGAGCTAGTGAAAATTTTAACTATTTTTACCTCCATTGATATCTCGAACAACAATTTCCAAGGGGTGATACCAAATACAGTAGGGTCTCTCAAATCTATCTATGTTCTTAACGCGTCGCACAATGCCCTCACAGGTCCAATTCCATCATCAATTGGGAACTTAACACAGCTTGGATCATTAGACCTCTCACATAACAAGCTAAGTGGGAGCATCCCAGTGCAACTTGCAAGCCTTACATTTCTTGCATTCCTGAACTTATCATATAATCAATTAGTTGGAATGATCCCAAAAGGCTCTCAAATTCAAACATTTTCAGACACTTCCTTTCAAGGAAACAAGGGATTATGTGGGTATCCTTTGAACATCAGTTGCAACAACGCCTCACTGGTACCATCACCAGCACCGAGCTCTAACAAGTCAGGTTCTTTTGTGGTGAAAAAGTTCAATTGGCAATTCATATTTACAGGGTTGGGGTTCGGGATAGGAGCAGGAGTCATTATTGGGCCTCTAATGTTCTGGAAGCAAGGGAGCAAATGGTGCAACAAACACATTGAGAGGTTCGCTCAGATGATTCTTCCAAGTTTGGGTTTCATTTTTGCTTGGTGTGATTATATGAAGGTTGAGCCAAAGGGTAACATTGAAGAAGGAACCCAAGATGACAAAGAAGACTCTGATGAAGATGAAGATGAAGATGCGAGAGAAGACAAAGCATTTTCCGGGCGATATTGTGTGTTTTGTTCCAAACTTGATATCCATGTGAAGAAAGGCATACACAACCCGAAATGCAATTGTCATCATGACTCACCATCCATTTCTTCCTTGTCACTCTCTCCTCCTCCTTCATAGTTACAATTATCAAAATTTTGAATTGTGGGTTTTTTTTTTCTTTCTTTGCCCTGTACATTTTCTTTGTCGCAAAAAGAAGGAAAATCAAAAATTTGTGTTCTGTGTCTCTGGCTCATTGAGGAATTTTATCAAACAAGTAGAACTCATTGAATTACCCAATCTTGATCCTCACAACGAACTACCCAATCAACCAAAATATGAAGTGATAAACTAAACCAAGCAGATTGATCACAAAATTTTATCAATTACTATAATGATCATTTCATCAAAAGCGTATAGTGATAAACGAAGAATCAAAATTGTAGTCTTAATACAATAGCATCATAACATGTGAAGAGATTTAGCGAGAGAGTTGAGAATTCAAGTACCTTGTGTGAGGCACAACGAAGTGGATAATGAGACTAACGACAATTCGACCGTTGGAAAAAGAAATTTTCAGAGCGCACGCAAAAGCATATCCTGGAAGACAATTGTCACGGACATGTTCGTTCCTTCCGGGGGAGAATCCAAAATAAAATGAAAATGCATTCAAATTATGTAAAGAATTTTTAAATTACTTTGGGCCGTTGGGGTAACACAGGTTTTATTTTGGTGATGTATTCTATTCAATTTATAACACATCATTTACAAAATTCATGTTGATTAAAAAATTATAATAGAGTGTTTGGTGGACATTATTTTAAATTAAAAGTTAATAATTAGAATGTAAAAGTTAAAAGTATTCATTGTTGAGCTTTTGAAAAATTAATTTTTTTTAGTTTATTTAAATTATTTTTTACTTAATAAGTTATAAGTAGAAATTACACCAAATAACTTAACACAAACTCCTAAATTAAAATAAATTATAAGTTGTTTGTATAATTTCGAAACACCCCAAATAAAATTTTATCAAATTTGTCAAAATTTTAAAAGATTGATGAAAAAAAAAAAAAAAAAAGTAGTCTAGTTTTTTGTAATTATGACTATTGGATTAATTTCATTCTTGTAAATGCTGTATACACAAAAGGTTACAAAAATGAATAGAATATAAAAAAATGTTTGAAACCCCAAATTTTTTTTATAATTATAGTCACAATGATGTGGTATAATATATGTTAATTTTTAATTTATTACGTACTCAATGATATATGATCTGACTCTTTGTCATATCCTTGTAAGTTTAATATTACTCTAATTGCTTTCTCAAAATAAGATGACACAAGAAAATATTATTTTAATATAATTTGAATGTAAAAAATTTCAGATATGATGATATTTTTTTATATTATATGATATGTTTGGATTCACGTGAGATGAAGATTGATAGATAAAATTCAATCAATTTTGTAATTTAGCACAATAATTCAAACCTCACCTTAATCTGTCATTTGAATAGGATCTCTTTTTGATATACAATAGTCTTTTATATAAAAAATATTATATCTTGATAAATTATTAATCCATACTCTAATTTTCCTAATTAAATATACAATTATGTATGTAATTAAATTATTTATCGAATCACAAGATTATTTTGTGTTAGGCCAGTTTGTTTGGGCCATGGCTCTCCAAACAAACATGATTATGCAGTTTATTAGAGCATCTTCAAGGGAGTGGGTAAAAAGAGCATTCTAAGGCATTTTTGCTGGTGCAACTCCTTTTCTAAAGGGTTCTACATCAGAAGAGACAATCTATTTTGATTCTGCCTCTCCACAACTAGCTAGATTTCATTGAAAGACAAAATGTTTTTCGTTAAAATTGCTCCCTTCATCTGATTAAATACTCTTCTTTTAGTTGGTTTTGTATTTATATATTGCATCTAATTGATTTGGTTTTGTGTTTGTATATTACCATTTGAAAATATGATAGTTTAAAAATATATATTTTTTAAAATAATTTAATTACATATTTTAATATATATATATATATATATGTGTGTGTGTGTGTGTGTTTACAAATGCCACGTCAACATATGTAGCATGTTATAAAAAAAATTATTTATTCATTTGTCTATCTTTGTAATACTTTTTTTTTAAAAATTAGTTAATTTAGTTTAATCGATTAGTTAAAATAAAGAGTACAATTAGAATACACATTAACTAAATTAGTTAGGTAATAAATGTAGTCTTTTCTCTGTACTTGTGTAAGGCATTTTGTCCCTTACTCTTGGAATTGCTCTTATAAGTTAAAAGTTAATAATCAGAAAACAGAATTAAAAGGGACCTAAACAAACATGGTTATAACCTTATTTAGTGCAATTTATTATAAGTTAAAATTGATAATTGTGGGGACATAATTTTTGAATGAAACCACGTGGCTGAGGTGTCACCGAAGTGCCGGCCAAAGTGTCACCGAAGTGTCGGTCGAGATGCCACATGTCCTAGTCATGATGCCAAGATGATCTCGACTAGGCCGAGGTTATCTGCGAGAATACCGGAATCCGGAATAAGCGGATAACGGACAAGAGTCTTAGAATGGGAGAAGACTTCAGTTTGGGTAAAGATAAGACTCTTAGAGAGTTTATCCTAATCCTACTGGGAGTTCAAGATTAGTTGTAATCCTAAGTCCATTGAAGCTAGGTTTCTATTGGGATTAGGTAAGTATTGGCTATAAAAGAGAGGCACCCCCATGGGTCTAAGGTATGCTTTTTATGTTCTGAATAGTGAGTTAAGCTATTTTGCTATCTTTGAGAGATAACTGACTTGATCGTTGGAGTGCCCCCGGGTGAACGAACCACTGCCAGAATCTCTTCTTTTTGTGACAAGTCGTTCGGGGTTAATCTATTCTGCCAGTGTTCTCCAGCTGAGTGCTTGATTGGCAGTGTGGTCGGAAATTGACACACGCAATTTGGCGCCGTCTGTGGGAAAGAAAGGAGAATAGATGGCCAACGACGGACAGAAAGATGCCTAGAAGGGAGGCAGAACATAGTTCCTGCAGTCCCTCAACACGACAGGGCAAAGGGGCATTCTCACCGGCCTTCACGAGAGGTCGGGCATGGAGAATGATGCTTGGGAGTTGGAATTTACAAGCTAAAGTTGGTTTAACATTTGTTGAAATTTTAAAAATTTACAAGTTGAAGTTAAACCGAGGACATGTTTAACACTTGTTGAAATTTTAAAAATTTATAAGTTGAAATTAAACCGAGGTCGTGTTTAACACTTACTGAAATTTTAAGAAAAATTCACAAGTTGAAGTTAAACCGGAGTCATGATTAAAGGAAGGAATGATATAGGTTCCATCACCTCAGGATGCCAACGTAATAGAACCTAGGGGGCAGTTGTAGAGACATAATTTTTGAATGAAAACACGTGGCCGAGATGTCACCGAAGTGCCAGCCGAGGTGCCACGTGTCCTAGTCATGATGCCGAGATGATCTTGGCTAGGCTAAGGTTATCTGCGAGAATACCGGAATCCGGGATAAGCGGATAAGGGACAAGAGTCTTAGAATGGGAGAAGACTTCAGTTTGGACAAAGATAAGACTCTTAGAGAGTTTATCTCAATCCTACTGAGAGAAGACTTCAGTTTGAGTAAAGATAAGACTCTTAGAGAGTTTATCCCAATCCTACTGAGAATCCAAGATTAATAGTAATCCTAAATCCATTGAAGTTAGGCTTCTATTGGGATTAGGTAAGTGTTGGCTATAAAAGAAAGGCACCCCATAGGTCTAAGATATGCTTTTTATGTTCAACTTCAATTGGGATTAGGTAAATGTTGGCTATAAAAGAAAGGCACCCCATGGGTCTAAGGTATGCTTTTTATGTTCTGAATAGTGAGTTAAGCTATTTTGCTATCTTTGAGAGATAACTGACTTGATCGTCGGAGTGCCTCCGGATGGACGAACCATCGCCGGAATCTCTTCTTTTTGTGACAGGTCGTTCAATCTTAATCTATTCTGCCAGTGTTCTCCAGCTGAGTGCTTGATTGGAAGTGTGGTCGGAAATTGACACACACAATAATTAAAAAGTAAAAGTTTAAAATACCACTCCCTTAACTTTCATATGATCAACTTCTTTTTTGTGTTATGTATATATATATATATATTAGTATATGCTCGTGTCTGAAAGCACGATATGAATAAGATAAATGAAGGAAAAAAAAATAGGAAGGAAAATAAAGAAGGAGAGAAAATTTTAAAATGAAATAAAATAAAAAGGAAAGAGGGATGTGAAAGTGGACAGGAGGGAGAATACATAAGTGAATGAAAATGAGAAAAAAAGAAGGTAAATGAATGAGAATTAAAGAAATCTTGATTGAGTTGTGATATATCTTCTAATATATCATTCTTATTTTGACCTTCAATGAAATAAAAGAGAGAGATAATAGGTAGAGATAGAGAGTGAAAGGATGAAAAATGGGAAGTGAGATCCATTCCATCTCATTGAAAGTATATTAGGAATGTTTAATTAAAACTTCCAATCATTTTTCATCTTGACCTTAAAATGAATTTAAAAATTAATCTCAATCATTAATACAAATTATATCTCTTAAATATTTTAACACATTTTCAAAAACAACCTTATTTTATTATATAGATATATTTTTTGTGGTTAGTCATTGTCCAATTTTATTTATTTTTGATTCAGAAATATTCGACCCAACCAACTCGATTAATCCCCTCTCAATCCAATTAAAGGAGACCATCCATCCACGTGGAATCTCAGTCCTATCAAAGCGATATCATCCACACTATTCGCGTTTCTCACTACCTGTCCCCAAAAATCGAACTTAAACAATTAAATCAGAAATATATAAATCCATCAATCACTGAGAGCAATCATTAAATTAGTCATTATCCATTTGATTAGCAGCACCAACATACTAAAATTTCATTTTGGGTTACCCAAAAATTAAATTTTGTTCACACGTTGCGCTACATATATACACTAGAGTTCCAAACCTTCATGGCTTCACGGAATGTCAGACTGAGCCAACGAGTCAACTCGGACAACAGCAGCTCTACAAAGAGGACAACTCGACCGAGTCCGCAACCACTTATCAACACACTCGGAATGAAACCCATGATAACACAGAGGCAAAACCTTCACCTTCTCTCCATCCTTGAACGCACCGAGGCATATAGAGCACTCACCCACTCGCCAACTGTCGCCGGAGCTCAGGCCGTTCGATCCGTACGAGATGATCGGCAAGCAATTGATGGAGGCTTTGTCTAGCCCCGGCGGAGGCGGAGGCGGCGGAGGAGGGTGGTTGGCGGCGGCGGATTGGCGGTGACGAATGAAGTAGTAGAGGAAGTAGGTGAAAGAGAAGGTGGAGATGAGAAGTAGTAACAAGGAGATTGAGCCGAGGAGGAAAGTTCTGCTGTCGATTTGGAGGGTTTTGTTGTTTGGCTCTATGAAATTGAAGGGGTGGGGATCTTGGAGACCCATTTGGTAGATAAGTACGTACATGTAGAGAGAGAGAGAGAGAGAGAGAGAGAAAAGGTGGGAGGGAGATAGGTATATATAATGGATGTGGGGGTGGCATTATAGTGGTGGCCAGTGGTAGTGCGGAGTGTGTTGAAAAAGGGGGAGCTTGGGCGGTCGAAGTCATACATATCTATTCGAGAATCATAATGCTATATGAAAAGTTTACATAATGATTTTTTACCTTTGAATTAGTTTACCGTGTTTGTAATATTATATTATATACTTTATAATTATTTTTAAATTTATTTTATAAAATTTTTCATGATATTTATTTAATAGTGAGTAGCATTATTCTTCGGAGAAAAGAGGGTTTGTTTTGCATACAGGTTTTGGTTGCAATTGAATAATAAATTTGGATAAATATTTTTTACACATAATTTCCGTACACGGAATGTACAGAAGTTCTCGCACAGGATAAGTCTCGCATGTATGGGCTTATTTTTAAATTAAATTATAAATATATTTCTTGAGATTTATTTAAAGTATATAATTTAAAAAATTATAAATATTTCTTTGTTAAAAAAATTTATTTAACATAATTAATTAAAAAAATTTATAATTATTTACTTATACAATAATAAAATTATCTAAATTATTAATTAAAACATATTTATAATATCATTAAAAACTATTAATTGACTTGATGATTTATTAATAAAAAGGACGATTTGTTATGAAATTAAAAATCTTATGAGATAGAATGTAATTTTCAAAATCACAGAAGGCGATTTATATTTTAATCAAATTTCATGGGTGTATTTGTAATTTATCCTATTTTTATGTGAAAATTTTTATGCATTTTGTGTACAGAAATTCTATATATGTAGTACTGCTAATAAATTTAGATAGTGATTTAAAAAGAAAAAAAGAAATTGTTAACTAAATATAGATATAATATAATTATATTTCATTTATATTTTAATTACTTTAAAAGAGAAATCAAAGCACTCCCTCTATCTTAAAATATTAATGTTTTTTGGAGAATCTAATTTTTTTTAGTAGTACAATTATTGCATTTTAAAAATATTAACTTTTCAAAACTATCTTTTGGTAATACAATTATTACATTTCAAAAATATTAATGTTAATTAATTTAAAAGAATGACAAAGGCTTATTTTGGCATTTCGATTAAAAAACCATTTTTTTGGTTTTTTTAAATTATATCACCTCTTTATTTTTTTGCACATTTAAAAAAATATTAAAAAAATAAAAAAAATTAACTTTTAATCTACTTATCAAAACAACACAAAATAAGAAATTTATCTTATTTTATTCTTCGATTTTTTTTAAATGAATTACTATTTTGAGACAATAAAAAATGAAATAATTAATTAATATGGAGGCGGAAAGAGCAATTAATTGGTGGTGTCTGTAATGGCGCACATTAGGCTTCTAATTAATTATAATAATGCTATATATATACTAATTAAAATAATGCTATATATATACTAATTAATGTACAAACTAATATACTAATAGATGATGTGATATAATTTTAAAGATTTTAGATATTTATCATATGTATAATAGATAAAGTCAGTAATAATGGTATAACATCTGTTGATACACTAATGTGTATATTAATTAGTCGATGTAACACCACCGAATTAAGTATTATATAATTTTAAAAAGTGTTTAGCTTCTAATGGCGTCCATAATGGCGCATTAAGCTCATAATTATATTTTAATGAGTTCATTTGGACTTTGGGAGAGGACTTGGATCCTTTAATTTGGTACGTTTCTTTTAATTTTTAAATCATTTTAAGTGGATTAATTATGAAAAAAATAAAATGGATATAATAAATATAAATATAATTTTAGTACATTTAAATTACTTTTTTATTTTAATAAACAAATTAATTATTTAAATAATCGAAATGAATCTTGCGCCAAAGGTCTATTTTGGGAACAAGATTAAAAACAATTTCATTGACTTTTTAGATTACATCATCTCTCTATTTTTTCATATTTTTTAAAAAAAATTTAAAAAATTAAAATTAACTTTTAATCTATCTCTCAAAATAGATCCAGACCAAAAAAACAGTTGAAGATAAAACTTGTTCATTGGGTGAAGGATAAAACGAAACGCCTTCTTTTTGTACCCATCTCTAGGGGTGTGCGCGGTGCGGATCGGTGCGGTTTGAGAGAAAAATAGAAATCGTATGGCGGGTGGCGGATTGATAAAAGTGTTACTAGAATTTGCCATTTTCCTTATCAAAAATCGGCGGTTCGGTTGGCAAATAATGGCGGATTTGCCTTGACGGTTTGGGCGGATTGGCGGTTTATAAAAAATATAATTCAAATTACAAAATTTAAATCAAAGAGTAAAAAAAAGACGAGAGATACAGTGATGTTAAGCATCTTGCGAAATTTTCTTCTGATGCAGCAAGTGTAGCAACAACATGATAATATCAACAACTATGCCATCAGTTCATTACAAGCATCTGTGGAAGCTACAATGATCAAATACAATACATAAAATTAATATCATTCAGGATTTACAATATATTAAAAATGTTTACTGTTGAAAAGTATTTAGATTGAAAAGTGAGTTGATGCAAGTTTGCAACATGGCCAGAAAAAAAAAAAAAAAAAGATTGAAAAATGAATTGAAATCCAACTTTATTTTGGATTACTGACATCTTGAATTCCCCTCGAGCAGTGATGTAATACTATATTCTAAGGTATAGAACAACAAGCAAATTTAAGTAAAAAAGAATTTTTAGAATCTTATAAAACATGATTTCATAGCGGTGCGGGTCGGTGCGGTTTGGAAGAAAAATAGAAACCGGCGGATTGATAAAAGTGTCACTAGAATTTGTCATTTTTCTAACCAAAAACCGACGGTTCGATTGGTAAATAATAACAAATTTGCCTTAACAGTGCGGCTCAGTGCGGTTTTGACGATTTCGGCGGTGTTATGCACACCCTATCACATGACCAAGCATTCACTTCAAGCAAAACTTATCAACTTTGAGATACATGGGCCGGAATGGGATGGCCTTTGTGTTAGATTTTTGAAATTTAGACACACATTGATTAATTTCGTACATCAATCTCATCGTCTACTTAATTTTGAGTTTTTAAAAATAAATTTTAAATTTTTTGTGTTTTGATATCTTTAGTGAACATTTTTTATATTTTAATTTTTTAGATGCAACTAATTTATATGTACTTAAAGAGTAAAATATTTATGAATTTTTTTTTAAATAATTCAATAAATGCAACATATACTGATTTTTTGTATTTAGTGATTTTTTAAAATATTTTTTCATAAATTTTATACCTTTTAATTGTATTTAGATTAAGTGAATTTAAAAAAAGTAAAATTTTGTTTATTAAAATATTTTAAAAATTCACTAAAAATAAAGAAATAATACTAGAGATCATGAAAAAAAAAATCATAAAATGTATTATGAAGATTTTTCATCATTTGATTAGTGTATATGTAATTCAAAGGTGAAGAATATTTCATGATCTTTTTTATAATATTTTTTTCATGATCCCTAATATTACTCAAAAATAAATAATATAAAAATTCAAAAACTATTTTTAAAAACTCTAAATCCAAACAGATTTTCTAAGTAAATTGGTATAAAACTTTTTAATATTTAGTCATAACATCACAATATAAACCTGGGTAAGTGCATTCTCTAGCTTAAATGCATTTTCTGTATTCTAACAAATAAAAATTAAGTAAACATTTATATATTAATAATCAAGTCGGACTGAACGGCAAGAATTATTAGTAAAACTAAGGATGATCTTATTTGCATCTAAATAATAATTTAATACGTAAAATTAAAATTTTAAAATTTTAATTCTTTTTATATCTTAATATAAATTTACTAATAAAGACAATACACATTAAACTGTAAAATAAAATATTTTTTTAATAATATACTCAAACCACCTAAACGTATTCTAAATATTCAATTTTCTTCATCTTCTTTCTCAAAAAAAAAAAAAAAAAAAAAACTCAGTTTGTTATTTATTTAAATTTTTTTTTTTTTGAAGAAGTAATAACCAGATAGATATATATATATATTAATATCAGTAATAGTACATGCCCAAAGAGATGACCGAATAAATGATAAAAAATCTAGTTAGATTGTCACCTAAGATTAGTGGGTCCCACCACTAAACAACTTTCATTTTTCTCTCACACAGTAGAAGATGAAAAAAAAAACAAAAAAGCACCAAAACCCCTCAACTCCTTTTAGACTTTCAGTCAGTTGAAAGCGGCATAATCATCACCGAAGAAAATAAAAAATTATTGCCGAAGAAAAGTAACCTGCGTCGAAAGAGGAGAGTTGATCAAGTAAACTTTTAATTTGTGGGATCTAATTTTTTTTTTGGTATGATTTAAGAGCATCTTCAAATGAAGTTTTTAAAATATTTGGCAAAGTTATAATTTAGCAATAGTGATAAAAAGTAAGTCTTAAATAGTTTGCTATTTTACTTACCAAAGATGGCATATGCCATATTCGTTCTCAAATTTGGCAAGTAAAATAGCAATTGTTAAACATGCCACATCGGCAAATATTAATATATTTGTGGCTCCAAATTCAGTTGAAAAAACAAAATTGAAACAGTAGAAAATCAAATAATTTTTCAAATTGAATTATATATTTTTTTTTTCTAATTTTTAAATTTTTTTTCATTTTTTATATTTGTCTAGTCGGGAATAATATAAATATCTAATTTTTTTTACAAATAGTTAAAAAAAAGTCATAAAAGACAAAAAATAAACAAAAATAAAATCACAAAAAAACTATATCCAAACAACACCTACAAATTTGGAGAGAAAGTTGGTTGAGAATTGCCAAAATAGCAAGTGACTATTGGAGCACTATTGTCATAATTTAACAAAATAGCACTATTCATTGCCAAATTATAGCAATAGCAATGGTATTATAGCAACAACCATTGGAGATGCTCTAACTTGTCAAAATTATAAATCACTATAATTTGCAGTTAGCTTTTTTTAAACCTCAATCCAGCTAGTTTTTTGTTCTCTGTGAAGATACTAGGAGCTTCTAAATCAAATTTTTTTTTTTTTTACAAAGCAACAAAAATCAACATCTCGACTATTAATTTCAAGTATACATCCGCATTTCCATCTTTTTGTAAGAATTTATTTTAGAATTTTTTATTTTTAGATTTCAACCTCTCATTTCTCGTTGAATATTTGTGGATCTTGTTTGATTTGTGCCTTTTTTTTTCTTCCTATTTTGAGGCAGTCTAGTTGTTTGTTGAAAATCAACTGGAAAAATGATAGCTTTGTTTATTTAGTAGTACCTTCAAAGTGGCACCTTCAAGGTGTTTATTAAAAGTTCTCGGAGAAATTATAACTTTGTAAGGGGGGGAGACTGTAATAATGAAGGTATCCAAATTTGGAAAACCGAAGAAGACATGATGAAAAGATATCCAGATTTGTTCCCGTTGGACCCAATGTTGTTCCAAAATGAAGGTAATTCGAGTTTTGGGACCAAACTCTTTTAAGGGGGGAAGACTGTAATAACCCCGACCTTCGATTAATGCAAATCCATGATTAGTTATGCCTAACAGTAATTTAGAAGGGATCCAGAATTAATTTGCATATGTATTGCATTATCTTTGCGTTTCTATCTGTTGCCATAAAATGATCTGTTTATGTTTAGACTTTGAACTGCGAATTGAAAGCTTTATTAGCGCCCGAGTCCGAAATTGATTAGTGTTTTAGACTAGTTAGAATATATGTGATTTTATGGTAGGTTGAATTAAAATTTGATTTGGTATGATTAAATTAGATTAAATAATGTTAATTTCCACTTGTTTGAGTTACTACAAGTTTGCCACTTAGTGGGCCACTTCTAAGAGCCTTGTTGGAACTTATTGTGCATCATTCTATCATCCATTTCTTGACCAAACCGTGGGAGAGAGCTAGAGATAGGAGAAATTTTGGTTTCAACAAAATTCCTTGGAGAATTGGAAGAATTGAAGAGTAATTTGCATATTTGAAGCTTCCATACCTAAAATTGAAGACCTAAGGTAGGGAGTTCATCCTTTTAATTATGAATTTGAGTTGTCCTTACTAGATTCATGGTGAAATTGGTATTTAAGTCTAGACTTAGCTCAAGGTGTTGTTTTAAGAGTCAATCTATGCATGCATGCATAAATTTCCTTGTTTGAGTTTGAATTCTAAGATTCCTTCTACGCATGTGTTAATTTCACTCACATTATGGTCATTCAACTTGTTTTCCATCAAATTATCAAGTTTGATTATGTTTTGGAGGGTTTGAATTCGAAGAGGTTCTTGCATATTGACTTAATAGCATATTCATAAAGTTCATGTTGATTTTGCACAAATTGGGTTGCTCTTGGGCCATGATTTCTTGAAATGATTTTTAATACATGTTGTTTTATGAGTTATTATATGTTTCCTCAAATATTGGCCCAGAAAAATGAGTTTTGAAGGCTTAAAGGTTGAGTTTCATGCTTGGAGGTCAATCTGGATTTTCCAGAAATTTGACCCACGCTCGAGTGGGGCCTTTCACGCTCGAGCGTGAAGTCTGAGTACATGCACTTCCGCTTGAACGGCGAGAGTCACGCTCGAGCGTGAAATGCGTATACCCAGAAGTTTGTGTGTTTTGCAGTCCGCTCGAGCGGGGAAAACCACGCTCGAGCGAGGATTTGTGTCATACGCTCGAGCGGGGGTCGAGCGTCTGTCGAGCGTGAATTTCATGCATCCAGCACTTTCTCATAAGTTTGCAGTTCGCTCGAGCGGGTAAGTCCACGCTCGAGCGAAGCTTCATTGTCTGCATGTCCGCTCGAGCGTGGACCTTATTTTCAGTAAAACTTGAGAAATGGTTTTCAATGCATTTTTGCATCATCATTCTATCCTAGGCATTCCTAGGCTATGTTTAAGACCCCGTAATAAGGATAAGAGATTAGAAACACACTAAGAGCCAACGAAATAAGTTTTGCACAATTAGAACGTGTGTTTCAAGTGTGTATCTGTTATGTGTTGTGTAGGTCACGTGCCACGTACCGTTTGACCAAGGTTACTCCGTCTGTCTGTCTCAAGGCCCACTGTCAGTAATAACTCTGTAAAGTTATGTTTAGCTTACGTATTTTCTAACTGGTATGGTATGATCTGTTTTCTGAAATGCTATATTACGAATTATGAATGAATGTCCAATTTTCTGAAAAGTATTTGTGGCATCCTTAGTTCACGTGGCCCTCGCCCGGGGGTAACAATACCGCGGCCAATTTGCATGTGGCCCTCGCCCGGGGGTAACAATACCGCGGCCAATCTGCACGTGGCCCTTGCCTGGGGGTAACAATACCATGGCTACTTGCGCGCAAGATATGGACCATTATGGTTGTTGGTACCAACTATGCATGTGGGTCTCTGGACCAAATTGATCTGATAGCTAATGGGTGTACCACGTATGATCTTATGCAAAATCTGAATATGAACATGAGTATGTATCTAAATCTATTTCTGTTTTGAAGTCTAAATATGTTCTGATTTAAATACTGGATCCTAACTTGTGTTGGACATCATTCATAAAACCCCTTTACTCTATTATTATTCACTGGGCTTCCGCTCACAATTTATATTATATATGTAGGTGAGCAGGCGGGTGACCAGGGCCAGAGTTGACGGTCTTCTGTTCTGTTTTTGTCAGCCAACCATTGTGCCTCCCGAGGAGGTTCCGATTGAAGTCTCGTCATATGGCTGTTTTTGTATACATGCTAGTCTCTGTGACTGTTTTGTAAAGTCAGGTCTTGAGATGTGCACCTCTGTAAATACTTTGTAAATATTGGTGTCCTTTGACTGGCATGCTCGTGTATATATATATAAGTTTTGAAATGTTCTGTCCCATGTATGTTATCATAGCTCATTGGATCCTGTCTATTTTGTATAATTACTTTCACAGCCCCTTACTATTTGCTAACCTGTTCAGAGGCCTTCGGTAATCCACGGATTACTAGCCGGTTACGATGCTAAACCTACAGGGGCGGGTTTGGGTCATGACAGCCTTGTTCTCATATACTTGATTGAAATGGATATCTTCCACCTAATAGCATATTTGGATGACCATGATATGGATGTATTCTATTAAATTTTGGATAGGCAGACATGTTCGGCCACATTAATGATCCCCTATTAGAGGCATGACTCTCTCCACCAATATATTGTGATCATTGCATTTCAGTCTCCAACATTATTAAAAATATTGCATCCATTATACTTTAATCCTATTGACATCATTGTATTGAAAATAAATAAATGTCTTACATTTTAGGTAAAAACCCTCTTGTGTTCTAGTCACACCAAAACCCGTAGTAGAGGTTGTAACATGAACATTTTCAGTCTCTTCAAAGTTGTCACGACCCAAACCCGGCCCTATGGGTTTAGCACCGTAACTGGCCAGTAATCCGAGATTACCGAAGGCCTGCTGAACATTAATACAGTAAAACAGAGTACAGGGCCTGGCGGAAGCCATTACAGTAAATAACTAGTGTCCATTGAGCTGTGAAAATCTGTATGCCAAAAACATTTTTCATGCATTCATTCAGTTCAAACAGTACAGTCTATATACAATCATATACAACATTCAGTACGGGAATCAAATCCCTCGATAACAGTACAGTAAACAGTAGACGGTCTATACAGTAGGGGACACAAAAACACCCCAAGCCATAGAATGGCAACACGGAACCTCACGGTGAGGCACATAGGCTGGCTTGACAAAACTGGGGGACTAACCCACGCTCCTAGCTCCGGTCTGGCTGCTGAGAACCTACATATATATATAAACAGTGAGCTAAAGCCCAGTGAATAACAATAAGTGTAAAGAGGTTATGAATGAATGTCCTTACAATAATGAAAACAGTTCATTAAACAGTATTTCAGTCTTTCAGTATGTCAGTCAATCAATCATATGTGGTACATCCATTAGCCTATAAACAGTAGGTCCAAAAGGACCGGGCCTCAACGGACCCAACAGTAGTGATGGCCATCAGTCAGTAAACAGTATGGTTCCACAAGGGAACCGACAGAGCTCTGTAACAGTAACAGTCAATGCTAAGGATGCCACAATACAGTTCACAATACAGGACATACATTCATTCAATAAACAATATCAGTTCAATAAACAATTCAGTTCAGTATTCAAAAGATAACCATTTTGAACATATCTTTACACAATCTGTTACTCACAGAGATTGGGCTACAGTATGCTAGAGCGCGTCCCCGAGTGCCAACCCTAAACAGTAAACACATTGAACACACTCTAAGTTTAACAGTTGGGGAAGTACAATAATTAACTTCCTATTATGCCTCGGTGTGTTCTACATCTAAATCCTCATTAAGATGTCTTAAACTAGGCCTAAGAATGCCTAGGATGGAATGAGGATGCAAAGATGCACTTAGAAAACATTTGCAGAATTTTCAGTTAAACAGAGCCCCGCTCGAGCGCAGGTTTCCCCGCTCGAGCGTACAGGCAAACAAAGGTCCCCGCTCGAGCGCAACATCCCCCGCTCGAGCGGACCAAAAAGTACTGGATAGGTGAAATCTCCGCTCGACGCCCGCTCGAGCGTGTCACCCAGTCCTCCGCTCGAGCGCCCAATGCTCCGCTCGAGCGGACTGATGCACAATGCAAGATGCTGGGAGCTCGACTTCTCCGCTCGAGCGCTACTTCCTCCGCTCGAGCGGACAACAGAAATCTGGAAATCCCAGATTTGAGTCCCAAGCTCAAAACCAAGTTCAAAAGCAATGTTTTCGATCCTCTTCGGCTATTTTCTGGAAAAACTCTTTTAAACACATAGAATAACATGTTTCAAAACTCAATTTAAGAAATCAAAGCCCAAGGGTGTTTAATCAAACTCATTTCCAAACCAATTTTCAAGAACATGCATGAACAACATTCAAATATGACATGCATGAGTTTCAAACCAATTTCAAGCTTCAAATCTTGCTCTCAAGAGCTCAATAGTTGGAAAACAAAGTGAAAACATGGACTAAAGCTTAGACATGAACATGCATGTACAATCAACCATGAATTCAACTCCCAAACACACCAAAATGGTGATGCATGCAACAACCAAGCTTCAATTCAACATTCTTGAACTTAAAACATGGCTTAGCTCTACAATGATGCATGGAGCATGCAAGATCAATCTTAATGACAACAATAAGAGGATGAATGTCTTACCTTAGTCTTGTATTCAAGATTTAAGAGTCCAATTTGACAATTCTCTAACAATTTCTTCAATATCCAAGCAATCCAACAAGAAGAATGCACTCTCTCCCTCTCTCTCTCTCTAAATTCGGCTATAGCAAGCAAATGGCTGAGGAGATGTTTTCATTCAAGTGTATAAGGCTCAAATAATAAGATTAAACAAAGGTCCATTAGGTGGCAATGTGGTAATTAAGTCAATCTCTTTAATTGGCTTTATTTAATCTAGTTTAATCATTCCTAATCAATTTTCAGATAAATATACCACTAAATCATAAATATTCTACTGACTCCAAAACACTAAACGGTTCCCAATTCGGCCGCCGATAAGGCCTTCAATTAATAGTTCAAACATATGAATTCAAACAGATATTCAATCAATCAAACAGATGCAATATGCAATTCAATAGATAACTTATTCAATTTCAGTTCCGATTTCAATCAGTTCATTCAGTACTTCAGTTAATCCAATTATCAGTCATTATCAGTTCAGTTTAGCAGTAATCAGTACGTAATTCAGTAATCAGTACGAGGGTTGTTACAAAAGTCCTATTTAAGCATTAAAAATAAAAAATTAGTAACAAAAAAATAATCAATAAAAAAAGTAAAAAAATGTATGATATTGATTACCTTCACTACATTTCCCTCATTACAAGTGGTTTTTTGTTTCTTATTTCTTTCCTACTTTTTCTTAACAGCTTTTTCAACGATGGATTGCTTTCCTTTCAATGGAGGTTGCCCTTTTTGACGAAAAGCCAATGGATCAAGAATGGCTCTACTCTCTTTTGGAATTATTATACCATCACCACATGAGGGGAAACCATTATGAACACTTGTAGATCTTGGCTTATTGCTACCATAAACATCTCCAACTTCTGTGAACTCCCATTTCAATTCTTGTATCCGTTCAATTGTCTTGTCACACTTATCATCAATTTCTGCCCCTAAATCGGCAACCTCATAAAAGGAATTGCAAATTTTATTAAATCAATGTGCTTCAGGTTTGCTAGAACAATTGGCATAACTAATCTGAACTTTCATGTGGCTCCTTTTAACATTTTTATCCTATCTTCTCAAGATGTACTTCTCCGATACTTGGTCAATCTTTCTATGCATGAAGACTGTGATTTGATGCTTGCACAATATTTCCCTAAATTCAAATAATCAACAATTGCAATTAATTTATTTTGTATCATCCTTAAAAACAACAATGAAAGCACACGTTGATGGCTTTCTCCAACTTTGACATATTCATCAATTGTATATTCTGAAATGCCACCATCTTCTTTACATGTAGTAAAATCGCAATAAATCTTTCCTAACATCTCTCACTGGGACTCTTTGAATTTTGCTCTCATGTAAGCACTTTGAAATTGTTTCTCTATCTCATAATGACTTATACATGGGATGGATGAGCTAAAAGAATTGAATTCCTCATGACTTTCATTTTCCACCTTTTTTGTCAATGCATTCTCATACTATTCAACAAACTGTTTCAGAGTGGTTTTCAAATTGATATAGTCATCAAAAAAGGCATGCATGCTTTCACTACGCTGAGCTGTTGACATTCCTGCCCAAAATATATCTTTGACAAAAGCTGGCACCCAACAATGTCTTTCTTCATACACCTAAAGTAACCACTCATTACTTTGAAGCTCAAACATCTCAATGAATCTATCTCATCTTTTTTCAAATTCTTCTTTGGTCAATGAATCATAAACAACATTTTGCATTTCAAATTTGATCGATTCATATTCTTTGTACTTTCTCAATTTTCCAGGCACCTTTTTCATGATGTGCCACAAGACCCTTGCCTTGCAATTTGTCTTTAATTGTGGTTGCAACTTAACAAGGTTGCTTGATCGAATCTTTTGCTTTCCACCGCGATTACAAGTAATTGTCGCATATCTCATCTCTCCATCCTTTGCTTTACTAGAAGTTCTTTTGCAAACTGCAAAACCTTTTTCTTTTGCATATCTTGTGTAAAATTTCATAACCTCATCTATGGAGTCAAATACCATCCCCGGCTTAGGATCCTTTAAATGTTCTTCTGCATTTCTTATTTCATCTGTTTGATTATCAATAGTATCTTCAATCACTTCTGCATTTGCTTTCTCCATTTCATTCTCAATATCCTCCCCATTACATTCTATGTTGCTATAATCACTTGTTACTCTGTCTTCCATCCTTTTAAAATACAACAAAGAATTATAAACATCATTCTAAAATTTGGCAAACATTTAACCCACCAAAATTGAACAGAAATAGTGCATTATTGTTCAGTACAAATCTCTCAAACCAAAAAATAATCTTCCAAGACTTTTGACAAATATTAAAGTTCAAATAAAAATCTTATTTATGTAAAGCACATGAGTACAAAAAGAAATATAACCCAATTCCATCAATTGATAAAGGCAGAGCACCACATATTTAAAAAATAAAAATAAAAATAAATATTGAGGCAGAGCAGCACAACTTTCATTAAGGCCTCGTTTGGCAAGAGGCTATTTTAGCCAAAAAGTCAAAAAGTCACTAAAAAAGCCAAAAAGCCAACAACCTATACCAAAAAGTCAAAGATTCCCTTTTCTTTCTACTTTTTGCACATCTTTTCGTAAAAAGCCAAAAAGTCATCCCAAACATACTAGTTTTTTTTACATCACATTTTAGCCAAATAGCCAAAAAGTTACTAAATTAGCATGTTCCCAAACGATTGAAAAAGAGAACACAACACAATAATACAGTTCACTATTTCAACCTTTTCTTTGCTTTTAAGACTTATAACAAACATTTAGGCTTGTTTGGTTTATAGATTTGAGTAAAAATTTTAAAAATAATAATAATAAAAAAATAGATGAAATATAAATACATTTCATTTATGTTTTACCCACCTTTTCATTTTCTTTTTTAAATCTTTATCCAAATTTATGAATTAACCAGATCATTAGGGATTTGAAAATGAAAAATAAAAAGATAGGACACATTTTCTTTTTTCAAATCTAACTCAAACCTATGAACCAAACACAATGTTAGAGTATGAATTTCTCAATTAAAAAAAAAAAAATTCATTGTTCAATCAAAAAATAATAAACCTAAAAATATATAATTCCTTGCAAAAATTAGAAAATAAAAATCTTTCCAAAAATTTTAAAATAAATTAAAATTTATAATTTTAACAAGTTAATCATACAAAAAATTAGATCCCAAAAATTAAAAACTTACTTGATCAACCCTCGTCTTTCGACGCAAGCTATTTTCTTGGGCGACGATTTTTTCTTCTCTTTGGTGATGATTATGCCGCTTTCAATAGACTAGAAGTCTAAAAGGAGCTGAGGGGGTTTTAGCGCCTTTTTGTTTTTATTTTCTTTTCTACTTCCTTTATTTTATTTTATGTTTTCCCCAAAAATATTTTTTCTACCACGTGAGAGAAAAATGAGAATTGTTTAGTAATGGGACCCACTAATCTTAGGTGGCAATCCAACTAGATTTTTGGTCATTTATTCGGTCATCTCGAGGCCTGTAGCATTACTGTATTAATATATTAACAAAATACACTTTTTGTCAATTTGTGAGCAGGCACTTTTGTGGTTCCTCAAAAAATTGCAAAATCAAATAATGAAAGTCATTCCAATGCCTTTTCAATCTATCCCTTTGTATTTTCTAACTCTGATGATCAACTTCGCCTCTAATTTCTACCTTGCTGCTCTTCTTTTTTCGATTTTCTTCATTGTCAAGTGGGTTACCGTATGTGAAAATCTCATGAAACCTCAACAAGAGAAATTTGTTTAGGGATTTTTGAAAGTTGTATAATTTAAGGTTTTTGATTTGTTTGTATCTTGAACAGTTTTTGAAAGGTTTTTTAAAAGTAGTATTGTAATGACTCGGACATGCATCTGATTAATTAGTCATCTAATTGTATTGTTGTGTGCTAATTGATTAGGTGTTTGATGAGAAATTGTATGTGAATTAGAAGGATTTGAATTTATATCTATTGATTGTACAAAATTTTGTTGTAATTACAATTTTAAACTGAAATTAAGGGCCTTAGAGGTACCAGAAACTACAACCAATGACATATTTGTGATCAATATGATTTTTAGGACTTAATGAGTAGTTTTGTAAAAATTTGATTCAGAGTGAATTAAATAGATTTAATTAAATTTAAGCCTTAAATATATATATATATATATATACACAAATGAGCCTTAGTTGAGCCTTAGACTCAACACAAAAAATCTAGAGAGAAAGAGAGGAAAAGAACAGGAGAGTTCTGGAGAACTCAAGAGGAAGAAGAATGAAGAAGGAAGAGAGAAAGAAAGGGATTTGAGCCAAATCTTCACCAATTTAACCATCTAAGGTAATAATTTCCTTTTAATTTCTTGAAATGGAGCTAAAACACACATGAACTAATGAAAATGAAGTTGAGATAGGAGCAACTCATGGTTAATTAGGGAGTTGTTGGTGTTAGTTTGACTATCAACATGTATGGCATATTTTCCATGGAATTCTTATTCCTACATATGATCTATTGCATGATTGTTAAAGGATTGAGGAGGCAACTCCATGGATTTTGAAGATTTGGAACTCAACATTTGCATGTGTTATGATTTTACCATTTTGATCTTTTATTTGGAACTTCGGTTTTTATTTGAAGTTATGATTTTTGTTTCAAGTAAGATATGTTAAATTCAAGGTGTTTTGAGCCTTATTTTGTATACAATGAAGTTGAGGTTGCAAAAGGGAAAAGGTCCATTTGTTTTAGCAGATTTCGGACTAGTTTGCACCCAGATTGCTCGAGCGGCCTGGTCTACCACTCGAGCAGCCAGCCCTATTTTGCTTTAAGTTGCATTCTGCTCGCACTAGCGGCCAGGCCACTGCATGTGTGGCTTACAGAGCAGTTTTTTCAGTTTTGTTCTCTTTCCATTTTTTTGACTTTCGGGACTTCATTTACATGGTTTTCATGTGTAATACACATCTATATACATAGCATGAATACAAATGAAAGTAAAGAATAAATAGAAACAATTTAACAAATAAATAACGGATGAAACGAATTAGTTTAAGAACTAATTGCATAAATTGAATATGTTATAAAATGTTATGCTTGGATATGTTTTGGCAGGTTGAGCCGTTGAGGTGTATCACCGACCAAGCATTGTGAGTAACATTACTATAAAGATATGTTCATATGAACTATATTTGAAATGCTATTTAATATGTTAAACTTTTTGAAACGTTATTTTGTTAAGTGAACGAATGTTCTATTTTTGAATCTACTATGGCATCCAAAGACAGTTCCAAGTCATAGGAGATAGCATGTTAATGCGGATTTATGGCATATACGTGATTACGAGATCTCGTTAGTCACTTGACAAAGTGGTGCTATGTTTAATCGATATCCGAAACCAATTACTCTAGTCGGAAGATAATATGATATGCTCTATTGGATGTACCATTATTATTATTCAGATATGAGAATGATTGTGATATGATTTGTTTTACGGATATGATGTATTTGAAATTCGTTTACTACCCTCTTTACTTTAATGTTATTCATTTGGTTTTAGTTCACTATGTGTATATATATGTATAGGTGAGCGTCATGAAGAGCTAGTCCAGAAAGAATTATTTAGCTGAGCCACCGGTTAAGCCTATGGAGTCTTGAGATTTTGGTGCCTCCGAGTTGGGACTAGGTCTAGAAGACTGTTATTAAGTTTTTGATCATAATATTGAGATTTTGTTATATGTGTATATGTATATAAATATTTTTGTACATGATGTGATGTATGTAATGCAGGGGGTGTAAAGTAACGTTACGTGCATGTGTTATTTCATTTAGAATCACAGCTTATTGGACTATTTATTATATATATTTTTATATTAAGTTTCCGCTAGCACCGATTTTTTTGATTTGTACAGGAAGACTTTTAATAATCTCGGATTATTGGTCGATTACGACGCTAAACCCATAAGGCGGGTTTAGATCGTATAATTTAGGATTTTTGATTTGTTTCTTATTTGGGTGTATTTTAAAAGGTAATTTAGAAAAAATTATAGTAACATAAAATCTCAAATAACTAAATAGAATGTACTGAAAAATTGAGAGTATTTAATGATTTTTTTTTGGGTATAAATAGAATTCCCCAAAACTAATTATGGCTGGGACCTTCAGTATTAATTCCAAAATTGGGCCATCGGTCCAGTGTCCAACGTCAACCAGCCTATCCTATATATGGGCTTACACCATTGTTAGAACAGGGATTTAAAATTAAACACTAATCACATATTTTCCTGCCAAGAAGGAAAAAATAAATAATAAAATAAAATACACCTAGGATGATATTTTATCTCCTGTTAAAATGAAAATATTATCGAACATATTGATAATGCAACAGAAAAATGATATTATTTTCAAAAGGCTCAAGCACGGACCATTAAACTACAATGTCAAATTGGGTTGAAATTGAAATTGTGAACTCAACATCATTTTGATGTTTTGATTCGGACATTTTTAGTTCCAAAAATGATTGAGAGCTCTAATAAAAGAGCTTTAATGGGAATGAATTCCACTGTAATGTGATGTTTTGGCCTTAATTTTCTGTTTTATAATTTTTTTTATTCTCTGCCACATCATTAAAGCTCAATTAAAGTTCCAAAATTAGAGAAATGTATCATTACTCTTTTAGTTGTTGTTTCTAGATTTATTTATAAATAAAATCAATTGATTTGATATTATCACCATTGTGATAAAATTATTGAATAAATTTAAACTCCTTTTATAAATGGGGTAAATTATAATACATTTCCTAATATTTACTTAAAGTACAGATTGTCTTCAGTGATTTTAAAAATTACAAACACCCTATTATTAGAATTTTTTATTTTTCAGAATTAATTAAAAAAATAAAATTTATAATTACTTTCCAATACATTAATAAAATTACCTAAATTATTAATTGAAACATATTTCTAATATCATTAAAAATTATTAATTGATTTCATGATTTATTAACAAAAGAAACAATTTGTTATGAAAGTAAAAAATTTCAATAAATGAAATATAATTTCTAAAATTACATAGAACAATTTATATTTTAATCAAATATTAAGAGATGTATTTATAATTTACCCTTATAAATGATATAAAGACCATCATAAACGTTGATATAAACAACGAATGAATCAAATAATGGATATAAAATCCGTATTGGTAGCCACAGCTTAAACTACAGAGTCTAGACAACAATAGTGATTTAGAGACCATTGTCTTGTACATTTCATTCCCTCTCCAGAGTCCACAGCAATACCCATGAAAAGCTTTCTCACTACATCACACATTATCGTAATCAATTTCACAATAGTAGCCAATCTAGGTTAACAATACCAATACTTGTTACGATTAGATTCGTGCTATGATTCAAGTCTATCTTGAAAAAATACATATGATTTTCTTGTTTTACTCGACCTATCTAAGCCTTTCATGTCCTACTCCCTAACGAGTAGGGGCTCCTTTAGTCGCCCAACAAGGATTGTCACGGTTGGTTAAGGAACAAAACTCACCATATGATTTTATCAATTTTTCATTTAGTGTAAAAGAGAGATTGATGTAAGGTTTCAAGCCATTTTATAAAAACTTATAAAATATCACACCAATAATAAATAAATAAAAATAATACAAATTGTTCCATAAATGCACAAATTATATACTTCATTAATCATATATTTCACTTAGTTTTCGGTCAATATTAGTATAAATTTTTTTAAGAATCAAAATAGGTTGTAGCCCAGAAAATTTTCAATCCATCTCAATTAAGCTTAAACTTCAACTGTAGATTTCCTTTTATCAGATTCATACCCATAAAAATCTTTCTCACTACATCACACTATCAAAAACCAATTCCACAATAGTAGCATTGTAGATTCATCAACACCATTACAACATTTGATATATATATATATATAATTACATCATTAGTCCTATAGTTTAAGCAAAACATCACTTTAATTCTTATATAGTTTTAATTTAAATCTCACATTTTTAATTTTATTGCAATATGATCCCTTTGTTACATACTGTTAAAATTTAAAATTATATGCAAGGGACTATTTGAATTTCACTTTAGCCTTCTAATTTTGCACATAATTTTTTTTCCATTCAAAATATTAACAATATATAATGAAGAGATCATGTTACAATAAATTTTTTTAAAGATCAAATTATTCAAATAAAAACTATAAAAGCTAAAGTAAGATTTCACTCAAACTAAGGAAATTAATACCATATATATAGATAGATAGAGTTTTGCTAGTAATTAATAGATCCATCAAAACCCATGATCTCTTCACCTCCAAACCCACAACCCGGAAACCCAACCCGCACCGCGGATTGCACTTCATGACCCACCACCAAGTCCTCCGGCGAGCACACCCACTGCTGCTGCTGCTGAGTCACAGAACTCGGTGGAAGAATCAACTCAGTAGTTGGGTCATCATCAAACTCACCATTCTTCAAGAACTTGATCATGGTCTGGTGAAGCCATATCTGAGTTTTCAAGAACTTGACATACTGAATGGCTTCTTCTAACATGGACACCGTGTCCATCTTGGCTCCACCTGGAACCAAGCTCTGCAACACCTTGAACCGGTCACTGATCCGGTGCCTCCTCTCCCGAGCCGCCACGCTTTGCGGGTCGGTCGAGAGCTTCACCGGTTTGGTTCTCTTCTTGTTGTTGCCATTGTTAGCCTTAACAGGTGTTGATAGTGAAGAAGAGTGAGGATAGCATGATGAAGAGCAATCCATTTCATACAAATGGGTTTTGGACTAGAGAGACTTGAGTTGGGAGAGACCAATGTTCATGAACATATATATACATGTACATATATATATTCCAATCTAGTATCGCGTTCTAACTTTTGTCACTAAATTCATATCAAATAAAAACAAAATCAAAATTTTCATTAGGGCTTTGATTTGTGGCACTAATTTGTTGAGCACTAATGGCACTAATTTCTATATCAGGTAAAGAAAAAAAAAAAAAAAAACAAAGTTACCAAAACAGGAAATTAGTGCCATTAGTGCCAACAGTTTTAGTGCCACAAATCATTTTTCTTTTCATTAAATGAAAACAGATTTTCTTCTTTTATCAAATTTAAATTTACTGTTAGATCAAACATCTTTTTAAATATTCATTAAGAACAATTCTAATAATTCTTTTATTTATGTCAGGACGACTTTCAGGACATCCGTTCGGACATTTTTTCATACAATAAAAAATATGTAAAAATTTTATAAAAATTTTAATTTTAATATTAGAATAAACAGTATATAATTAAATTTTATTCAAATTTAATAAAAAATTAAATTCCCCGTTTAAGATGGTCTAGAGAGAAAGAGAGAGACAGATATTTGGTACGCTGATATGATCATAGGATGTGAACGGAGTTGATTGTGTGAGTCAACACAATCTCTGGTGCAGGATATGGGTGTCCACCCTAGGTCTAGGTGTTTAAAATAAGGGAAAATCACAGTTGAGTTGGAATTTTAAAAAATAATTATAAATAAATAGTAAATTTTATAAATATTAATAATAAATTTTATGAATTTATAATTAAATTTCCATGCTACTACTTAATGGTAATATTCCTTTTAAATAAAAGGCAATATGTTGTATAAAATATTAAAGGTCTCTTTGGCAACACAAAAAATAAGTAATTTATTGATTTATTAATTTATTTATGTTGTATTATTTTTTTACTTTTATACGTCTTTTTATAATAAGTTAAAAAGTCAAAAATAAGTCATACGCAAATAAATATAAAGTTAATTTTTTTTATTTTTTACGAAAAGACATGCAAAAAAACTAGAAAGGTAATCAATGGGTGTGTTTGGTAATATTTACGTTTTCAGTTTATATTTACAAAAATTTTATAAACTGGTTTTTGTTTATTTTTAGAAAAACATAAACTATAAACGCGTTTGGTAATTGACAAAATATTTTAAAAAATTTTAAAATACAAAAAAGAGTGAGAAATGGCAAGTGGTGGTAAGTGGCGGCGGAAGACGGTGGTGGAAAGTGGTGACGGTGGGTGGTGGGTAGCTGGTGGTGGTGGGTGGTGGCGGGTGGGTGGTGGTGGTGGGTAGGTGGGTGACGGTGGCGGGTGGTGGGTGGTAGCAAGGGGGGTGGTGGTGGTGGTGGTGGCGAGTAGCGGGTGGCGGGTGGTGGGTGGTGGTGGTGGTGGGAGGTGGGTGACGGATGGCGAATGGCGGGTAGTGGTGGGTGGTGGCGGGTGCGTGGGTGGTGGTGGGTGGGTGGGTGGGTGGTGGTGGTGGCGGCAGGTGGGTGGCGGGTGGTGACGGGTGGGTGGTGGTGGTGGGTGGTGGGGGGGTGGGTAGGTGGGTGACCGTGGCGGGTGGTGGGTGGTAGCGAGTGGGTGGTGGTGGTGGGTGGTGGTGGCAGGTGGGGTGGCGGATGGCGGGTGGTAGCGGGTGGGTGGTGATGGTGGATGGGTGATAACGAGTGGGTGGTGGTGGTGGTGGCGAGTGGTGGGTGGTGGTGGCAGGTGGGTGGCGGATGGCGGATGGCGGGTGGTGGTGGGTGGTGGCGAGTGATGGTGGTGGTGGGTGGGTGGATGACGGTGGCGGGTGGTAGGTGGTAGCGAGTGGGTGGTGGTGGTGGTGGTAGGTGGTGGGTGGTAGGTGGCAGTGGGGTGGCGGGTGGGTGGTAGTGGTGGTGGTGGTGGTGGTGGGTGGTGGTGGCGGGTGGGTGGCAGGTGGCTGGTGGTGGTGGGTGGATGGTGGTGGCAGGTAGTGGATGGTGGTGGCAGGTGGGTGGTGAGTGGTGGCGGCAAGTAGGGTGGCGGGAGGTGGTGGGGCGGGAGGTGGATTGTAGTGGCGGGTGGATAGCAGGTGGGTGGTGGGTGGTGGGTAGTGGTGGTGGTGGTGGCGGCGGCGGCGAGGGGTGAGTGGTGGTGGCGAGTGGGTAGCAGGTGGGTAGTGGCTGGTAGGTGGCGGGTGGGTGGTGGTGGCGGGTGGTGGGTGGTGGTGGCAGGTGGGTGGTGAGTGGTGGTGGCAGGTGGTAGTGGAGGGTGGGTGGTGGTGGCGGAAGACGGTGGTGAAAAATGGTGGAGGGTGGTGGCTAGTGTTAGGTGGTAAAAAAAAAAAAACTGAAAACTCAAAATGGAAACACATTTTTTGTGTTTTTATTTTTTGGCCAAATTTATAAACTGAGACCACTGATTTATAAATCAAAAATTTTACCAAACAAGTTTTTATTTGAGTTTTTAAAATTTTTGTAAATATAAACAGAAAACTGAAAACGTAAGTGTTACCAAACAACACCAATGTGTTTGATTTAAGTTTTCTGGATTAAGTTTTTTTGTTTTTATTTTTTTTTGTTTTTAGTGAATATTTTTAAAATTTTAAACATTTTTTTTTACTTTTTTAAATGCACCTTACTTAGATGTATTTAAAAAGTAAAAAATTTGTGAAAAAATATTTTAAAAAATTAATAAATACATAAAAATACAAAAAAAATGTACTTAATTTTTGTATTTTTTTTTATATTTTTCGTATTTAGTGAATTTTTAAAAGATTTTTTTTACAATTTTTTTACTTTTTTGATGTATTTATGTTAGGTGTGTCTAAAAAGTAAAAAAAATTGCTTAAAATATTAAAAAAATTCAATAAAAACAAAAAACACAAAAAATAAGAAAGTAAAATTTTCTAAAAAGTATTTGTGAAAAAATGAAACCAAGCAAGCTGAATATGATTCAAATAAGAGCTCATTTGGAAAGTTGAGGTTTGGGATTTTTTGGCAAAATAGTCACAAAAAAAAAAAAGATTTTTTAATCCAATAAGACAAAACATCACATCCAATCCATAATCATTACATTCTTTCGCTAACAAAAAGTCAAAAAAATAAAAAAACATTCACAAACGAGACTTTTTAACCCTAGGTTAAAATAGCTAAAAAGCTAACCCATTTTCCAAGCTAATAAGCAACTTATTTATGGTATTGCCAAAAGGGGTAAGTAGAAAATTAAGGTATCATTTGGCAACATCACTTTTTAGCCTAAAAGTTAAGAAATTATTAAAAAAATTAAAAAGCCAACAACTTATATTTCAAAGGTTTTTTTCTCTTTATTTTTTGCACATCTTTTCGTAAAAAATTAAAAAGTCATCTAAAATATACTAATTTTTTTTTACATCATATTTTAGCTAAAAAGTTAAAAAATTATTAAAAAAGCCTAGTCCCAAACGAGACCTTTTTTTTTTTTTTTTTTTTTTTTTTTTGAGAAAGTGCACTAAGAATAGAAAAAATTAATTATAGATAAGTGATAAGCATTATAAATATTAATAATTATAATTATAATTTTTTTTATTAATGTGTAATTAATTTTCTCTCACATCACTGCCGTGTAACTGTCCTTTTTTTTTTTTTTTTTTTTAAGTATGTTGTGTTGTGTTTTTGATAATTTTTTTTCCATTCATTTTACCAATGAGTCTTCTTGTTACAAATCATTTTTTAGATAAATTATAAACTAGCCTATCACCCGTGCTATGCACGGAATAATTATAGATATTTATATTTGTTTTAATTTTTTTTAATATATAAATTAAATACATGAGGTTTGACCGAGGAGTTTGAAAGAATTTAATAAGTGTTTAGTTATTTGTTTTTTCAAAAAACAAAACAAAAAAAATTAAGATGGAAAAAAATTAAGAGCCATTTACACAATAATTACATGGGTCTCTTGGGGATGTAAAAAGTAAGGAAATTAGGATTTCATTTATTGCGTTATTCAATAGTGTAATTATTATAATCTTTGAACCAATCACCAAGTCAATTGTTTTTTAAAAAAAAATAAAAAATTAGGAAATTAGGACTGGCATGTTGGAGCTTCCACAAGCCTTGGGGTTTAAAAGACCCTTTTGCTTAATATATAGTATAGATACATTCATAAAATTTATTTAAAGCGCGAAGTGCCCGATATGATTTCAAAAAATATAAATACCTCATTGTCATATTTTTTATTTAACAGAATTAACTGAAATGATAGAACTTTTAACTGCTCTCCTATACAATAATAAAATTATCTGAATTATTAATTGAGATAAATTTATGACATCACCAAAACTGTTAATTGACTTGATAATTTATTAATAAAAGAGATTATTTGTTATAAAATAATAAATTTCAAAGGACGAGATGTAGTTTTTAAAATTATAAAGAACAATTTATATTTTAAATAAATCTAAAAAAATATATTTATAATTTATCTTAATATTTTTATAAAATTTTACACAGCTTACTTTCACTAATAGTGAATCCTACATCATCGCAATGTGAATCCTACTTCTATAAAAACATGTTATGTCCGTAATTTTGCTCTTTACCAATAGTCCCATGCACGTCTATGTCCCACCCAAATATTTATACTGACTCCGTGTTGTTTATTTATTTATTTGTTTGTTTATTTTTGTTTTAATTCTAACTTTTTTAGAATCAAAAAAAGAAAAAAGAAAAAAAGAGACATATAATTAATGTATTTTTTTTTTAGTACGTCAGAAATAAATTAATGTATTCAAATTCTAATAAAATCGCATTCATTTTTTGAATTGATTTTTTACTCTCACCCTTAAATATATTTATGATTTCCAATAAAGGATAGTTTGAAAAAATTATTAAAATAATTGTACTCACTTCTAAAATATAACAAACATTTTAAGACATTAAAAAAAAAAAAAAAAAAAACTAACACCAATAAAACTATTATACACTTTCTCAATAATATTATATAAAACTGTTTATATAATATTCTCAATCAATAAAAAATTACAACACACAAGCCAGTCATTCTTTATCTCGTAAGCACCGAACAAAAGTAATTCAACATATTTCATTGATAAAATTTTGCACTAATTAATTTAGAACACCACATATAAACAATTACGGTAAATTGTATTGACTTTCTTGAGATTTAGAAAAAATACAATAAGTCCCACAGTTTTAAAATAATCATATTAAGCTCCCTTGATATTTAAATTCATACAATACTTAATCCATTTTCATCAATAATTTGTTAGTTATATAAATACAAAAATAATGTTGACATCTCTTTTACATAAAAATGTATGCTTTACGTTATTTATTTTTGTATTTTCATATCATTTATATTAATTTCAATTCATTTAGTTTTTATCAACAAAAAAAATAAATAAATCAATATGTGTGTTTGGTTTGGGTTTTTTGGATTAAGTTTTTTGAAAATTGAGCTTTTTATTTTTTTGTATCATCTTGTTTTTAGTGATTATTTTTAAAATTTTAAACATTTTTAAAATTTTTTTAGATGCACCTTACTTAGATGATCTAAAAAGTAAAAAATTTGTGAAAAAATATTTTAAAAAATTAATAAATACATAAAAATACGAAAAATATATTGAATTCTTGTTTTTTTTATATATATTTTTAGTATTTAGTGAATTTTTAAAAGATTTTTTTACAAAAATTATACTTTTTATATGTATTTACGTTAGGTGTTTAAAAATAAAAAAAAATTACTTAAAATATTTTAAAAAATTCAGTAAAAATAAAAAAATACGAAAAATAAGAAAATAAAATTTTTTGAAAAGTGTTTTTGAAAAACTAAAAACAAGCAAATAGAATGTAAGTCGAAACTATGAGATTTTATTATATATATTTTTTTGAATTTTAAGAGAGGCATATGTAATTTATCCAACAATTAAATAATTTTTAGATTAATTTGGAGGGAGGGAGGGAGGGAGGGGGGCCTCCCCTGAAATCAAAGTAGATTTTATGATAGTTGGGAAATGTGTGAGCGGGGAGTGAGTCCAAATTAGAGAGGACCTAATTGAGACAATGTTGCCGGCCTTTAATTGTACGGTGCCAAGTCTTTTTCCACCCTAGGATTCAATCTGCTGGCTGAAAAGAGAATTAACTCTAACTGTTCAATTCTCTTTACCACTACTATTAGTAGTCTCTCTTTTGAAAAACAAAAAAAAAGTAATAATTAGATAAAGAGTCTATTGCTTGATGTACTCTTCTTTTAATGGGTAGAAAAGTAACATTTTGGTAATTTTTAGAAACAAAAGTTGTGTGAACTAGATCATAATTAATTCAATAATTTCAAATTGAAAAATTAAATTCATTAAAAAAAATTAAAATTTTAAAAATCAAAATTTAAGGATAAAAATATTTTTTAAGGAATCAAATATTTTTGTTTTGAAAATTGTTGTCATTATATTTTTAGTAACGAAAATTAGACATTAGTGATAAATTATTATTTTTTTGTGATCAAATTTTTTGTCTTAAAAAATAAATTATTGTAAGACCAAATTATTTTGTCTAAAAGTTTATTTATCAGTGGTATTTTCAAAATTTCGTCACTAGAAGTATTACTTTTTGACTTTTCGGAACAATCTTTTAGCAACTATCCTTACGATGATAAAAATTAATGCTTAGGTGGTGTTTGGCAAGTGGTTTTGGGGCTAAAATAGCCACAAAAAACAAAATAGGCTATTTTAGCCACAACAAACAAAACATTACATCAAACCCATAATTATTACACTCTTCTCTCACGAAAAAAGTCAAAAAAACCAAAAAGCCCTTTCCAAGCCAAGCTTTTTAACCCAGGCTAAAATAGCTAAAAAAGTCAAAAGGCTAAAAAACCAACCCACTTCCCAAATAGAAACTAAATATCTTTTATAACAAAATTTTCATTTTTAAAGATAAAAAATTTAATCTCTAAAACTTTAATATATTATAACGATGGTGGCTAAATCAGTCCTAGGAATCACAAAAAGCCGACTATTCCACTCTTTTTTTTGACAAATCAATTTGAGGAGAACAGGAAATGAAAAGCTACGGAGTATATTAGGCCCCATTTGATAACAGCTTAATTTTGTAATTTTTTGATTTTTTAACTAAAATATGAATTAAAAAAATTAATATGTTTGGAATGATTTTTTAACTTTTTACGAAAAGATGTGTAAAAAAGTAGAGAGAAAAGAGAATTTTTGACTTTTTGGTATAAGTCGTTGACTTTTTAATTTTTTTAGTGACTTTTTGACTAAACAGGTCGCTTTCCAAACGAGACCTAAGTCACACTTGAATGCGAACATAACGCATAATGTGAACATTTCATCTGCTATCCATGTCATTCATATCTTTACTAATATCATATTGCTTAGTCATACTAGTGGTGTACTAATATATCGATTGATATGTAATTATGTCATATTGTATCGTATAACTTCTATATTTGATATTTAATTAGATATAATTCTCATAATATTTAAAATTCTTGTAGATGAGAAATTTAATTAATAATTTTAATATTAATAGGTGAAAATGTAATATCACAATCAAACTGAATTTTTACTTGCTAATGCAGGATAAAGCCTTCCATTTTCATCAAATGATCCGGCCTTTCCCGGCTCTTTCACTGTTCAGTAGTCCTTTCAAGCAATGGTGGTTTAGTTCGTGATCCATTGGATGGTCTATGCAACGCCAAAAGTTGAAACACATTAATCCTGCTCGTTCCCATCATTTGCTTCAAGACCGGTCCCTCGGTGTAGTCTCTTGCATGGATTGCCTACTCACTCACTTTTTTTTCCTACTAATGTGCAACAATGAGGAGTCAATTGATTGTTTGATCAACTTATGATGTGTTCTAATAAAGTGTCGGTTTGTTAGTGAGGAGGACGAGTAGATGAGGAACTCTCAACTAGTTTTTAATTAATTGAAATAATAAATCTTACTATTTTTATGCTGACTTTCAAAAGATAAGAAGACAAAAAACATAATATGAATAGTATAAAATATTATTTCAAAATCACTCAATAATCTCTCTTGTCAAGGTGCATGACAAATTGAAAAGAATATGATAAATGGTAATTAGGCCAAGTTTGAAAAGTTGTCAAAAAGTTACTCAAAAAGTTATCACTATTTACCAAAAGTCAAAAATTACGGCTGCACAACTCTCAATTCTAATTTTCCCCTACACACTTATTTATATAATTTTTTAATATACATTTTTCCATAAAAAATCAAAAAGTTAACCCAAACAACCATATTTTTTTCCTCAACTTTTTAGTCCAAAAAGACAAAAAATACACTTATTTAAGATACCCCAAACAACCCCTTAGTAGCTAGCTATCAAAGTCTTGCTAAGCAACTGTATGAACAGTTAGGAACTGTACTTGAAATGCCATGGCTAATTCAGCTTGTAACCTGAATGAAAAAGAAAAAAATTATGATTCATTGGGGGAGTGGATCAATTATTTACGAAAATATGAGAATTTTTTTGAAGTGCAATTATTTTATTTTTATTTTTTTACACAAAAAAGATTAATATTTTTTGTGTTTATAATTATTTTTGGTCATATACACTGATTTGCAATTTTTTCAATTAAAATTCTTTTGAATTTACATCAACAATCACGACTGATTGGGGTAGGTTTGAGAAATTATTTTTAAATTTTTTTTTGACTAAAATATAAGGTGAAAAAAATTTAAATATTTCTGAATTATTTTTAATTTTTTATGAAAAGATATGAAAAAGTAAAGAGGATAAGAAGTTTTTTTTTTTTTTACTTTTTGAATGGTCTTTTTTTTTCTTTTTTTATAACTTTTTGATTAAAATATTATTGACCTGATCGAGACTTAAAATTAAACTCGACAAACCTAACCATAGTTTCCTTATCCAATGTAGGTAGCTGAGTTGCTTTCAAATTTCAATTGCCGACTTGAACTTTCACTTCATTGGATATATATGCAAGGGTCATGGTTTTCAAAGGGTGATATTTAGCGAAATGATATTTGAAATTATCAAATAATACATAGTTGGAATTTGTGGTAGTAAATTTTTCAAGGGAAATTGTACTACATGCACTTTAGCTATGATATTTATAATCTTTAATTATAATATATTGTGGTATTAATTATGATTTATTGTGATTGGTTATGATATTATTTTAATTATGATTCAACAAATCTTTGATTATACTTTATGTGTTATTTAGTTATAATTTATTTTTTTATTTTTTTAATTAGGACCTGTGGAATTAAATTATGTTATTTGTAATAATCAAATTTATAAATATCAGAATGTGTGCTGTACCATTATCCAATTTTCAAAGTCATTATCGGAAAAAAGCATTGGTAGCAATCAACTGATTGTAAATTATCTTGTAAATTTCAAAAAGATCAACCAAAAAAAAAAAAAAAAATCAAAAGGCACTGCCATAAATTTTCACTGCAACAAGGTTGAGGCAGTTGAGACATCTCTGTTTGAGGTGAGAGGTGACATTATTCGGTGATTTTGGCGTATTATAGCAAGCCAATAATAATTTAGAGGTTATTTGATAATTTTTTAGTAATATTCTACATTATTCATTACATAATATTTATTGAGTTATTTTTTAAAAATTAATACAAAAATACTGAGTTTCACTATTTTTATTCCAAAAAAAAAAAATCAAGTTGGTAAATAATAAAGTAGAATATTTTTGTTCACTATTTTTATTCAAAAAAAATCAAGAGGTGACATTAATCCGTTTGTTTCGACGTTCATTGTTTGGTTGAACAAAAAGCAAGTAAAATATTTTTTAAGGAAAATATTTTTGTATTATTTTTTCAAAAATGACTTACATTTGAAAATTTCGTAAGTTAATTTTTGTAAAGTTGACTCCCACTCATTATCTTTTCAACACATTTAGGATCCATTTGGCAAGTTGGGTTATGGGCTTTTTTAGCTATTTTTAGTCACAAAAGACAAAATATACTATTTTAGCCACAAAAAACAAAACATCACATTCAACTCATAATCATTACACTATTCTCTCACAAAAAAAGTCAAAAAGCCAAAAAGTCCTTCCCAAACCAAACTTTTTAGCCTAGGCTAAAATAGCCAAAAAAATCAAAAAGTCAAAAAGCCAACCCACTTCCCAAACCAACCCTTAACATTTTCAAATAAATATCTTAATTCACTAAAAAATCTTAAATAACACTTTATTAAATCAAAATTTCTCTTTTAGGCAATAATATATTTTTATTTCAAGTCTCAACTAAATACCAAAAAACAAAAATAAAAGCATTTTTCTATACAAAATCAATTTATAAGAAAAATAATTTTGTTTAAAATGTTTTACGTCAAAACAAACGAAACTCAAGTCTAATTTTCCTAGGAGCATTCTATAATTTTTTCCTATTTTTGAGGTGCATTCTAGGTTACAGTCAGGGTTCAAGTTCCCATCTAACACTACTATGAGCCCATAGGAGTGTAAAAATAACCGAAGGCCTGTGGATTGCCTGGCCTGCTTAGGCTCGGACCTAAGCCTAGCCTGAGACCCTAGGCCAGGGCCATCATTTTGAAGCCCGGCCGCCTGGCCTGGTTTGCCTAGCCTGACCCATTGGCCCTGCTTAAGGCCCACTCAAGGCCCAGCCCGAGGCCCAGTCCGCCTGAGGCCTAATGTTTTTTTTAGTGAAAAATAATAAAATTTTAGTAGAAAAAATTTTTAAAAAAGCAAAAAAAATTGCTTAGGCCCGCCCAAGCCCGCACCAAGCCTAGGCCCACCGTCCCGCCCAAAGCTCGAATATCCTTGGGGCTGGGCCTAATTTTCTGGCCCGTTGACCCACCTAGCTAGGCCCAAAAATTGACGAGAGCCCACGAGGCTCGACATTGGCCGGGCCGGGCCAAATTTACACATCTATGTGCCCATAACACTGCTACAACGGGGTCAAGTATTGCTTTAAAGGAGTTGTGCTTGGTGGAGAACACAAATTATGATTTTGTATTAGGGTATGAGAAATAATTGAGAGTATATTATTTGATAATTGGTGGATGGCTCTGCCATGTGATGGCCAAGGGTATTAAATTTTTTTTGAATTTTTTTTTATGATCTAATGTTCAATTTTGTTTATATGCACGTCAATTAATTTTGAGACCTATATAAAGCGTTCTTTCACATGGATTGGGCACAAATCACAGGCAATGCCCGCAGACATATGCCCAAGGAATTTTGGTTTGAAAACATGTTATTTTAGTAATTTTTTGACTTTTTATGAAAAAATGTGCAGAAAAGTAAAAAAATGATATGACAACTTATATTGATTTTTTTGGCTCTCAGGCTAAAATTTCAAGTTGTCAAATGAGGAGAGTTGAAACTGAGACCTGAAAGGAATACACTCCTAGTCCCAAGCTCCACAAGAGAGAGTTTACAGAAGGTCATTTATATTGGCCTCGTTTGAAAAGATAGTTATCTTAGTTAATTTTTTAATTTTTGGTTATTTTAGCCTGGTTAAAAAAATTATGTTTAGGAAAATAGTTGATTTTTTTTTATAGTTGATTTGATGGCTGCGAGAGAAAAAATAAAATGATTATGAATTGGATATGATATTTTGCCTTCGTTTGGGAAGAGCTAATTTAGTTTCTTTTGGAAAGAATTTTTGACTTTTTTTTTAGTTAAATGTGATAATTGTAAGAAAAAAATGAAATAATTATGATTTAAATGTAATATTTTGTTTTATTAATTTATTTAATTTATTTTATTTAGTCAATTTAACTATTATCAAATAAAACGAATTATTTTAACTTATTTTATTTTTATTAAATATTTTAACCCAAATAATCTTTCCCGAACAGGGCGCCATTGTACTGCTTGTTCCCTTGTCTTTCAGATTTCATTGTTGCAATTCAATTAGGAAAACTCCACCATCTAAAAAAAAATTAATAAAAACTCATTTGAAGCAAAAAGTTATCGTGTGCTCTTGGGGCAATACACTAATCTTTTCAAAAATTAATTGAAAGTACTACATTTTATTATTTTAACCAATAAATATTACATTAAAATTCTAATAATTTTTCCATATGGAGCATCACATTTCACTAGCAATAAATAAAAATTCGAATAAAAATATGCATACATTTTCATTTATTTTTAATAGTTTTTAAAAAATATTTTAATCAATTTATTTTACTTCTAAATGCAACTAAATCAACTATATTTAAAAAATAAAAAATAATTAAAATATTAAAAAATTCATCAAAAATAAACAAAATTCATTAAAAATAATTTTTAAAAAATCAAATCAACCAAACATCACATTAAGTTTTTCGAGGCAAGAGCATGTGATTCCGTGTGTTACGTTGGAGGTGGGTAGAACATAATTATTACGAGATATATTTGCCTTGCTTGTTCAACTGAAATTACCTGCTTTACCTGTCTTCTCAATCATCTTCCTTCCCACCATCACTCACAACTTTTGCTGAAGCAATGGTGAACCAAAATTGTATATAGTGTGCATTATATATCGAAATATTTTCTCATTGATGATGATTCAATCCTAGTCCTGATCTCCAGACTCGTCATAATAGGAGAGAAAAAGCCTATTTTGGAATGAAGGATAAAAAAATTATTTTTGATTTACTTTTAAAAAATCAAAAGCTAGTTTATTTGAGCGAAAAAAGTATTTGAGATGTTGGAAGAATAATTATAGAGATCATGAAAATAATTATAAAAGATTCTTTATTTTTAGACTACACATATAATAAAATATCACACTCTAATCAAATGATAAGAAATCTTTATAATGTATTTCATGATATTTTTTTCATGATCCCTAATATTATTCGAAGTTAGAAATAAACCAATAAGCAAAATTACTAAAATACCCTTGTGTGTGTGTGAATATGCCCAAAAAAGCAAAAGTACATGAGGATAATATGATCAATTTATAATTTTATAAGTAATGTGACCATATTAAAATAATTTTAAAAAAAAACAATAAAACTATTTATTTCTATCTTTTCAAATAATTTTGTAAATAAGTCAAAAAGTAAGAAAATAAGTAAAAAAAAAAAAATATTTATTTCCATCTTTTTAAAATAAGTCAAAGAGTGAGTTTCGGTGGACACGGGCCTTGAGAGAGAAGAGATTTATGATTTAAAATATTATTTATTTTGTGTCTATTCTATTTGAACTTTTATAAAGTTTCTAATATGAGTCATTTAGTTGCCACATAAAGTGTGTCATACGTTTAATTGTGTCGGTCTTACCTTAATTTGTTTTTTATACATATTTTACATATTTTATAATAATAACAACATCCCTAAAAACTAATTTAACATCTTTGAAGAAGATAAAACCAGAATAAAGTCTATAGTGGTTAGGAGCAATGAGATTAACGAGGTAGGAAAAATCGAAAAAATTGATCAAATCGATTGAATCAAATCACATTAATTATATTTGATTGATTCTTTAATATGAATTGGATTGTATGATTTTTTAAATTATTTTTTTCGATTTTCAATTCAGTACTGATTTAAACACTTTATATACCAAATTTAACCAAAATTGTCTAAAAGTTTATAGTTTATCATATTAAACCTAATATGTGTTAAATATATAATGAATTTGGTTAAGTATAAAATTCAGTTGATTAACTTATTTATTTATTTATTTTAAATATTTCAAGTTTGACAATAGATATTGACAATGTAATAAGTTATTAATTTGCCACTCATTTGTATTTAAGTCAAGTTTTGCTACTATTATGCTTATATAGTTATAGCAGACGTTTATGTCATTTTTAATTTTTTATTTTAACTCTACTTGATAGATTTGTAAGTTAACCTTATAGATGATGCTTTTAAAATTTGGTTTTGTTTTAGTGTCAAAATTTTGATTTTCAGATTATATTTTATTTCTAATTCTATTTCAGTAAAAACTTAAAAAATTAGTACTTATTAATTCTTTTGTTTATATTTTTGTGAATGATTGGATTAGATATTAAACTAATGTATAAATGGCTAATTCAACATTTTTATATAAATTATTTACTATACTATAATTTTAAAAAGTAACTCAAATTTAAAAGACCTTAAATTAAAAATTATACCGAATTAAACGGTTTGAATTTATACAATTTAATTAAAAATTCGATTTATATAAATTCTCATATAATAAAATTGCCATCATCAATTCGATATGAAATTTTACCTCAACATGGATCGTCCCAACTGATTACATCCTACATCTGATTGCTGATGCTGATGATGATGAGTGTCTCTGCTAAACCCACTATTGTCCAAACAGTGCCAGAATACTGTTCCAAGACTTGCTCTATGGGACCGACATGCTTGACTTTTAACTATCAGATTTTTTTAATTAAAATGTGAAATTAAAAAAAAAATCAATAAGTTGAGAAAGGGAGTTTTTGAATTGAGCCTGATAGAGACCCCTTCAATTAACCATCTCCACCACTCCCACACACACGCATGACGGGTGGTGATTGGAGGAGTAGGAAAAAAGAAAAAAAAGAAAAAGAAAAGAAAATGAAAATGTAACCAATGAGAGAAAGAGGGGGTCAAAGAGGGTGGGGGAAAAGGGGCCTGAAACATTTTTGTTTCGAATTTTTACTGAAAAAAAGTAGTGAAGAAATTTTTGACTTTTTTCTTTTTTCGTTTGAATTAAAATCTTTCAAACTTTTTAAATTTTTAATCACTTTGCTTATTTTTAGTTTTCCAAAAACATTTTTTAAAAAATTTTACTTTCTTATTTTCCCTTATTTTGTTTTTACTGATTTTTGTTAATATTTCAAGCAATTTTTAAAATTTTTAGATACACCTAACATAAATATACATAAAAATTATAATTTTTTGAAAAAAATCTTTTAAAAATTCACTAAACACCAAAAATATATATATAAAAAAAATACAAGAACTCAGTATATTTTTTTATATTTTTATGTATTTATTAATTTTTTAAAATATTTTTTTACATTTTTTTTTACTTTTTAGATACATCTAAGTAAGATGCATCTAAAAACATAAAAAATGCTTAAAATTTTAAAAATATTCACTAAAAATAAAAAAACAGGAAAAATAAAAAATTCAATTTTTAAAAAATTTAATCTAAAAAACTCAAACCAAACACACACATTAATTTTTTTTTTAATTAAAATAAATACTTGCCAAACAAATCATGAGTCTACAAAAAAAAAAGGTCAGAAAATTAAATCACAAATTCGTCTAAAATATATAATTTAAAATATATGGTTGAGATTTAGAAAAATTTATCTATAAATCCTATTTTGAGAAATGATGATCCATTTAGTCTCAAAAATTTTCTTATAGACTAATTAGTCTTATTGATTTTGAAAAGGTAGATTTAATATATTATTTAAAAATTAGATATATAATTATACCTTTATTTCTATTATGTTTCTTCCTCTTTTTCTTCTTTTGTACTAGAAAGGCAATGCACACAATTTATGAAAATCAAATTTAACATGAATTTTTATATGAAAATCTTTTTTATTTGGAAAACATTTCAAAAGAAGTACAAATTTAGGGTTGGTTTGGGATGTTCTAAAAAAGTGCACTTTTTGACTTATTGGCTTATATGGGTTGGGTTTGGGTTGGGTTTGATGTGATGTGTTAGAGAGGTGATGTAATTTAAATAAGATGATGTGACTTAAATAGGATAGTGACTTTTTGACTTTTTGTATTATTTAATAGATGCCAAACTTGACCTTAATTCTCATATATCGTGTGCATTACCTTTCTAGTCCAAAAGAAGAAAAAGAGAAGGTAACATAATAGAAATAATATGAGATTCCTTAAACATTTCGAAAGGATGTAGGATTTTTCAAACATTTCAAAAAGAGTACAAAAATCCTTTACTAAACTTTGGACAAATGTATAATTTCAAACCTTAACACTTCAATATAACACTTAAACGTAGCACTAAAAAAAAATTTGGTGTACTTTTTCTAAATATAACACTCAAATATAATACTCCAAAAAAATTCTTAATGCAACACTTCAATATAACACAAAAAAAAAAAAAAACTCATTAGTGTACTTTTCCCAAACGTAACAGTCCAATGTAACGCTACAAAAAAAAAGGATATGAGATTCTTCAAACCATTCCAAAAGGATGTGAGATTTTTCAAACCATTCTAAAAAGAATACAAAAATTCCTTAGTAAGTTTTAAGCAAATGTATAATTTCAAATTATGAGTGTTATATTTGAAAAAATTACATTAAGAAAATTTTAAATATATTTGTGTGTGTTACATTCAAGTGTTACGTTTAGGATTACATTAATTGGAGTATTATGTTCGAAAAAAGTACACTAAAAAGTTTATTTTGTGCTTTACATTGGAGTGTTTTGTTTTAAAAAATACACTAACGAGTTTTTTTGAAGTATTACATTGTTATGTTTGGGAAAAACACACCAATGAGTTTTTTAATGTATTACATTGAAGTGTTATATTAAAGTGTTATGTTATTGGAGTGTTACATTTTTATTCATAATGTGAAATTTGTTCTAAGAGGGAAAATCCAAATTGTCTCCAGTGTGGATTGCCCAAATGAGTAATTTTATATTTTGAGAAACCTATTTTTATCCTTAAAAAATTAAACTCAAACATGTAAATAACTATCTTTTTGTGCAATTTTCACTTTAATGAGATCTTTGAATTCGTAACAAAAAATGAGTGGCCTTGTTTGGAAACAAACTATTTTAATAACTTTTTGACTTTCTATGAAAAGATGTACAGAAAAGTAGAGAGAGTGATGTGACAATTTATAGCCACTTTTTGATTTTTTGACTAAAACATGTAGTTGCCAAATGAGAAGGCCTTGTTTGGGAACATACTTTTTTAGTAACTTTTTTTGCTAAAATATGATTAAAAAAAAAAAAACTAGTATGTCTGAGATAATTTTTTAATTTTTTACGAAAAAATGTGCAAAAAGTAGAAAGAAAATGAAAATTTTGACTTTTTAGTATATGTTTTTGGTTTTTTGATTTTATTAGTGACTTTTTGACTTTTAAGCTAAAAAGTGAGTTGCCAAACGAAATCTTTGTTTGGTATTGGCTTTTTTAGTTGATTTTTCTAGAGCTGAGCAAGGAATCCGTGAAATCCGTAATCCTATTCAGTCCAGTTCAATTCGGTAAGTTTGGATTGGTTTTTTAACTCCGTGGTTCAGTTCTGGATTAAAGAATTAAAAATCCGTATTCCACGAATTGGTTCTGGATTGAATCCCACGATTCCGGATTAGAACCGATCCGGACCGTGTACAAATAATTTATATTTTTATTACACACCCTCCCGCATAGTATCTTCTTTTATAGTTTTGTTTGTTAGTTTTTAGTTTTGATTTGTAATGATCTAAATACTTATGGTGGAATCAATTTTCTTATGGTTATTTAAATTCTAGAACAGTATATCACTATTATAGAAAGACATATTACTATTGTAGAACTAATATAGTACTATATTTATGTTTTTATGAAATTAAAATGTTATATATATATATATATATTTTCTGTTATTTAACTATGTGAATTCGTGATCCTAAACCGATCAAACCCGTGTTTAAATGGATTGGATCGGATTGGTTCCACGATTTAAATGGATTTGATTGATTTCAATTTTTCAAGAACCGTAGATAGCGGATTAGTCCTAATTTTACCCCAATCTGGACCATGCTCACCCTTCGATTTTTTTGTGTTGAAACTTTTTTAGCCTCGTTTAATTTTGCTTTTTTGACTTTTATGAGAGAGAAAGTATAATGATCATGGTTTAAATGTGATATTTTATCTTATTAACTTACATAATTAATTTTGTCTTTTTGTGTTTTTTAGGCTAAAAATCAAATGCCAAACGAAACTTAAATCGTTCACAAGACCATATTTTATTTTAAATTTTAGTAGTGATTCAGCCTAAAATCTATTCATATGGTGAATGATAATAAGAAGAATAATAAATATGAAATTCTAACTCGGATTCTGAAATTTTTTTTATTCCCTAAACTTTCTCTTTAACTATTCATGGTGAATCAAGGTGACCATTGCCTTTATTTTATTTTCAAAAAAAAAAAAAAAAAAACAAAACAAAACAAAAAAAAAAATCAAGTTGAGGTAAATCTTAAGGTTGTTTTGGCAACATAATAATAATAATAAAAGAGTTTAAAAAGTCACAAAAAATTAAAAAAACGTAAAATTACATAAAAGGTCAAAATTTTATTTTTTCTCTATTTTTTTTTACACATTTTTCACAAAAAAAAAAAAAAAAAAAAAAAATCTAATCTAAGAAGGGTGTAACACATTAGGTCCCGTTAATATTTTTTTGTTGGTGAAAAGTCCACGTTTTGTAAAATAATTTAGTAAAAGTCTCAGAAGACATTTTGTTTTCAATTTTATCCCCTTAACTTTTTTTATTTGTTTGATTTTTTGTTTACTATCTGTTCAATTTTTTCACTATATGTTCAATTTTTTCCCTTAATTCTATTTATCTGTTCAATTTTTTCTCCTAAATTCTATCTATCTGTTCAAAAATACTACCTATCTGTTCATTTTCCCCCCTAAATTCTATCTATCTATTCAATTTTTTTCCCTCTAAATTCTATCTATCTATTCAATTTTTTTTCCTCTATATGTTGAAAATCAGTGTCAACCTTTTTGTTTATCTGTTGTAAACATCATCATCAACATCAATTTTTTCCTTGATCTGTCTCATATATATACACACACTCACAGATATACATACATACACTCATAGATATATATACCCTCAAGATATACATACATACACACACTCACCCATATACAAATAAAATTCAAATTCAACAACAACAACTACCAAACAAACAAACAAACAACTAGAACTACAAAAAAAATAAATAATAATAATTTGAACAGATCTAGATCTGAGAAATCTGTTCAACAACTCAACCTATCTGTTACAACAAGAACTACAAAAAAAATATAATAATAATAATAATAATAATAATAATAATAATAATAATAATAATAATTCTCAGACCTAGATATGAGAAATTTGTTCAAGTTTCCTTTTCTCTTCCTTCAAAAACCTCTCAATTACATACATATACATATATAGATAGATACGTAGAAATCGCAATGGATCCCAGTGAAAGAGTAAACTCAATAAAATGTAGTTCTGTACCGAATAATCAGCCAAAATCAATAAAAACGAACAAAAATTAGTTAAGTAATGGAGAAAAGGCGGGTGTTACAAGATCTGTCAACAATACTTTGGTAAATCTGAAGAAAAATGAACCTCGACTCGATTGAACAAATCTTCAGAAATCGAAAGAACTATACAAGATCAGGAACAAACCAGTTGATGGAAGGAGACGATGTCGCCGACGTTCTGCTTCTTCTCCTTGATGAAGCGGCTCCAGATTTGTTCGGCTCCAGAGTTTGTATGGGTTCGACTTGTCAAGTAAATGTTGATACCACTACGTCACGGCGAAGGTCCACCTTGACACGGCGGCCACCGGAGACGAAGGCGATCGGTGGTGGAAGGCTAGGGTTTGGTTTGGGAAGATGAAGACACTACGCCAAAATTGGGCTTTAGCGGCGGTTTTTTACTACCGTTAAAGGCTGTAAAACCGCCGTTAAACGGCGGTATTAACGGCGGTTTCGTTACCGCCGTTTATGCGCGTGTCGGAAAAAGTACAACCGTCATAAAAAGGTAAATTACCGTCGTTAAAAGTCGACCAAAAACGGCGGTAATATAAGACCAAAAACAGCGCTTCAAATTTTTCAAAAAATAATTCTATCTTCTTGCACTCCCCAAGTCTTGAACCATCAACCCCTCATCCACTCACACCAACCACTCTACCACAGCCACTCTTCATGAAATATATTTCCTAAATAAATATTTAAACATTACTTTTACTTTATTGTAGATGGTCATGTTCAACCCTAGCCGCGCATGGTCACCACTCACCGAAGCTCGGCCGGAGCTCGGCTGACAAAGACCGCCGTCATTAACAGCGGTAATGAGAGGGCTTTAGCGGCGGTTTCATTACTGCCGTTTAAAAATGGCTTTAGCGACGGTTTTTTAACTGCGGTTTCATTACCGCCGTTAAAGGATCATTACCGGCGGTTTTGTTAACGGCGGTAACGAAAACCGCCGTTAAAGATACATTAATGGCGGTTTCGTTACCGCCGTTAATAGTATCTTTAAACGGCAGTAACGAAACCGCCGTTAATACTCTGTTTTGGCGTAGTGAGAGGAGATAGAGAAGAGAGGGAGAGACGGGTAGGGTTTAGCAGGAAACAAATGTTTATATAATATATATATATATATAAGGGTAAATTACAAATACACCCCAAGATTTGCTTAAAATACATATTGCTTCTTATGATTTGAAAAATTACAAATATCTCATTGTTAGAATTTTTTTATTTAGTAGAATTAACTAAAAAAATAAAATTTATAATTGCTCTCCTATATAATAATAAAATTATCTAAATTATTAATTGAAATATATTTCTAATACCATTAAAAATTATTAATTGACTTGATGATTTATTAATAAAATTGGCTATTTATTATGAAATTAGAAATCTTAGGAGGTGAAACATAATTTTCAAAACCACAGGAGTGATTCGTATTTTAATTAAATTTCAGGAATGTATTTATAATTTATCCTATATATAATTATATATATATATGTGTGTGTATTTTGTCATTTTGTTTAATCATACCCTTATGATAAAATATTTTAAAATTTGGGCTTTTGACCAAACAAAATTTAAATTTGGACTTATGAATTGAATGTCTTTTTTTTTACCTCATATTTTAACTAAAAAATTAAAAACTTATTAAAATAGTCTACTGCCAAACCAACCCTAAATATTTGCAGGTATATATTATTAATGATGGGTGTGTATATAATTTGAAATTAATTTTTTTGACATTTATTGAATAAAAAATAAATTTCATTCATTCGGTTAGCAATTCTATGAACATGTTTTAAAATAAAAAATTATGTGATAACTTTCAAAATTGTCTTGGTTATATAATAGAATTGAGTTGTATGTTTTATATTATAGAATAGAGGTAAGTTAATCAAAATCAAGTATAACACTACATATATATATATATATAAAGTAAATAAAATGTTCAATTTTACAATTTATCTTAAAATATGAATGGGCTTCTTTCTAGCTCTTGAAAAGGATTGGAGAGTCCGGTTCATCACAGTTTTATTTTAATGATTCATTTTATTCACTTTTTTGAATTATGTCTAGATCATTCATAAAATAAATAAAAAAAAATTCATCTTATAATAATAGTTATATGATTTTGTTATATTTTACTTTTAATAATAGATTGTATATTTTTTTTAAGTGATACCCATAATTTATTTATTTTTTTAATGATTATTTATATGGCTTCTGTATCAATTCTTTTTATTAATTATTTAGGTGTAATGACTTAAAAATATAAACAATTCAAATTATATAAGGGGGTTCAATGGGTCAAACGCAATCACCGAGACTCTATTCAAACGGTGGGATATTTTTTGTCACATTTTAGTCTTTTTTTCTTTTTCCCTCTTTAAATTCATAAGCAAATAAGTACAAATCCCACATGTCAATTCAAATTCACGGTTTCAATGGGTCAAAATATGCTGTTGCGAATTGGGCTTTCTTTATTTGGGCTCTCAACATTTTGGCCTAAAAATAGTGGACTTGAGGTGTGTGTCGGAACTTGGGAAGGTTGTCTGCGTGCGCAAAGTGAGGCTGTGTTTGAGAAGGTGAGATTTTTGTTTAAAAAATTAATTAAAAAGTTAAATATATATATAATGTTAAAAATTCATTTTTTAAATATTGTCTTACACATTTTTTTTTTTTATAAAAAGTTTAAAAATTATTCCAGACATTTTTTATGCTTTCATCTCATCTTTAGCTAAAAAATAAAGTCAATTTCCAAACGGACCTGAATATTGAGATCAAGAAATTATTTATCACTATGTTTGAATCATTGATTTGGATAAAAATTTGAAAAAGGAAAGATAAATAAAAAATAATAATTTATATTTTATTCACATTAGTTTAATCTATAATGTTTTATTATTATTTTTTTAACTTTTCAAATCTCTACCTAAATTTATAAGTAAAACACAATATCAAAATTAACCCTTGAGATGAGGAGCTATGGGATATACGGCTGAACAATCTATCATGTCACATATATATATATATATATATTTTAAAAGTAGTATTTTTTTTCATATTTAGGTGGCACATTATAAGGGTTTACTTTTTTTTAAGAGAGCCACGTCAACATATATATTTTTTAATTACATATAGAGTTTTACACAAATCCAAACCTAATTTAAATTATATTAACTTCACCTATTTTTTATGTACTCTATTTGACAAATATTTATTTTCCATATATTTTTCATTGTAAATTGAGATAATCCACAAACTTAGGGGTTGTTTGGGGTGTCCAATTTTGTGTTTTACGTTTTTCTTCTTAATTCTTTTAAGGGTATTAGGATTTTTTTTAATACTAAATTGCCATTTTTTTTCTTATTGTTCTGTGCATTATTCTATATCCAATACCAATTCTATATTATTTTATATTATGAATTAGTCGTTTAAATTTTATAGTTATTCTATATATGAAATTATATTTCTTTTGCTACGTTATTTTATATAATCACAGCTCATAGGAGAAAAAACCTGCACAACAATGATACTCTCAAAGAACCTCTAAGGTTTGGATTTACTGCTTGAGATACTTTTTTAATTGTTGAACAGTAAGTTCTTTTATGTTTTGACATCATATTACAGATGATTAATTACTTCACACACTGAGATGTATCTATCGTTTGGATGTTTTCATTATTTTTTATTTTTGGATTTAAATGTTATTATGTGATTCTTTCTTGATAAGTCGTTGTTGAATTTCTTTTATATAGTTAATATTTTAATATTATTAAGAGTGTTTATTTATAATCTTATAATTTAATATATATATATATATATCATATAAAATCATTATATGATAATCTAATTACAACATAGTTATATTTAAGTTTTTTAATAAATTTTATATAATTTCTATTTCTACATATTTTTATTTTCAAATGAATATAAAAGAAAATTAAATAGTTAGATTTACTTTTAATTTTATGTTACTATTTTTTCTTCTAATTTAACTATTATTTTTAATATCAAAATGAGTATTTATTTTAGTATTTTAAAATTTAATATATATTATACAAAATTATTTTATGATAATTACACTTTTATAATACGATATGACCAAAATTATCAAAATACACAAATAATTTAACTAAATTTAATATAAATAAGTATTCAAGTAATAATTTTATAGAATGATAGTGCAATATTATCAAAATTAAAATTATTATTTTATAACACACATTATACCATCAAATATTTTTTGAAAAAAAAATAATACGTGTATTGCACGGATCAACTATTAGTCAATAAGTAAACTAAAAAAAAAAAATTAAAAAATTTATTCATGCAGTGGTCCTTGGAGTAGCCCCACTTTGCATTATATATATATATATATATATAATTGGTGAAGTCTATTATGGCCTATTTTGGCAACACGGTTATAATCTGATTTTTGGATTATAACCCACCTCTTCTCTCACAAAAAAGCTGATTATAAGTTGATTATAAGCAGCTTTTCACCAAAAGCTGATTATAAGTTGATTATTAGTAGGGTTGGGATTGTCTTAAGTTTAGATATAAACTCCGGACATGAAAGGCTTGTGGAAGTCATTATGAACTTTATTTTGATAATTTGAATCGTTTATTTTATAGAGCTCTCACTGTATATTGTGGAGGAAAAAACATTGGGCCAGACCCAATCCATATATTTCAACCCAAAAGAAGATAAAAGCCCAAAAACACATTGGGCACAAAGTGATATCAACTCAAATGAGACCCAAGCTCAAGCGTGTGAAGACAGCTAAAGGGATAGATATCCTTATAAAAGGAAGATCTTTGCGATAAGGAGAACCATTAGATCAAACTAATCCAACGGATAAGAATGCATGTCCGGAAGCACGAAGATACAGACTGGGCCTAGTAAGGAGGAGAGTCATCTGATCAATTCCATCTAATGGTCACAATGAAAGGCAAGTTGGCCACTAACGCCTGATACTATCCCAGCTGTCTAGTGTGATTGGATCCAACGAATAGTAATAAAGTTAAGTTGGCAATTGGCTAAATTGGCTTCTGATAAGGGTAGATTCCTCTGATCAAGGGAAGAATGGACGATCAAGATTGAAACCATGTAGCTATATATAAAAGAAGAAGTAGGTAAAACACCAGGGCCATACCAATGTAAAAAACCCATTAAATACAGTCAATATCTATTTCCTATAATGGTTGATCTACCCAAATCAGAGGTGATCACTAAGAGCATCTCCAACGGTTACTCAAAATTTTCACCAAATTTGAGTCAAAAATGACCCATTTCACCAAATTTTTCAACAGATGCTCCAACGGTTCACCTTTCATCAAATGTGTCCCGGGACAACCGGGTGGTCGACCGGCCGGTTGACCGGTTATGCCAATTTTTTTTTTTTTTTTTTTTTTTTTTTTGAATTTTTTGAACCTTTTTTGTGAACTTTTTGAACTTTTTCCGGGTCGACCGGTGGGTCGACCGGCCGGTCGACCGGTCAGGCAAAATATTTTTTTTTTTTTGAATTTCTGAATTTTTTTCCTGAACTGTCTGAACCTTTTGCCGGTTGACCGGTTGGTCAACCGGGTGGGCAACCGGTTGGTCGACCCGGGTCCCCTCCAACGGTCCGCAACAGTGTCCGCTACAGTGCTTTGATGAATTCATTACTTCCTCCGCGATCTGATGAAATTTTTGATGAAAACTCAATTTGATATCAGATTTGGTGCACCGTTGGAGCCATGAACAGTGTCATTTTCATCAAAATTCAAATTTGATATCAGATTTGGTATAGCGTTGGAGATGGTCTAACATCTGATATTTTTTGCAGAGGTCATGGAGGGAACACGTCATCTTACTTTTCTCTGAAAAGATAATTTCACCTTTCACATATATTATTCATAGAAAAAAATTAAGTCGATCCGATAATCGTAACATTTTCATTTTATTACTTAAAAAATAGACCGCAATTATATTTTTAAAAATAAATTATTCTTTATTTTAGAGACAAATATAATAAAATAAAAATATTATAATTATTAAATTAACTTAATTTTTTCATAAATAATTTAAACAAATAATATTACAAAATAAACCATTCAAAATATTAAAAACGCAACCATAATGGGCCTCACAAAACCAGAACACAATATAATATAGAAATGTCAAAACTCTAGCGTTATTCAATAGTCAAAAAAATACTACAAATGAGCTCTCTTTGTTTAGAAGAAGGCACCACTGCTGTCCAAGTGGCACAACACGTGTAGCTACCCCACGAAACCATGTTTGCCAACGCAACACCTTCTTCCAAGTTCCAGACCCCTATATATATAAACTCTCTCACACACACACTCTCTCATACAAACTCAATAAAATCTCCTCATATACTTCAATTATACCAAAACACAAATTTAGGGTTTCAAAGTTCAACACATATCCATGGCAAATCCCACTGATGAGTTCAGATTGGTGTCTCCGACCATCCACCACCTTGGTAGGGTACCAAGAAAGTACACCGGCGACGGACAAGGTGCTAAAAAGGACTTGTCACCGCCGGTGGAGTGGTACAACCTCCCGGAGGGGACCAAAAGTTTGGCCCTTGTGGTGCAAGATATCGATGCTAATGATCTGGATGGGCCCATCGTGCCATGGGCCCATTGGGTGGTGATAAATATACCACCCACGTTGAGGGGCTTGCCGGAGGGGTTTTCCGGCGAGGAGGAGGAGGTGGGGGGAGATTATGGTGGGATTAAGGAAGGCCATAATGATTGGAAGGTTTCCAGGTATCGCGGGCCGAAGATGCCCACGTTTGGTCATCATCCGCCGGGACACCGGTTGGAGTTTAAGTTGTATGCATTGGATGAAGACTTGCATCATGGGAATAAGGTAGTTCAATGCACCAAGGATCCTCTAGAGTGTTTTTTTCCTAAAGTTTCCTAAAGTGATGTATTATGTGGTTGAGGATTAATGCTGAAAAATTGATATGACTTGTCATTAAATCTCAACCACACAATGCACCACTCGAAGAAACTTTAGGAAAAAAAAACTCTAGAGGATCCTTGCTCAGTTCAATGCTACAAATTGAATATATATATATATATATAAATTATTTTAAATTTGAAGGGATTGGGCTTTTTTGGATTTTATGCTTGAGTTTTTAGTTTTAAACTCCATTATTTTAGTGATATAATTCCGTACTTTATTTTAATTTTGACAATTTGACCTACTTACTTGCTTTACTTTTCCTCCTCATTGCCCTCTTCAATATAATTTTTATTAAAATTAGGTTGAGACAAACAGAGTCGAGTCAAGTAATTTTGCCATTCTAATGTAGATCATATTTGAATTGTGTGATCACATCAAATTTAATTTCATTATACATTCATTTTTTAGATAAATTTATGATGCATTTTTTATGGAACTGTATATTTTCCACTTCTTTTGATACGTGGCATGTTGGGGAGAGACTAATTGTTAATACTTATGAGAAATGTTATTTATTATTGTATTTACTTTATTCTTTTACTTCAACTCTTATATGTATTCATGTTTATATGTTGAGTTCGTCCTATTTAAAAAAATGGTAAAATTCAGAGAAATTAAAAAATTTAGTGAAAATATATATTTACAAACACTAATTATGGGGTGGTTTGGGATATGATTTTTTGTGACTTTTTTATGATGTGAAAAAGAATTAGGATGTTTTGGGAGTTTTTTTTTCAGTAAATTTTTTATCGCCAATTTGCTAAAAAGACTCCTAAATCACAGTGTAAAATATTATTTACTCATAAATGGGACCTGCAATTTTGTGAATATGATATTTTTATGTGGTGATCTAATTAATGTCACTAGTCTTATTTGGAAAAAAAAATTAAAATTAAAATTGTTGGGAATTTCACGTGCATCGTTCAAATTTATTTTGTGCATATTAATTGTGTTAATTTTTCAGATCAAAATCAAGGGTAAAGTGGTTCAAATAAAGGAAAGAAGTCATTTTATGATTATAATTAGTGTTATTTAAATTTATCTTTTATATTTAAAAGTTTTATACATTTCTCTGAGTGTAAAACGTTTTTGTGTATATATTTATTTTTTTTTAAAGGAAAAATATACTTACATGGATGGGATTAATGGTGGAGTTGTGCAGGTGACAAAGGAAAAGCTGTTGGATGCAATTGAGGGGCATGTGCTTGGGGAGGCAGTGTTGTTGGCCTATTTCTGAGTGGATATGTAATCCTCGTTTCTCTCGTATTATGTGAAAGCTTGGAATCTAATAAACGCAACCAAACAGGCTGACTTTACCTTTTTTTTTATTGAATAATGTTATATGTATTAATTAATGTACTAACTAATATATTAATAGATGATGTGACATAATTTTAGAAATTTTGAATATTTGTAATTTGTATAATTTGACCCGAGCTTTGTTATATTCCAAACTCGGATTCCGTGGTTTAATATTGTTATCCATGTCTTGTTTTCCTCTTTTGTCTTTGGGTCTGAGTATTGGAATGTCTTGGGTATGTCCGGATTAAGTTAGCTGCTAGTTGTTCAAGTTGTTGTTGTCTAGAAAATTGCCTCTTTGCTCGAGCGAGCGCTCGAGCGAGCCTTGTGAAATTTGCTTCTTTGCTAGAGCGAGACTTCTTGCGCTCGAGCGAGATTTGTGTGCTCTCAGTATTTTTGCTTAGATGTAGAATTTCTAGGAAGGTTGAGGTCTTCGCTCGAGCGATGCTTCTTGCGCTCAAGTGAGGGTGTGCGTCTGTAAAACTTTTGAAGGTATATATTTTGCACTCGAGCGACGTTTCTTGCGCTCGAGCAATGTCACTTGTTGTGTCTGGTCGCTCAAGTGATAACTCTTTCGCTCGAGCGAGGGTCGCATATATTAGTTCGCAGCTGAGCAATTTTATATCACTTTTTGATTTCTTTTTTGCTAAACACCCTGATCCGGCACTCTCTCCCTCTAAAACTCTCTCTCTCTCTACAAATACTCCTTGATCTAAGCATATCACTACCCTACTCCCTTTGATAAAGAGTTAGAGCACGTTTGGGGCTTCCTCTTAATCCGAGCAAAGTTGAATTTGGGGCACTTTTGAGGTTCTTCTTCATCTCTTTTGGGTTTCTACACTTGAGGTAGAGATATTCTATACCTTAATATGGTTTTTAACCTAGGTATTTGTTGCTTTGTATAAATGGTGAGATTTTGGAGGTTTGGAAAAAGTTAGGGTTTAGATTCAAAAATTGAAAGAGGGGTTTTCCATGTTGGTTTTACGAAATGACTATGGAGCTTGTATATGAGATTCTCTAGTGTTAGAATGGTGAAAATTTAGCCTTTGGGTTGGTATTTGAAAAAGGGGGAATTTGCCCTAAAATGAATTAAATAATTATTTTGTATAAATAATAAAATTAATATGGAAAATGTGAAATTGGGAGGATATATGAATGAATGGTGTAGTTGGATTTGTTAAATCACTCACCTATGGAAATTTGATTAATTATCTGTTATAAAGATTTTCTATCTGTCTAGAAATATTTATTTTGGGTTGTCGGTGGAGGATAGCTATAATTGTTGTAGAAATTGCAAGAGGACTAAGTGAATTGAAACCTGTCATTTAAATCATGTCATTGAATATGACAGTATGATTGAAACATTGAATATGTGTTGTGGATAGTTATTGTATACGATCATGCTTTAATACATTGTATATGTATAATTGTTTGGGATGAGAAAGGGGATGTACTCCATTATTTGGGAGGAGATAGGGGATGGACTCCATTTAAAATTAAGTTGGCCGAAGTGTGCAGGGTGAAAGTCCCGAAATCTTGTGTATATATGGGTGCTGATTCCCTGGGATGAGAATTCCATAAAATGACAAAATAGAAGTGTTGGAGTGATGAATGCATTGAATTGTGAACTATTGAGTTGTAGTCTCATTTTGGTTGATTAGATAATAATGAATTTGGTTAATAGATTAACGTTAAATGAATGAATGGAAATGGATTGAGATATGGTTATCTATATTTGAATGGTCATGGAAAAAATATAAGTTGGTTTTGAATATTGAACATTTATCTAACACTTATATCTTAGTTAAACCTCATATACTGTGTTAGTTTATCTCTGTTGGGTTTTGGCTCACCCTATTTGGGAAGCCATTTTCAGGAACTGGTGACATGCCACCTCCAAGGACATAGCTTGAGAGGACTGAGGGCTGAAGGCTCTATTTTGATTTTATTTGTGCTTAAGTGTTCATTCAAGCCGAGGGCTTTACATGTATAGAGCTTAGGACACTTTCTTTTGTTGTAACCAAGTGATATCTTATAAAGATGTAAGCCCACAGGGCATTTATTTTGTTATTATTAACTCGTATTACATGTTGTAAATTCAGAATGAATGTTTATGAATGTAAAATGCATGTAATATCTTTTTGTAATAGAAACTCTGATGAATGAAGTATATCATTTTATTATGTTTATAGATCTTATGTAATGGATTATTTGTATTTTATTTTGGGGGTGTTACAGTATGACACTAGTTGGTACACTAATGTGTACATTAATTGATGCATGTAGCATTACCGTTTTTTATTTGTGAGTTTATATATATAGGTTTTTATTTGGGTTGTGGATTTGTTGTCTGCTCATGACTGTGGCCATGTTTGGAAAGTTGACTATTTTAGTTGATTATTTTTTGGTTGTTTTAGCCTGGTTAAAATAGTTGTGTTTGAGAAGTTAATTAATTTTTTTAGTTGATTTGATAGTTGTAAATAAAAAATGAAATGATTATGAATTAGATGTGATATTTTATTTTATTAATTATTTTAATTTATTTTTTCTTTTAGTCGGTTATTTTAACTAACTCTTTCTCCAAACACACGTGCGTTAGACTTTGGTTTGTTGTACTGTTGTTTTTGTAGTGTAATTTAGTTTATTGTAGTGTAATTTTTGTATTATTTATAATTTATATTTGATTAATCATAAAAATAAAAGTGAAAAAACAAATTTTGCAAGTGGTTGTATCACTTGGACAATTTTATCTTATTTTATCTTAGCTTGGGATATTGAGGTTGGATGTTGGAGATTTTGTTGTCAACGAGTAATAAAAATATTCTTACTCACTTTCCCTACAATACCCTACATTATATGTTGTGTTTGGTTGAGAGATTTAGAAAGGAAAAGAAAAAAGATGTGTGAAACTAAGTGAAATATAAATATATTTTATTTATATTTCACCCACCGTTATATTTTTCTTTTCAAATCCCTTCTTAAATCCCTCGACCAAACACAGAATTAATGTCGAGTTTCATCAGGGAAAATTTTTTTGTTGAGTTTCAGTCAAAACTCAACTACAATGTTGATATAAGCCATGAGCGTATTCTTTCTTTCCCTTTTCTCTTTATATGTTTCGACTTGATGGTGATGCAACCATTCAATTTATGCATTTGTTGAGGAAAGAGAATTGGATTTGGAGGAAAAACGGGGTGATTTTTTTTTGTTGGATTATTCATATAATTAATTTTGCAGAATAAAATTTTTAAGGATCAAAATGGAATTAGATCATACTTTAAAGAGAAAAGTGCAATTTATTTGAAGTTGATTATTTTACCCTTAATTTTTGGTAAGATCAAAATCACCGAATCTAATCACCCATCGGCAATCATAGCTTTAAATTTGAACAATCTCTTTAAATTTACATCCACACACATTCGCAACAAATTCCTCATCACTTTCTCCCCATTTCTATCTTATTGGTCCCTTACCAAACCGATCAACACTTTCTACCTTTTATTCTTTATTTTATTTTTCCTCTTCTTTATTACTGTCCACCATTCCTCCCACGTTTCACCTTTTCTTTTTATTTTTTTAATCAATAAAAATTAGGAGTGCTTTCGTGTATGTCCTAATAACTAGATTTATTATCTAATAAGTCCTATGAAAAAAATTTGTTACAAAAAAGTCACTAATTTTAAGTTTTAGCAACAATTTATAAAAATCATGACAAAAAAAAGTCATTAATTATCAATTTTTAACGACATATATAAAAAATTGTCATAAAAAATTATTTTTAACGACAATTTTAAATAAACTTATTTTCAATAGGACTTGATAGGAATTAGATCTAACTATTAAGAATTATTGGTAGTTTACCTTAAAAATTAATTATTAGTTTTCAAATTAAGTTATAGGGAAGAGAAATTATTCAATACTCCTAAAGTATTGCTAGGTGGTACTCCGGGAGCATTGGCCATAAAGTCATGGGTCTATTTTACCTTCTCTGGTGCCAGAAATCTCCCTTCTCTCTGTTTCGATCTGTTGCCAACCATTCACCTTTTCTTCCATTCTCTTTCTCCGTATCTACCAATTTCTTAGGGTTAAGCAAGAAATCCGTATAATCCGTAATTCGATCTGGTCTAGTCCAATGCAATAGGTTTGGATTGATTTTTTAAATCCATGGTTCAGTTCTGGATTAAAAATTTAAATATCCGTAATTCACGGATCGGTTCCAGAATGAACTCCACGGTTCCGGATTGGAACCGATTCGGACCGTATACAAATAGTCTATATTTATACTATACACCCTCCTACATAATATCATTTCTTATTCCATATAAAAGGTAAACCCTAACCCTAATTCAACATATCACACACCTCTCATCTTTCTCTCGGTACTATCTTTCTCTCTTCTCCTTCTCAGACTGAGTTCTCTCTCTCTAATTTCATCTTAGATCAGATCAGTGGTAGTGGCTTGGTCTCTTTCTCTCTCTCTTTGAGCTCTCTCTCGGTGAGCTTTCTTTCTTTCTCTCTCTCTCTCTCTCTCAGTGACACTGTTTGTTGGTTTCTTTCTCAGACTCAGTAAGCTCTCTCTCTTCTCTTTCTCAGACTAAGTTCACTCTCGCTCTATTCTTGTGATTTCATCTCAGATTAGATCGGTGGTAGTGGCTTGGTCTCTGATTTTCCCCTTCCCTCTTTTGGCTGATTAAAAAATAAATGGAAGATAAGATTTTGTTTCATATATAGATAGTGAAATTATGTGATTCAAAACTTCAATTTAGTTTCTCTCTACTCATTCATCTTAACCTTTGTGTACTTTTAGATTTTGGGGTTTCTGCTTAAATTTTATTTTATCTTTGTTGTGGGTTTGGGATTGTTGGAAAAGACCTAGATGGATTTCGTTGTTTCTTTCCCCAAAGTAAGCTTTGATGTTTTGTTTGCTTTGTACTTGGTGAATGTGTTTTTGGAATCTGCATTTTGGAACACTTTTGGTTGTTTTCACCGAAAATTTGTACCTTTTCTTCAATTTATTTCGCCAATAGTATGTGTATGGACCATATCATTTTCGTTTTTGCTTTTGTGCATGTGTGTTTAAGGCTTCTTATTAGTCTTCTGTTTCAATTTTTTTTTTTTTTTTGGTTTTGTTTATTCAGAGTCCATTATATAGATGACTATGGCGTCCAGTTAGGCAGCTCGAATATATATATATATATATATATCCACATGCAAAGCCCAGAGAAAACTATAATGCAAGTTAGATTTTGTGCATTTTGTTGCTCCCTGTTTGGATCTAGGATTTGTTCAGGTTAGATCTTAAATTCCAATATTCAATTTATTGCTTTTGTTTGTTGCTTTTAAATGTTCTATATTTTTTTTTTGTTATTTAATTATATAAATCCATGGTTCTAAACCGATCCAATCCGTGTTTAAACGGATTGGTTTGGATTGGTTCCACGATTTAAACGGATTGGATTTGTTCCAATATTTCAGGAATCGTAGATAACGGATTAGTCTTGGTTTTACCCTAATCCGGACCATGCTCACCCCTACAATTGCTACCATCACATCATATTCAGGGTTTGCTTGAGGTGAGTCGACCAAGGTAGTCGTCTCAGATCCATAATTTTGAATGAAATTTAGGACCTCCAACCAGGAGTGTGTATTATGTCGTATTATTTCATAATTACTTCAATATTAGCTCAATTCATTTATTTTCATATTGACTTTATTTTAATTCGTGTCCGAGTGATGTTTAATATAAAAACTCACTTTTAGTAAAAAAATTACTTAGCAAGTGTACGGCAAGATTATAAATTTTCGCACAAGTTAAATTTTATAAAATTTATTTTTACTAAATGAAATTATTCATAAAATGTTTTATTTCAACTCAATTGCATTTTTCTAATTAAAAAAATTATACTTTATTGCTATATATTCTTTACTAGATTGACTCTGAAATAGGTAACAAAAAGTACACATCTTAAATGAAAAAAAGATATTAGCCTTAAATTATTATTTTACATATTTTTTTATTCAATTAGATGAAGTTAGATAAAATATTGAAATAATATCATATCATCTCTTAGTGAACATTAAAATACATAACTGATAATTCATATTATTGAGTCATGTTATAATTGAATTCATATAGAAAAATGTTCAACCCTAACTTACTAATTTTATATATTGCTTGAGTTATGTCAAAAATTCTCATCCGTACCCCCAATTAATTTTAGCTCTATAGCATTGGTAAGCTAAAAAATAAAATTCAATTCAACTAATTAAAATTCAAATATTATATATATATATATATATATTGTTATCTAAATTTTGTTAAATCGTAAAGTAATAGAACTAAATTTTTATTCTTTTCATTTTATCCAAACATTTTTTTCAATAATAATATATAAAGAGCCCAATTTAAAAAAATTATCTGCTGGAGAAGTAGTTATGTCGTCCGAGACTTTTGGCTAAGGCGGTTTTTCCTGTTCTTGAAGGTCCTTTGAGGTAGAGGGAGATTGGGCGGATGGACCACTGTTTTGGTTCCTGTTATTAGAGTAGGAGGAGAGTTTTTCGTTAGTATATAAATCGTGTATATTATTTCTGTGTAACCCTAATGTAATCCAGTCGTCCTCACTATAAACGGACAGACAACAATTTTGACATAGCTCGTATTTTACAAAATTTTGATTTACGAACAAAATATTATTTTCTGCCCAATTTTTTACTTCTTCATTAAGAAAAGGAAATGAACTAAAGAGGCTTGTATATGGGGGCCTCTTTCATCTGTAATGATCCCTTGAAAATATTTTTAATTGGGGGCATTTTGTGACGTAATTAGTGGGACATCTTTCTTTGCAGAGTGCAAAGAATTGTTCTTCTATTTCTGCTTCTGCAAGAATTCCTCGTCAGAGTTCGTCTCTATTTTTCGAAGGACTTTTCCCCTTGGATGAAAATCCTCCATATTCTATGAAATCTCCCCTCTTTTTGTATATATTGTCGACTTGCAGTTGGAGAATGGAGTTTTTCTATATTTGGATGGTAGATCCTTCCATAGGATCCCGTGAGATTGAAAAATCTCTAGTTGGAGGTTTGGATCTTTTTGTGCATTGCACCATTGCATGGAGGTACGGGTTTCCATTTTTGTGGAGCTCTCTTGCGACAAGTATGTAGTATGGTAGGTAGGCTAGTTGGAGAAGTGATTGGAAGAGATCTAGGAGTTGTTCTTTTGGGCAAGGGCATTATGGGTATGTGAGGAAAACATTTTTTTGTATAAAAACGGAAAGAGGTTTAGCGAGACATTTTATAGGGGAGAACAGTGAACTCACACTAGCTGTACAAGGCCTCCTATTTATATAAAAAACTTGGTGTGAATGGTGTGACTTAGGGGGCGCTGTATTAATATTACCAGCGCCCCCCCTCCCTAGCTGAATCTGGGTCGTCCATTTATGGATCTTGGACACTGTAACAAGTCCGCGAGGGACCTCGCTACAGTTCGGACTCGATTTGTGCCACGGTTCTAAATCTTGAATCAAAGAGTCCAAATCCGGCAAATCGTTTTGAAAACAGATTTTTTGAAAGAAGTGCCAAACATGGACTGCTTTGCCAGATACAGAGTCGCCACCTAAATATTTTATAATGGGAAATTTAGGAAACCCTGACTCGGTGCCAAAGGCCACGTGTCCGTCATCACCAAAGTTGCCTCGGCTCGGGAACTTGGGTACGATTGGGGAATGTCACTTCGTGAGCACCCCCGCTCGCCCGGTCAAAGACCGGCCTCTACTAACCATGATATCTTATTTTGAAAACATTGTATGTTCTTATTCTGGTTATTAGCCTAGGTTACTATGTGATGCGCACAGCATACAAGTATAGACTGAGTCGTCTGAATTGGAACAAAACATTTCATGTTTGTTTTTGAAAGATGGTTTGCTACCCGCAGGTAGGCTTAAAATGCAGATTTTGCCACCCTCGGGTGGGCTTAGAAAAACATGGTGTTGCCACTATCTAGTGGGCTTAAAACAAACAGTCAATGCATTATTCCAATTCAGATAACCCAACCTTCACCCACAAGCATTCAGGCAGTTATATCACATAAGCAAATAGCCTCATGGCAAGCATGCTATTCATGGTAGTCACTCACACACATGCAAGGATGCTAAAGCATAAAAACTCACCGAGTACTCTAAGCCAAAACAGAAACTCATTAGAAATCATGCATGATCCTAAGTATACTGAAATGCCTAATGCAACACATGTGAAAATGCAAACTATAGCAGGCTCGGCTATTCTAAACATGGCATATGGAATGCTACAACTAACACGTATTCAATTTGGAATTGAAATACAAATGCAGTTTGTATGATGCGCCGAGCCCGGTGCATGCAAAACAGATGAATGATGCAAACATGCTGCCATACTGTATGCTAATTGAAATATGCCCTATATTTAACCATCATAAGCGGGTAAATAAAAGGGAGAAAGACGTGGGGTTGGAAGACATACATCACACTCATCCACACTTATTACAATTATGCCCTCGCGCAGAGGGTCCGAATAAATAATAATACAGTCCGAATAAAAGAACAGTACAGTCCGAAATATACAGTCCAAATAATACAAATTCCTAATTAATTAACGAATTAACTAAGAAAGCTGTAAACTGGCATGCAAGCCAAGGACTGCCTTGCTTCTGATAAACGATGTATGTTTGGGCTGCCTTGCGCGGAAATCCATTGGGATGCCCCAATTAGCCTCTGTTTGCAATGTTTCTCGAAATGCGTGCCAGACTCCAAAAAGTTGCTGATTCTTTATTTTGCTGCAACAGAGAGCAGGAAAGGGGCATAGCAATGTATTTCACAAATATATGCATGCCTCGATCCTCGCGCCACCAATCACGCATATCGATGCATGATGGCCGAGGAGCCGAATTGCACAACTCAATATAGGATGAATGCATGTGAATACTACAACAAAACCTAACTCCATCACGGGTAATCCGGAGTGTCGGTGACTTGGGAATTGAGACTCGTTCCGTCACTCGGGGTGCGAAAACGTGCCTCGTTTTCCGTGCAATATGCATGATATGCATGAAATGCAACTAAGATATAATCTTAACATAAGCAATGTTATGGAATGGCATGCCTCGAAATGCGTGCACACGCGCACGCAAACCGAGGCAATGGCCCTAAGGCATGAAAAGGCAATACGCGATGCAAATTGGACTTACACTAACATGAGAGAGCCTCAGCCACTCTCACATAAGAGGCCGTGAGATGAAAAAGAGATGCCTCGAATGCGTGCATACGGGTACGCAAAACGAAGAAATGACATACGCAATGCCGCATGGGCTTACACCAACACGAGTGAACCTCAGTCACACTCATATAGGAGGCCGTGAGATGAAAAACGAGGTGCCTCGAAATGCGTGCACACGGGCACGTAAACCGAGGCAATGGCATACACGATGCAATGAGACTAAAATGACATACAGAATGCAAAATGGGCTTATACTAACATGAGAGAGCCTCAGCCGCACTCACATAAGAGGCCGTTGGATAAAAAAGAAGTGCCTCAAAATGCGTGCACACGGGCACGCAAACCGAGGCAATGACATAAAGGCATGAAATGGCCTGAAATATGATATATAATGAGACTAAAATGAGATGTCTCGAAATGCGTGCCCACGGGCACGCGAACCGAGGAAATGGCATACGGAATGCAACAGGACTAAAATGAGACACGCAATGCAATATGGGCTTACACTAACATGAGAGAGCCTCAGCCGCACTCACATAAGAGGCCGTCGGAAAAAAAAGAGATGTCTCGAAATGCGTGCCCGTGGGCACGCAAACCGAGGCAATGACATACAGGCATGAAATGACATACGAAATGAAATGAGGGCTTACACTAACATGAGAGGGCCTCAGCCGCACTCGCATAGGATGCCGTGAGATGAAAAAAGAGATGTCTCGAAATGCGTGCCCGTGGGTACGCAAACCGAGAAATGGTCCGAAGGCATGGAATGACATGCAAAATGAGACATGGCATATGGAATATGGAACATGCAAATTTCAGCAGCCAAAATGACGCAAAACAGCCCCCGAATCATAGCAAAATTACACCCGATGCCCGAAATAAGTCCCGAAATGCAATGGAATGGCCTACAGCTATGTCGAACATGCACAATATGGACATGGAGTGTAAAGACAGATGCTAGGCAGTCCCTAAGCTAGCATTTTTACAGTACAAAGCATGGCCAAACAACAATCATAGATGGGGCAAAAATAGCATGCAAAAATGGGGGAAAAAGGGGAAATAATGAAGTAAGTGGTATATGAAATGCTCAAACTGAAAAATACAGTTATACAAAACTGAAGAGGGACAAAAAATATGAACATTTACAGCTTATGAAAAACCCCAAAACAGTATGTAGATATGCTCAACATAGCATGCGAAATATGAGCCAAAGGAGGGCTATAAAGAGAGGTATACCAAGAATTCACTAAAAAGCCTAAGACCCTTAATTAAATATGTCAAGAAGACCAAAATATGACTCTTTCCAGACCTGATGATGGCCGAAAACAGAATATAGATAGGCTTAACAAAGCATGCAAGAATGGGGGTCAAAGAGGGGTATAATGACAAGTATAACATGGAGACCCCCAACAAAGTTGATCCCTTCTACAATGTTGTAGAGGGACCCAAAATAAGCCTACTCACAGTTCATAACATGCTCCAAAACAGATCACATGTAGGCCAAACAAATCATGCAAATTTACGGTAAATGTGAGAGATTATGAAACAAGTGCATGATAGAAAGGCCAAACAGGGTTGAGCCCTTCTTCAATGTTGAAGAGGGGCTCAAAATATTCCCACTCACAGTTTATATCAGGCTCAGAAATAGATCACACATGAACTAAAAATAGCATGCAAGATATTGACATACAAGTTGATATTGAAGCAAGTGCATCATAGAGGGCTCAAACAGGGTTGAGCCCTTAAACAAGTATGTAGAATAGCTCAAAAGAAGTCCCCTTTCAGTTAAGGTCGGAGCCTAAAACAGTGAGAAAATAGGGTAGAATAATGGTGCAAAAAAAGGTGCCAAAAGAGGGTGATTGATACTTACCCTTGAAGATCACACTCTTGTTGCTTCTTGGCTCAAGTTTGCTGCTCCTAAGCCTCTTAAAAAACCTTCCTTGCAGCTGGAATGGAGTGGTGGTAGTAGAGCTTGAAGATGATGAAGGAATGGCACCAAACTTAGGAAAAATGAGAGAGATAGAGATGGAGATGTGTATGTATGCTTGAGGAAAATTTTCTAACCCTAGTCCAAGAGTTGGGAGGTCCCTTATATGGGCCAAAAAGAGGGGTGTAAAGGTGGAGGGAAATGCACCTAAGTGTTCCCCTCCAAAATATCCCCCGGATACAGATCTTTTCTGGGGGGAAACAGCTATACAGCTGTGCAGCATAGGTCCAAAGGAGCATGGCCGGCTAGGCACCTTTACTGGAGGTGGCCGGCCGGCTACCCCCCATGGCCGGCCGGCCAGGGGCAAAAATGGAAGTTTGGAATTGCTGGCCGAGCTCTACATATTAGTGTCCTCCCATGTATGTACAACAAAGCCCTGTGGTTGGAATCTGGCAACTCTGAACCAAGAGAGACAACAAGCCACTTTTAAAAGGGGTTCAAAAGGGTCAATTAGAGTTACTGGCCGGCCATGTGTTTTTAGGGTCCTCCCATGTGTGTACAACACAAATATGTGGTTTTGGCTCGAAGAAAATGGCCCTAGGGTGTTCAACATTAGCCCGGAAGTGAGAAAAACGGGCGCCGGGGGGCGCCGGAGGAGCATAACTGGTTGTTTGAGACAATTACTGTCCTCCCACCCTCCAGTGACCTTCCTTATGGTAAAACAGAGGTACCTGCCAAAAATGAACAAAAACCAATGCAAAACGAATGCTCGGGGGCCAAAACACACAGTTCGGGGTCCCGAAAACCGGCCGTTAAGCACCGAAAGGGGTGTTTGGCCACGAAGTGGGTATCTAAGACCCCAGTGTCCCTTGAAAGGGAGTAAATGAGATGCATGCCAAAAACCGGAGGAATTGGAGATGGTTAGGCGGTCCCGAACCGAGGCACACGGCCTGACGGCTCTGAAAATCGGGATCCGGGCTCCGAAACGGGCAAAATGGCCTACGACCACGAAATGTAGCCCACGGCCACTGAGAGATAGCCTACGGGACCTCTCCCTCCCCTCAGGAAAGAAAACAGAGAAAACTGAGTCTGGTTCGCAAACCGAGGAAAGGCACAGAAGAGGGTTCGGAAGTCCGGAGGCAGGGCTCACGGCCGCGACTCTGAGACTTCCGAACGAGCACAATATGCAACATCACCGGGCGCTCAATCGGTGACGTCTGAGTCTTAAGGTCGGTCAAAAATGGGGTGTCTACAGTTGCCCCTCTTTGACAGAACTCGGAAGTCACAAGTGACGGGAGTGAATGTCAAAGCCCAGAGACGACCCATTTTTGACAAGGCCGAAGACTTAGACAATCATACAAGATAAACAGAGATATGTGTGCCTTCTTGTTTTGCAATTCAGTTGCTAGTGTTTTGATCGATACGGGTGCATCTCATTCTTTTGTGTCTGCTGCATTTGCATCCATTTTGGAGTTGGAGTTAGCTCAGTTAGCATCGCCTATTTGTGTAGTGTCACCTCTTGGGGGTGAGTTGATTTTGAAACAAGGTGTTAGGGGTTGTGATATAGAGGTCGATGATCATAGAATCCCTTTTTCCTTTGTGGTTATGCCCATGAAGGGCTTCGATGTTATTCTGGGTATGGACTGGTTATCGTCATACCGGGCATTTATTGATTGCTACCGTCAGAGGGTCACTTGTTGTACTATTAACGGAGAACGTTTTCATTTTCTGGGGGACAGGGTTGGTAGTGTTTTGCCACCGGGGTATGATCCGCGAGGGTGGAGTGAGCTTAGTGGTCTACTTGCTAGCTTTGAGAGTAGTGAGTGTGATGAGACCCAGATTGTATTGCCGAGGGTGGTTTGTGAGTACTCGGACGTTTTTCCCGAGGACCTTGTTAGTTTGCCACCTCATCGAGAGATTGAGTTCTCTATTGATTTAGTGCCCGGCACGGCGCCGATTTCTATGGCACCTTACCGTTTTGCCCCAGCCGAGTTGGTTGAGTTGAAGGTTCAACTCCAGGAGTTACTAGATAAGGGCTACATTCGCCCTAGTGTTTCGCCGTGGGGAGCACCGGCCCTATTTGTTAAGAAGAAAGGTGGTGCTTTGAGACTGTGTATAGATTACCGGAAATTGAATCGGGTTACGGTTAAGAATAAGTACCCTATGCCTCGTATCGATGATCTGTTTGACCAGTTGAAGGGTTCCCGTTGTTTCTTTAAGATAGACTTGAGATCGGGTTACCACCAGTTGAGAGTCAGGGAGGAGGATATTCCGAAGAGGGCATTCCGTACGCGGTATGGCCACTATGAGTTCCTGGTGATGCCGTTTGGGCTCACCAATGCACCGGCAGTGTTTATGGATTTGATGAACCGGATCTTTCGGGAATTCTTAGACCGTTTTGTGGTCGTCTTTGTGGACGACATTCTTATCTACTCATCTTCAGAAGAGGAGCACGAGGAGCACTTGAGAGTAGTGCTAAAGTTACTTAGAGCCCATAAGCTTTATGCTAAGTTCGGGAAGTGTGAGTTCTGGCTAGAAGAGGTGAAGTTCTTAGGCCATGTAGTTTCTGGGGAAGGGGTATCTGTTGATACATCCAAGACTGAGGCAGTACAAGATTGGGCACAGCCTAAGAGTGTGTTTGAGATCCGCAGTTTTTTGGGATTAGCTGGGTATTACCGTCGGTTTGTGAAAGATTTCTCCAGGTTAGCTTCACCGTTGACTAGATTGACTCGGAAGGGAGTCAAATTTGTATGGAGTGAGACTTGTGAAAAGTCGTTTCAGGAATTGAAGGTTAGATTGACCACCGCTCCAGTCTTGATTATTCCGGAGAGAGGGTTGGGTTATGCAGTCTTTTGTGATGCCTCACGAGAGGGTCTGGGTTGTGTGTTGATGCAAGAGGGGAAGGTGGTTGCCTATGGCTCACGTCAGTTGAAAATTCACGAGAAGAATTACCCTACGCATGACTTAGAGTTGGCAGCTGTAATATTTGCCTTGAAGATTTGGAGGCATTATCTGTATGGTGAGAAATTTGAGGTATTCTCCGATCATAAGAGTCTGAAATATCTGTTCACACAGAAAGACTTGAACTTGAGGCAGAGGAGGTGGATGGAGTTCATCGAGGATTATGATTTTGAGTTGCACTATCATCCGGGAAAGGCCAATGTTGTGGCCGATGCCCTTAGCAGGAAATCTGTTGGTGACGTAGCTAGCATAGCCATCCGAGAGTGGGAGATGTTGGGTGCACTTGGGGAGTTTGATTTGCTTCTGGGTGAATCCGTTGAGGCTGCGGCCTTGTTTTCTGTTGTTGCGCAGCCTACACTTGTGACTCGAGTGTTAGAGGCTCAGAGGGGTGATCTTGAGGTAGAATCTCTCCGAGAGAAGATTTCCAGTGGGAAGGTTGAGAAGGGTTTAGCGGTGTATCCCGACCTGAGTGTGAGATACCGAGACCGTTTGTTTGTGCCGGAGTCTTGCCGAGAGGAGGTACTCCGAGAGTTTCATCATTCGCGCCTTGCGGTGCATCCGGGAGGCACTAAGATGTATCGGGATTTGGGTCGCCAGTTTTGGTGGCGGGGTATGAAGAGAGATGTGGCAGCTTTCGTATCTAAGTGCCTTACTTGTCAGCAAGTGAAGGCCGAGCATCAGAGGCCAGCGGGTTTGTTGCAACCCTTGCCTATTGCCGAGTGGAAGTGGGAGCATGTCACTATGGACTTCGTTGTGGGTCTTCCGAGGACTCAGCGGGGTAGTGACGCTATTTGGGTGGTTGTGGACCGGTTGACGAAGTCAGCGCACTTCATTCCTATGCGTGTTAGAGATTCGGTAGATCATCTTGCCGACTTATATATCCGGGACATAGTGAGGTTGCACGGGGTCCCAGTGACGATCGTCTCAGATAGAGATCCTCGTTTTACTGCTAGGTTGTGGCAGAGTTTGCAGAGTGCTTTAGGCACTAAGTTGGCTTTTAGCACGGCTTATCATCCTCAGACTGACGGGCAGTCCGAGCATACTATTCAGATCCTTGAGGATATGCTTCGGGGTTGTGTTCTCGACTTTAGTGGGTCGTGGGAGAGGCACTTACCATTAGTGGAGTTCGCCTACAACAACAGCTATCAGTCTAGTATCGGTATGGCACCGTTTGAGGCCTTGTATGGCCGACCGTGTAGGTCTCCAGTATGTTGGGCCGAGGTGGGTGATGCACCTTTGTTGGGTCCAGAGTTAGTGAGGGAAACGACGGAGAAAGTTGAGCTTATCCGTACGAGGCTCGTTACAGCCCAGAGTCGTCAGAAATCTTATGCTGACCGTAGGAGAAGACCTTTGGTGTTTGAGGTGGGTGATCATGTCTTTCTGAAGATATCACCCAAACGAGGTTTGACGAGGTTTGGGAAGAGCGGGAAGTTGTCCCCTCGGTTTATTGGGCCTTTTGAGATCCTTCAGAGGATTGGCGAGGCTGCTTATCGTTTAGCTTTGCCACCATTGTTATCCGGAGTTCATGACGTGTTTCATGTGAGTATGCTTCGGAAGTATGAGCCAGATCCGTCACATGTGTTGGATTGGACTGATTTAGTTGTTGATGAGGATGTCTCGTATGAGGAGAGACCGGTACGGGTTTTGGATAGGCGGGATCAAGTTTTGCGTGGCAAGACCATCCCTTTGGTGAAAGTTCTGTGGAAGCATCACGGAGTGGAAGAAGCCACTTGGGAACGTGAGTTGGAAGTCCGTGAGAAATATCCGGATATGTTTATTGATTTGTAATCTTGTATTTAGATTATTTAATATTGTGGAACTTGAGAATTTCATATATGTCTTAAGTTGGAAAACATTGAGAATGTTTTGGTTTAATGTTAACATTTTGAAAACTCGCCTCATAATGGAAGTGGGATATAACACTTATATATTGAATGTATTGTTTATATCATGAGATGAATATGATATGGAATTTGTTAACATTGAAAGGAATAATGCATAACATTGATGCAGGTTGAATATATGTTGATTTATACATATTGTGAGATGCCTCTTGATAAGAGATGAAGTGACCAATATTGGTCAAGTTGTTGATTATTGTTTTATATATCATTGGGAATTAAGAAAAACTTGTTTTTACAAACTCATGCTTAATTTCGGGGACGAAATTCTTTTAAGGGGGGGAGGTTATAGCGACCCCGGTCTTTTTCCCATTTGATTATTGTATCCGGACTTGCGTTCCGTGGATTCTGCTGCTATATTTGTTGTTGTTGTCCTTTAATTCCTTATTCTTGGGTTATAGGATGTGTTTAGCAGGTTGGTTGCAGATTGGTTGAGTTTAGAAACCAAGTCTGCATGTTCAGTTTTTGGCTTGGTCGCTCGAGCGAGCTTCTCTTCGCTCGAGCGAGGTCTTCTTCTTTGGTTCGTCGCTCGAGCGAGCCTTTCTTGGCTCGAGCGAGGAGTGCGTCCAGTACCTAGACCTGAACGCAGTGTTTGTTGGCTCGAGCGAGCTTTCCTTCGCTCGAGCGAGCTGGGTTGTCTTTGGCTCGAGCGAGCTTCTCTTCGCTCGAGCGAGGTCAGTTTCTTGTGTCTGGTCGCTCGAGCGACCAGGTCTTCGCTCGAGCGAGCCTGTCCAGTATTTAAACACAACAGCGGGATTTTTAGGGCAGTTTTTCATTCTTTTTGATCTCAAACCCTAAAGTCCGACTTTTCTTCTTCTCTAAACACCTTTTCTCCTAAAATTGATCTAGTTAGGGTGTGTTTCTACCCTAGTTCTTTTACAAATTAGATAGAGGAGAGTGAGGGCTTCCATTTAATCTGAGCAGTTGTCGGTTTGGAGCATTTTGGAGTTTCGAGCACCTTCTTCATCATCATCTTTTTGGGTTCTTTCTTTGAGGTAGGGATTTCCTACTCCATTTATGCGTTTTAATCCTAAGTGGTGGTATTTTGGTATATGGGGGTAGTTTGGTAATTTTGGGAGAAACCTTAGGGTTTGTCATAGATTAATTTATATAATTAATTTAAGGGAAGATTGTGTTATTGGGTTTAATTCATGAAATTGGGGGATTATGAGATAAATTGATGTAGTTGGATATTTAATCATTCATCTGTGAAATTGAGACTATCTGTGTTATTATATTTATTTCTTGTTTAGAAATAATTGTTTTTGGGCTATCGGTGGAGGATAGCCATTGATTGTTGTAGACCTTGCATGCGGTTTAGGTATAACTGAAACTGAGTCATTTATTTGACTGTTGGGTTAATACAGAACATTCGTGTATTGATTATGTGTTGTATATGGCAAGTATTGATTATGTTGCATATGCATTTGGTTTTGGAGGAGATAGGGGATGAACTCCACGGTTTAGGGGAAGATAGGGGATGGACCTCTAAACCGGATTTGTTGGGAGGAGATAGGGGATGGACTCCAGTAGCATCACATATGTGTGTGCTTATTGATAATAGAAATATTTCTATTTGTTGTTGATATGATACATCACCACCATGTGTGTCAGTTGGGAAGTATGGAAGTGGATTTGATTGAGATTTGTCATAACACCAGCATGTGTGTTTAATTTGTTATAAGAAAGGTTTAACCTGATTTGTTGTATCTGTTGAGTTGTTTGGCCAGGTTCTGAGCCATGTCTGTATGAATGAAAAGTGTATTGTGTCATAGACCATGTGTCATAGACAACGTAGACATTCGTGTCATAATATTGTAAACTGAACATTTTGTGTTAACCATGTATCGGGTGCTACTGCTTTAGTTAATTCTTATGCTTGGTTTAGTATCTCTCTACTGGGCTGTGGCTCACCCTATATGGGAACTTCATTTTCAGGTTCAGGTGGTTCACAACCTCCAAAGACTTAGCTTGTGAGGAATTGGACTTGAAGATTTGCTTTATTTGTGTTATTTGTTTTATCTGAACTATGTAAACATTCAAGCCGAGGGCTTTATTTGTTTTGAGTTAGAACTCATGGAATTGTGCCCAAGTATTGGCTTGGCAAGATGTAAGCCCGTAGGGCATTTATTATGATGTTTTATTTCGTAATACTCTGACGATTGAATAATATACTGTTTCTTTTAATAATGCATGTCTTGTTTTATATTTAATGGGTTAATTTTTGAGGGCGTTACATGATTCCTGTGGTTCCGAAAGTTTGACACACGCAGTGTCGGCGAGTGAATGCATCGCAATGCGAGAAAGGAACGTGCGTGACAACGCATGCTCAAACACAGAGGTGTGGTAGACCAAGAAAACATGCATGACAATGCAAAATGCTCATAAGAATGCAAGTTATATGCAAAACAATGCAAAACGAGCATAAATCAGGGTGCCCGTTTGTTGCGAAACAACGAGCTGGGAAACGCGCACTTCGGTGAAGGCAACTTGATCGCGGCCTCTGTTTCACCTCCCGGAGAGGTTACAACATGTTCAAAAAGGATACACCTTGATTTTGATGAGTAATGATGAGACACATGTCAGAAATTGCAGCTGAAGTTCCGGCGGAGCAGATTTCGCGCCAGAAAGTGCACTTTTCTTGAACTTTTTCAGGTCCCGGGAACTCCGATCTTCCTCAAAATTTGCAGAGAGCTAGAGGGGGGTGTGGGGACCACCACCGGCCAGGTGGTTGCCCTTGGGGAGGCCACCGGCTAGGGACAAAAAAGCAAATGGCCGGCCAGCCAGAAAAGGTGGCCGGCCGGCCACCTGCCCAAAAGTAGGGGCATTTTGGTCATTTTTTCCATTTCTATATATATCCACCTCCATTCATTCCGAAATCACTCCCATAGCTGCAAAAACTCCTTCCCTTGCTCCCCAAACCATTTTTTCCTTCAGATCTGCACTTTATACGCGCTTTTCGGCCTTCCACGCAAGTTGTTTTCGCGAAATCTTTCAGTTTTAAGCACTTTGAACCGATTAAATTTTGGTTTCGGGGCTTCTCTTCTCATTTTCACCACTTGAGGTAAGTTTGTCTCAATATTTGGAAGATTTTCTCGGGAGTTGACTTTTGTTGACTTTTCCATTTCCCGAGAGTTGACTTTTGTTGACTTTTTCCAATTTTGGCTCATTTTGCTCATTTTTTGCTCCTTTTTGCAGATTTCTTGAAATGGCGGGTGATTTTCCTCACGGTGGAGGCCCTCCAGGTGCCGGGGATGACTTTGATTTTATGACACTGCCCCCGAGAGTCCGCCCTTTTATTCCCGGGAGATACGCCCCACCGGTACATATGCTTCCGCGGGCCGTTTTTCGTCGTTTCACTGGGTTCAATGATCGGGCACCCGGGGATTTACTTCTGCGAGAGCCGGAGCAGCACCTCTCTCACGATGCACGAGAGGTATTTTACTTTATTTCCTGCATTTTTCTCGTATTTGGTGCCTTTGCCATGCTTGTATACACATAGTTTAGTCTATGACATAGTACTTTATTTACATCCTGAACACACGGTTCGAACACTTGAATTTCTGAACACATCAGCCTATGAATTAATTGTGAGCACACGGCATACACTGATTGAAAATTGAACTCACGGCCCAATACTTGAATTTTGAAATGAACGCACAGCCCATCCTTGAATGTTGAACACACAGTCCATTGTTTAGGTGAACACTCGGCACACACTAATTCAGAGTTGGACACAGAGCCCGAATTGGAGTGAACACGCAGCCCACTGATTTTTCTGAAATTTGAACACGCAGCCCAAATAACAAATTTACTGAACATGCAGCCCAGATAGAAGTGAACACGCAGCCCACATAAATAGAGAACAGAAACCGCAGCCCTGACTCTGATTTTCTGAAATTTGAACACGCAGCCCAAATAACAAATTTACTGAACACGTAGCCCAGATTACAGGTGAACACGCAGCCCACTGATTTTTCTGAAATTTGAACACGCAGCCCAAATAACAAATTTACTGAACACGCAGCCCAGATAGAAGGTGAACACGTAGCCCACTGATTTTTCTGAAATTTGAACACGCAGCCCAAATTACAAATTTACTGAACACGCAGCCCAGTTAAATAGTGAACACGCAGCCCACATAGTTAGAGAACAGAAACCGCAGCCCTGACTCTGATTTTCTGAAATTTGAACACGCAGCCCAAATAACAAATTTACTGAACACGCAGCCCAGATTACAGGTGAACACGCAGCCCACTGATTTTTCTGAAATTTGAACACGCAGCCCAAATAACAAATTTACTGAACACGCAGCCCAGATAGAAGGTGAACACGCAGCCCACTGATTTTTCTGAAATTTGAACACGCAGCCCAAATAACAAATTTACTGAACACGCAGCCCACTGATTTTTCTGAAATTTGAACACGCAGCCCAGATAGAAGTGAACACGCAGCCCACTGATTTAGAAATTTGAACACGCAGCCCAAATACCAATTTTTCTGAACACGCAGCCCAGATAGAAGGTGAACACACAGCCCACTGATTTTGAAATTTGATTTGATTTGCACACAGCTCATTTATTTCATTAGCACACAGCTCATTTATTTCATTAGCACACAGCTCATTTATTTCATTACTGACACATGTATTCATTCTGAATGCAGGTTGGCGATCGCACCGTGCGCGGATACGGTTCTACCGCCGCGAGAGACTGGTACGCTGAGCTTCCAGAGGCTGTTCGGGATCTGGTTGATCTAGCAGGATTCGGAGCCTTCTGCGTGGGATTATCACGCTGCCCTGCTAGCAGGACATTGTTAGCTGCCTTGGTGGAGAGATGGTGGGACACCACCAATTCTTTCCATTTTTCTGCCACCGGGGATATGACCAAGACTCCGCTAGACTTTGCCGTACTCACCGGCCTAGACATCGGCGGTTGGCCCATTCCTTATGACGAGGATATGGGAGAGTGGGAGGCCGCATGGTTACATCTGTTGGGGGCCCGTCCACCTGTAGACAGAGCTTCCGGGAGAGTCCGGTACGCTTGGTTCTCTTCCAATTTCCGGAGGCCGGAGATGGATCCTGAGTCTCCTGGGGAGGTCGAGCAGTACGCCCGTGGCTTCCTTATGTTCCTCTTTGGCACCACTCTGTTTGCCGATAGGGGGAACACTGTTGGGTTGTATCTTCTGAGTGCCCTAGTGGACCTATCACAGGTCAGTCGGTACGATTGGGGTGGCGCCGGCCTGGCTACCCTCTATTGTTACATGAGTGCAGCCTCTCGCGGGCGGGGAGACTTACTCGGCGGCTATTGGAGAGCCTGGGAGGTACGTTCTGTCCTCTTGATTTACATTTCTGCTCCTCATTACTTGTTCATTGCACACACGGCGCACTTTACATCCTGTATTCTGCCCTTGACACTTTGTATTCACATTCTGTACTGTTTTTCTCAGCTATGGGTGTACGTATACTTTCCCACATTAGCCCCGGAGATGGAGGTGGCAGGACTCATTATGACTCCGTTTTCACTGGTATTCGAGGGCGAGCACCGACCGAGACCTCGAGAGACTCTCTTCTACCTGCGACAGTATTTTGATACTGTGCGGGCGACAGAGGTATTTCAGAACCCTCAGTCCCTTTTATTTTCATCTTTGACCTGCCCTGTATGTTCCTGATTTCTGATGGATCTGTGCACTGGTTATCCGCAGATTACTTGGCAGCCCTGGGCGGTCTTAGGTGATGGTCTCCGACATCAGTATCCCGGAGGATCGAGCAATTCCCAGTATAGGTTCCTACTCGAAGGACCTGTTGGTAGGGCATGGTTCTTGGGGGAACGCTTTCTGCGTCAGGTGTGGGGGTACGATTCTCAGGACCCTCCTGCTGTACCTCCAGCCACTATGCGGACTGCTGATAGACTCTCTACCCAGGAGGTCATTAGTGACATGCAAGGCACCGATGCTTTGTTACATCTCATGGAGGGGGGCTACGCCACCTATCGTCGTATATATCTGATGCCCCCCTTGACGGGAGTGCGTGCTCCGTCACGGAGGTCTACTGATGTACCATCGTCGAGTCGGGCTCATGCCACGGATATCCCCTCCTCTAGCAGAGCTGGTGCGTCTAGGGGGAGAGGTAGTTTGATTCCTCCGATCCCTCCGTCTCTTTATCATCCTGGGTGGCCAGATATGCCGACCGAGTTGACGAGTTGGCGGTTCGGGACTCCTTACCAGGTCCCGCTAGAGCCTCCTCTTCCTGACCACGGATGATCTAACAAGGGTCGACACCAAGAATGACGAGGGTCAATACTAAATTTCAGTATGCAAAGTTCAGACTTCCAGCAAACAAAGGGTTGACACCCAGTTTCGAAAGGGTCAACACTAGGAACACCTGGAAATCACACAGAGAAGAAAAGAGAAGCAAAGGGTCGACACCCAATCTGTAAGGGTCGACATCCTTAAATTTGGGTTTCAAAAGACCTAGCCGCCCGTATAGAACAAGTTTGACACAACTCATTTCTTAACCGCCTTTTCTGATCTATGTACAGAATAAGTCATCATTTCTGATCCTTGAGCAGACCTTTCTAACATAATATCTTCTACCAAGAGTTGACTTATGAGCTTGAGCATTTAATGAAAGCTTGTGTATTTAATGAACCTCCTCTTCCAAAGATTTGTGATAGCCTGTATACACCCATGCTTTGATCCATATAGCTAGAAGATATCATCCATGATCTGCTCCAACGGCTAAAAGATTCACCCATGGTTCTCTCCAACGGCTAGAAGCCATTAATACTATAAAGAAAGAAGCTCTCCACATCCAGAAGACACAATTCTCTAACACAAGAACACCAAAGCATTCAAGAGCTTTTATTATACTTCATTGTACTTCCACTTTCATATCTGAGTGAGTCTTAAATCCCCTATGTGCTTACACTTTAATATCTATCTTTTGAGAGGAAAAAATTGTAAAAGAGAACAGCTGTATCTCTTATTCTTATTCCTTATTTTCTGAGTGAAACACTTGTAAAGTGAAGCATTTAGTTGAGAGATTCTCAACAGATAAGAATAAGTCCTTTGTAAAAATTCACAAGCTAAGAGAAGCTTGGTGGTGTATTGATTCGATTCATATCGAAGGAATTCTCAAGGAGGTACCTTGAGGAGTGGGTATAGGCTGGTGAACCGAACCACTATAAATCCTTGTGTTTGAGCTCTTGTTTCCTTCTCCTTTATTTTTTGTTTTATTGATTGCCTACTGAAATTATTTACTTAATTAATTGCAATAAATTTTCTGTCCATATTTTTTTTAATAACCTAATTCACCCCCCTCTTGGGTTGCCTACCTGGGTAACAATTGGTATCATAGCCTCGCCTCTAGTGTTGTGACTTAACCGTCTTAGAGTGATCTATGGCAACCCCTTGCTCCTCTCTCCCTGAAGGTCAAGCCTCAAATAGACCACCCTTTTTCAATGGCACAAATAATTTATGCTTGATGGCACTTGAAGATGAAAATGAGGTAAATGATGAATCCTTTACTTTTGATGAATTACAAACTGCCTTTGATGAATTGCATGCTAAATTTAAAAAACTAAGTGTGAAAAGTAGTTGTCAAAAGAAAATGATTTCGAGTTTATCACAAGAAAAGGAATCCTTGACTTCTAAAATCAATACTTTAGAAAATGAAGTTTTGACAATGGAAAACGAAAAAGAATTTTTAACTGCAAAAGAATCTTCCATTTTTAAAAAGAAAGTAGATGATTTGCAAAAAGAAAATGAAACTTTAAAAAGGGGGAAAATTGTTTTAAATGAAAACATAAAAGATTTAAAAATGTTCTTTCAAAATTTACCCAATGTAGAGATACCTTAGATAAAATTCTCAAAGTCAAACTCAAACCTTTGTAAGAATGTAGATTGGATATAAACCTTTTTCAAAAGCAAAAAATTCCAAAAAAATCTTTGTTTATGCATCATCTAATTATTCTCATTTCACATGTCATTTTTGTGGAAGAAAATGTCACATCTCTTCTTTATGTCCTGTTAAGAGAAACTCATTTGTTAGAATGAAAAAAAAGTGGGCTCCCAAAAACACTTCAAATCTTAACTCTCATGGACCCAAGAAAAAATGGGTACCAAAAAGCCAACAAAAATTTGATTTTTGTTGGTGTGCTTTAGGTCAAAATCCAGTAACAACCAGTGATACCTCAACAGTGCGTGCTAAAGGCACATGACCGGCGATAAAGCAATGTTCTCAACCCTTAAATCCAAAAAGGAGGTCACGTAACCTTCGGAGACAATAGTAAGGGAAAGATCATCGGCGTAGGTAGTATTGTTAAAACTTCTTCACTCATTATCGAGAATGTATTACTTGTTAAAGGATTGAAACATTACTTGCTTAGTATTTTCCAAATGTGTGATAAAGGTAATCGTGTTACTTCTGAAAACACTCATTGCGCTATTGAAAATTCTGCTGATAACAAAGTGCTTTTTGTCGGTCATAGGCATGAGAATGTATACATATTTGATTTGCATAGTTTATCTTCTAATTATGATGTTAAGTGCTTATCTGCTTTAATGAATTAGGTTGGTTATTGCATAGAAGGTTAAGACATGCTCATATAGACTTACTTTCAAAACTTTCAAAATTTGATTTAGTTATTGGTTTACCAAAAATTGATTTTGAAAAAGATAGACTTTGTGATGCTTGTCAACAAGGAAAACAAACAAGAGTTTCTTTCAAATCCAAAAATATTATTTCTACATCTAGACCTCTTCAATTGTTGCATATTGACTTGTTTGGACCATCTAGGACTTTAAGTCTTGGTGGTAAATCCTATTGTCTTGTTTGTGTGGATGATTATACTAGATTTACTTGGGTGATTTTCTTGGCACATAAAAGTGATACTTTCTCTGCATTTTCTGCTCTTTGTAAATGTATTCAAAATGTGATTAGTCTTGTTATTTGTAGCATTAGAAGTGATCATGGTAGAGAATTTGATAATGATGAGTTTATTCTATTTTGTAATGAGCATGGCATTGATCATAATTTTTTTGCTCCTCGAACTCTTCAATAAAACGCTGTGGTTGAAAGGAAGAATGAGTTCTTGAGGAAATGGCTCGCATTATGCTTTGTGAAAATGATTTGCCTAGATATTTTTGGGCGGAAGTCGTTAGTATAGCTTGCTATGTTGTTAATTGTGCCATGATTAGACCCATTCTCAAGAAAACCCATATGAATTGTGGAAAGGTAGAAAACCCAACATTGGTCATTTGAGTGCATTTGGTTGTAAATGTCTTGTACTTAATAACAATAAAGATAATCTTGGTAAATTTGATGCTAAATCTGATGAAGCCGCGTTTCTTGGTTATTCTAATTTTAGTAAAGCTTATCGTGTTTTTAATAAAAGAACTTTACTTGTTGAAGAATCTGTATACATTACTTTTGATGAATCTGTATACATTACTTGTTGAAGAATCTGTATACATTACTTTTGGCGACTTTCTTCTTGGTGAGGAAGATCAGCTCGGCAAAGAACTCCAAGGTCGTGAGCAAGGTCCGCTCGGCGACTTGCTTTTTGGCGAGCAAGATCAGCTCGGCAAAGGAACTCCAAGGTCGGCGAGCAAGGTCAGCTCGACGACTTGCTTCTTGGCAAGCAATATTAGCTCGGCAAGGAAGTCAAAGGTTGGCGAGTAAGGTCAGTTCGGTGACTTTCTTCTTGGCGAGCAAGATCAGCTCGGCAAGGAACTCCAAGGTCGCGAGCAAGGTCCGCTTGGCGACTTGTTTCTTAGCGAGCAAGATCAACTCGGCAAATAACTTCAAGGTCGATGAGCAAGGCCTGCTCGGCGACTTTCTTCTTGGTGAGCAAGATCAGCTCGACAAGGAACTCCAAGGTCGGCGAGCAAGGTCAGCTCGGTGACTTGCTTCTTGGCGAGCAAGGTCAGCTCGGTGACTTGCTTCTTGGCAAGCAGGATCAGCTCGACAAATAACTCCAACGTCGACGAACAAGGTCCACTCGGCGACTTTCTTCTTGGCGAGCAAGATTAACTCGGCAAGGAACTCCAAGGTCGATGAGCAAGGTCAGCTCGGCGACTTGCTTCTTGGCGAGCAAGATCAGCTCAACAAGGAATTTTAAAGTTGATTAAAACCATCAACAAACCTCTTGCCGAGTAAAATTCATTCGACAAGGAATTCCAGAGTTGATAAATTCATCAACCAACCTCTTGCCCGAGCAAAATCCATCCAGCAAGGAATTCCAAAGTTGATCAAAAACCATCAACAAACCTCTTGCCGAGCAAAATTCGCCTTGCAAGGAATTTTGATCTTTTCGTCAAAATGATTGTTAGTTGCCCTTTGGACCGCACTAAATCCACTTGGTAAGGCAAAAATGCAACAATTCTCAAGAAAAATGGTTTACTTGTTTCATTGTGCCAATAGCAAAAAGGGTTACAAAAATAGAACTAAGAACAAACCTTTAGATTGACAGAGTTTGATGTTCTAAAAATGGATCGGCCATTTACATTCCGCGAGTTTTATGCCCCTTTTCCTCGGCCTTCTTACAGACGTCTTCCAAAAACCGAACTCTTTATATCTCTTCCATGGTGGTTTGCATAGCCATCATCTTGTCCGACTGCGTGAACCCTTCGCACTACTCTCTTATTCTCTACTATCGGACTTGTCGTCACGGTAGCTGCAGCTGCATCGTCTTCGACTCGGATGTGCTCATTAATGTATTGCATGAGTAATTCCATGGTTGACGGTTGATTCATTATGAGTGAGTCTCTCAGTCGATGTCCAATTGGAAGACCGCGCTTATACTGTGTGATTGCAAAGTTGGTCGGGCAATCAAGGATCTCGTTGAAAGTCTCCCAATACTTAGTGTTATACACCTTCAAAAAGTCGTCTGGCTCCATCTTTACCCTCAAGAGATGGTCAATTTCCTCGGGCATTTTAGCATTTGTCTTAAATCTGGTGACAAATGCCTCTGCGTTGCCACCCCTCGATGCTCTTCTCCGGCAGCCACTCGAACCATTGTAGGCCCAACTCACCCAAACTCGATGGAAAAATAAGGCACATGAGCGCATCGTTTCGCCTGTGCCTAGCCATAACCTGCCGGAAGTGGCTTATGTGCATATATGGATCAGTCTTTCCGTCATAGAGCGTGAACTTTGGTTGACAGAACCCGGGGGGGAGCAATGTGTTCTTGATCTCTACGGAAAAAGGAGTGGCACTCAGCCTTGCCAACTCTCTGTCTGGTGGCGCGCGTGTCGCCAAGTGTGGTTGTGGCATAGCGACCTTTTCACTGGCTCACCCTTTAGGGACCAGCCGCTGCAGTGCAAGCACCCTCTGCGCCTTCTGTCGGCGAGCGCGCTCCTCCAATACATCCCTTAAGTCTTTCGAACGGTCGGAGCGAGGATACCTCGACGCCGTCGTCGGGCGTGAGGGGTGGTAACTGCTGTCCTGCGTGCGAGATATCGTCGCTGGTGCTACGTAGTCTCCAGCTCTGAAGATTCTCATGACGAAGAGTGAAGGGGTGCGACGTCTAGTAAGACTACCAGAATGACGAGAATGGGCGTGCTCATTGTGGTTTCCCACTCCAGCAATGCCCTTTCCCTTCGTCTGGCGTCTTATGGCCTCCATCTCCATCGCCATTTTCTTGATGATGGTATCTTGGTCTCTTAGCTTGTCTTCCAAGTGTTGAGTGTGTGAATCTCGCCGTTGGTGACGTTCTTTTGGAATGACAGAGCGCCCAAAACTTCTTGCGCGCTTGTCTCGCGCATCCTTGGGAAGTCCTTGTGCGAAGGTCTCCAAATCAGCCATCGTCAGAATGGCGGACAGGCCATTTCTGAGACAAACGGACTCTAGCGTGATGCCGTCGATGGCGAGTAACGGAATGTCGTTGTGCTTCGCCATAAAAGATGACCGGAGAAGCTTGGAGGACAAGGTTTTGTCTGTCAACTTCCCACAGACGGCGCCAATTGTACGGGGAGGAGATATTTGTCGCTCTCCGTACTCCTTGCGTCCAAGCTCCGTTTCTGTCCGATTGATCTGCGAACACAACGGCGGCGAACTACTCGGCGGTGTGTTGTCGAAAAACCCCTCCGACGGTCAAATTAGCACACACTTGGGAGAGAGAGAGAGAAGAGCTGGATGGATGTTAAATTTCTCTCACCAAATGATGTTCCATTCCCAGCATGGGAGGCGTAGTCACGTTTACATACCTTCTGCGCGTGCCTCTGCGTCCATTCGCTTTTCGACGCGTGGACCTGCTCCCCTATTCTACTTTCCCACGTGTCAGCGCAAATACAGCTAAACACCACCTAACTAAACTGCCAAACGGCGTTGGCGTGAACGGACAGCTCGGCGACACTGCCCCATCTTCCTACGACCGTATTACTTCCGGGACATGCAATGCTCCGAGCCGAGCTCCGTTATGACCGAGCTTAGCAGCCCCCCGTAATGACTGAGCACTTGCTCGGTTGGCCGGTCTGCGGAGGATCTTGCACGCCGATCTTAACGAGCAAATAACGCGAACTGGGCTAGCAGAGAAGTTATCTCGGCCAAATCAGACCTGGGCTTTAACCGAGCGCACTACATCTGGATTGTCCCAGCCCAGCTCGGCCCAAACATGCTCGGACCAATTTTAGCCCGGTCATTACCACGGCCCAAAGCCAGATTATGAAATCTCCCTCACAAACATATTTATATTTAAGTTTTTTAATACATTTTATATAATTTCTATTTCTTCATATTTTTATTTTCAGAGGAATATAAAAGAAAATTAAATAGTTAGGTTTACTTTTAATTTTATGTTACTATTTATTCTTCTAATTTAACTATTATTTTTAATATCAAAATGAGTATTTATTTTAGTATTTTAAAATTTAATATATATTATACAAAATTATTGTATGATAATTACATTTTTATAATACGATATAACCAAAATTATCAAGATACACAAATAATTTAACTAAATTTAATATATATAAGTATTCAAGTAATAATTTTATAGAACGATAGTGCAATATTATTAAAATTAAAATTAAAATTAAAATTATTATTTTATAACACACATTGTACCATCAAATATTTTTTGAAAAAAAAATAGTACGTGTATTGCGCGGGTCAACTATTAGTCAATAAGTAAACCAAAAAAAAAACTAAAAAATTTATTCATGCAGTGGTCCCTGGAGTAGCCCCACTTTGCATTATATATATATATGGGTGAATTACGTTAATGGTCCCTATAGTTTGAGCCTTGTGTCATTTTGGTCCATGACTTTTCAATTGTAACATATTTGATCTTAAATTTTGAATCTTGTTCCAAATAAGGACAATTAAAGATATCATTGGATTTTTCAATGGCAAAATCGTCAATTTGATGAAATATAAACTAATTTGACAAAAATAAATATCAAAAAAATATTTTTAAATTTTTTAAAATTATTTCTACCCACTAAAGATGAAATTATGTAAAATTGATAAATCTTTTAGACATTTTTTTTTTTACAAAATTAATTTTTATTTTGTGTTTGGATGATAATCATGTAATGGGTGGTTATTTTTGTTTTTATTAAATTAGTTTCTATTTTTCTAAAAGTCAAATATGGCGACAAATTTGATATCATTATTAAACCAATCTATTAAATCAAAAAATTCAAAAGTAAAAATATTTCATATATTAAATATAACGATTACACATTAAAAGCTTAACAACTACCCATTACATGATTATCATCCAAACATATAATAAAAATTAATTTGGTAAAATAAATAAATAAATGTCTAAAAGATTTAGGGTTAATTACACTAATAGTCCCTATAGTTTGGGACTTGTGTCACTTTGGTCATTGACTTTTCAATTGTGACACATTTGACCCTGAATTTTGAATTTTGTTCCAAATAAGGACAATTGAAAATATCATTAGATTTTTCAACGGTAAAATCGTCAATTTGATAAAATATAAACTAATTTGACAAAAATAAATATCAAAAAAATATTTTTAATTTTTTAAAATTATTTTTATCCACTAATGATAAAATTATGTAAAATTAATAAAAATTACATGATTAATTTTTTAAAATTAATTTTACATGATCATCATCCAAACACATAATAAAAATTAATTTGGTAAAAAAAATAAATAAATGTCTAAAAGATTTATCAATTTTACATAATTTTATTTTTAGTAGGTAGAAATAATTTTTAAAAATTCAAAAATATTTGTTTGACATTTATTTTTGTCAAATTAGTTTATATTTTATCAAATTGACAATTTTACCCTTGAAAAATCTATTATATATTCAATTGTCCTTATTTGGAACAAGATTCAAAATTCAGGGTCAAATGTGTCACAATTGAAAAGTTAGGGGCCAAAGTGACACAAGCCTCAAACTATAGGGACTATTTGTGTAATTTACCCAAAGATTTATTAATTTTACATAATTTTATCTTTGGTGGGTAGAAATAATTTTGAAAAATTTAAAAATATTTTTTGACATTTATTTTTGTCAAATTAGTTTATATTTTATCAAATTGATAATTTCACCCTCGAAAAGTCCAATGGTATCTTCAATTGTCCTTATTTGGAACAAGATTCAAAATTCAGGATCAAATGTGTCACAATTGAAAAGTTAGGGATCAAGGTGACACGCGCCACAAATTATAGGTTCTATTAGTATAATTCACCCTATATATATATATATATATATAATTGGTGAAGTCTGTTATATATTAGTTGGGTTGGGATTGTCTTAAGTTTAGATATAAACTCGGGACATGAAAGGCTTGTGGAAGTCATTATGAACTTTATTTCAATAATTTGAATCGTTTACTTTGTAGAGCTGTCAATATATATTGTGGAGGAAAAAATATTGGGCCAGACCCAATCCATGTATTTCAACCCAAAAGAAGATAAAAGCCCAAAAACACATTGGGCACAAAGTGATATCAACTCAAATGAGACCCAAGCTCAAGCGTGTGACGACAGCTAAATGGATAGATATCCTTATAAAAGGAAGATATTTGCGATAAGGAGAACCATTGGATGAAACCTAATCCAACAGATAAGAATGCATGTCCGGAAGCACAAAGATATAGACTGGGCCTAGTAAGGAGGAGAGTCATCTGATCAATTCCATCTAATGGTCACAATAAAAGGCAAGTTGGCCACTAACGCCTGACACTATCCCAGCTGTCTAGTGTGATTGGATCCAACGAATAGTAATAAAGTTAAGTTGGCAATTGGCTAAATTGGCTTCTGATAAGGGTAGATTCCTCTGATCAAGGGAAGAATGGACGATCAAGATTGAAACCATGCAGCTATATATAAAAGAAGAAGTGGGTAAAACACCAGGGACAGACCAATGTAACCCAAAAAAAACCCATTAAATACAATCAATATCTATTTCCTATAATGGTTGATCTACCCAAATCAGAGGTGATCACTAACATTTGATTTTTCTTGCAGAGGTCATAGAGGGAATACGTCATCTTACTTTTCTTTGGAGAGATAATTTTATCTTTCACATATATCATTCATAGAAAAAAATTAAGTCGATCCGATAATTGTTACATTTTCATTTTATCACTTAAAAAATAGACCGCAACTATATTTTTAAAAATAAATTATTCTTTATTTTAGAGACAAATATAATAAAATAAAAATATTATAATTATTAAATTAACTTAATTTTTTCACAAATAATTTAGACAAATAATATTACAAAATAAACCATTCAAAATATTAAAAACGCAACCATAATGAGCCTCACAAAACCAAAACACAATATAATATAGAAATGTTAAAACTCTAGCGTTATTCAATAGTCAAAAAAAATACAACAAATGAGCTCTCTTTGTTTAGAAGAAGGCACCACTGCTTTCCAAGTGGCACAACACGTGTAGCTACACCACGAAACCATGTTTGCCAACGCAACACCTTCTTCCAAGTTCCAGACGCCTATATATAAAGGGAAATGCTAGGTTTCATGAAAACTTTTCATGAAAACCATCATGAAACTTTTCATGCCTATATATAAACTCTCTCACACACACACTCTCTCATACAAACTCAATAAAATCTCCTCATATACTTCAATTATACCAAAACACAAATTTAGGGTTTCAAAGTTCAACACATATCCATGGCAAATCCCACTGATGAGTTCAGATTGGTGTCTCTGACCATCCACCACCTTGGTAGGGTACCAAGAAAGTACACCGGCGACGGACAAGGTGCTAAAAAGGACTTGTCACCGCCGGTGGAGTGGTACAACCTCCCGGAGGGGACCAAAAGTTTGGCCCTTGTGGTGCAAGATATCGATGCTAATGATCCCGATGGGCCCATCGTGCCATGGGCCCATTGGGTGGTGGTAAATATACCACCTGTACGGGAAAGAAATACACCTTCTCGTATAATC